>JANKKI010000032.1:676071-1352142 GCA_025175665.1 Cinchona pubescens
TCACCTCAGATTCTTCTTCATCTTCTCCATCTGAATTGCAATCTTCTTATGTTTTTTGGAATTTTTTGAAGTGAGGCTTCCTTGAGTCTTTTCTCCTTTTTGATGGACAGTCATTTTCAAGGTGTCCTAATTTGCCATATTCATAGCATTTTTCACATGGCTTCTTGCTTGTATCTTTTTGTGAAGTCATCAATGCTTGCCTGCTTTTGCCCTTGCCTCCACATCATCTTGTACCATATATTTTAACTTCAATTCAAACGTGGTCATTTAGTGAATTAAGAAATGACTCAATAGGCTTAGAATTTAAATTTTTAGATTCTTCGTGGAAATGGATTTAGGTTCCTATTCTTTTGGCATTGCATTTAATACTTTTCTATTCTTTTCAACCAAAGAATACTCTTTACCTGGGCCTTCCAAATCCTTAATAATATCATTGAATCTACAATACATCTTATCAATATTCTCATGAGATTCCATTTTAAAAGATTCATATTTGGCCACAAGGAAAGAGATCTTTTGTTCTCTCATATCATCACTACCTTCATCGATTTCTTTCAATTTGTCCCAAATTTTCTTGCCGAATTTTCAACCTTTCATTCCTATAGACTCATTACCATCTAAGGCATTATACGACTCATTCATGGCTTTAGCATTCAAAGATAAATTTATCCTATCTAGTGCATTTAACTCACTCCTAATCTTAGGCCTTAAGGAATTTGTATATGCGTCAACAATATTTGCTTCTAAAGAACCTTTACTAATAATATGACCATAAATCAATATCAATAGATTGAATAAATATTTCCATTCTTCCTTCCAGCTATGAGAATTAATGCCATTAAACATGAGAGGTCTAGTAATGGATTGCCTTCCTAGAAATAATTCGTTGTTGGTTGCCATGATCTTTACTCGAAAGCTAGTTAAGCTCAATACCAGTGATCAAGCTCTGATACCAATTGCTGGCCAAAACAACCGAAGAAAGGGGGTGAATTAGTTTGTATCAATAAAAAACCTTTTAATGTGCTTAATGGAATTATAAACTTTATACACCAAATAAACACTTAAGGACAAATAATCACAAGCAAATAAAATAGATATTCAACAATTGAAGCACAAAGAACAAATAGAAGATTGAGATTAAGAATATCAAATCAAATTCCCAAACTCCTTAAGTTTGGAGTACATCTACTAGTAATGCCTCTTCAGAGAAGGTGAGACAATAACCTTCTTGTACACAAAGTAAGATCACCCATTGCACCAACTAAGTCCCTCATAGTTGAGCCAAAGGGTTTTACACTAACCTCACTTTTGTAAACTTGTTATCCCTTTATAGTTACACTTGAAGATGACTTACCAGTCTACTTTTGTCACACTTGATGTTTTCCAAACCTTATTTTGATGATGACATAAACACTTAACTATGTAAAACAAGCTTTTGCAGGAACAGATCTTTCGGACGCACAGGACCGTCCGAACCAGGACAAAACTTCTCGGACGCAGTGCATCATCCGAACAAAGTGCGAAAGAATGGGATCCTCTTGCCTTTCTTTCGGACGCAGGCTGTGTATACGGTCCTGAGCCTGTCTCTTATACCACATCTAGATCTGTCACAGAGACAGCACTAATGAGATAATATCATGCATGAATAACCTGAATAAATCATCTAATACATTGAATACAAGCCTTAGAAAAGAGTAATTTGAGTGCAAATTGACTTTAGAGCTTTGTTGTATTAGTGTGAAGTTGTGAGTGAAATTCAACATTGAGTGGAGTGATAATCTTGTATAAAAGTGTGGTTGTAAGTGAGATTCTTGGCTCAACTAAAAGAGTTTTAGTGTGAGCAAGAACTTCCCAGCTTTGTAAAGATTATTGGCTCACAAGGTCTGTCTTGAAGTTGTCTCTTATACACTTCTAATGTGTTGTAGCTTGGAAGTAGTTATTGTTCAAATATATTCTCTCTTTAATTTACTGTTCTATTGATTTTGTTATAACTGATTTTGTTATAACTGATTTTACTTTGAAAATCTCAATATTTCCTAAAGTATTTTTAAGAAACCTAATTAACCCCCCCTCTTAGGTTGCTTTGGGACCAACAACACTAACTTCCTCTAGTTGAGCCATGAGAACTACACTACCCAAACAAATACAAGATGACCAATTCTATTTTAGCCTATTTCTCTCCAAATAGATCTCACAAGTGTTTGTATTAAATGTAACAGTTCTCGTTTACATTTTCAAGCTAGGGGGTAGTTGTAGATGCCCAAAAATAGCCTCCAACAACTCTCCAATGACTATTTTCTATTTTTTTAAAAGCTAGCCGTTTGAGGTTTCAGACAACCGATGCCAATACTCTATGACCAATGATCCATTTGATCCCTTGATAAAGTCAATCTTTAGATTTGTTCGAGCATTCGAGCCTTTGCCCGACAATGCATTCGATAAATGGTCAGTAGCTTCTGGGCTTTTTCACTTAGTTGTTCGAACGTTATCCTTCGTCCGAAGTTTGTTGCCATAAAATAGTGTCGTTGCTTCTTAGGACACTTATTTGCGTCTGAAGCATTGTACCTCGAATAGTCATATCCTTCCACAAAGAGATAGTCTTTTAAAGTTCTTTGATATATGTTTGGACGGTCTTTTGCATCTGAAACATTGTCCTTTGGACCGATCATGTGCTTCCGCTAAGAGTGAATCTTTTCAGTGTTGTCCGATCATGTTTCGAACGGTCCATTATGTCCAAACTCTTTTCTTTCGAACGGTCAGTAGAGTCCTTAGAGTCTTATGATTGTTTTCTTGATTGTGGTTTGATGATCATTTACGTTCGAACTATCCTATTTTTCTGCACACTTATTTTCAAGCCGTTAGTATGATTTGATAATCATGAAATTTAAGGGTTCTACGAATAGGGCCTACTAGTTTTAGTGCATCATCTGACAAATTGATGCAACAGAAAACTTGAATACAACCATGAAAAGCATATTAAATACAAGAGATAGGGAAGGTAATGAAAAACAAGGATTGTCAAGCCGAGTCTTCATTTCTTGTCCCTTGTTCTCCTATCAAATGTTTATTCTTGTGTTGATTTCCTTGAAACCGGTTCTCCGATGAATTCTCTAAATTCTCCCACTATCCAGAGCCTTCGTTCTGCTTGTTAATGACCTAAAATTACAGTAGGCCTTATATAGTGCTTTATGTGAAAATAGGTCAAAAAATATCCAAAACCCGGGTCAAAAAATCAAAACCCTTCAAAACCCGCTAATGCAGTACGTTGGGCACCCCTCTTAGCCTCTTGGGTGCTGGTAAAGCTAGGCTCCAGAGAATGGGTGCCCCTCCCACACATCTAGAGGTGTAGCAACAGACAAGCCCACTTGTGATGCCCGCTCTTCACTGTTTTCCTTTGCTTCTACCTCGTTTCATATCCATTGCATATAAAACCTACAAAAACACATTTAAGGGCATAAACACACATTTTTTATAGAAAAACAATTAAAACCTAATTTACGGACTCCGGATATAAAATTAGAAAATACCCCTACTTTATAAACTAAAAACCTTGAATTATGAACTAAAGCTAAGCTAAAAGTTCATAAAAATACTTTCTTTTAGATAGTTAACAAATGTAAAAAAAAAAAAGCATCAATCCGGAATAGAAATCTACTATGAATAACAAAAAACCAGAAGAGAGTTTATGCAATTACAAAGGCTACATCTTAAAACCCTAATAAGAGTACTATAGAACATGATAAATGAGAAAAGAACAATAAAAGTAGAATTAAATAACATATGAAAGATCTATGAAGGTTTCATAATGGTTCTCTAATGAATAATTCCAAGTTCTTGGTATAAGGTTATCGTCTTGCACCACCTCGTTAGTTTTTCTTGAAAAACAAAGAAAATCATAGTTTAACTTGTAGTCCCCGTAAGAGAGACCGAAAGGAAAAAAGCTTTTAGGTCCTAGAGACTTTTATTTATAGATTTGAAGAGCTCAAAATTGTAGGGTTCTAAATAAGCTTAGAAATATATTATAAGGGACCTAAAATGGACACCCGAAACCTTGGAAGCCCTCAAAATCGTGAGACAATGCATTGTTGCTGAAATGTGGGTATGGTATAGGACCCCCAGGCTAAGTTGTGTGTAGTCTCCAGAAGCTAGGCCTAGCTGAGGGCTCCCAAGCACATTTGCGCAGGTTAGCATCATCTTTTTTGGCCCATGGCTCCAGGCTTTGTCGTTTCGCTTTTTTTTGATCCTGTTTGACTTTTGATTGATCCCAAACCTATAGAAAGACATTAAAACAGTAAATAAGTGTAATAAAAAAACACATAAACAAAATAAGTGTATTAAAATAATGTCCAATTATGTAAAATTTAGGGATGGAAGTGCAATTTTGAATATTCAGCAAGGCTTCCTTAAGAAGCCTCCTCCATAGCAATTTTTTTTTTTTTTGCCATTCTTATCTCCAAAATCAGTTCCATACTTAGTTTCTCTCAAATATTTCTTACAAGTACTTCATACTAAAGTTTCAATTTCAAGCCAAAAAGTTGGATTAAACCAAGGAAATTAAAGGTGTGTAAGTGTTGTAGAATTGATTTTCCATCTTATTAGGTAAGCTTATATGAATTATTACCAGGTTTTGCAGTCAAACTTCCTAGTTTTTCTAAGAATCAAAGTCGTTCTAATCTTGTTGTTTATGTATTTATCATGTTAGTAACTCATGTATCCTTATGCTATATAGCCTTGATTTATGGTTCAAAACAACTTCAAAACATCTGCCATAATGGTTTTGAATGAGAGTTTCAAGGTAGTCCTGTGAATTGAATGTTGTTAAATCTTAATGTTTATCATTGATTCTTGTTGCAAAATTGTTCCCTACATTGTCCCACCTTGATTTGTGGTTATAAAAAATTATTAAACATGATATTTGAGGGTTCTACAAATAGGGCATGCTGGTTGGACGAAATTGTTTGTTAATGGTGTTCAAGCCTAGAGTATGTGTTTAATCACACTTTGACTTGCCTAGGACTTCCACAACTTGTTCCCACATGTTTTAACACTTGTGTCTAAGCATTTGGAGTATTTTTTATCATCAAATGGAGCTACTTCATGCCTTTGCTGGAGTGACGAGCTTACTCATTCAAGTCATCAGTTTGTTTTTTCAAGTGAATGATAAGCACCTAAATGTCTTATATTTTATGTATCATTTACTGCTTTTCATGTATTGCAAACAATATTTGAGTCAATTATGAGCTAAACCTTTTTTTTTTTGGTTTGTGTAGGTTTGGAATGAAAAAGAAGTAAAAAAGGACCAAAAAGTTGGACAAGAATCACAAGGATGGAAAACGTATTCTGGCAAGGAGTGAATTTGGACACTATTAAGTTCTTCAAGAATAACTTTCTTGTTCAAGTTCTGATTGAATTGATTCTAGATGCATTGAAAGCTAAAATAAAGGCCTACAAATTTCATGTTTTAAGTTTCCCAAATTCCACCAACATCAGTGTCAAAATCAAGGTGGAAATTGAAGCAAGTGTTATGGAGGTCACGCATGGACCTGCGCATATGCGTTCATTGCAGCAAGCTTAGCATAAATTATTATTTTTGACAATTGTTTTCATTTGGTTGGACTCCTTTTCATGTCTTTTCACGTTTCTACTATTGGAGAGGGAATTTAACCCTAACATACCCTATAAATACCCCATTGTAGAGAGAAGTTGAAAAGAAATCATAGATGTGTATCCTTAGTTAGGGTAGACGTTAGATCATTAGAGTAGATGGAACATTAGATTATGGTTTCAATTTCTTGTCAAGATTTCAAGCTTCATGAACCTTTGTTCCGGATACAATGATTGTGTTTATTTTCTTATATTCAATTCGATTCCCGCTCTTTATTGCATTTCGTAGTTTAAATTCAATCTTTTTGTGTTTACTTTTCTAGTTTATTAATTGAAGTTTTATTTTGTTAAATATAACTATTTTCTTTAGATTTGACTAGTTTTAGTAATTGTTCTTATTTTCTTGGCGGTTAAAATTAATTTAGTTAGTTTCAAAATAAAATATTTTAATTAATTTGCCTAACTAGTAAATAGGTTTGTGAACCCTAGTAATTGTTCCATAGTTCTCGTGGGAATGATCCTTACTCACGTGATCTACAAACTTATATCGTATCCTTGCAAGTGCGAAGTGTTGATTAGGGTTATTAAGGATTTATTTATTGCTTGTTTGTAAACAAAAAGACCTAATCAAATATTTAACCGAACAAGTGTTTGGAGCCATTGTTGGGGATTATTCTTTGTAGCATATTAGATTCAACGAGCCTTACTCGGTTGGACTTTTTCTATTTAAAATTTACAATTGCTTTGATATTTGAGCTTTTGTCTCTTTCTTAACATTATGGTGAATACTCATTCTTTCAAACGATCACTACTGCCCGGGCATGTGGATATTGAACAAACTTTAACCAAAAACCACTTCCAACAAGAATCAAGCCAAGGAGAGAATACAATGGAGAATACAAACCGCAATGCTGGGGAGCAAGACGAGGTAATGGGTAACAATGGTAATGGGTAACAATGGTTATATAGTAGATGTTAATCCTCAACCAAATTTTGAGGGGGCAAGTTCTAGCATTGCCCGAATGCCCGTACAAACAAATAATTTTGAAATTAAGCCTACGCTGATTCAAATGCTCAAAACTGATGCTATGTTTGAAGGTGGGCCAAACAAGGATCTGTACGCACATTACTTCTGATAAATTTTGAGGAAGTCATAGACACATTCAAATACTGTGGAGTGCATCCTAATTGTATAAGAATGAGAGCCTTTCCGTTTTTGTTGAGAGATAGGGCAAAAGCTTGGTTACAATCCTTCAAGAAAGGTACTTTCACTACATGGAATCAATTGGCTCAAGAATTTTTGGCCAAGTACTTTCTATCATCGAGGACCGCAAAGCTCTACAACGGCATTACTTCATTCAAACAAATTACTAGGGAGAGCTTAAGCATGGGAGTGCTTTAGGAATTACACATGAAGTGTCCACATCAGGCCATTCCATTGTGACTACAAGTACATACATATCACAACGGATTGTTTCTAGAGACGAGACTGATTGTCGATGCAAGCGTAGGAGAAGCTTTTTTTCTTGAAACTCCAGAAGAAGCACAAGAACTGTTAGAAGGAATGGCATCAACTCACCACTACCACGGCACAATCACTTCTTCGGCTAGGCAACAACCACAACTAGAAATGCACGTAATCAAGTCAATAACCAACAAGGAGGTATGATTAATTTCAATGATGCTTTCTTAGCTCAACAGGGTATGATGTTGAACCTGATGACAAATCTGGCAAAGGCCCTAGACAACATGGGAAGAAGTTAGGTGAACTCCATTGATTCAACACCTCAAGGGATTTTAAATTGTGACTTTTATGGAAGAAACTATTAGAATGGCCTTTGTGAAGCACCCATGACGCAAGGTGAGCAAGTTCAGTTTATTTCAAATCAAAGTTCAAGGTTAACGAATCAGCTTAATTTCGATGGTAATACAATTTTACTTCGAGTATGTTCAAAATCCATCTTTCTAATCTAACCAGCCAAAATCAAAATTTTCCAACCAACATCATCCTCTAGACCATATCAACCACCTTACCAGAGGAATTTCCAAAACTTTCCAGCTCAACAAAATAACTCATACCAATCTCTACCACCAAGACCCCCACCTCAAAATCCCGATTATCCTCACATGCAATCTATGATGAAGGATTCCAACCAATATAATTTGAGGACGGAATTGGAGGCTTTACGGAAGGAGCATGAGAATTTAAGAGCTTCTACAAGGAATATGGAACTTCAATCGGGACAATTTTCTTGACAAAATAATGAGAGACCTGTTGGGGCATTGCCAAGCAACACCATTCCATACCCAAGGGATAATACCAATGGGAAAGAGCATGTGCAAGTGGTCACCTTAAGGAGTGGTAGAATTAGGGAAACAAGGAGAACTGATGAGGATGATGCGAGAATTGTGGAAAGAAGTAAGGCAAATGAAAATAGAGAGTCATCCAAGAGCAGTGGTGATCAAGAAAAACCTACCAAGCCTCTTGACTAACAAGAAAAAACTAAGGACCTTTCAATTTCACCAGGTAAACTTGTAAGTATTTCTTTCTCCTAAAAAATGTAAGAGCATGACAAAGCTATGAAATTCAAGAAATTTTTGGATTTCATTGAAAATATTGAAAACATGCCCAGCTACACTAAGTTTATGATTTCAACAGAATTTTTCAAGAAAGAGGAAGCTAATGGGTGATGAGATCTTATGTTTGAATGAAGGATGTAGTGCTGTCTTTCAAAAGAATCTTACCCCTAAGCTTAAGGATCCTAGTTCATTTTCTATTCCATGTGAGATTGGATGGGTGACGTTTCAAATAACATTTGTGGTCTGGGTGTCTCCATCAATCTTATGTCTCATTCCACTTATAAGAAGTTGAATGGTAGAAGACTGAAACACACAAATGTCACTCTTCAGCTGGTTGATAGAAATGTAAGGCAACCGATGAGAGTGGTTGAGAATCTCATTATCAAAATGGGCAAACTATTCCTATTAACAGATTTCCTAGTGCTCAACATGAAGGAAGATGTGATAACCCCGTTAATTCTGGGAAGACCTTTCTTGGCCATTGCACGAGGCATTATAAAAGTCCAAGCCAAAAATCTACAATTTAGAGTTAACAATGACATTGTCATTTAATATTTTTTATTCTTTTAAATTTCCTTCACATCTAATTTGATGATGTGATGAGTGTTGATATTGTTGATGATTTGGTTATGGATTTTTATAGGAAATCTATGAAGGATAATACAAGGACATGGAAGACATCCATGAAGGCGGGATGGAGTCTAT
This sequence comes from Cinchona pubescens, assembly GCA_025175665.1. Classification (NCBI taxonomy): domain Eukaryota; kingdom Viridiplantae; phylum Streptophyta; class Magnoliopsida; order Gentianales; family Rubiaceae; genus Cinchona; species Cinchona pubescens. The sequence continues at coordinate 684,961 of JANKKI010000032.1, forward strand.
TGAGCAAGAAAGCACTCAAGAGGAGGAGTTGGAAGAAGTTGTAGAAGAGAGTAAGTTGAGAAGTAAAGGTAAAGGGGGGGTTCTGACCAACAAACCCCCCATAGTTGAATTTAAACCACTTCTTTCTCATATCAAATATGTTTTTCTTAGAGAACATGATACATATCCTATCATTATGAGTGCTTTACCTTCAGATATTGAATTAGGAAAATTGATTTTTGTTTTGTAAAAGCATCATGGGGAAATTGCATGGAGCATTGAGAACATAAAAGGAATAAACCCTTCAGTTTGCATGCACAAAATACTTCTTAATGATAACTACAAGATGACTAGACAACGTCGAAGAAGGTTAAATCCTACTTTGAAAGAGGTAGTTAGAAAACGGTAGATGAGGTTTTGAAATTACTAGATGCTGGAATAATTTTCCCACAAGTGATAGCGAATGGGTAAGTCTGACTCAAGTAGTACAAAAGAGAAAGGGGATCATGGTAGTTTTGAATGAGGAAAATGAGCTTATTCCCTCTAAATTAGTAATGGGGTGACGAATATGCATTGACTATAGGAAACTGAATGAATCCTCTAGGAAAGACTACTTTTCCTTGCCGTTCATTAATCAAATGCTTAAGCGCTTATCATGACATGGTGTTTTAATTACGATGATTATTCAGGGTATTTCCAAATAGTCATTGCCCTTGAAGATCAAGGGAAAACCATTTTTACTTGTCCGTATGGAACTTTTGCTTATTGGCGTATACATTTTTGGTTGTGCAATGCTCCTAGCACATTCCAACGATGCATGTTTGCTATTTTCCATGACAAAATTGAAAAATTTGTTGAGATTTTCATGGATTAATTTAGTATTTTTGCTGATTCATTTGATTCATGTTTGGATAATCTGCATCTTGCTTGTGTATTGGAAAGATGTGACTCTACCAACTCGGCATTGAACTGGGAAAAGTTTCATTTTATGGTAAGGAAAGGGATTGTGATTGGCAATTGATTTTTTGCTAAGGGCATAGAAGTAGATTAGTCTAAAGTAGAAGTAATTGAAAAATTACCGTGTCCTACTAATGTGAAGGGGGTGAGGAGCTTCCTTTGTCATGCAGGTTTTTACCGATGTTTCATTAAAAAAATTTCTTTGATTTCTCTCCATTTTTTTACTTGGCTGTAAAAAGATGTCTCTTTTGATTTTAATGACAAAAGTACTAAGTCTGTCTCTTATACACATCTAGAATGTATAAGAGACAGGATTATATGAAGTCTTAGTTGCTCCAAATTGGAATTGTCCTTTTGAGTTAATGTGTGAATCGAGCGACTATGTCATGGGAGCGGTTTAATGTCAAAAGAAAGATAAAGTTTTGCATGTTGTAGACTATGCTAGCCATATCCTTAATGACTTACAAGTGAGCTATTCCACCACTGAAAAAGAATTGCCAGCATTAGTATTTGCATTTGATAAGTTTAGGTCATATCTCATAGGTAATAAGGTGATTCTTCATACAGATCACTTGGCTCTAAAATACCTATTGACTAAAAATGAAGCTAAACCTAGACTAATCATGTAGATTTTACTTTTGTACGATTTCGATTGGGAAGTGGTTGATAAAAAGGGCAGAAAAATTGTGGTGGCAGATCACCTTTCGAGGTTAGAAGGACCAAATGAATGATCGGTGAGGAAGTGCCCATTAATGAGACCTTTTTGGAAGGGCACTCAATGAGAGTACATAGTAGCACACCTTGGTAAATGGATATCGTTAATTTCCTTGTGGCCAAGATGATTCATCCCACTATGATTCAAATCAGCGGAAAAAATTCCTTCCGAAGGTGTAGTATTACAGATGGGAAAACACATCTTTATCGCCATATAAGGATCATGTGATCTGGATCATGCATACCTTGTATCGGCGATACAGATAGTGTTCCCAAATCAGGTCAAGATCCTGAATCAATGTACAATCGAAGAACGCCTAAACAAATGCAACTTGATGAATTTAAACCCATTGATTAAGAAATCAAGAATCTAAAGTATCTGTTCTCGACTATACGAGATATCAACCGGTTGTCTATAACGAGATAAGAACTAAAAGTGTTCAAGATAGGTAGTCACAAGAATCAATCTTGCAAAATACCCAAGTCTTTGGAAGACAAGTTGAAGAATTTTCTCACAAATTTTGTTCTAAATATTGATGAATGAATAATCAGAAAAGGGAGTATTTTTAACATAACAAGGGATTGGTCAAACCCTACAATATAGCCTAATATTAACAGGAAACATCCTTGACAAATCCTAGCAGGCTTAGGATTGAAATAGCAAACATAGAAGTCTGGATAAACTAACATTCATATAGACTGATATTTTCATCCCAAATAAAACAAAAATCCCATAAACAAATGCTGAAAAATAAATCCTAATTTAATTAGGAATGGATGGCCGGACCCTTCTTAAAGCTCTTCAATTCTTGGGCTCGAAAACTCTTGTACTTCATTTGGCCACTTATGCTTTACATTGAAGAATTGGACTTAATGTATTAAAGAATTGAGGATAGTCCAATCAAACTTGATTATAACACCTCAAATATGCTCTAAGCTTGTTGAGATTGAGTCCAAGTGTTCTCTAGTTTTCTTCATCTAAACTTGTTACAATATTAGCCTATCCATACTCGTATCATTTCCTCCCTCCTTGAAAGGATTCATCATCGAATACGATGGTGGATGGAAAGGACAAACATTTAACATGTTAGACAAAAATTTAAACAAATGACCTCACTATAGTAAGAAAATATGCAATAAATGCGGCTCAAAAGAAAAAGTATCAAACACCAATGTTGAAAATGAATGCTGGCAAAATAGCTTGTGAAATAAAGATATCATGGAATACACAAACCCTAAATCATGGAAATTTTTCTTTGACTAGCAAATAAAAGAAAACTAGAAGATAATTTTGAAAGATTGAACCAATCATGCTCAAAATGATTGTCATGCCACTTTAAAAAATGATGCACATCGAAAAAACAAAAGAATTGAAGCAAATAGTCGTCGATATGAATCATGCTGAGAATTGTTAACCAGAACGTTAATGAACTTAACACAAAAAGAATGGAAATCACAAGACTTACAAATTAGCTCAAGCAAAACAAATGTACAAGAAGAATTAGAAACATTGACAAGTAAGGAAGGGAACACACTATGAGTTCTTAAAAAACTAAAATTATAAGAATTTTACAAATCAAAATTCCAAATTACTCCCTTCACCAAATCATTGGCACTTAAGTTCAAATGATGTGCAAAAGTCACTTGAGCTTTACACGTGGAAGGTGCAAATTCAAACTTTTCATTTTCTCCACTTGCTTCTTTGAATGACTGCACAAAAGAACTTGGAAGAAAATTGTTAGGCAACAAAATATAAAGTCTCTTAAAAACTTTTTCCTTGACGAACAAGTTCTCTTACTTTGGAATTACCATTAAAGCCAACTTTTCTTTAGGATTAAAGATGGCTTTCTCCTTACACTTCTTTCAATTTTTAGTCAACAATTTAGCATGTTCTTCATATAATCTTTTGATGCAAAGTTGCTCTTTATGGACTTGATCAGGAAGTAATGGCTTAAGAATAATATATTTACCGTCTTTGTCAAAACTATATTTATTTGCAAATCCATCATGTGTGGCTTTCAGATCATATTGCCATGGCCTACCAAACAAAATATAAAACCTCATCCTTATATTTTCCAAGGGTTAAAGAAATTAAGGCTTGCTTAGTGACTTTTAATTCTCTACCTTCGTTTAACCATTATAACCTATATGGATGTGGGTTTTCAATGGTTGGCAAATTCAATTTATCTACCATGAGTTGGCTAGCTACATTCACACTACTGCCATGATCAATAATCAAACTATATGCATGATTTTGAATCACACACTTAGTGAAGTAAATATTAGAATGTTGTACCCCATTTTGGTCATCATTAGGTTGAGCATAAAATGCTTGCAAAATAACCAAGGTGGATTTCTCAGAAAAATCTACCTCCAGCGCATCATTCCGAGTATGTTGGAGATTCCTTGACCTTGTACCTTGATCATACAAATCGTCATTAGATTCATAGTCATTAGAATCGTAATTAAAACACATACCTTGACATGCTTGTTTCATTGTGTGAGTATAAGGCTCAGCTTTGCCAGATTGTAAACTAGGCTCATTTCGTGCCTTAATTAATATCTTGAGAGAGTGTTGAATACTTTTATTAGATATTGCCATTTTGGCAAAACAAGATTCTATGGCATTAAACCTTAAACTTTCTCCTTTTGGAGACTTTTTAACATGGCAAAGAACAAAAAACAATTAAAAGAAACAAGAGATTCTTGATAGTTAGGGTTAGTAAAAACAATAAAGAAGGACCTTACGGCACTTCTTGAGTCTTTATGCTCAAATTTAAAGATGTCACACAATTTTAGTCAGGTTTCACTCAAATTCAAGGATTTTACCCTCTAATAAACTTACCACTCTTGCCTTTTTCCTCTCATTTAAATTCTCCTCAAAGTATTTCGCGGACTTAAAAGCACAAGACATAACGACACAAACAATTACCAACACTTAGAACACAATCAATAGTTATAGACTAATGAAGCAAAGAAATAACAAAAGTAATGGTAGATTGATATAACATAGAATGCACACTACGAACTTTAGCAAGTCAAACAATAAGAAGGTCAAATAGACTTCTAATGTTTCGGGTTAGAAATAATTAACCCGACAGAACAAGTGTATTTTTTGTATTTCACCAATTTGTATTTTTTTATGTAACCCAAGAGAAAAATATAGAAAAAAATTGAAAAGAATAAAACAAATTTCTGCTTCTACAGTCGAGAATTATGCCTTAGGAAAGTAGGAAAATTGCAACACTTTTCTTCAAATCCCAATATAGAAAGTACTAGAACTATTCTTAGATGGAAATAGGAATTAATGTAATCCAAGTGGAACAGGATTCAAGTGAATGTTTTATTCCCAGTAAGACAAGGATTGAAAATATGCAAGAATATAGAACAAGGAATTAGCACAAAATTTCTAATGCAAGAAGGACTTGGAGGCCCTAATTAGACTAGGGTTGAAATTTGGCCTTTTTTCTTTTTTTTTTCCTAAGCTTTTTTTTTTTTAAATAGCCTAAGGCACAAATTTCTAGTAAGAAAATGCCACCAAATTTTGTGGCACAAAACAGCCACAAAATTTGAAGCACAAGAAAATAGAAAACAAGGAAACCCAAGAAATGATTAAGGTTGAAAGATTTTATTTTTTTGTAATTTGTCATACAGAAATATACACAAAATTTGAAGCAAATCGAGAAAATTTTGCATAAAAATATCGATGGGAAGAATCTAGAACAAAGCGTCAACCAACAAAACACCAAAAAAATGGTTTAGGGTTTTTTTTTGAATCAGATCTTTTTTGGATCAAAATAACACAACAATAATGAATAATATACAACCACCTTGAATTTTTTTTGGATGAAAAGTAACTTTGAATAACAATGATAAACAGTAATTTTTTAAAACAAACCGACAAAACAGCAACAAATGAATTTAAAGATGTATGAAACAAGAAAATAAAAGTGTTTAGGAGCCAAAGCTTTGATACCACAGTAATTCAAACCCCACAGATAAACTGACGAGACTTGGAGTCGATGCAGAACTTAAGAACTCCTAAACAAATCCGACTTGATAGTTTCAAACCCGTTGATTAAAAAAGCTAGAATTTGAAGTATCTGTTCTCAAATTTATGAGATATCGACCTGTTGTCTATAACAAGACAAGAATCGATAGTGTTCGAGATAGGTAGTCGCAAGAATCAATCTTACAAAATACCCAAGTTTTTGGAAGACACCCAGTTGGAGAATTTTCTCACAAAGTTTTTCTGAATATTGTTCAATGAATAATTAGTTGGGCTGGTGTTTTTAATGTAACAAGGGGCTGGCCAAACCCTAAAAACTAGGCCTAATACCAATAGCAAACATCCTTGCCAAATCCTAGTAGGCTTAGGATTGGAATACTAGACATAAAACTGGCTAAACTAACATTGATATAGGTTGATATTTTCTCTCCAAATAAAACAAAAATCCTATAAACAAATGCTAAAAATAAATCCTATTTTAATTAGGAATGGATGGCCAAATAGGGCTTCGGTCGAGCCCTTCGTGAAGCTCTTCAATTCTTGTGCTCGAAGACTCTTGGACATGAACTTTATCTGGTCACTTGTGCTTTACTTTGAAGAATTAAACTTTATGTATTAAAGAATTGAGGATATAGTTAGACTTTATGTATTAAAAATTTGAGGATAGTCCAATCAAACTTGATCATAACCCCTTGAATATGCCCTAATCTTGGTGAGTGCAGCTTGAGTCAAAGCTTTGTACAACTTTCACCTCCACCTCCTAAACTTGGTACATTATTAGTCTATCCATACTCGTATCGCAAGAGACTTTGTGCTGGAATGTGATTAATGTCTACGTGCTGGTAACTTGTCTAGGAGGGATGAAATGCCATTAAATAACATCCTAATTTGTGAGATCTTTGATGTGTGGGGTAGTGATTTTTTGGGGCCCCTTTCCATAATCACACAACAACAAAATTGTTCTTGTGGAAATGGATTATGTGTCCAAGTGGGGAGAAGCGGCGGCACTACCGACCTATAACATAGAGTGACGGTGAATTTTGTGAGAAAAAATATTTTCTAAAGGTTCGGTGTCCTGCATTCTATCATAAAAGACAGAGGAACGTAGCACAAATATTCCTTGTTTGAGTCCTTATTGTCCAAATAGAGTCGCCCACAAGATAGACGCAGCATATTCCTTATTTGAATCCTTCTAATTGGGAGTTAAAGCACATTCTTGAGGATGATTGTGAATTATTCAAGGAATGATTGATCTGAGAAACTTGATGATGCTTTATGGATATACAGGACAGCCTTCAAGACAGCAATTGGGATATCTCCTTATAGAATGGTTTATGGTAAGGCTTTTCATCTCCTAGTTGAAATTAAGCACAATGCATATTGGGTAATCAAAAGTCTCAACTATGATTTCAAGGAGGCTAAGGAGAAGAGGCTTCTAGATTTGAATGAGTTGGATAAATCCGAAGAGAAGCCTATGAAAATGCAAAGCTTTTATAAATAAAATACAAACGTTTGGCACAAGAAGCACATTTCGGGTAAGGAATTCAAGACCGAGGACATACTTTTATTATATTACTCAAGATTTATATTGTTTTCCAGAAAGTTAAAGTCAAGATGGAGTGGGCTTGAAGTAGTGTAGACATTCCTATATGGCGCAGCGGAGCTCAAAGGAAGCCAAGGAAATTTCAAGGTTAATGGCCAACGGGTAAAGCGCTATTATGCTTGAGGAATCATCATGAGGAGTGGGAGACTATTCACCTTATCAATGCTTGATCTCAAATGCCGAAGGCAAGCCTAAAACTATAAACAATGACATTGCATGAGAGGCAACCCATGTCCTTTTATAATTTTGTTTGTGCATTTTTTTTATTTTCTTTAGTTCCTTGTCATTTGTGTGCATGTCATCTTAATTTGCAAGTTAAACGAGCTGAAATTTGATTTGAAGGTCGTTATTATTATCGTAATGTTTTAGGATAAAAAATTTTGTACTTGAAGAAGTGACTTTACGCACATGCACACCATTTCGTTCGAATGTGCACAAAATCCAGTGACTAAATTTCACCATTCGTATCGCGCGAATATGCGTACTAGAAGCCCTGCACATGTGTGTGAGATGAGCAGCCACAAACAGACTCACTGCCTTTTGTGCGCATGTATGCCTAGCAGGCAATGCTTGTGTGCACACTGTTTAAAAGGGCCAAAACCCTTTTTGCCCTAACATTCAGAAACGACTTCCCCCTTATTTTCTCAAACTTTCTTCTCTTTACCACCAACGTTTTCTACCCTCAAATTAGTTCTTATTTGATTCAATTGACATCAATTCATTCTCCTTTCAAGAGTAAACTCCATCAAGGTATGAATTTCATTGCATTCTTTTATATTTTTCCTTTTTGGGTTTATAATTGGATTGTAAGAAATTTTTTTTTCTTGATGATTGAATTGTGAAAATTTGTCATGGATTGAATGTTAAATATGTGGTTTGAGTTGTTTGTGAATGAATTATAGTTTGGGAACTAATTGTGTAATATTTACGTAGTGAAAAATTCAGTCGTTGTTAATGTATGCTATGTGTTCGATAAATTGTCTCAATGAATAAAAATCTTAAACCACAAGCCATTGGTAAATTAATTAAATTCCTAGAACTTCAATTATGTCATATGATTCTCCCTTATTCAATTTTTGTGATTAAGGATGTTCTAGGAATGTCATTAATTTATGCACATAAATTGTTATTGGCACTAGCCTATTAGAATTCATCTTGTCTATACTACGGTTAATTGTTGGTTGGGGTTGTCAATTTGCATAGGTGTCAGGTATTAGAATCCTTATTTTGTTTCCTTGATTTTCACATATAATTTTTGTAGGAATGGCACGAATGGGAAAGAAACCGGCTACGGGCAAAACCACCGGGGCTTCCTCATCCTCCGGACCTCAAGGAGAATGCAAGAGCACACCCAAGGAGAATGTGTTGGCTCAAATTGTCAATGCTACGGCTCAACATAAATTTGAGAAGGATATATCGACGATAATCGAAATCAAAGATAAGGGTATTCAAATACTATTGGCCAGAGTTTCAGATCACCAAAATACTACTCGTGGTTGGAATCACTTCACATCTACCCCTAAAGATGCGATACTATCGGTAGTGCTGAATTCTAGGCTAACTTGACTTATTATAGTGACACCAATGTGTATGTCTTCTGGGGAAAGAAAGTGGATATTTCTGCAACTGCAATTAACTGACTTTTATGGTTCAACTGTGTTCGAAATGATGAGAGGCCGACCATTCATGATACCAATATGGAAATCAATGAAATTACGAGCATTCTTTGCACTAGTGAAGTCGCATGGATATTTAGTGGTGAGGGTGTTGGGCGACAATTTAATGACAATATGCTTAAACTGGTTTGGCTAGTTTGGCTCAAGTTCTTATGCGCTCGATTCCTTCTAGTTAGCTATCTCACACATGTTACACTGGAGCGGGATAAGCTCTTATAATCCATTGGTTCGGGAAAATTTATAGATGTGGGCCATATAATCCACCATGAGATTTGTTATTCTCCAATCAACAAGAAATCTGGCCTTTGGTTTTCCCACTCGATCATGGCCTTTTGTGTAGATGAATGAATAGTAATTGATCTAACTGAGGAAAAATTGAAGCCAAGAAAACCGAATGCAATGGATGGAGTGAGGGCTCGGGTTGGCAAACTCATTCTCATGCTTCTAGTTCATAACCTGTCTGATAACGAGCCCGAGCCTAGATGCTGTTAGGAAGAGATTCTGGAGCAAATTTTAGTGGAGCAGCAACGCATACGACACCGGTTTGACTCCTATATCCATTATCAACATGCTTCGTGGTGCACTATGGAGGCTCACTAGTAGGCATGCGAGCAAGGTGTGGACTTGTCCATATTTCTACCTTTCCCTCTTTTTCGGCAGGAATTGACACCTTCTGACAACGAGTCTTGATCTATCTTTTCTCATGTTGATGTAGCCTTGGAATTTTATTATTATCTAAGAGGAACCTAATGATGTTTTCTATTTTTCTTGCATTTTATTTGAGATGATATCGTACTTTTGGATTTTTTTTTTTTAACTTATTTGTGATGTTAGTTATGTATGCCCCTAAAGGATTAAGTTTTTTTCTAAATATCCCGGAATCTCATTCCTCGATTTTCTTACCTTTCTTAATTCCTTGAAGGGTTTAATGATTTGTTTTTTTTTCTGGGGTAAATGACTACGTTTCAACTCATCTCGGAGATATTTATTTCGGGATTCACTGCATCAAATGTTCTACATTTGCAGAGAAACTTTCCCTTTCCTTCTTTTTGCTTTTATTTTCTTTCACATTGGGGACTATTTATTTTTATGTGTAGGGTGAGAAGTTGTCTGATTTACATTTATTTGGTGTAGTTTGCTCAACTTTGCTACAATATTTTAACATTTCTTTTGATTTGTGAGCTTTTCAAGATTTCTGATTTTTTTTTGCAAATTGGCTTAAAATTTTTGGAAATTTTGCAATCGTTGCTTGTCCCCTTTGATTTTTTGCTTTACAATTTTTGAGCTAAACTATTCATGAGTTGGGTAGTCGATGATAATATTTTCCTTGCATGATTTTTAAGAATTCTTTAGCACTTAGCCATACATTATTTTTAATTTTGATACTTTGAGATAATTATGTAGACTCTCCTGTATTACATCCTAGAACTTACTTCCTGACATTTTCGAAGAGAAATTTTATAGATTTCAAATACAGCTTGAATTATTTTAAAGATGAGGGTAGAACCTTCTTTGGTTGTTTGAGCCTCCAAGCCAACCCTTACTAAGATTTTTATCTCTAGTACCCCATATGAGCCTTAATTTGTAACGAGTGGAGAGAAACACCATTCGCTTTCTTTTATTAAAACTCATTATACCTACCTTTATGAGCCTAATATTTTCTTTTATTCTTCTGACCCAAATGTCCCATAAGAGCTTTATTGCACACAAATATTTTTTAAGGTGATATAAGGATTGAAGGTAGTTGGATGAGAGCGGAAAATTGTTTGAGCGAGTGGTGTACATTTGCAGGGCAAGAAAGGAGTACAAAAAAAATTGGAAAACATTCTTGAAATGTGCTAGTAGTATCTATCACTAGTACCTGCATTTATGTGATTGCAGGTAGTACCCATCAGTGGTACCTGTATTGGTGTGTTAGTAGGTAGTATGTATCACTGGTACTTGTATTGGGAGTAGACACAAAAATGATGTAAAGAAAACTATGAAATAAATGTTTAGGAAAAGGTTGGCATGTTGGGTTGATTTTGAGGAAGGAAGACTTTTTGTTTGTTGTATGAAATTTTTATGGGTGTTTGTTGATAAAGTGTGGGGTTATTCATCTGTAAGGATATGTAGTTTAATGTGTTGGAGAAGAAGTTTTATTTTCATGTGTGGCTAGTATTAATGTAAAGCTCTTCCTTCTGTTTTTTGATATCCTTATCCTTTCCTTGATTAGCCAATATCCTAACCTAATGTTACATACTAAAAAGTCCTACCTAATTTAGCTTGAGTCAGTTGTGTACAGTAGTAGAGAGGTGAAAGAAAAGTAAGCTGTGGGGTGTTCAGAAAAATTCTAAGAGTTTGCATAGTGTCTTAAAAAATTAGTTTTTGTGGAATGGCTATATTTACACAAACACACTAGATTTCATGTCTAGGATATTATTAGCATTTGAACTCTTGAATTCTTTGATTGCTTTTGATGGTGGCACGGTTCTTGATTGTTTATGTGGACTGAATTGTTGAGATGGGTTAGATGCATTTGTGATGAATTTATCTGTTTCAATTTGTTTTTGGCTCGAGGACGATCAAAAGTTAAGAGTGGGTTATTTGATATTGTGAAACCCAGTATTTTAATAGCCTTGTTCTTTGATTTTAACTGGTTTAAAATGTTTTTCATATTATTTTTAGTCATAAAGTACTTCAACTTATTCGTTTTTCAATTAGGCAAATTTTTCGATTTACGCGAGCCAAAAACACATTGACACCTTAAATGTATCTAATGTACACTAAGAGCCAATCTGATTATCTTATACACATCTAGTTTTGTATGATGGCTAAATTATTCAGAAAAAAATGATAATTTAGTAGCAAAAAAATTAGTTTTTGGGTCAAATAGTCAACTTGGAGACTATTTGGTCAAATGGGGAACTATTTGGGTCAACCTTGGAATTCTTTTTAGTCTTCTTCTTGTTGTTTTTCTTCCTCATTTTCTCCAGCTGCTGGCCGAATTTTCTTCCTCCATTTTCCCCAAACCAAAAGTTTTCTTGGATTTCAAGTAGAAATCTCTTGGAAGGTAAGATTTTATGTATTTTAGCATTTATGGCTTATGGGCTTTATGATCCAAGCTTTAATTTCAAGTTTTGTAGGGTTCTTTATGGCTGAAATAAATCCTCTTTGCAGCCTTATATGTGTTGATTTATGTATGTTATGGATTGTTTTTAGTGTTTTGGAGGTTGGGAAGTGATTGGGGTTGATTTTTAACAACTTTCCATGGTTAGATTACAAATTTTAAGATTATGAGTTAGGGTTTTGTCTTCCATATGTGGCCTAGAGTGTTATGCTATGAATGCTTATGTCTATGCACATAATGATGTTTTAAGAGTGTTTTAAGGTTAGTTTGGATAGGAATTGAGACTTGAAACCAACCCAACTTTCCCATTTTGTAAGCGGAAGTTTGGCGCAACTAGGATAATTTGGATAATTGGTTATGTTTAAAGGGTCTTTAATGATCTTTTGATGGTTTTAGGTGTTTAGCATCCATTGTTGTGGAATGCTATTGATATAGTAGATGTGTATAAGTTCCGTGAATCTTTCCGTTTATGGATTTTGTTGGTTGAATATGTTGTTTTGAGTTGGGTTGTAACCAAGGTCCCTTGAATACCTTGGAAATGGATTTTGTTGGTTGGTTGAATATGTTGTTTTGAGTTGGGTTGTAACCAAGGTCCCTTGAATACCTTGGAATTGGATTTTATTGGCAGATATCGCCCGACCCTAATTATAGTCTAGGGAGAGGTGAAGTTTTTCAGTTTTTCTGGAAAACTGTGTATAAGAGACAGCGCCACCTACCGCCGGCGATCGCGTTCTGTGATCTTGTGCAGTTTTTGCTTTGATAGGTGGGTAACATAGACCCTCTTCCACTTGTATTTTGTTTAACGACTTTCGAAATATGTTTGGATGGATTTTAGAATGTGTATGATGTTTGGAACTGCACTTTTACCAAGTTTTAGAATTATTATATATGAAATCGGGACCAAGCTATTTTATGTTAATCAATTAATATGTTTGCAAACTCTTTTGATATGAAAGCATTTTATGACTGTTTTGGCTCATAGGTGATCGAGGTATATAATTTTGGATGTATCTGGAAATGTCTGAGGTGGGGTGCACCGGTTCTATAGTCATCCATGGGACACCATGGTGACTTCTGTGAATGTGATGAACTAATTGACTGCGGGGTCTTGTGATGGGATAACTTGACCTCCCGGTCAGACTAGTAGGTGTGGTAGATTACTAGATCTGACTAGTACTGTAGGTCATACCTTCGAGCCTAAAGATACTCATGCTATCAGTCCATATTTTATTATTTTCCGGATTGAAACTGTACTTGGATTTGTTCGATATGCTTTAGCATATTATGTTTTGAAATGATTGGATCTTTTTGGCTATGTTTTGGACATGCCTGACGTTTAAATGGCATGATACATTTTAGAAACTACTTATGATTATGGTTTTCACAAATGTTATTATGTTTTGAAATGATTGGATCTTTTTGGCTATGTTTTGGACATGCCTGACGTTTAAATGGCATGATACATTTTAGAAACTACTTATGATTATGGTTTATTGACTTTTAAAGGGCATGAGACATTTTAGAAACTGCTTCATAACTATGGTTTTCACAAATGATATTATCTTTGTGTTTTCTTTTTATCGAAATGCTTGGCCCCATTTGAAGAGCTTTTATGATATCCACTGAGCTAGTTATGCTCACCCCACGTGACTTATAATTTTTCAGATTAGGTGCTCGTTTTTGACTCTCCACTGCGTTAGCAACTTTTAGATTTTCTCCAGATTCCACATTACTGGTAGGACTCTGCGGATAATCTTCCAAGCTTCTCTTTTGTTTTGGAGAGGGGTAGTGTATTAGATAGGTTTTGTATTGATGAACTTTGTTTTTATTGTAGCATCTTTTGTATTAAGAAGGAATTTTGTAATTCGTATTTTTGTGTAAAAATGAAATATGCGGTTTTATAGTTAAGAAATGGTTTGATGGTTCTATTACATTGCGGTTAAGTTTGTTGCTCTGTTCGTTTGTGCCTTGCGCTTTGGACCGGTGTGCCATTAGCACGGCGTGTTACGGTCCCATTTTTGGGGCGTGACAATATGACTCAAGCTCCACCTTTGTCACCAACTCCCAAGTTTGAAGAAGTACAAGCAAAGGAAGATTTGAGTGATGAACAGGATAAAGCCACAACTAATGATGAGGACGATGATGAAGAGAAGGAAGAGAAAGATTGATGAAGCCGCAACAATGAAAGGGGAATGTTGTTTTTGTTGTTCCTTTTATCATCTTTAGTTGTGGGTTGTGGAAACAATGGGGACAATATTTCATTTTAAGTTGGGGTGTATATGTGTTTTTTGTGGTGTGCTTCTGAATATGTGTTATGTGTTGGGAATGATTATTTTTATTTGTGTTCATCTTTGGTGGTGTATTTGTTTTAGGAATTAGGTTTTGTTTTCAAAATTTTTTTCCAAAAACCCAAAAAGATATTTTATTTTTAGAAAGTTTTTATCAGTCTTGGGGATCTAATTGTATGAAAGACTCCTTAGCCATTGGATGGCAGCCTTCAGGATTTCTGTACCCTCTTTGACTGAAGTATTATTGAGGGCTAAAAAATAAAAAAATAAAAATATTAGTGTCTTATTTGAGTTCATTTTTTTTTGTCATAGTGTCAAACGTTTGAAAATGTTTCAAACTGGAACTAGTCTCGTTCGAGTGCATGGATGGAAAATGCATGTGAGCTTTTTATTGTCTTTGATCCTTTGAGTTGTGAAGTGTTATCACAATACATTTAAATATAATCCCTTCAGTAATGCCGGAGTAAATCGTGATTGTCTTGCAGTATTTGTTTTGCTTGTGATATTCGTTGGAATTGTGTGTGATTTATATGTTGCAAAGCATGAGTGGATTTTGGACCAAGGAAATAACTTAGGCAAGTTCTCTAGCCCGTCTGACCAAAGGCCTAGTTAAGTATCATTTTATCCTTAGCAACCCCTTTTGAGTCTTAAAAGCCATATTTCTTGCTTCAACGGTGTTATTTAACCATAATAATCCTTTATATTTTATCATTTTTTCTACCCATTAGCTTAATAGTTAGTGTTGGTCCTCTTGAATATAAATGCTATGATTATTGATGTAATGATGGATAGAAAGAAAGTGGTTGTAGGGGAAAAAGTTAATGTTACATATTTTTTGATGCAAACCACTTAAAAAAGAGAGAAAAAGAAGTTGGAAAAAAAAAATAAGGGACAAAATGTTCAAAAAAGAATAAAGGAAGAACAATTCCTTATAAGTTATAATATGAAGGTATATCTTTACCTCTGGAAAGTATCGGTATCACTGTACATATAAATGGGGAGTTTTACCTACTGAAGTTGACTGCTAAAGACGCTTTTACACATCAATTAACATATAATTGACTGTCTCTTATACACATCTAAATGACTTGATGAGCCTATGAATTAGTGGTAGGGTTGTTATATAATAGACTTAATTGCTTAGGTGGCTGTTGAATATTTGTAATGTCTGCTATGTTTTCCTTATTGTCTATTCCTCTCGAATATTCTTCTTACAAGAATTCTCTATAAATTCACCCATCCCCATAGGCGATTCATCTTCATCCTCCTCCTTCTTGTTTCCCTCCTCTTTGCCTGCAATCTCACTAAATACAAAACCCATCCCTGTCACCGTCTCCTCTTTGACTAAATACTATTTTCTTCCTAATATTTTCCTCTAATTTTAGTCTTCGTTAATATTATGTTCTCTTTTTTAATTTTATATTTATCTTTTACATTTAGAATAATATATTATGTTCTCAGTCGTTGATCAAAATTTTTTTGGGTTGACCAATTTGTATTGCTACCGTGATTATTGATTTTTCGATTAAGTACCGGCTAACACTAGACTCGTAGTTTTTGCTTCTTTTTCTTTAATTAACTAATCATCGGGACCTTAATGGGTGGTACCACTCCTAATTTTATTAATAAAGTGGAAATGAAAATACAAAGAGGGAAACATTAACCAAAACCCCCTGCAACAAGAAAATCCCGAAGACAAATCTATGGGATTAAAAGCATGAGGTACCATTCGGTTTACATATTCTCAAGTCACTTAAGCCTTGACTATCTATTCTAGCTACACCTTGAACCTGTTGAGAAATAGTGACAACATCAAAAACCTTGAATAACTTTTGATCATGAGTCATGTTGGATAGGCAGTCTGCAATGGAATTTCCTTCATGAAAAATATGAGAAGCCGTGAAAGGAAGGGATTGAAGTTTGAACTTGATGAGTTGAATGAATTAGTCTATCCTCCATGGCGAAGCTATCAAACTCGTGATTGCTTCAAAGAGAGGGATGGGTGAGTCCATTTGAATCTCAATTTGATCCAAAACCTTTTGATGCAAAGTTGAATCCCATCCAAAAGTGGCTTTGCCTCTGCTTCCAAAACCATGCACGATCCACAGTCATGGGAGTTGTGGCTTTATATGAAGGGTTTTTTTCTTTCCGCTGAAGAAGATTCCTCATTGGATTTTGACAAGTCCTTTGTGTTAAGTTTCTTCCAACCCGAAAGAGGATGGCCCCAAGAAACTTTGATAATTCGCCTTGGCTTGGTTACAGTGGCTGGAGAGATTAAACTGCTGAAAGGCAATTGACATCATTTAAGCTGGCCAAACTTAAGTGGAACACTTGAAAATCTAGTTTCAAATAAGCAAGCACATCCGAAATTATGAGGCTTGCGGAAAGAAAAAAACCCTTCATATTTTGCCTTGTTTTGAGCATTCCAAAGGTGCCAACAAACAATTAAGTGAATCAACGTATGCAGCACAACTATCAAAGAGGAACGCAAGTTGCAAACCACAAAGAAGACAGGTACACTTGAAGGGAATGAACTTCAAAGTAGAGAATATCAAAGACATCCTCAAAAAACTTCCAAACCACTTGAGCCATCCCACAACCTCGAAAAAATATGTTGCATGCATTCTTGGATACTGCAAAAACAACATTTAGAAGGCATGTTAAAACCAAATCTGCATAAAATGGCATCCGTGGGGAACTTGGAGTTTAAAAGCCATGACAAAAAAGTGGAAACTTTAACTTGGATTTTAGTATCACAAATCATGCTCCTAGTCATAAAGCCGAAAGAAATTCCCTTGTAAGGAGACAAGAAGAGATTGAGAAACTACCATTAGAGTTAAGGAACAAACTAGAATGTCCTCCCCACTGCTAAGAGCCCAATGAACACTATCTATCTTAGCTTTAAAGTAGCCAACTCGGCTATATTGTAACTGGCAAGACTTGAAATGTTCCACCCATTTCTATCCCAAACATCAGTCACCTCAACAATGTTATTAACTTTTAAGAACAAAGATTCCTTCCCAACCAATTGTCAAACAAAAAAGACATCCAAATGATGAATTCTGAATGTAATCCATTCAGAGCCTCATCTTTTGTTACTAACAATCTCTTCCTACACAGCCAATTGATGCCCTAACCCAACAACATTCATAGGGTGAGTGCCTCCTTTAAAGTACCTAGAAGCCATGAACCACAACCATAGGTACTTTCCTTGGTGAAAATTCCACCCGAGTTTCATTGTAAAGCCTCTTGCGAATTCCTCCCCAGAAATTATGCCTAAACCATTGTTTGTAATTGGCTGGCAAATGGTTATCCAAGACACCCAATGTCGTTTCCCTTGTTCTTTTGATGAACCCAGGAACAATTGGAAATAAAGTTATCAATCTCCTTCAATACCCTTTTTTGTGGCTGCAATACAAATAAGATATAAAAGGGGATACTGTTGGCCCAAAGCAACCTAAGAGAGGAGTGAATAAGGTAGTCCTTAAAAACAAACCTTTCAATTGTTTCTATGGAAGTAAAAACTTTATGCAACAAATAAGCATTTAAGCATAAATAATCACAAGTGAATAAAATAGATATTCAACAATTGAATCTCAAAAAAAATAGAAGATTGAGATTAAAAATATCAAACCAACATGCCAAACTCCTCAAGTTTAGAGTACATCCACCAGAAGTGCCCTCTCAAAGAAGGTGAGGCAATAACCTTACATGAATGTTGTTCAAGCCTTAGGCTATTTTCTATTTATTGAAAAACTACCCATTAGAATTTGTGGACGGCCAATGCCAATACTCTGCGTCGGATGATCCATCCGATCCCTTGATGAAGTTGTGATTTTGGTTCGTTCGGATGTCCGAGCTTTCATTCGACAATGCATCTGATAAATGGCCAGTACCTCTGGACTTTTTTACTTAGCCATTCAGACATTATCTTTCGTCTGAAACTTGTTGTCATAAAATAAGGTAGTTGCTTCTTTGGACACTTATTTGCATCCGAAGCATGGTACATCGGACAATCATATGCTATGTCATGTCTGCTGAGAGTACAATCTTTTAGAGTTCTCTGACTCATGCTCAGACAGTCCTTTGGGTCCAAAACACTATTCTTCGAATGATCATACACTTCCGGTAAGAGTGAATTTTTTCAGTGTCTTTGGTTATATTTCAGATAGTCCCTTGCATTCGAGCTCCTTTCTTTTAGACAGTTAATAGTGTCCATAGAGTCTTCTGGTTGTTTTGTTGATTATTTTTCGATGATCATTTACATTCGAACCTTCCTGTTTTCAAGCCGTTAGTATGGTTTGGTCATCATCAAAACATGATTATCATAATTGGGGTTCAACAATCTCCTCATTTTTGATGATGACAAATCAATTGTACAATTCTACGAAGCACAAGGTAAGAGATTTTGCCCATTATTTTCTCCCCTTTTGGCATCAACAAAACATAAGAGTAAAAACAAATTTAGGCTCCACCTAAGTTTAATGTTTCCCCGAATTTGATAGCCCAACAATTCTCATTAACTAGCTCCCCCTTAAAATAGTGCATGTAATTCAAGTTATCACATGGAGAATAATTCAAGTTCAAAATATTTCTTCCCTTCAAGAATATATAATCAAGTAGAAATGATGAAATTTGTGCAAAGGATTAACATCAAGGCATTTTTCGCTTATTCCTTACCAAAAAGCATTATCAAATCAATGAAGTATGTGTGATGCAATTCCTTGTGAGGGAAAGTAATTTCTAACATATAAGCCATTTGAAAAATGAATGCTCCCCTTTTCTTTTGCAAGTGGTGACTTAATTTAGACAAAATTGGAGGTCCTCAAAATCATAAAAAAAATCTTAAGATAAACACATTCCAATCACATAATTGATTAGCACACAAGAGGTTACGTTTCAAATAGGCAATTAAAAGCACATTCTTGACAAGAATTTTCAATGTTACCCATCTATGTCATCATAGCTCATATGCTTTGAACACCCTCCATTGATGATGCATCTTGAATTCCTTGGTACTTTCAAAGCATACCTACACACAAAGTATAGGAAACAACTTTTGGTACCACAACTTTTGCTACCCAAACTTTCTTCGGTCCAGTAGAGTTATTGAATTAACTTAATATCCACATAGATTTCATTCCCAATTTTTCATTTCTTTTAACATAATAATCTTTCTTCACGTGACCATGTTGATGACAATAATAGCGCATAATATTCTTATTTCCAGACAAAGAAGATATAGATTTAACAAAGCACAAATCTTTCTAAAGGTGATAAAATTCTTGTTGATAAGTTTGTTACTAGTCATTTTCTTTTCAACAACATTTTGTTTTTCTTTTTGCAAGAAAGAACTAAGATCATCTGCTTTTTTCTTTGACAAAATTTGTTCTCCCTTGATCTTTGCCTTTGCATCTACTCCTTTTTCCTTCAAAGCGTCATTTTCTTTTGTCAACATATTATTTTTATGCAAAAGCTTTGAGTTAGCACTCAATAAAGCATTAATCTTGATTTTTAGCTCCTTGTTCCTAGTAAATGATTCTTTTGACACATTCATGTATTTTTAAATAAATGATCAACATCACATCATCATAACTATTTTCATCACAAGAATCCTAACTAGAGGATACCTCATTATTGCCAAGAGCCATCAGTCATCTGAGTCGCCTCTTGTTCTTCTTCATCTTCTCCAACCGAATTGCAATCTTGCCATGTTATTTGGAATTTGTTGAAGTGAGGCTTCCTTGAGTCTTTTCTCCTATTGGATGGACACTCATTTTCAAGGTGTCCCAATTTTCCATAGTCATAGCATTTTTCACTTCGCAACTTGCTTGTATCTTTTTGTGAAGCCTTCAACGCTATGTCTCTTTTTTCCCTTGCCTCCTCATCATCTTGTACCATATATTTCAACTTCAATTCAAACATGGTTGCCTGATTGATAATCAAATAATCAATAGGCATAGAATTTAAATTTTTAGATTATTCGTAGTAATGGATTTAGGTTCCCATTCTTTTGGCAATGTATTTAATACTTTTCTATTCTTTTCAACCAAGAAGGATAGAATACTCTTTACCGCCTTCCAAATCCTTGATAATTTCATTGAATCTACAATAAATCTTATCAATATTCTCATGAGATTCCATTTTAAAAGATTCATATTTGGCCACAAGCAAAGACATCTTTTGTTCTCTCACATCATCAATACCTTCATTGATTTCTTTCAACTTGTCCCAAATTTCCTTGCCCGATTTGCAACCTTTCACTCTTGAAGACTCATTAGCAACTAAGGCATTATACAATTCATTCATGGCTTTAGCAATAAAAGATAAATTTATCCTATCTTGTGCATTTAACTCACTTCTAATCTTAGGCCTTAAGGTATTTGTATATGCATCAACAATATTTGCTTCTAAAGGACCTTCACTAATAATATACCACAAATCAATATCAATAGATTGAATAAATATTTCTATTCTTCCCTCCGACTAACAGAATTAATGCCATTATACATGAGAAGTCTAGTAATCGATTGCCTTGCTAGAAATAATGCATTATTGGTTGCAGCCATGTTCTTTACTCAAAAGCTAGTTAAGCTCAATACCAGTGACCAAGCTCTGATACCAATTACTGGCCCAAAACATCCTAAGAAAGAGGGTGAATTAGGTTGTATCAATAAAAAAACCTTTTAATGTTTTGAATGGAATTATAAACTTTATGCACCAAATAAACACTTAAACACAAATAATCACAAGTGAATAAAATAGATATTCAACAATGGAAGCACAAAGAACAAATAGAGAATTGAGATTAAGAATATCAAACCAAACTCCCAAACTCCTCAAGTTTGGAGTACATCTACTAGTAATGCCTCTTCAAAGAAAGTGAGACAATAACCTTCTTGTATACGAAGTAAGATCACCCATTACACCAACTAAGTCCCTCTAGTTGAGTCAAAGGTTTTACACTATGACCTCATTCTTGTACACTTGTTATTCCTTTATTCTTACACTTGAACATCACTTACTAGTCTACTTTTGGTCACACTAACTTCATCTAGTTGAGCCAAGAGTAACAACACCAGCCTATTTCTTTCCAAATAGATCTCACAAGTGTTTGTATTAAATGTAATAGTACTTTTTTACATTTTCAGGCTAGGGGGTAGTTGTAGATGCCCAACAACTGCCTCCAACAACTATTTTCTATTTATTGAATAGCTAGCCGTTAGAGGTTTCAGACAACCAATGCCAATACTCTGTGACTGATGATCCGTCTGATCCCTTGATAAAGTCATGCCGTAGGTTTGTACGGACATTCAATCCTTCATTCGACAATGCATTGGATAAATGGTCAGTAGCTTCTGCCTTTTTTACGTAGCCGTTCGAACATTATCCTTCGTTTGAAGCTTGTTGTCGTAAAATAATGTTGTTGTTTCTTAGGACACTTATTTGCGACAGAAGCATTGTACATCGAACAGTCATAAGCTTCTAGAGAGAGATAGTCTTTTAGAGTTTTCTAATTCATGTTCGGACAGTCCTTTGCATCCGAAACATTGTTTTTGGAGGATCATATGTGTCCGCTAAGAGTGAATCGTTTTTGTTGGCCCCAAAGCAACCTAAGAGGGGGGGTGAATTAGGTTTCTCAAAAAATACTTTAACAAAAATATTGAGATTTTCAAATTAAATGCAGATATAACAAAATCAATAGAACAGTAAAGTAAAGAGAGAAAAATTAAACAATCAATACTTCCAAGCTAGCAAGCTTGAAGTATCAAATCTCTTGAATGCTTCACACACTTGGTGAGCCAATAATCTTTACAAAGTTGGGAAGTTCTTGCTCACACCAAAACTCTTTTAGTTGAGCCAAGAATCTTACTTACAACCATACTTTTATACAAGATTATCACTCCACTCAAAGTTGAATTACCCTCACAATTGCACACTAATACAACAAAGCACTATAGTCAATTTGCACTCAAATTACTCTTTTCTAAGGCTTGTATTCAATGTATTAGATTTTCTTTTCAGGTTATTAAAGCACCTATTTATAAGAGCAATAAATAGTGGTTTCAACTACTTCCTAACGGCCTCTTATACAATAATAAATGCACAAAAAATAGCGTTGGGGTTTCGGACGTCTGAGAAGTATTGAATGCGTCCGAGGCAGCGTCCGATCTTCTTTCAGTTTTGTTGACTTAGCTTCGTTCGGACGTCCGTGCATGCGTCCGTTCCTTCATCCGACAGAGGTTTCGGACGGTCCTGAGTGTCCGAAAGAGAGGCAGTAGGATCCCATTCTTTCCGCCAGTTCGTTCGGACGATGCAATGCGTCCAAGGAGTTTTGACCTAGTTCGGACGGTTCTGTGCGTCTGAAAGATCTGTTCCTGCAAAAGCTTATTTTACGAGTAAAGGATTTATGTCATCATCTTAAACACTATTATTTGGAAAACATCAATCTCCCCCTTTTTGATGATGACAAACCTTTATGTAAAAACAATTGGATATGACTAATCAATTTGCAATATATCACAATTGGATATCAATCATCAAAGCACAACAGTATAGAGAAGACTACTCCCCCTTTTGACATCAATAAAAAAGACTCCCCCTTAGAACATGCAATTATATTTTCAAACTCTCCAAAGCTTTATATGGTTTAAAACAAGCTTAATAATGAGGTATCCTCTAGTTAGGATTCTTGTGATGAAAATAGTTATGAAAATGTGACATACTCTGAAAGGTTATAAGAGTTAACAGGATTTTTAGATACCTGAAGGGTTCAATGGATTTTGGTCTGTGGTATCCAATGTGTCCTCTACTAATGTGACTTGATTGCGTTATTCTGATGCGACTTTGCAGTGGATGTCAAATTGATAGAACATCTTCAGTGTATAGTGTTATTTTCTGGGAAATTATTGTGGGTTCTCACCTTGCATGATGAAGTCAAACGTGTCGTCAACATCCTCATCATTGTCGTCATCGTCATCGACAGCTCCTTGAGCAGCTTCTGCATTGTCTTCACGGGTATGTCCATCTTCAGGTTCCTCACTGACGGAAGATGACTCAAGTGGATATTGGGACTGAAGATTAGCAAATTGAACTGAGCCGAAGGACATGCCAAGGCTGATGCCTCTTGGAGAATCATTTGACGAGTTTCAAGTCTTTTATTGCTTTAATTTTTTATTTGTGCGACGTTGAAATGAACTGACTAGAGTGATCAGAGAGGTGAGAAGTCCACAGATATGTGAAAGAGATGGTTCAGATGTAAGTGGAGGTGGTTGAGGAGTAGGAGAATGAGGAATAGCAAAGTCAGAGGTGGAAGCATGGGATTATGACTGTGCAATATCAAAGGCTGCCTTAGTTAGCCATTGATCGTTGAAAAAATGGAGGCATTTGCGTTCAATGTATGATTTGTTAAAATAAGGAGGATATTGTTTGTTTCTGCTGAAAGGAATGTTGAGGAAATCAAAAATTTTGGTGAGAAATTTGCCAAACGGAATGTTTCTTCGGGTATCAGTAAGAAAGAGATCCCATAGGGAACAAAAAAGATACCCAAAATCAAGAGGAATACCCTTGAAAACACAAAAAAATAAGTAAAGTTGCATTTTTCCGGGCTCAGTACGATGCCCGTCAGTTGGCAATAATAGATTTGTGACAAGAGTGTACAGAATATTGAGTTCAGTCGAGCAAGCAATGTAGTTTTGGCTTCCGAGGCCTGTTTAAAATGGATGTTAAAAATAGCTCTAACTTCATCGATATCAAATTGACTATCATCAGCGGGCCATTTGTCTAACGAAAAGAAATAAGAGAAATCAGTGGGGTTTGAGACTTCACATTCAAAAATGGTGTTAATGATATTTGATGAAATCTCAAGATCGGTGTTGTTAACAAGAGAAGTGAGAGTGCGAACAATAGGGCTTTCCGAAGATTGGCCGTGAACTGAAGCACCATGTCATATATGTATCTTTCGAAGTTTTATGAAGAGTCTTTACTAAAACCATCTTACTCTCCTTTTTTGGAAAATTATCCTGTATTCATCAAATAGACTATGAGAAGCAGGACGTTGAACGATTATAGATTTACTTAAAAGGGAAGTATACCGTTCGGATGCCTTGGCATCGATAAATTTTGATAAGATTGGATTGGTGGAGACTTGAGGATTAGCTGATGATTCTTCTCGTACTGGAGATCTTTCGCTTTAGTTTTTCGACCCCGATTTGCTGTAGAGGAACCTCCGCGAGATTTCACCATTGTGATGAAAGAAAAAGAAAAGAGGAGAAAATTGAAATTTTTGAGGATTGGTGAGAATTTGAGGAAATGAGATGGTGGATGGGGGAAATTAGATGTGATTTAGGTGAAAAGGGCTTTGGGTAGGATAATTTTCCAATCAATTTTGGAAGAGAGAGTGGGAATTTGGAGGGGGTGGTGGAGAGACAAATTTCGCCTAGAGGGTTTTTGGTGGAGGTGGTGAGTCCGAAATGGGGAAGATGGACGGTTTTAATCAAACAGGGGCACCTTTCGGACGGCCGAACGTTTGGTATGCATCCGACAAGCGTCCGAAAGCTGAAGAACGGACGGCCGAAGGAGGAGCCAATGCGTCCGAAGTTCTTTCGGACGATGGTGCGCGTTCAAAAGATTTCCAGAGAGTTTGGTAAAAAAAGAATAATATTCGGACGATTATGAGCGTTCGAGAAGTAACAATAAGCTTTCGGACGATCCAGAGCGTCCGAAATAATAGTTGTTCGGACGAAGAAGTGCGTCCGAACTATGAACCTATGCCAAATTTATCTGTAAAATCCCCAAACATTTTCTGAGCAATTCAAAGCGATCTAGAGCTAAGGGTTTTGTAAAAATATCAGCCAATTGATCTGAAGTAGGCACAAAATCAACACGAATTTCTTTTTTACAAACAAGGTCTCTAATGAAATGATGCTTAACATCAATGTGTTTGGTTCTAGAGTGCATAACAGGATTTTTTGTGAGATTAATTGCACTAGTGTTGTCACACAATATAGGAACACAATCAAAAAATACACCAAAATCTTTCAGAGTATGTTTCATCCAAAGAAGTTGAGCACAACAATTTCCAGCAGCAATGTATTCGGCTTCAGCCATAGAAAGAGAAATAGAATTTTGTTTTTTGCTAAACCAAGACACAAGACAATTTCCCAAAAAATAACACATACCACTGGTACTTTTTTTATCAATTTGACATATTCCAGCAAAGTCGGCATCAGAATAACTAATCAAGTCAAATGTAGAGGACTTTGGATACCACAGACCAAAATCCATTGAACCCTTCAGGTATCTAAAAATCCTTTTAACAGCTATCAAATGCGATTCTTTAGGGCAAGATTGAAATCTAGCACATAAACAAACAGAAAACATGATATCTGGTCTACTGGCAGTTAAGTAAAGTAGACTTCCGATCATACCTCTATAGTGTTTTTCATCAACACTATTACCATCTTCGTCTTTTGTAAGTTTGGTTGAAGTGCACATTGGCGTGCCAACTTGTTTGCAATCTTCCATTCCAAATCGTTTGAGTAGCTCCTTTGTGTACTTGATTTGTGTAATAAATGTTCCTTCCTTAGTTTGATTAACTTGTAATCAGAGGAAAAATTGCAACTTGCCCATCATACTCATCTCAAACTCTTCTTGCATCAAATGTGAAAAATCCTTACACAAACTTTCATTAGTTGCCCCAAAAATAATATCATCAACGTCATAAATTTGAACGATTAACAAACCATTTGAATCGGTTTTTGTAAAAAGAGTGGTGTCAACTACACCTCTTTTGAATCCATTTTTTTATCAAGAACCCACTTAATCTTTCATACCAAGCTCTTGGAGCTTGTTTTAAACCATATAAAGCTTTGGAGAGTTTGAAAATATAATTTGGAAGATTTTTATTTTCAAAGCCCGGAGGTTGTTCGACGAAAACTTCTTGGTCGATAAAACCATTTAAAAAGGCACTTTTGACATCCATTTGAAATAATTTGAAATTATTGAAACATGCAAATGCAAGAAACATGCGAATGGATTCTAACCTAGCCACGAGTGCAAAGGTTTCATCAAAGTCAATACCTTCTTCTTGAGCGTAACCTTTTGCAACAAGTCTAGCTTTGTTTCTTATGATTTCACCTTTGTCATTTTACTTGTTTCTAAAAACCCATTTAGTACCAATAACGGGATGAGAAGAAGGTCTTTCAACTAAGGTCCATACATTAATTTTTCTCAAATTGACTAAGTTCATCTTGCATAGCATTAACGCAAGATTCATCACTCAAAGCAACATCTATATGTTTAGGTTCAATGTGAGAGAGTAATGCACAATTACTATTCAAAGGTTTATGAGAACGAGTAGTTACCCCATCGGATAGATCACCTATGATTAAATCTTGAGGATGACTAGAGACGAATCTCCAAGCTTTCGAAAGATCATTTTGAGCATCCTCATTCTTTTCATCATCAATTTGATGGTTGTTGACATCAACGCTTGAGGTAATCTCTTGATGATCTTCATGAATAACGAGCTTTTCGAGCTCCTTTAAAATGCCTACATCTTCATCTTCACATAAATTCTTTGAGATAACATCATTAGTTTCATCAAATGTAACATGCACAACTTCTTCAATCAAAAGCGTTCTTCTATTGTAAACTCGGTATGCTTTCTTGTCACTAGAATATCCTAGAAAAATTCCTACATCCGATTTTTTGTCAAATTTTCCAAGGTTTTCTTTGATTTTTAAAATAAAGTATTTGCAACCAAAAACTTTGAAATAGCTCACAACGGGTTTTTTACAAAAAAGGAGTTCATAAGGAGTTTTATTTAAAGAGGATCTTAATAAAACTCGATTCATAACATAACAAGCCTTGTTAACCGCTTTGGCCCAAAAGTATTGTGGTAAGTCACATTCACTAATCATAGTTCTAGTCGTTTCTTGAAGAGTCCTATTTTTCCTTTCAACAACACCATTTTGTTGAGGGGCTCTAACAACCGAAAACTCATGAAAGATGCTTGAATTTGATTTGATCACTTTGAACTCTATTGATTAATGCTTGGTTTTTGCACTTTTATGCCTCTAGTGGTTTGCTAAATTAAGTTGTGATAATGGATAAGGGCCTTAGGCTGATGCCAAATATTCTATTTGTTGAGTTAAAGTGATTAGATTGATTTTTGTGAGCCTACATGGATGTCTACTTGGTTTTTAGCTTAATTTTTCTTTGAGTGAACTTCTTTTGATTAGATTTTATTTTAGATTATGTTATTATGACTTTGATTTTAATCGTATGTTAGTTTTTGTTTGTTTACTTTTGGGTGAGTGGATGAATGACTTTTACTTATCAAGTGAATAAAACTGTCAAGTTTGGGATATTCATTATTAGTGTGAGGAATAGTTCTTTTATGCTTGCATGTTTGTTCTTGAAAGCACTTGGATAGAAATTTGATCAATTTGGTACTCGATGATGATACTATACTTGCAATACCATATGATCGAACTATTTTAATTGGACATTCTATGAATTTAAGTGTGTGTGAGTAGTACTTTTCCAACTCAAGAACTTTGAAAACTTGGTATTATCATTTTCAAAAAAAGGATTAATATTATGGGTGAAATTCATTTGAAATATTGTTTTTCATCAAATCATAAATATTACTTTGTTGATTGATTTGTCTTTTGAAAAAATTGGTTTAACTCGAGTGGATGAAATTTAGGACATTTTGTATGTTTGATCATAGGGAATGTTATTCTAACATGTGAATGATTGGTATTAGATATTAATCTTAGGTATGTTTTACTCCTTCCTTAGTTTATGGCCGTGCCAAAAAAAAATTGTATTTAAGAATAAGGTAAGTATGGGATTGCGACATGTACCCATGTTGTTTCTCCTGATTAAGCTATTAGAATAGTAATAAGGCGAATATGGGATTCCAGCATTTACCTATTTTGTTTCTCTGAATTAATCCATTAGTAATTACATTTTAGAATACCAACAAGTTGAGGGGGGGAATGTTTCTAATACTTATTATTGATATCATTGTATTGATTCCTTGATAGATTAATATTCCGAAATTGTGTGACTTGTACATGTAGGTACATTCTATTTCCATGCACCTTGTCGATAGGATTGAACAACATTGCAATACTTCTATTCTATTTTCAATGTATAGAACTTAATTTTTGGGAACCTTTTTCAGAATAGTTAATGTTTCATAATTTGAAATATTTGTAGCATTTGAAGTCCTTGTAATTTCAAGAAACTTGAAAACTTAGAGTGACTAGTTGAAATGGTCTAACTATCATATGATATTTGAGGTCCCTTCAGACATTTTCTTATTATTCATTAGTACATCTAGTGTTCATCTTTTGTGTGTCAACTTTGGTGGTGTGTTTGTTTTGTTATTTAACAAGTCTTTTTTATTTCTTGTTTTGCTCGGGACTAGCAAAACACTAAGTTTAGGAGTGTGTCAACTCTAGTAAACTGGAGTTATTTATCTTTAAACTATATCTTTTGAGTAGTTTAACCCATATTTTTGGTATTTAATTGAGTGTTTTGATCTAATTGTGTTTATTTTATTTTTGCATTAGCTTTACTTTTAAATATTTAGTTAGTAGTATGAACTTTTGTTAATTTTGGCCTTAGTTAGAATAACTTACTAAGTGTTTTGCAGGATAAGAATTTGAAGGATGGAAGTCAAAATCGCAATAGTTCATGGGTGAAAATGCAATTGATGAAGAGTTGAAGAACTAGAGCAGATAAAGGCTGAATGTCGCGACATGGGTTATTTGATGCGGCGACATCGAGGTGGGATTTATATTGTATTTTTCAGCACAATGTTGCAACATCAAATAATCCATGTCGCGACATTAAAGCGCGACTAGCTTTAGTATTTAGGGCATTTCTGTAATTTTGGCTTGCAGATTTTAATTCTTGTCTTTGTAATTCACTCAGACATATACAAAGAGTGATTGTAAGTGATACTGCACATAGTGGTAGGGTAGTTAGTTTTTAGATTAGTTGTAGTTTTAACTTGGAACTCAAACTTCTTTTTAATCAAATTTCTCTTTAATTTTCTCTTAGATCTTGCTTGAAATTCCTTGCAAGTTTTAATTTTGATTAGATAATCTTAGCGGGTTATTTGTTAGCTTCAAGTAGATATAATTTTTATTTGCGTTCTAGTTAAACTTCTTGAAAATCTACTTATTTCCATTCCAAGCTTTCTCAGGGTTCTTGATAATTTAGTGAGTTCGTGTTGCTTAGAATTTAATTTCCTTGTTTTAATTTCAGGTAATTTCCTTAATGGGCTTTCTTTATTAAATCAAAAATCCAAAAATATTTTGTTTAAAATTAGTTCCCTTTGCAAATTTCATCAGTTTTAATTCTAGCAAGTAATGCAAATTGACTTGTTTTCATGCTTTTTTATTGCTTTCTTTAGTCAATATTGGATTACTTGCTCTTAGTTCATGATTAAATTTAGTCAATTTAGTTGACTTTGAAGTAATTTACATGCTTTCATAAGAATAGATTAGTCAGTCCTTTAATTGGTTACTTACTTGCTTAATTAGAGTAGAAATTACTTACTTCATTTCCTTACCCTTGGTAGCTAAAATACTTCTTAAGTTTACTTGTTTGCTTGAGTTTGTTTAGGATAGATTATCACTATTTATTTGTTCATCTTACTACACAATGGATCTTGAACATTTGTATTTCCTAACAAGCAATTCTCATGGGAACGATACCCGCTCATCCTATAACTATTATCCACCCAGTATAATTTCAGGTGTGATGATAGAGCTTAAAGAATTTGTGTAGATTTTTTGATGACTTGTTTTTGTATCGATTTATCTCTATTTGTAACATGAACAATGAGTATTGAGAAGCAGCAATTTCCCAACAACATTTTAACCAAAGAAATCTAATGAGGAGAAAACCAAAAGCAGCAAGGAATTTCTAAAGAAAACCCCAAGAAACAGTATCAAAAGCCCGGTAATATCAAATTTTAAAATAATGTTACCTCCTCTTACCTTGTTATCAATAGAATCCACCATCTCTTGTGCCAATAAAATGTGTTATGTGATGTTCCTATCTTTGACAAATGCTGCTTGCTTGGGAGATATGATTGTCGACAATATATGGGATAACCTACTAGCCAAAACCTTGCTACATATTTTATGCACAAACATACAATGGCTGATCAGCCGAAAGTCACCAAAGGTGGCTAGATTCTCCTTCATAGGAATTGATGTGATAAACAGAGTCTCTGGAAAAATTCCTAGGAACTACTAGAAAATTTCCCTTCAGTGACAACAATGGTTCTGACAAAAAAAATCTTGTCACTGTATTGCACTTACTGTGATGAGATTGTTAGTTGTCACAAACTTTAGTGATGAGAAACACCATCATCACTTATGAGAAGGGTTCAGTGACAATTTAAATCATAATAAGTGAATCACAAACAACCGAGTTGTCACACTATTATTGTCACAGAACATATGCCTATCCAAAAGGTATTGCTCATTAGTGACAACCTTGTCACTAAAACTCCTGATACTTATGACAACCTTTATCATTGTCACTATTAGTATATTTGTGACAAGAATTGTCATCAAAATTGCATGTCTTGATCTTGGGACAATAATTATTTTCACGGCATCAAAATAATTTTTTTTTTTGCTAACCTATTTTATCTCCAGAATGTGATTATTTAGAATAATAAATCTAACATAAATTTTAGAATACAAAGTTTATCGACGTAATTAATTATGTGATTATCTGGGTTTAGATAAATGAGAAATTCTAATTACTTGAATCCGATTGGGACCCGTGTGGTTATTATAATAAATTAATTGGACATAGATCTTGTTATTCTGACTCAAATATGAGCCAAATCCAACCCATTTATAGGTCTACACATACCTAGGCTGTTAATTTGGCTCTTAACTTATTATTATTACATATTATATGAATATAATTTTCATCTATTTAACTATTATAATAAATTAATCAGATATGATTTTTTTTTGGACTAAATTCGAATAAAATTTTAATATATATATATATATATAGATATAGAGTAAATATTTTTTTAATAAGACAAAAAAATTTATAGGAATATAAATTGCTATATAAACATTTCAAAGTCGTAAAAATGATATTAATACCTGGATTCCGATCGACAATAAAATCTAATAAATCCTTACATGCATCTACTTTTACGAGCATGAAGGGTATTTGCGTCTCGTATCCGACACGTTTACTGACCTATTTTCATAAAAGAAATCCTGCAAAGAAATTGGAGTATATATCTGGGAGGAAAAATTAAAAATTTTTAAATTTTGCAACAAAATAAAGTTAAATTTTTTTTAACAAAATACACTATAAATGAGGGAAAGGAAAAAAAAAAGAGACTGGGGATACTTAAGGGAAGCGTGATTTTGTGTGCGGCAAAAAAAAAAAGAAGCCTGGGATGCAGATAGAAGGAAATGCAAATTATTTAGCCCGGCTTTTAACTTTTCATAAAGGAAACAATGTCGTTTTAAGCCTCGTCCTGCCTTTAACAACTTTTTCCCACGGCATTCGCACTTTGTGTACAAGAGACATACACTATGTCTTAACAGAGATACATTTCACCAAAATCCCCTTTTCCACTTGATTGAAATCAACCAAAAATTTCCAAAATTCAACCTCGAAAAATATTCTAGACAACCCACAATCTTCTAAAACGCAAGGAATTTGATGATTTCTTGTAGTGTTGCTGTGTTTTTGGGAGCAAAATTAGGGCTTTAAGGTAATCGATCATTCTTCTTCTTCTCATAAAATTGCTTAAGTAGTTTTGATTTTTCCAAGTATTTACATTTGGTATGGAACTAAATATACTTCCTAAGTGTTTGCTTTCTCGATTTATGCATGGAATCTATTTTTTCCTTTTTTGCAAATTTCTCACAGCCCATGTTTTGTATTTTCCATGCATTTCTATATTTCTTGATGTCTTTAGTTTTTTGATAAATTTAAGAAACTTTTTTGTTCACTTCGTATCCATCATGCCTTATTACAGTGGGTGGTTTTATATGGACAACTGATTCTTTGTCTAAGAGAGAAGAAGCCATGTGCTATAAGTAGTGTTGATTTGATGCTTTATGAGTGAATCGTCTCTTGTTTTATGGGTAAAGTGGTTTCTTGATTAGCATAGGAGTTAGCATGATTTTAGGACATGTGTTATCATGTGGATGAGTCAGTTTGAAACTTTTCAAAAATATGGTTCTTTTTTGAAAGTTTGGTTAGTCTGCAATGACTCGTAGATCATCTTGAGTTCAAGAATCAGATGAGATTATGCAATTTCTTGATTGAGGACTGTTTCTACTGGGTTCAATACCGGCTTGAACAGCCTAAATTTAATTTTGTTAATGCATATTTAGCTAGATACATGCCAATTATTTTTGAGTTTTAAAACTAATTCCTATATGAAAATGTCTCTTAGGTTTGCATCTGTTAGAATTTGTACTAGATGGAAGTCAAATCATTTTAAATTTGTCAAAATATTTTCTTCAAGACAAGACCCATTAAATTACAATTCCCCTTGAAAAAGATGTTGTGAGAATTTGATTTTGGTGATGAGGTGGATATTTCATTCATTTTAATCTATAATTGTTAGCTGCAATCATCATATAATTTTTTCTTTCGTGTTAATAGATGATAACAATTTTTGGCCTGTGAGCGCAAAGAGATAACACAATTATATTGTTAGGTTCATGGCATTAGACAGTATCACACGGGAATGGATTTCCAATTATATGTTATCAATGACTGCGTGGAATTTTTTATCCTGAGATAATTAATGAGTTGGATAGAACTACAAAACTAGCATAGTTGATTTAAATACAACAAATATAAGTCTATTAAAATATTCTACAACAACCTTGAAATATGCATACCTTTAGATTTTGGAAATGTTGTCAATGAATGCAAATCAAACTCAATTCTTTTATAAAGGATTTGAGGATGCTTTATCCTAGAGATTCCAATTCCTAGAATAATTTATTTTATGTTGTCAATAAAAATAATGAGCCATACTTATTCTAGAATGACAAAATGACTGTCACCTATCTATGTGTCAAAATTGTGATTATTTTTACTACTAGCAGTTTACTAGCATTTTTCTTGTTCTTGAAGTGTGACTTTTTTTCTATCATGCTAATATTGGTTGGAATGCTAAACAAGAAGGTAATTGTTTTTCATTATATAAATTTCATGTGATATTTTTCGCATTACTTCTAATTGAGCATTTTGTGTGTGGTAGTGAACTTTTTACTTTTTGTTGTAGTTCCATGTTTTGCGTATGTGCTTCATTACAATTATCTTATATTAGTTTAGAATTTTGTTTGCATAATCCATGTTACATATTACTTAATATCATCTTGATAAAATCTAGGCCATGGACAAGAATTGGATGAATCTAAGAAATAGAAAGGACAAGGTTAACAAAATTGGGGAGAAAATTTTTACTAAGTTTGCATATAAAGAAAAAGATGAACATGATGGGATTCAATTTCCGTGCACTCAGTGTAATAGCTTCAGTGACCAGACAAAATGTGTTGTGGAGGATCTACTTACGGAATTCAAAAGAGTTATGTTAGATGGATATATCATGGTGAAGGATTTTGAAATCAAATTGATGATGATTTTTCTATTGTTGAGGAGGAAGAAAAGGATAGTGATTATGATGATTTAGACAATATGATAAATGAAATTGGTACAACTAACTGGGGAGAGAATGAAGCAGATGATGTTCCAAATGGAAAAGAGAAGCCATGGATGATGTTCCAATATGGAAAAGAGAATGAAGCAGATGCATTCTTTAGATTGTTGGAAGATGCCAAAAAGATTTGAATCCTGGGTGCTAATTTTTCTCAAAGTTATCATTTGTTGTTACCCTACTACATTTGAAAACAATGAGTGGTTGGACTGCAATGTCGTTTGATTTGTTGCTTGGATTTTTTAGGAATGCTTTATACCCTGAAGCTTCAATTCCTAAGTCTTTCTATGATGCTAAAACAATCATTAGAGACTTGGACTTTAAATCTAAAAAAATCCATGAATGTCTCAATGACAATGTCCATTTTCATAAGGAATATGAGGAGTTGGAGGCTTGTCCAAAGAAAAATTCAAAGAAGTCAAAGGGTTCCAAAGTTACGCAAGATGTTGCGCTATTTTCCTTTGAAACCAAGGCTGGAAACACTATGTGTACCAAAGGAAATAGCTTGTTATATGAGATGGCATAAAGCAAAGCATGTTGATGACAATAAGATCTTGAGGTGTTCGGTCGACAGGTTGAAGCATGGAAAAAATTCAACATGATGGATGAAAATTTTGCACAAGATCCTTATAGTATGAGGTTAGGACTTGCAACTGATCGATTTAATCCTTTTCGGTACTTAAGTAATGCATGTCCTATTTGCGTGACTGAAACATCATGTGTGCATTTGCGTAATGAGAAAAAATTATGTAACACAGGTCATCGTCGTTTCTTACCCGAAGACCAATACTGGCACAAAGAAAAAAAAAGCCTTCAATGGAAAAGTGGACTTTAGAGATCCTGTTATACCTTTATTGGGGGAAGAAATTTTGAAACAATTATATACAATTGGAGATGTGGAATTTGGGAAGTCTCCCGAGTTAGTCCGAGCAAGAAAGTGCAAATGCGATGGCAATGGTATGAATTGAACTAAGAAAAGTGTTTTATTTGATAGGTCATATTGGAAAGATCTATAGCACAAACACAATATTGATATCATGCATGGACTAGAAAATGTCTCTGAGAGTATCATTGATACAAATATATTGAGACCGGATATAGAGGGTAAAAGCCAAGGGAATTGAAAGCCTTGGAATGATTTGATGGAATTAGGTTTGAAGAAAGACTTGCACTTATTCCGTGAGGAGGTGATTCATTTTTTGTGCCGCTACCATGCTACCAACTTAGCAAGGATGAGAAAAATAAAAGTCTGTGATTTTATTATGTAAATCAAATACCTTGATGTATTTGCTTCAAATCTATCTCAATGTATAAATAATGGAGAATTTCATATTTCTAGAATGAAAAGTCATAACTTTCACATTTTCATGCAACGAATACTACCACTTGCAATATGCGGATGCTTAACAAAGGAAATTCGACAAGTGTTTTTTGAACTAAGTGATTTCTTTATGAAGTTATGCTCAAGAACAATGCAAACTGGAAAGAATTTTTCCTCCTTCTTTTTTCAACATTATGATGCACTTGATGGTTCACTTACTCGTGGAAGCTAAGATTGTTGGGCCACCTCAATATCGATGGATGTTTCCATTTGACGAGGTAAATTGGATCAAATTTTGTTGAATTACCCCATTATAGAAATATAACGTATTTAATAAACTAATAACATTAATTTTTTTCATAAAATTAAAATTAGGAAAGTGGGAACCTTTAAAGGCTATGTGCATAACGAGGCTCGACTTAAGGGTTGCATTGCTAAGCATTACACAGATAAAGAATGCTTGACCATCTTTTCTATGTATTTGGATGATATTGAAACAATAAAGTTAAGCATAACAATGAAAGGAAGATGAACCTGGAGAATTGTCGATATTTTCTTATAGCAGTCGTCCATTTGGAGGGCTCAAGCAAGGCTTTCTAGCTGAATCTGAATCGGCAAAAATTCACATTTTTGTGTTGAATAACTATGATGTTATTGAGGACTATATAAAGTAAGTTTCTTGGAAGATTAAAATGCATTTTCTTGGTTATTTAGTATAACATGATTTTGCATGCCTTTTAACTTGAGTGATAGGTATTATTTTTTGTTGTCCTTGCGCACACAAACTAAAGTTAGAAGCAAAAAACACTGAAAATGTTGATAAAAGGCATGACAAAGAATTTCCAATGTGGTTCAAAGAACGTCTAAGGTGAAAAATACTGATTTGATAAACTAACTTGTTGCATTACTTGAATAGGAACCTATTTAGCAAATTGTTTTTTATACTTTTATAAATTGGTTTTGTATAGTCCTCAACAATGCAGGAGCGAAATTTGGTCATTGGCTTTGGGCCTGGATAGTCGAGTTAGTAGATATATTGGCTACATGGTAAATGGGTATAGGTTTCATACTCAAGATCGCGAAAAAAAAGGAAAACACGAAATAGCGGTGTTGTTGTCAAAGGAGGGCATGGAAATAATATCATCAATTTTTTTGGTGTAGTAAACGAAGTTCTTGAAGTACAATACTAGCTTGGTAGGAAAAAAGTTTGTTGTTCAAGTGTGATTGGTAGAAAATTGATGATTATTTGGGAATGCAAATAGATAAAGATTCGGGTATCAGAAGTGATGATGAATTCATCACGAAAATAGTATCAAGACCAACCCTATGTGTTACCAGATCAGGTTCAACAAGTCTTCTATGTGGTAGGTATGAAACTAGGCAAGAATCGGTACGTGGTAAAAAGGTTTAGTCCTCAAAGTTGTTATGATATTCTGGAGCAGCCAAACAAAGAGTAGGTTGAGGAAGTATACCAAGAAGAAGAACTAGAAGAAGTTGTTATTGTAAAGGATCTTGACAAAAAACCATCACTTTCAAGAGAAGGCATGGGACCACTAACACTCTACTGGTTCATCCATTTTATTTGCTGACTTGTGCAAAAGTATCACACAAGAAGTAGATGAAGACTTCATAGTGTGGCAAAATGATGTGATGCGGAGTTATAATACTGTCGTAGGCACCCAAAATTAACAATTCTCAATATGTAGTAGCGGTGAGTATAGTCGTCCCACAAAGAACAAAGTTTATTCTTGTGCTAAATGGAAAAGGGGTTTTTGAATGCTTTTGAACTAAAAATTTAAACATTAAAATAATTGAAGAAAATTCGATGTAAGAAAAGTCTTGGTTTTGGTCAATCCACCATGGCAATTTCACTAGTCGATCCTTGACACACAAGAAAATTCAATTCTATATCAAGCACTAATTGAAGAATTAACCAGAACAAATACCAATTCAAAGTTGATTCTTATTTCTTTCTAAAGTTGGTTAATTTTCAACACACGATCCAATTAATTTAACCCAGACACGCACCAAAGATTAATTAATAGAAGCATTAAAATCAACAAGAACAATTAGACTAATTAAACATAAACACACGCGGTTATGCCAATTAGATGATTAAATTCCCTAAATTCAATAACACTAATCGAGTAATTATCAAATTTAGTTGCTTCACAGATTGAATTAAGCACACGCGGTTAAAACAATCTAGCTATAGATTAATTCCAATAACTTAGTATTCTGCAGCAATACAAGTTAAAAAGAACAATCATAAAATTAATCATAGAAAAATAATCAATACTTGACTGACATGTAATTGAATAAATTCAAGCACAAGACGTCTCACAACTTTGTAGAATTGACCGTGGCTTCAATTCCCTCTACCAAGAAAAGGGGTTTAGGCACAAAGTGCCATGAAAGAATAAAGAAGAATTTCTACTACTAAAAACCCTAGCCAAAACAAAATAAAAGTGTCGATCCCCTTTTTCTCACCCTAATTGGGGTATTTATAATGAGTACTTTGGGTTACAATTAATGCCTACATCTAAGAATGTAAAATCGGGTAAAAAAAAGTCCAACCGGGCAAAAAAATCTGTCAAAAACTCAAAAATACGCAATTCTGCTGTTTCGGGCACATGCGCTGCCTATCTTGGGCGCATGTGCAATGCTGAAAAGTTCCCAGCGCACATGCACTGCTCAAACCTAGCGCATGTGCCCTGGGCTTCACTTTTGGCTTCGATTTTGACCCTGATACAGACCGAATTTGCCAAAACACAAAACATGAAAGTTGTAGAACTATGTCTTAGCTTCCCAAATCATCTTTAATCACCTCAATTTGAGCTCATATAAGAAATTTATTATGAATCTACCAAACTATGTCAGAATCGCTCCTCGCAGGTACACATTTTCCAACTTTGCAGTTTTGAACAAGATGCCTATAGAATCTTGGAAAACTTAAAACACGAAAGTTGTAGAAATCTTTATTTTATTTTGAAATCATCC
The DNA here is from genome assembly GCA_025175665.1 of Cinchona pubescens. Taxonomy (NCBI): domain Eukaryota; kingdom Viridiplantae; phylum Streptophyta; class Magnoliopsida; order Gentianales; family Rubiaceae; genus Cinchona; species Cinchona pubescens. Next base: position 723,370 of record JANKKI010000032.1, read on the forward strand.
AAAATCATCTCAATCAGATTTTGGACTCGAATGTTATGCTTGAAATACGAAACAGCATCCAAAATGGCTTCATACTCGTGCATGTTCCGTTCTTAGCATTTTCTTTCATCTTTTCCTATCTTTTTCAGCTCCTTTTCACTTTAACCCTACAAAAACTAAGAATGGCCAAATTAAACTCAATAATAACTCAAATCTTGCCTACAACCAATAAAAACTTGGTGATTGACATATTAAATATAGTACAATTATGAACTTATCAAATTACCCGACACTGAGTCGTTGATCGTCCTCAATCAACCATAAAATTAGAAAATCTGTCTCTTATACACATTAAGCTTAACACATTACACTTAATATATTCCTTCAAATATCCACATAAATAATCAATAATCAATCTAGCAATTAGAGTAGTTTAAGAACCCAAGAGCTCAAATGCTAATAAAAACCAAAACATGAAATTCGTGTGTATGTGTGTATATAGCCATTCAAAAACTTATATTTGAAAATATCTAGATTAAATCATGAATACCCTCAAAATTTTTTCTAAACACCCCATAGCTCACTCTTCTTACACCCCTCCACTAATCTAGACAACCGATTCAATTTAAATTTAGGTAGGACTTTCAGTTCGAACTATAGGTTAGGATATTTGTTAGCCAAAGAAGGGAGGGAATATAACAAATAAGAACAAGAGTTTTATAATAATAGTGGCCACACATTAAAATAAAACTTTTCTTCACATGCAGAATATCATACATCCACCACCCCGCACTTGAGTAACAAGCACCCATGAAGAATTCCGAATAACCAAACATGCCAACCTCTCTCGGACATATTGTACATCACATCATCATTATATTTTTTTATGTCCACTTACAGTACGAGTACCAGTGGTAGGTACTACCCACAACAAATAAACACGTAGGTACCAGAGATGGGCACTACCAGCAAATACAGGTACCAATATGGGACTACCTGTAAATATAAAAAACATGCAGGTACTAGTGATGGGCACTACCTGCATATACCAACACTTCCATATTTATTTTTTTCTCCAACAATTTTTTTCCCAATACCCTATTTCGCTACAAAAATATACATCACTCACTTCTCACAAACTTTCACCCTTATATCCCCTTAATAAATAATGTGCACCATAAGCTCTTAAAGGAAAAACTTAGGATAAAACAATGAAAGAAGAAGAATGATGGTTCTCTTCACAAGAATAAGGCTCAAATACGGTACTTAGAAATAAATTGTTAAAATGGTTGGCGAGAAAGGCTCAACAAACGAAAAAAAACACTACCCTCATTTTTAAACTAAAATAGGTCGTCTAAGAATTAGTTTCGAATCTAATGTAATAAAGTGAGTTTTTGGGATGCAACATAATTGAGTCTACATAAATTTCTCTAATTATCCCAAATCAAAAATTAAAGTATGGCTTAGTGCTCAAAAATCTTGAAAATCATGAATGAAAAATATTAACACCGACTACTCATCATGCATGGTCCAATAAAAGATTATTTTGCAAAAAAATGGAAAAAAAATGTTAAGCAAAAATTTTCAAAAATTGTCAAAAAATGGTCAAATAATCAACAAAAATTCAAAAAATTTAACAAACTCAGATGAAAGGAAAAGTTAAAATATTGTAGCAAAATTGAGCAAAATACACCAAGCAACTTAAAAATCCAAATAACTTTCCCACCCCACACTTAAAAATAAGCATTGCCCTCAATGCAAAAAAAGAATAAATAAAGTAAAAGCATAGAAATGGGAAAAGGAAAAGCTTCTCTGGATTTAAGACAGCGTTTGGAGCAGTATCCGCTATAAATAACCCCTTGTCGCGAAAGAAAGCTAGAGAACTTTCTAAACAAAATAGAACAAAACAAATAAATAATTCCCTTGAGACAATAAGAAAAACAAGAAATTGTAGAAAAGAATCCTACAGTAATCAAGAAAAAATTTACTCCCTTAAAAGAATACACGACAAAAAGAAACAAAAACACCATAACGACAATTAACCTAAAATGTCTAACTAGTAAAAACAACTAAATTGTTCAAGAAATCAACTTGCAAAATTAAAAGATCAACAAAATGGCCCTAAACATAGGGAATTAAACATATAAAAGCTCATGCAGCATTTGGCTCCAAATCTTGTGGAAAAGGAGGAAAAGGTGGAAATGTCGATGGGTCCTCTCCTCACTCCTTTTCAAATGACCATTTTATCAGATTAACTTATCAATTAAGTCAATTTCCTACACTAACAACATAATAAAACTAAGCTAACCCTAAAAATAAAATAAACAAAAGTAAAACTTCAAAAAGAAATAAACGAAATAAAATGTAAATGAACATGGGTTGCCTCCCAATGCAGCGCCTTTGTTTACTGTCGTTGGCTCGACTTTGAACAAGATGGTGGGAATAGCCATCTCTATACCAGAGGAAAGAGAGCTCAATAATTGTTAGTGGTCGTGCATAGGCTCTCTCTGTGTAAGCGCTTTCCATATACTTATCCTTAATCTCCTTCTTGACCCCATCAGTTAAAAACTCATCTCTGACCCCATTGTCATCTATGTAACCTTGTGTAACCTCTTCTTCATGACCCTTAAGAGACTCGAAGATATCAAACTCTTTACAAGCCACTTCTCATTCTTCAACTCTTAAGGTCGATCCATAAGAGAATGTGGGGTATAATGGCACCACAATATAATCCCGATTAACAGCCAAGTGGTGACCCTTCACAGTAAATAGAATTTCTTGTGTTTCCTCCATATCTAAGTCTAAAACCTTGATTGGCTCTTGCTCTGGAAGATCTTGAGGAATTGAAATCAATGGCAATGAACTAGAGTTATCATTAATAGGCTTGTCGTCACTACTAATCCCATCTCTAGTTTTTGCTCCGTTTCTTCATCTTCTCTATCCTCAGTCACTTGAGATTCCAGTCTTCAGTTGAATTAGTTGATGCTCCAAACTTTGTAGACTGTCTCTTGTTTCCTATTGAAATTGCAAAGTATTAGCAGCTAAAGAATAAATTAATTCTTCCCAAGACTTACCAGTTTGCATATAAGGTTGTTGTGACAAAACTGGATGTATACACGGAAGATCTTGTGATCCATAACCAAACTTAGGATAATCTATCCATCCTTGATTGTACTTATACGTGTAAGGGTCATACCAAGGTTGTGGTGGTAATTGATCGACAATGAAATCGGAACAATAAATCTCATGCGAATTGGTAACCATGATAAAGATAAAAAAGAAATCAAATAATATGTACACACAATTAAATAAAAAAATTTAAAGCACAAAAATAAATCAAAACGTTCCCCTGCATCGGCGCCAAAATTTTGGTGTGGCAAGATGATGTGATGCGGGTTCCCTTTTAAAGTTGTAATGCTGCCGTAGACACCCAAAATTAACAACTCTCAATATGTAGTAGCGGTGAGTACAGGTCGTCCCACAAAGAACGGAGTTTATTCTTTTGCTAAATGGAAAAAGGGGTATTTGAATGCTTTTGAACTAAAAATTAAAACAATAAAATAATTGAAGAAAATTCAATATAAGAAAAGTCTTGGTTTTGGTCATATCCACCACGGAAATTTCACTAGTCGATCCTTGACACACAATATAATTCAATTCTATATCTAGGACAAATTGAAAAATTAACCCGAACGAATATCAATTCAAAGTTGATTCTAATTTCTTTCTAAAGTTGGTTAATTTTCAACACACGATCCAATTAACCCTAACTATTAATTTAACCCAGACATGTGCCAAAGATTAATTAATAGAAGCATTAAAATCAGCAAGAACAATTAGACTAATTAAACATAAACACAAGCGGTTATGCCAATTAGATGATTAAATTCCCTAAATTCAATAACACTGTTAATCAAGTAATTATCAAATTTAGTTGCTTCACAGATTGAATTAAGCACACGCGGTTAAAACAATCTAGCTATAGATTAATTCCAATAACTTAGTATTCTGTAGCAATAACAAGTTAAAAAGAACAATCATAAAATTAATCACAAAAAAATAATCAATACTTGACATACAATTAATTAAATTCAAGCACAAGAAGTCTCACAACTTTGTAGAATTGACTGTGGCTTCAATTCCCTCTACCAAGAAAAGGGGTTTAGGCATAAAGTGCCATGAAAGATCAAAGAAGAATTTCTACTACTAAAAACCCTAGCCAAAAGAAAATAAAAGTGTCGATCCCCTTTTTCTCACCCTAATTGGGGTATTTATAATGAATACTTAGAGTTATAATTAATGCCTACAGATAAGAACATGAAATCAGGTGAAAAAAAGTCCAACTGGGCGAAGAAATCTGTCAAAAACTCAAAAATATGCATTTCTGCTGTTTTGGGAGCACATACGCTGCCTTATTTTGGGCTCATGTGCGCCCTAGGCAGTGCTGAAAAGTTCCTAGCGCACATGCACTGCTCAAACCCAGCGCATGTGCGTTGGGCTTCACTTCGGCTTTGATTTTGACCCTGATACAAACCGAATTTGGCAAAATGCAAAACATGAAAGTTGTATCTCTATGTCTTAGATTTCCAATACATTTTCAATCACCTCAATTGGATATCATATAAGAATGTTATTCTGAATCTACCAAACTGTGTTAGAATCGCTCATAGCCGGTACACATTTTCCAACTTTGCAATTTTGAACAAGATGCCTATAGAATCATTGAAAACTCAAAACACAAAAGTTGTAGAACTCTTCAATAGCTGTCCAAATCATCCAAATCATCTCAATCAGAGTTTGGACTCGAATGTTATGCTTGAAATACGAAACAGCATCCAAAATGGCTTCATACTCGTGCATGTTCCGCTCGTAGCATTTTCTTTCATCTTTTCTCATATTGTTCAGCTCCTTTTCCAACACACTTTAACCCTACAAAAACTAAGAATAGCCAAATTAAACTCAATAATAACTCAACTCTTGCTTGCAACACATAAAAACATGGTAATTGACACATAAAATATAGCACAATTATGAACTTATCACTTCATTAATGATGATGATGATGAAATGGATGAAGATAATAGCACCGATAAAGATGACAATGAAAGTTTATGGAATGATGATAACAATGATTCAGACTAGGTAACATTAATCTAACATAAGCTTGGGTTGATTCAATGTCTGTGATTGTTTACATATCTATAAAATGTTTGTATATGTCTTACTATTACCTCTGTTATATGAATTTGTCCAATATGTTTTTATGGTGAATGTTTGGGTATATCATTATTAATAAATAGGTTCTAATTTCTTAGTAGTCATTTTGTTTTCTTTTTCAGATGGCTGGACCTGGAAAGGGAAGATAAGCAATGAAAAGACAACACCAAGACCAACACATTACCCATACTGGACAGGATTTGTCATGGTAGGAAGTTGGAGAAATACATCGAGGAGTGCAAATTCAGAGACATCTAGTTTCCAAACTCCAGCTTCCTTGCCTTCATGTCTTGTGAGAGATGATAATTGCATGCAACCTCAAACATCTGACTCACATACAACTGGGCAAAATGAGGTTATTCCAATTTCTGCAAAAAATGAATCTAATCAAACTACTGCAGAAAATGAGACTAATCAAACTGTTGTAAAGGGTCACAATGCTAATGATATGAAGTTCTCGAAAAAATTTCACTCTTTTTTTTTCCTTTTGTTGCTAAAATTTCAAGTAATTGTTTAAGCCTCTTTTGCAAAAAATGAGACTATTCAAACTATTGAGGGTCATAATGGTAATGGCATGAAGTTCTTGATAAAATTAATCTCTTTTTTTTTTTTTTTTTTTGTTTTCTTTTGTGGCTGACTTATTTTAGTTGTAGGTAGTTAACCTAATTCTTATTGTCCATTATCACATTAATGTTTTAGTTCGAATGTTAAAATGTATCCTTATTGGTCTGCCCTTACCGAGAAGAAAGGGCCTTACGAAGAACTTGTCATTGACTAAGAAAAGGTATGCTAAAGAGGTTACGTCAATTGACGTTAGCGATAATGTGCGGCTTATAGTAAGAAAGGATTCTCAACACTTCATTACTAAATCTGGTTGTGCTCTGCAGAAGCTTGCCAAGCATAATGTTGAAAAATGGTCAAAACTCAGTGATAAAGATTGAGAAGACTTGTACAAAATAGTTATAGTAAATACTACTGTCCCTCCCTCTCTCCCTCTCCTTTCTCACACCAGAAACTTTTTCTCCCTCTTATCGTCTCTCTATCTCTCTATCTCTGAATCTCTCTTTCTCTACTCTTTTTGTTTTTTTTTTAAATTCTCATGAAGTAGTTGCTCCTTTCCACTCACTCACACACACTCTCTCTATCTAAATCTCTCTCCCCTACTCTATTTTTTTAATGGAATTTCTATTCCAATCCTTTCTCTTTGAATATCTTTTCTGAAACTCTCTTTTATTTGTTCAATTAAGCATTTTTTGGTTAGCTATTTCTTTATTGAAATAATTATCTGTAAACTTTTTTTTTTTAGATTAGTTGAAATAATTGTGTTTGGAGAAAAAAAATTTTGTTCCATTTATGTGTACAAGTTGTTCTTGCAGATTTTTCTTGGTGTGTATTGGTTGTAAATCTTATCATAAGTCATTACATACTATAACTAAGAAATATAAGAATTGTACCAATGCATGATATTGTACATTCGCTATTTATTGATAATCCTTGCTTAGTTCTTACATTTATTGAGATAGAAAGAGATGGATATTTACATAAAATTTGCATTACCATTGTAGGATAACTTTGAATATGATAAAGGATCACTCTCAAAGGTGGTTGTGTATAGGCACATCAATACACAATATAGGAATCACTGGTACAGGATTTACAAATTCTTTTTGAGATATAGTACCACGAAAGAAGCAATGGACCATGTTACGCAAAATGATTGGATATCGCTTTGCGATTACTTCTCAGGCTCACAATTTTAGGTTTGACTGCAATGTGAAATTTCATGCTAAAATTTCGGTTATAATGTTCCCCAAGTATTTATATATATTGTAGGAAGTTAGTGAGATGAACAAAAAAATCGAGCAAAGAATGATACTCACAATATTGTTGGAAAAAAAATCCCTTGCAAGTGTTTTCGAGAAAAAGGTAAGAAGGTTCTAAATATCTAGTTTGACATCTATCTTGGAGCATTTAAATTCATTCACACACACCCCATTTTAAAACTATAACAAAAAATGAAGGAAGGAGTCGAACTTTTGGAGATAGAATTATTTGAACTTAGTCAACATTCTAAGAAGAAGGGAGGCTTGGTTAAGGACAAGGCCAAAGAGACACTGGCAAGAAAAATTATTAAGCCAAACATTTAGAGACTTCTTTTACTGGTTTGATTCTAAGGTGCATAACATATTAACAACTTGTACTTATTCAGGAATAAATGAAAGAATTACATGCTTCTCTAACATCGACGACTGAAGAAATTTGTGAGACAGATGTTGGATATGTTCCTAGATAGCCACATTCTAGCAATAGCCAAGCTGCTAACTTTAAACTGTTCAGATATGAAATTGAGAAGCACATGAAAAAGATAGATGTAGCATAAGCGCAAACTATGACAATTGTTGAGCAATTCAGTGGAATTTGGAATAACAACGAAGAGAAACAAAAGAGTTGTATGAGCAGTTTGTTGTGCAAATGAATTAACCAAGCAGTAGGTGTGAAAATGTAAGTGTCAATGAGTATTCCAACTTCAGCGCCCTTCCCCACATTTTTTCATTCCTTCTATTTGAGCTCCTACATTTCTAGACTTCATTCTCAGTTATGTGTATCTCTTAGATATATTAAAGAGATGTGGAGAATAGAGGTTTTATTACTGCTTTTGTTTGTGCTATTATTGCATTTGATTTCTATTAAGTTATTCTACTCTGCATCGCTGGTTTTTATTCTTTTACCTTGTGTTTCTTATCTATATTCTTCGTGGGTCATATGGAGGCATGATACATGCTATGTGTGTTAAAGTTTGGTTGCATAATAACCAACAAGGTAGAAAATCATCAACTATGATACCACAAACTTCACCAGAATTTCAAAATCAAAATAAACCGCCATAATCGTGGCCGAAAAAGAAGTAGAGTGTGGAAGATCTACTTAGGAAATACAATCCCAAGAACGATGCAATGCTTCAGAGCATGAATGCATTTCTACAGAGCCATACTATATCTATCCAGAATCTTGAGAGTCAAATGGGCAACTGGCAAATTCTGTCAATAATAGACCCCAAGTTACATTACGAGTGACATTGAGATAAATCCGCAAAGGGATGGAAAGGAACAATGCAAAGTAGTGAAACTTTGGAGTGGAAGACAATTGGGACTTGAATGTAGTAATGCCAATGTATAGGATTCCAAATTGACTAGTGGGGAAGATAATGTCAGTCCCGAAATAGTTGCATAGGAAAATAATTTGAATAATAAAGTGGTACTTCTAAATGTGCCATATCCTTAAAGGTTGAAGAAGCAAAAGTTAGATGTGTATTTTGGGAAATTCTTGGAAGTCTTCAAGAAACTTCGAATAAATATTCTATTTTTTGAGGCACTGGAACAAATGCTGAGATATGTGAAGTTCATGAAGGTATTTAGTCTCTAAAGAAAAGGTTAGATGACTTTGAGACTATTGGCCTAATAGAAGAATGCAACGCTGTTCTACATCATAAGCTAACATAGCAAATGAAGGATCCAGGAACTTTTACAATTTCATGCATAATCGGGACACAATTCATAAGGAAGACTCTATATGATCTTGGTGCCAACATAAATCTAATGCCTCTTTCTATTTTTAGGAAATTGAATGTGGAAGAAGTGAAACCAAGATTGGTGACACTCCAGCTTATAGACCGATCATTGGCACATCTAAGGAAAGTCATGAAATATGTATTGGAAAAGTATATAAGTTTATACTTCCTACTGATTTTATTATTCTTGAGGGCTTTGAGGAAGATTTATATATTCCAATTGTACGTGGTTGATCCTTCTTTGCAATAAATAGAACCCTTATTGACATGCAGAGAACTTACCGTGAGAGTGCATCATGAGGTGTGATACGGGTTGATGCCCAGGGTATGTAGAACTCGGTCACAAACGTAGGGTTTATATGCACAAGCGAAAAGTTGTTGTTAATAGACCTCCTTGATTAGCCACAAGGCAATCTTTTAACTATGAGAGGTAGTTGTTAATAGACCTCCTTGATTAGCCACAAGGCAATCTTTTAACTATGAGCAAGGAATTGATCCAAAGCCTAATTGGCAGAAAATCAATAACTGGTGTTGGTTATAACCTCAAGTGCTCAATCTTGAAGCCCCAACTAGATTCCTAGTCTAGACAAGACTAAAGAGAATCTAAAATTCTAATTCACTCGTATGAGAGGAATAAGAAAAACTAAAATCTTATTGCCAAAATTCATTCCCTCAATTGTGTACAAGACCCCTCTATTTGTATTCTCCTAGGCTTGATCTTTAATGATTTGGACGTCCATTACTAAGAACATCTTAGACTCTTTAGTGGACTTCATCTCCAAAAGGTGTGTGAGCTCTTCTTGATCTTCAATAACTTCAACTAAGCCCAACATAGCTTTATTGAGGTTCTTAGCTCTTGATCTCGTAATTGGACCTTGTGGAACTTGAAGTGCGGATTCCGTGAGCCTATATCGAGCCTTTGTGGAGCAATTGATCACCATCAAGTCCTTGGGATGTATCATCTCCTTCCCCCTTAGCAGGACTCGTCCACGAATCGTCACCTATATCAAAAACAAAGGGAGAAAGATCAGTGACGTTAAAAGTTGCAGAAACTTGATAGTCACCAGGTAAGTCTAGCTTGTATGCTCTGTCATTAATGCAGCCATGACTTGGAACTTACATCATTAGACGTGAATCTTCATTAGATAAGGAAGATGTTGGCCCATCTCTCCTGTCTCTTATACACATCTCAATTGTCCACTAAGGCTCGATATAGGCTCTGTCTCTTATACACATCTAGCATTTGCTTCCTCAATGCGCTTGGCCTTCTCGTGCAACTTCTTGACCATTTCAGCCTTCTTTTGTCCATCTACATTGACAGCAGAAGAAACTGGTAGTGGCAGTAAATCCAAAGGAGTAGTGGGATTAAAACCATACACTAATTCAAATGGTGAAAACTTAGTGGATGAATGCATAGCACGATTCTTGTACTTAATTAGATGGGATACCTAACACAAAATCCATGGAAATATCAGTCCAAGGATGACTCGGTACAGGTAGTGGCATATAAAGACCATGCGGCTTCAATTTGGATTTGGCACGTTGGCAGTCAATGCATTTATTACACAGATTCACAACTCCCGTACGAGACCTACTTTATGCCTGTCTCTTATACACATCTAGATGTCTATAATCTGCATATAAGTATCAGAAAAATCATGATCCAAACATACAAAGATTTAATATGCTCGGTTCCAAAGAAATTAGCATGCAATGTAGTGATCAAGGTGTACCTACGGGACAAAGCATCTGCTACATTGTTATCCTTCCCACTCTTATATTGAACCACATAAGGAAATGACTCAATGAACTCACTCCACCTAGCATGTCTACGACTCAATTTGTTTTGGCCCTTTAAGTGCTTTAGAGACTCATGATCAGAGTGAATAATGAATTCTCTAGAGTATAAATAATGACTCCAATTTTCCAAAGCACGTACTAAGATGTGTATAAGATACAGGTTCTTCTTGTATAACCTTAGTTAGACAGCCCCTGCTAATAGAGAAAGTCCTTCACTTTGTCCTGTAGAAACTCGCAATTAGATTGAAAGTCTCTTATACTTCAGAAACATTCTACACATCGGCCAGTGTTCAATAGCAGCAACCTTGGACTCGTCCACTTGGATACCCCTAGAGGAAACAACAAACCCAAGAAACACAACACTTTCCAAACAAAAGTGGCATTTCTTAAAGTTAGCATACAACTTTTCTTGTCTTAAAACAAGCAAAATTTGATTCTGTCATCAAAATAACATCGACAAATTTTTTGAAAGCTCTAAGAACATGATTCATAAGCCTCATGAATGTGCTCGGTGCATTAGTGAGCCCTGTACTGACTTACACATCTAGATGTGTATAAGAGACAGGTCCATTAGGGGCTGTCTCTTATACACATTCATCACCTTCTCTCATCCTAATGCGCCAAGATCCACTCTAAGATGTATCTTAGTGTAAGTGCTGGATCCATTAACTCATCAAGCATGTCATCAAGACGGGGAATAGGATGGCGATACTTTAGTGTGATTTTATTGACGGCATGGACATATAGATGCACATTGTCTATCTTTTACCTACAGGTTTATTGTAAAAGATTGCCTGTATAAGATTTTAGATTCTTTTCTTTCTTTTCATCGCGTACTTATACACATCTAGACTGTTCTTTGACAGGTATGTACAATGTTCATATAGAATTCTCAGGACTGTTCAATAAGCAGCACGAGAAGGCCCGCACGGCATTGAGGAAGCAAAACCCTTTGATGCTCTATGCCTCGAAGAGGAGGTAAACCAGATGGTATGTCTTCGGGAAAGACATCACTAAACTCCTGCAAGAGAGCTTTAAACATACTTGGCAGTTCATCTAGGAAAACACTAGAGAAATAAACATCCTTATACACAAGCAAGACCATAGACAAATTACATACTTCTTTAAAAAAGACTTAGCAAATTATCTTTCATTAGTCTTCTTTGACCTATGTTCGGCCAAAGCCTTGTTATGCTCATCAACATTCTTTTTAATTTGATTTTGCTCTTGAAGGACTTGTTGGGGAGGTAGAGGATGCAACACAATGGTTTTACCACCCTCTTCAAATCTAAGACAATTAGTATGACCATCATGCAGTGTTTTCCTATCAAATTGCCTTGGCGTCCATCCACAAAATGACGGTCATTCATAGGGACGACATCACACAACACTTTGTCATTATATTTGCCTAAGAGGTTAATTGAGACATGCACTTGCTTAGTTACTTTTAATTCACCATTGTCATTTAACCATTGCAGTCTATAAGGTCTAGGGTGTTTAAACGTTGGCAAATTTAGCTTATCTACCATGTATTGTGAAGCTATGTTTACGCAACTCCCATTATCAACAATTAAACACAAAGGCTCGATATAGGCTCACGGAATCCGCACTTCAAGTTCCACAAGGTCCAATTACGTCGGTGGCTTGAGCTGCAAGTTTCTTAGTACGACCAAGTACTTGTCCATCCATGCCGATCTCATGGTATTCATTGTCTTCATCACTCAAATCAGTCCTTCTAATGGTGGCATCTCGTCTTCACTTTCACTCGTCCAATTGCCATCGGGGTGAGTGTATAAGACTTTCTTATTCGGGCATTGGGATGAAATGTGTCTCTCTCCCACTATATCTCTGAAACACCCGAATGGGTCATTTGAGCGGTTAGGGGCCGAGATATTACCTTGGCTGGTTTAGGGCCTTTGGCTTTGCAGGAATGGGGTTCTCCTTGAGTTTCTCCATTCTCTTGCTATGTTCAGGGTTAGTTTGAGGAAATCTCCAATTTGAACTGGAAGTAGAGCTAGACTTGGATTGAGTCATTCTTGAGCACTCTTCTACACATGTTTGCCCTTTGTAACATACACTTTCTAGTCCAAGTACTCGTGAAGATCAACCACGTCAGCAATCTCTTTGTTGAGGCCATTGATGAATCTCTCCATGGTGGTCTCTTCATCTTCATACAAGTGAGCTTTGCTCATTGCCATCTCCATCTCTCGAGCATACTCCTCCACAGTCAGATTCCCTTGTACACAGATTGGAGCTTCCTTAGCTGTTCCCTGTGATAATGAGCAGGTACAAACCTCTTTCGAAGAAGGGGTTTGAGGTTAGTCCAACGAGTAATGTCTCTAATCACACATTCTAGATGTGTTCTTTTATTTTGAGATACCCACCAAGTCATAGCATAGTCGAAAGCGAGGATACAGCTCAAACTTATATTTCTTTTCTTTGAATAGTCATAACAATGAAACAAAAAGTCTACCTTTTGTTCCCAATTCAAGTGATTCTTGTGGATCGGCTACACCTTGGAACGTGGGCATGTTTGGTTTGAGAGAGCCAATTTGCGTGTTCACTCCCCCTGGGTAGTGAATACCCTTCCCCTGTGTAGTCAAACCCCTGCCCTTGGTCCAAGGTAGGTTAGGCCTTGGAACTTGCTCTCTTCTTTGGATTTGTCGTGGACCAAAACTGTGTATCAAAAGACTGTCTCTTATACACATCTAATCTAAATCATAGACAGTGGCTCCTTTGTCTTCTTGAGTATTGGTTTTGCGTGTGGTCTCTTGATTTGGAGTAGTTGAAGTAGATGCTTGTGGTTTGCCTCGAAGTTGTTGAATTTCAAGACTCATAGTGGCAAACTTCTCATCAAAGTCCTCCATCTTATTTAAGATCCTTGCCATTACACTTTGCATAGCAGTTTCTTGCATCTCCTTGTTCCTTTGTTGCACGTCCTTTTCCTGTGCCATAGTCACAAAACAAAGACTAAAGAGAAGGGTTAAAAAAATGTTAGTGATAATCAATGAGAGAGGTTTCACTCTTTGGGAGTAATGCACTCAAGTCCTCACTTTGGTTTTTATCACTCTTAATGATCTCACCTTACTCTTTGAAAATCTCACTTCACTCAAAGATTCTCTTATGAAGCCTTGTAAAAACTATGAAAATAGCCAAAGGTTCCAAAAGTTGATCCTCAAAGCAACCAATCGTATTGATTGGAAATAATGTCCAAAAGGATCTCGGATCAATATAGTTTGAAAATTTAGATTTAACCCTTCGGATATGAGTCAAGGCAAAAATCCGAAAGTAAAAAGGACACAAAGAAAAGCACAAAAAGAAACAATAAGATCACAAAATTTAGTAAAGAGAGTTTACTAAATTAGAGAAGATAATTTCAAAAGAAAGAAAAGAAAGTAAAATTTTTTTTTCTTTTTCAATGAACAGATATCATAACCAACAGTATGATGAACAGAACCGGTTTTTTTTTTTTTTTTCAGTCCGGTAAACAGTAACAGAACCGGTTTTTTCAATGAACAGTACCGGCGGTGAACAGTATAACCGATGAACAGTACGCGATGAACAGTATATGAATAGTATATGAACAGTGTGATACTTACAATTTGAGTTTGACCAAAATTCTAGCCGAAGCTCTGATACCACGATGATACGGGTCGATGCCCAGGGTATGTAGAACTCGGTCACAAACGTAGGGTTTATATGCACAAGCGAAAAGTTGTTGTTAATAGACCTCCTTGATTAGCCACAAGGCAATCTTTTAACTATGAGAGGTAGTTGTTAATAGACCTCTTTGATTAGCCACAAGGCAATCTTTTAACTATGAGCAAGGAATTGATCCAAAGCCTAATTGGCAGAAAATCAATAACTGGTGTTGGTTATAACCTCAAGTGCTCAATCTTGAAGCCCCAACTAGATTCCTAGTCTAGACAAGACTAAAGAGAATCTCCAAAAAAATTCTAATTCACTCGTATGAGAGGAATAAGAAAAACTAAAATCTTATTGCCAAAATTCATTCCCTCAATTGTGTACAAGACCCCTCTATTTATAGTTGAGGGTGGAGGATTCTAGGACTAAATTATTCAATGTGGGATAGATAGTTGGGCTGGATCCTACAGCCCATTAGGCCTTTAAACCCAATTCTTGTACACTTAACTAGTGGCCGAAATACATGGCCCAAAAACAAATAATTATGTCTTGAAACCAGCCCAATTAAACACACTAACACTTAAAACAATTGGGCTCAAAATAAAAGACTAGACAACTAAATAAAAGAATATTAGATGGCCGTATAAGAGACAGGGGTTTGACTGTGCCTTCTCATCCTAGGCTTGATCTTTAATGATTTGGACGTCCATTACTAAGAACATCTTAGACTCTTTAGTGGACTTCATCTCCAAAAGGTGTGTGAGCTCTTCTTGATCTTCAATAACTTCAACTAAGCCCAACATAAAAGCTTTATTGAGGTTCTTAGCTCTTGATCTCGTAATTGGACCTTGTGGAACTTGAAGTGCGGATTCCGTGAGCCTATATCGAGCCTTTGTGGACAATTTGATCACCATCAAGTCCTTGGGATGTATCAAGGTGTAACATTTAAATTTTTTAGAGCTACGAAAATGCCTAACCAAGATGAGGAGTGCTTTGCAGTTAATGTTGTTGTAAGTAAGGCACAGTCAAACCCTTAGTGGAATTGCAGGAATTTTAACCACAACTTGGAAGATATGATGAAAAAGGAGAAATTCAAGTTTGCAAATGCAAGTATCATTAAACTAATCCTAGTCGGCAATTGGGTAAGTCTTATTTGCTGCATAACAAAGAAAGGGGGGCCAGCTTTAGTGAAGAAGGAGAAGAATGAGCGATTCATATAAGACCAATCACAGGATATAGATTTGGCATAGATTATAGCAGGATTATTAAAGCCAATTGCAAGGATCAATTTCATATTCGACCCATTTATCTAATGCTTAAGAAGCATGAAGATATAGTTTTTTTAAATCTTTTGGATGGTTATGCAGTTTTGGCAAGGTAACGAGCATGTCTGATGATCAAGAAGACACCAAGGAGTATGCTAATATGCAAGCAATGTTAAAGCAGTAGGAGAATGAAAAAATTTCAAACCTAGTGAAAATTTGTATGAAAATCTTATAAGCATACTATCTCCAAAAAAGAAAGATCTAGGATGTTTTACTATACCTTGTACCATTGGTAATATCTTTATTGATATAGATTTATGTAATTTTGGGGCTACTATAAACTTAATGCCTTTACCTCTTTGTCAGAGAATAGGGTTGATGGAGTTTAATGAGATTGATTAGATTATTCAATTGCCTAACAAAAGCATGGTAGACTCGTACAGGGCATTAGAGAATGTACTAGTCAAAGTGGGGAAACTCAATTTCCTGGTAGATTTAGTTGTCCAAAATATGGAGGAAGAAGAAGAGGATAATATTTCTCAAGAATTGGGAGATTGACTCAATTAGGCCATTTCTAGCTACGGCAAGATCATTAATTGATGTTAAACGAGGACAAGCAATTTAAAGGGCAGACAACGAGTCAATCTCATTTTCTGTTGTGCAAGCAGAAATGTTTGAAAACACATATTTCGAATGCTCAAGAGTTGGCTTAAAAATTAAGAGGATAATACTCATAATGGAGTTTTGAAAAGTTAAATTACATGAAGCATTAGATAAGTCTAGCCATATGTGTTAAATAAAGCATTTCTTTGAAGGCAACCTATGTTTTCTAACTTAGTACCTTTTAATGTTTAGTTAACTTGAGTATTTCTAGAATTATAATTTTGAGCTACTTTTCTTTTGTTTATGCTGTTTAGGTGCTACAATAAAGTTTGGAGGTGAATTGGTATTCAAAATATGCGTAAGGATGAAAAATAATCCAAGGTTGGACTGAGAAACCTGCATTAGGTGAGATGGCCGGGCACAACCATGCCTTGGCTGTGGGAGGTGCACCTAACCACTGCCAATCAGCGCTTTGATAGCACGGCCATATCAATGGGCTGGAGGCATGCCCAAAAATGATTTCAAGAAGAATTGGGGCTACAATTTGCAGCCCAATTTTGATTCATGTACATTTATTCCACCTTCCAAACACCCTTAAAACCTTTCTAAACCCTTTCCCAAATAGAAGCCATTTGGTTTACACTTCAAATCTTGTTTATAACATAATTTTTGTTCAGTTTTTAGCTATAAAGAAGAAAAAGAGCAATTCTCAACAAGAACATCGAGAATGTTCATCTATGGAGGATTCTTCTTAGGGACCAAGGGGACTTCAAAGAGCACTTCTAGGTCTTTAAAAGGGTGATCTCTATCATTTTTAATGTTTTAAAGTTAATACTTCCATTGAATTCATCTTTGTTTGGTGAAATTACCTTACCTGATTTGTTCTTAGTTGAGATTTCTTGGGTTCAATTTGTTATTATTTGAGCTTAAGAAGATTTTGTTTGTACTTTGTGGGTATACTTGGTGTTCTTGAACTTGTGTTTCTTGCATATTCTATGAATCAATAGTGCTTGTTAGCCTAAAATTGGAATCATGGCATCCAAAGGGAAGAATGTTTCTAATGCAAATAGTTCTTCACTGAGAAATTATTCTAAAACTCAAATAGAAGCCACTTAACAAAGTTTGAAAGGGAAATGAAGCATCAATATCAATACTTGAAAGCCATGGGAAATTGTTAACTCTTCAAAATAGAGTTATTTACACGTATTTTAGCTTGATTTATAATCATTTTCTAGGGTGTCTTATTCAATAACATGGGGTATTTTGGTAATTTTAGGGTTTCAGTGTCAAAATATTATTTTATGTATCGCAAATGTTTGAATATACTTATTTTGGTGTTTTATAGTATTTTAAAGGTTTGGGATTAATTAGTGACCAACTGGGACGAAGATGGAGCAAAAGGATGAAGCTGGCATCTGAGTCCCAGACATGAGTATAACTAAGAGTAAAGACCAGCATTCCAAGAGGAGAATTCACATGGAGTAAGGTGAAAGGATAGTGACTAAGCAAAGTTTTCCTTTCTACTTCTTTTCTTTGTTGTTTGTTATGCTTTCAATGGCTGCAATTCTATCTCATGATTTATTTAGTTCCACGACTATGCACTAAACTCAATACTAGGGTTTGTTTAAAATTTAACACAATAATCAATTGATCTGATTTTATTTGTTCCATTAATTTGACATGTATGTTTTCTTATTTGAATTATTAATGATTCGTTTAGATGATTGGCCACTTTCTACAGTTATCTATAGCCTTATTTCGAATTGATAATGGATACTTAGGGTTAAGATGGGTTCAACTAGCCTTTGTTTGGGATAATCGCCCATACACTAAGCCATTTCGTGGGTTAGGTTGGGATAGAAATATACCTTTTCATCTTAGGCAATCAATTAGGATTTCATTTATCCATTAATCGGGGCTTTAATGCACATAGACATATATTGGACTGGTCAAGGTTATTAGAATTGCAATGCGTTCGACATGAAACACTTACAATTACTATTGAAACCTTAGATTAGCAAACTTTGTGTGACATTGTGGGAATGAGAAATCAACTCAATTAATTGGATTGGTAAATGAAGAAAAAATCCCAAGTTTAATATACATTATCTTTTTTATTTATTTAGCTACCTATTTCTTATTTTCATCATTATCTCATAATTTCATTGTTTAGATAGGGTTTCATACGTGTCACTTTGGTGATGTCGACAATGTTAAGCATATTCCTAGCGGGAACGATCTCTACTATAACTATATTATTTGTTCGTTCAACATACTTGCGGATTCAAATTTGTACATTACTCCACCTGCACATTGTGTCTTTATTAGAATGAGGACAAATTTTTGGTGCCCATTGCCAAGGACTTTGTCTTAACATTGCTATATTTTGATAATATCAAATTAAGCATATTAAACCTAGTTTTAATGTTTTTCTTTCTGTAATTTTTATCTTTGTTTTGTTTTCATTGTTTGTTTTGTAGGTTTCTCACCAACGTGTATGTCCAAAAGGTCAAAAGGAATGCTATTTCCTCTAAACCTAGAAATTGAGTGAACTACTAGTTTTTTTGAGACTAGAAATAAGGGGAGATTCCCAACTGCTTTTAGACATGGCCAACGGTGATAATCTATGAATCTAGTCATGCAAGTACCACTGAATGTAGCTGAACCAAGGTCTCTAAGGGCCTCTGTTTTGCCTACAGTAGAGGGTCTTCAGTTGAGTATCCTATAACCACCAATTGAGGCGAACAATTTTGAAATAAAGCCTCAGATTACTTAGATGCTACAATCTTTAGCTATGTTTGGTGGGATGCCGAGTGACCAAAACGTTCACATCTTCAACTTCTTAGAGATATTTGACATGTTTAGGAAAAATGGAGTTTCAAATTGCGCCATAAGCCCACAACTTTTTCCATTCTCACTACGGGATAAGCCAAGGCTTGGTTAATTTCTAACCTGTCATGTACCACCATATCCTAGAATGACCTTGCAATAAAGTTATTGCATCATCAAATTCTTTGCACCAGCCAAGATGGCAAAACCTAGAAATGATATTATATCCTTTGCACAAGATGACATGGAAACATTGCATAAGGCTTGGGAAAGATATAAAAAATTAATTGGAAGATGTTCACATCATGGATTACTTTTGTGGATACAGATTCAGGCATTTTATAACAGACAATTTTTAACCACTCAAAACACAATAAATACTGCCAAGGAATGAGCTTTCATGTATAAAACTCTGGAAGAAGCATATGACTTGTTAGAGAAGATGACAAATAATTTTTATCAAAGGTCAAGTGTTACTTCTAGAGTGAGAGGATTTAATGAAGTGGAAATGATGAATGCAGTCATGGATTGAACACTATCATTGGAAAATCAACTAGATACCTTCGAAAACAAATTGGTGCTATGAACTCGAATTTTGTCAATTTAGTTAATTCTAATGATTTTCCTTGTGATCTATATGCGGGTAATCAATCTATTGGTGGATGATATGCAATTGGTTTTAAGTGGAGTTATGTTTGAACAAATTTACTCTGTATCTAATTAGCCAAGGATGCATAACAATCTTTAACCCAATACACCATTAGGGATGGAGAAATTATCCCAATTTTTCGTGGAGTAATTAAGGAACTCAAAGACCACCAAATCCATACTCAGCCACTTCATCAACTGGAGAAAGTGCCAATTAAAGATCTCAAGGACATGTTTTCTACATTTATGAATGAAGCAAGGGGTATGAACATTGCTCTCCAATATCACATGGTCAAGTGTTACATCTAGAGGGAGAGTAGTTCATGAAGTAGAGACGATGAATGCACTCATGGTTCAAACACAGTAATTGGAAAACCAACTATAAACCCTTAGAAAACAAGTTAGGAGTTCTGTCAATTCAATTAATTCTAAAGAGTTTTCTTGTGATGTATATGCAAGTAATCAATCTACTTATAGATGATATGAAGTTAGGAGTGGAGTTATGCTGGAACAAATCAACTCTTTATCCAATCATCCTGCATAAAGAAATACAAAACAATCCCTACTCCAATTATTACCATTTGGAATGGAAAAATCATCCTAATTTTTTATGGAGAAATTAAGGACCTCAAAAACCACCGTATCCATACTAGTAGTCTCAACCACCTCATCAACCAAAGAAAGCTCCAATTATAGAGCTTAAGGACATGCTTGCGACCTTTATAAATGAAGCAAGAGGTTTGAATACTGCTCTACAAAATCACACTGCATGTATTCAAAATCTTGAGAGTCAAATAGGACAATTCGCAAATTGTATCAACAACAGGCCGGAAGATTCTCTCCTAAGTGACACCAAGGTAAATCCAAGAAGAGAAAGTAAGGATAAATGCAAAGCAGTGGCATTCCAAAGTGGCAAACAGTTTGGATGTGAGGACAACAACAATGTTAAAACACATGATACTAATTTGATGAGTGGGAAAGTATATATCTGTTCAGAATGTTTATTAAAGTGATGCTTCCAAGAGTTTCGCATCCTCAGAGGTTTAATGTAACCTATAAGAAAAAACTAGACGGCCAATTCAAATAGTTCTTTGAAGTCTTGCACAAACTTCACATAAACATCCCATTTACTTAGACATTGGAACAAATTCCTAGTTATGTGAAGTTCATGAAAGATATATTGTCTAGGAAGAGGAGGTTAGCTGAGTTTGAGACCATTGCCCTAACGGAGGAATGTAGTGCAGTGTTGTAGCAAAAGCTAACACCTAAGCTAAAGAATCCAGAAAGCTTTACTATACCATGCACAATCGAAACACACTTTTTAGGCAAGGCTTTATGTGATCTTCATGCGAGTGTCAACTTAATGGCTCTTTCTATTTACAGAAATTAAATTTTGGTGAAGTGAAACCGTCATCGACAATTCACTTTGCTGATCGTTCATTGGCATATTCGAGGAGATTCATCGAGGATGTGTTAGTAAAGTAGATCAATTTATAGTTCCTACAAATTTTATTGTTCTTGATTTTGAAGAGGATTAAAATATTCCTATAATTCTTGGACGATCTAGACCTTTCTTAGCTATAGATAGAACCCTCATTGATGTGCAAAGTGGTCAACTCACCATGAGAGTTAATGTTGAGGAGGAAAAATTTAATATTTTTGATGGTATAAAATTGTTGACCAAGATGTGGAATGTTTCGTAGCTAATACCATACCAAGAGATGATAAAGCCGTCGTATCTCAACAAGGGGATTAAGATGGTGCTAATGGAGACAAAAAAATCCAAGGAAACTTGTAGGGATTGGAATGACAAAGAAATTGAAGACCTTGCAAGGAAGTGCAGCTAGATGATCCTTAGAAAACTATCCCCAAAAAGGAAATATCGGAGGAGTTTTACTATACCTTGTAAAAATGGTGATGTTTCAATTAATACAGCTCTCTTTGATCTAGGAGCTTGTATAAATGTTAATGCCCTTATCTATTTGCAGAGAAGTTAGTTAACAATCAGTCATGAGATTGATAGAAGCATGAGGGACACACAAGGAGTGGTGAGAATCTATCTGTGTGAATAAAGCAGTTTATCTTTCTAGTGGACTTCGTAATAATAGATATGGAGGAAAAAGATTCTGACAACAGCTAACTAATCCTAGGAAGACCATTTCTAGTCATTGCCTGAGCATTAATTGATGTAGAATAGGGAATAGTAATCCAAAGGGATCACAAGCAGAAAATATCATTTTATATTGAATATAGAGCAAATTTTTCTGCTAAAACCCTAGCCAATAAGAAAATAAAAGTGTCGATCCCTTTTTTCTCACCCAACTTGGGGTATTTATAATGAGTATTTAGGGTTACAAATAATGCCTACTGATAAGAACATGAAATCGGGTGAAAAAGAGTCCAACCGGCCGAAGAAATCCCTCAAAGACTCAAAAACACGTTTTGCTACTGGCCTCTGCGCACATGCGCAGGCTCCTTTGCGCGCATGTGTGCGCGAGGCAGTAAGTTCCAGCCGATTCTATCCTCCATGTACATGCGTGGAGATCCTAGCGAGCATGTGCGAGCAAGCTATCAGTTCTGGTATTTAGGCTTCTGGACTCAGCGCACATGCGCAGGCCAGCTCCAGCACATGTGCGCTGACTTCCTCAATTGTGCTCCACCTTCGGCTTTGATTTTCACCTTCATGCTTTCATTATTTGGGAAAACTCAAAACATAAAAGTTTCAGCTCTATGACTTAGCTTTCCACTTCTTCTTAAATTACCTCAATTACAGCTTTGGATAAAAAGTTATACTTGAAATACAAAATAGTGTCTGGAATGACATCGTATTGCTGCATGTTCCGTTCTTAGCATTTCCTTTCATCGTTTTGCATCCTTTTCAACTCTTTTTCACTGTAACCCTACTAAAACTAAGAATAACCAAATTAAGCTCAATAATAACTCAAATCTTGCTTTCAACACATAAAAAATGTGGTAATTGACTCATAAAATATAGTACAATTATGAACTTATCAAATTACCCCACACTTAGCCTTTGATCGTCCTCGATCAAATATAAAATTAAAAGATTTAAGTCAACATTAAATTTCTACTCAACATATTCCTTCAAATATCCACATAAATAATCAATAACCAATCCAGCAATCAGAGTAGTCTATGAACCCAAGAGCTCAAATGCTAATAAAAACCAAAACATGAAATTCGTGTGTATGTGTGCATAGCCATTCAAAAATTTAGATTTCCAAATATCTAAATTAAATCATGAAGACCCTCAAAATTTTTCTAAACACCCTATAGCTCACTCTTCTTGCACCCCTCCACTAATCTAGACAACTGATTCAATCTAAATTTAGGTAGGACTTTTAGTTCAAAAAAATAGGTTAAGATATTAGTTAGACAATGAAGGGAGAGGCCATTCTTCATTCTTTCTTCTATTCCTATTCTAGAGTTTTAAAATTTGTGTTTTATAGGGAAAAAGTTGAATAATATGCTATAAGTTCGTAAATCTTGTTAAATACTGCAACTTACAAGGTATAGTTGTTGAAATTTTGAGAGACAATTGCATAAGATACGTTTGTATCAAGTGCCTGATACGGGCAATTACGCTTTAAAAAATTCAAACGATTTAATCCTTGACAACAACTATATCAATCAGTTCGTATTGATTGATTTCATCTTGAATAAATAAGTATTTATATATTTGTGCTTCATTTATAGCATTTAGTTATATTTAATCAAAGATTACGAATAATAATGCCATTATTTTTCCAACATCTTAAAGCGTAATTTTTATTATTTGTTTTCTTTGTTAATCATTTGTATATGATTAACTAATATTTTTTAATGCATATTATTAAGTTTTTTTTAATGCATATTATTAACCAAGGACGAGAATAATGATAATACATCTTCTTCTTACTTGTTTGAATCTTGTGATATGTGGCATGTCATACTTGGACACATGAATTTCAATTCCATACAAAAGTTAATAAATCAAGATACATAACCAAATATGGTTTTTTGATAAAAACCATAAGTGTGAAATTTGTATAGAACAGAAATATATAAAGACTTCTTTTCATTTAGTTGAAAGAAATTAGTAAATCTCTAGATTTAATTCACTCAAATATTGGTGATTTAAAATTTGTGCAAATTAGAGGTGGTAAAAAATATTACATTACTTTTATATATGATTACACGAGGTATTGTTATACTTATTTGCCTAGAAGCAAAGTTGAGGCTCTTGAAATGTTTAAACATCACAAGACTAAAGTTGAAAATCAACTTGGCAAAAAGATAAATGTGATTAGAAGTGATAGAGGTGGAGAATATGAGGCACTATTTGGTAAATTTTGTTCTCAACATGGTATTATCCACCAAATTACTGCACCTTATTCACTTGAACAAATTGGCATTGGTCACGCAAGAATTGAACTCTAAAAGAAATGATGAATGCCATATTAATAAGTTCGGAAGCACCTTAAAACTTGTGGAGGGAGGCAATTGTAATTGCCAATCATATACTAAACAAAGTCCCTCCAAGAAGTTAGAAAAGACACCACATGGATTGTGGAAAGGAAGGATACCATCATTCAAATATGAATACACATCTAGATTCAAAGTGTGGTGATGCCTTGAAAAAGTGGCAATCCCTAATCCTAAAAAAGTCAAGATAGGACCTAGAATAGTGGACTATGTGTTCATTGGATATATGCCCATAATAGTATTACTTATCGCTTTCTTGTGCATAATCTAGTATCGAGGATATTTATCCTAATATCATTATGGAATCAAGAAATGCTACAATTTTTGAGAATGTATTTCCTTTTAAAGAGGCACAAGGAGTTCGTTCAATTGAAAAAATGTACGAGGCAAGTTCAAGTGGAAATCAACCATTAGAAGGTGATGAATTTGAACCAAGAATGAGCAAGAAGGCTAAAATAATGAAACCGTTTGGTCCTAATTTTCCAACTTACTTGTTAGAAAATGAACCTCGAGCTTTCACTGAGACTATGATTTGTCCTAAAGCTTCTTATTCGAAGGAAGCAATCAATAGTGAAATTGAGTCCATCATGCAAAATCATACATGGGAACAACTCAATCTTCCTCTTGGAAGGATTAAACCATTAGGTTACAAATGGATTTTCAAAAGGAAGAGATCAAAATTGATGGAGCTATTGGCAAATACAAAGTAATACTTGTTGTTAAAGACTATAAGAAACAAGGTGTGGATTATTTTGATATATACCTGCCTATATCAAGAATAACATCCATATGAACGTTAATAGCAATTACTACTCTCAATAAGTTAAAGATACATAAAATGGATGTAAAGAAAACTTTCTTAAATAGTGACCTTAATGAAGAGCTTTACATGCAACAACTCGAAGGGTTTGTTGTTAAAGGGAAAGAAAAGAAAGTGCATAAACTTGTTAAATCATTATATGGATTAAAACAAACTCCTAAACAATGGCATAAGAAATATGACAAAGTTATGCTGTCAAATGAATTCAAAATCAATGAAGTTGATAAGTATGTCTATGTAAAGAACACTGATAAGGGTTATGCTATTATATGTCTTTACGTAGACAATTTGTTGATTTTTTGCAGCAATGAGTACATGCCCAAATGATCAAGTCTAAGAAAACCATGTTAACTAAAAAGTTTGACACGAAAGACTTGGGTGTTGTGGATGTTATACTAGGAATTAAAATTTCTAGGACATCTAAGGGATTAATATTATCCCAATCTTATTATGTTGAGAAAATTCTTAACAAATTTTCTAACAATGACAATAGCATTGTTAAAACACCAATGGACTTCAGTGTACATCTGTCCAAAAATAAAGGGGAAGGGAATACCAATTGGAATATTCTAAAATCATTGGTAGCTTGATGTATGTTATGAACTGCACAAAATTCGGATATAGCATACTCTGTTAGTAAACTAAGTAGGTTTACTAATAACGCTGGTGAGGATCATTGGAAAGCTATCAAAAGGGTATTCAATTATTTGAGGTACTCTTTATACTATGGCCTTTACTATACTGGATACCCGATAGTATTGGAGAGATATAGTCATGCAAATTGGATATCCGACACTAAAAACTCAAAATTCACAAGTGGATATAAGTCTTTATGCTCGGTGGTGTTTCCGTGTCTTAGAAATCCTCTAAGCAAATGTGTATCGTAAGATCTACAATGGAATCGGAGTTTATTGCTCTTGATAAAGTAGGAGAAGAAGCCGAGTAGCATCGGAATTTCTTAGAGGATATTCCATGTTGGCCAAAACCGGTGCCAACTATTTGTATCCATTGTGACAGTTAGTCAACAATTGGAAGGGTATAAAGTAGCATATATAACGGTAAGTCTAGACGTATACATGGTAGACACAATACCATTAAACACTTACTCTCGAATGGAATTTTTTTGGTTGTCTATGTGAAGTCAAAACAAAATATTGTAGATCCACTAACCAAAGGTTTGACGAGAGAGCTTGTGTATAAGTCATCGAGGGGAATAGGCTTAACGCCTTTAAAAGACAAAAAAGTGTTATGATGGTAACCCTAACTAGTTAACTGGAGATCCCAAGATCTAGGTTCAAAGGGATAACTAAGTTATATTGCACTCTTAGTTTGGGATCTAAACAGTCGGGGAAATTTATTTCCTACCTATTCCTATGATGATGCGAGTGCTAGCTGCAATGACAAAAGGGAGTTCTTAATAATTCTCGTAGTTTGGTTTCCAAGTGCGGTGTACGCAGCATTATTTTTATAAGAGATTGCCTACATGAATGAGAAATGTGACCATTTCTTTGGGAATTTCAAAAAGTTTAATTCTCTAAAGCATTCATGCAACCAAGAATTATTCATGGCCAAAATGAACACAATCGTGATAACTAACATAATATCTAGAAAGAAAACTATGTGAGTACCATTGTCTTGGTTTACACTAAAGGCTGAATAGTAAATCCGATACTATTTCACTAGGGAAGGTTCAAGGCCAAAAACTACTTCTTTTGATGTAGTGATCTTCAGTTCAATTTTCTCTACGAATTCTTTGAGTTTTCGTACTACTCAGGCAATTTCCATTCATGTGGGGATTGTTGGAATTAGTGAAATAGAAATTGATCTCATTGACCTTTGAATGATAATGGCTTTATTTCCCAATTTAGTCCCTATCTGATCAGCTACTTTTCTTACATGAATAAAACATTAATTCAAAGTCAAAAAAATGAATGACCTTAATTTGTTCAAGGAATTATTTTGTCTTCATGAACTATGTATAACATTAATTGGATGATCATTCATCCATGTGTAATTAATGTTGTATACATTCATAAATTGTGGACTTGTTAATGATGTGTTCATTAATACATTCATAAATTGTGGATTTACATCATAGATAATTATTGATGTGTTCATTATTTATGAAGATTCATTCATGTGTCATTATGTTGTGTGCATGAATTTTATGTAGTCATGAACTATGAATATTCATTCATGTATTAATGTTGAGCCTATTCATTGGTTCCAAAAGTCTTATAAATAGGAGTGGTGTAAAGAAGTTGGAGAACACAGATACATTTCAAGTTCAAGAGTTTTCTTTCCATTCTTCGTTCTTTCTTCTACTCCAACTCTAGAACTTTAAGAATCGTATAATTCTTCATAGAGAGAAAATTGAGTAATATTCCACAAGTTCATAGACCTTGTTAAGTAGTGCAACTTATATGGGTGGAGTTGTTGAAATCCTGGGAGGCAATTACATAAAATTCATTTGTACCAAGTGACGGGCAATTATGCCTTAAGACGAAGGGTTTAATCCTTGGTAATAACTATATCAATTAGCTCGTATTGATTGGCTTCATCTTTACCAAGTAAGTATTTATATGTTTGTTCTTCGTTTATATCATATAGTTATATTTAATCAAATATTACAAAAAATAATATCATTGTTTTTCCAACATATTCAATGTTTAGCTTTTTGAATAATAACAAGCTTTACAGGTGACTAATAAAGTAAATTTACCTAAGTATTTCACGAAAGTCCACATAAGTTTCATTCTTACTAAAGCAATTATGTAAGTTGGGCTAATCTCAAGCACGAATCTCATGAATGATCACAATGTGTACAAACAATTGATAATTGAGGAACGTTACCATCACAACAATATTTTGATTTTAATTTTTAGAGTCACGAATATCTAATTAAGTATGCATATAACTTATAACTCTATTAGATGAATTGTTAGTTTACTGTG
The DNA here is from genome assembly GCA_025175665.1 of Cinchona pubescens. Classification (NCBI taxonomy): domain Eukaryota; kingdom Viridiplantae; phylum Streptophyta; class Magnoliopsida; order Gentianales; family Rubiaceae; genus Cinchona; species Cinchona pubescens. The sequence goes on from JANKKI010000032.1 coordinate 751,183, forward strand.
TCTATAAAATAGAGGGTTATGCCTAATAGATAGATAGGAGGTAGAATGAGAATATAGAGGATTAGGGAGAGTTTAAAGGATAAAAATTATTTGATAAACATTAAAAATGTGTATCTGAAATAATAAACAACCATACCCTCTATTACTAAAGAAAATGCAGGTAGTGTCTAGATTGCAAATAATAGCATGTATTTTGGCAAATAATATTTGGTTAGACAAAAATTATGTTTGGCCAGAAGTGATGTATTCACCAAATATTATTTACACTATTCATATTTTGTCCTATTCATTATTCATGCTATATTATTTGCCCTACTCTTTATTTATATTCTCCAATATTTTCACTATTCATTTGATTTATTTCAGTTTCACACTTATTCTCATTTTTTTTGGTAATTGATCAATATAAATAAACTAGATTTAAGTGACTTGCAATTTATAGTACTAGAGAAATTAAATTTAACATCAATGAATGTGTAGTCTTTGAACATGATATTAAGTTACAATATCGAGAACACGCTATAGTGTTATACACTAGTTCGGCCAAAAGAACATCATAGTTTGAACCTGGTTGTACTTTGCCAAATTAGGGAAAAAAGAGTTGACTTGATTGTCCTTCTGGACTATTTTGGACGTCCGATGTATTGGACAGTTCGAACAATATGCACCAATGTATGTCCAGTAAGATATCTTGCAGTTCGACCATATGACATTCAGAAGATCTAAAACAAATGAATATCTTCAACCTTCTTTTTGTTTGTAAGTTTACAAAATGAAGGGACAACCGAATTATGAATTGTAAAAATTAAGTAGGTAGAGATGCAATCGAACTGTCATTGTTGTATTAATTACTCGAATATGTCATTCCTTACAATCCCCATTAAAGTTGAAAACGATTAATGCACTCAAATTTCAAACGATCAGAGATTAGCTTCACATATCATTTAAACTTATCAAATACAACTGAGTAAAATCATAATCAAAATTCACAAATTCTTCTTAAAGTTTAAAAAACTTTAAATGTTTATTGTCATTATATTTATTATTGAATGTTATTGTGCATGCAAAATTTTTTTCTCCAAATACTAATTATATATTATTTACCATCTAAATGAGTATTTCAAAATATTATTGGCAATCTAAACAAGTGTTCCATTATTTCAAAAGTTGGTATTATTTGCCAAATACCATTTTTTTGAATGCCAAATACCATATAAAAGTTTGACCAACAAAATTTACCAAAATAATGGTTCACACTTGCAATCCAAATGCAACCACTATACACTCCTAGATAGTTGCCAACCAATGAATATTCTGAATTTCCACTACATTATATGCTTTGTATCCTACCGGTGGATTGTCACACGAGGGGAATGGTACCCATTGTTTCTATTTTCTGCAACTCTTCTTATAAATTGATTCAATTAATTAACGTACATCATGACAAGTAACTTAGTGATGAAATAATTAGTAATTAGGTTAATTCCTCTTTACCTCTTGAACATATACCTTAGCTGCATTTTATCCCTTGAACCCAAACAATATAAACTTTACCACCTATAAAAGATTTCATAATACTTAAATAATTATAAAATGATGATTTAGTAGTTTTGATGAAAATTCCTTCTAAAAGTTTTTAGGCAAATTACTATGCTTTTATTGTATTTATAATGATTCCATGTTTTTTTATTATATAACTATAAGAGAACTATGTCAATTTGAAATTTCTCTTACATAACTTATGCATTATTTTCTTTATTTAAAGAACTTAATACAAACAAACAATTTTTATAACTACTATTCGTTCATTTTTTATTTGTAGGAATTAAACATATTAAATATATTTTGTTTTCAATTAAGTATATTTTTCATAAACTCTATTCCAGATTGATACTTCCATTGTAAGTAGTAGTGATAATTACAGCGATAGTTACATTTGCGTAGTTACATTTGAGGTGACCCTTCATTAATGGTTGATCAAATTTCATAGATTCGCCCTCTGGAACAATTTTGTTCTTGGAGATAATTGCATTTTGATTGAGTTATTGATATAAGGAAACAGGGAGAAAATAAGATAGACAAAATGCGAAGAGCTTTACTTGGAGAAATAGAAAGAACATGTATCACACGTATAAAATCTGAGTACCAGATGAATCAACAAGTTATCAAAATTTTTTGAAATTTGATACCCTTGTTCCAATTATTCCTCTTATTGAATCGTTGGCTAAAGCCAAATTTTGTAACCTATTAGGACATCCCGTTACTAAGCAGGATAATCTACAAGAGAATGATTCGGAGTTCTTGCAAAATAGAACAATGCAGTACCAGACACGAGATAGGTCTTCCAAAGAACAAATCCTTTTTCGAATAAGTCAATTCAATTGTGTTTCAGTTACATATCACAAGGAATTTGAACAACTGCTTCAAATATAGTATTAGGAAGTGGAATATTACTGCCTGTGGAACCATAATATCTACGGGCTTATTGGCTAAATGAAAATTATTTCTAACTTTTTGATTTTATTTTTATATTAGACTAAACAACAATATAGATTTTTGTACTAGATTTATTTATATACAGAGTGGAGAATGGTGATTAGAATGAATGATGAATCGTAAAATTCTCTGCACTTAGTAAAGGCAGAAAGATCCTTCGGATCCATGATGCCATACACAAAAAGGAAGAGACTCATAGAATGGCAGAGTCAAATAGAGCTTTTGTACATTTTCGTTAATCCATGAATAGGATCTATACATCTCGATTGTCGAAGAGCTAGATTTGCTTCAATTTTTTGTCTCTTTCCTTCAGCATTTTTCAAATTAACTTCTGCCATTTCAAGAGTTCGCTGATTTCTCATTGATGTGTAAATTTTCATCGAGATTTAATCTAGATCACGATGCTATTTTCTTGTTCCTGAGTGGGTCTCTTTCATCTTTTTCAAGGAATCAATCTTTCTTTTATTGTTGTCGAATTTCTCTTTGATTGATCAATGTGTGATATTCCGAATCCTCATTACTAATGGAATCCAAATGATCTCTAGATTGATCAGAAGATCCTTTTAGTTGGCTAGAATCCGTTACTTTAACGAAACTAGATCTTGTGTTTAAAAAAAAATATTTGGATTATTAAGTCAGGCCCGATTATTGAGAACAATTGAATGGGTGTTTCCTTGTTCTGGGATCCTTTATCAATTATTGGGTTTAGACATTACTTCGGTGCTTCTAAATCCTTTCAAAATGGCAGCAACTTACCCCTTTTTTGGATTTCTTTCTATCAAAGAATCTTACAAACGTCTGTAATGAATTGTATCTCCTATAATAGGTCCCATTTTTCTAGCCTTTCTTGGAAGTTGTTGACTATTCATAACTATTACCTTGACACTAAAGAAGAGTTCGACCCAATGCTTTATTTCTGTCCTAGTTGATCCCAATTCGATAATAGAAGTATATTGATTTTTCCCCTCTAAACAAAGTACTACTTTTTTCTATAAATACTGCATTTTTGATTCCATCCATAAATATATTTTCTTCCTTATGAGTTCTAGTCTCAATAAGAAAGCTAGTTCTTACTGTTCATATATTATTATATGAATATACCACACCAATTCGTTTTGTATGGATGATGAGATTCCATTGATACAGAGCCCATTCTAATAGATTCATTGGAGGGTCCCATTGGTGTACACCCAGTAAGAATTGAACCTACGAACTCTCTTTAAAGATTCTTTTTTGATCGAAATGTATAGATCCTGTACACGAATTAATGAAAATGTGCAAAAGCTCTATTTGCCTATGCATTCTATGAGTCATTTCCTTTTTGCATATGGCATTGCCAATCCATTTGGTAACATCCACTAATTTAGAACTTAATTTGAAAGTCGTATTTCGACATGGATGTTTTCGAGATGCCGCTAATAACTAACAAATGGCAAGTGTTTTTCCTTGTGTGGATCCTATTTCAATGTGAACTTGATGAGTCGAAAAAAATTCCACATACATGTCTTGCTTTTACTATTATATTGGGAGTTACTCCGCATATTGCTTGATATAGAACATATAATGGATTTGTTTCTGTCTTTTGTTGAATCTTTTTCACGGCTCGATAGATAATTTGATAAGTCAATGATTTTTTTCTATGTTTCAGAATATGGTTAACCAGCATGTTAACTAAAAAATTACGACAAATTGGATCAGATTTGACTATTTTTTCTTCCGCAGCACCTCGACGTGAATGAGTGTGAAGGGGTTCAGGAATCAATTTTCTTTTTATAAGGGCTAAAATCACTTAATTTGGCTTTTTTATCCCGTTGGCCCCAAAAGCAACCTAAGAGAGGGGGTGAATTAGGTTGTATCTAAAAACAATTCTTTTTAAGTGCTTAATAGAAATTCAAAATTTAAGCACCAAATGAAAACTTAAGCACAAATGAATACAATAGATATTCAACAATTTAAGCTTAAAAAACAAATAAGAATATTGAGATTCAGAGAATCAAACCAAACTCCCAAGCTTCTCAAGCTTGGAGCTTTCAACTACAAAGAGCTTCTTACAAGGCAACTACCAAGTTTACAACTTGAAGTTTAGCCACTAAAAGTCTCTTCAAAGTAGGTGAGACAATAACCTCTTGTACACAAATGAGGATCACTCTTGCTCACACTAATTTCCTTTAGTTGAGCCAAGAGTTTTACACTCACAACCTCCCTTTGTTACAATTGTTATCTCTCCACTCTTACACTTGAAGAACTCTTACACTTCTAAGCTCTTTTCACACTACCTACACTATTACAACACTTGTACCCACTATTTCTCTCAAATAGCTCAAGAATTATTTGTAATCAATGTAGAAGTCCCACCTTCATTAATTCAGACCTAGGGGTATTTATAGTTGCCAAATATCTGCTTTCAACAACTTCCCAACGGCTATTTTCTGTTTACTGGAAAACTAGCCGTTGGACCTTTGGGACGGCCGATGCAGCAGGAGTGCGTCCTAACAAACTAGCAACCGTTGGACCATTCGGACGGCCGCTGCTAAACCCTGCGTCCGACACTGCGTCCGTTCTCTGAGGGTATTCGTTCGGACGTCCGAGGATGCGTCCGAACATGCGTCCGATCGAAGCAAAGTCTTCTGGAAATATGATCGGACGCTATTCTTCGTCCGAGGCTTGCTTCAAATTCTTTGTGTCGGATGATTACCATCGTCCGAAGCTCTGTCACTCGGACAATCATTTGCGTCCGTGAAGTCTTGTGGTTGTTTTGTTCGAACGATCATTTGCGTCCGAACCTACCTGTTTTTCTGCACACTTGTTATCAAATCATTAGTATGATTTGGTCATCATCAAAACATGATTAACTTAACTGGGGTTCAACAATCTCCCCCTTTTTAATGATGACAAATCAATTGGACAATTCAAAAAACAACCATAAAATATGAAGTACAACACATGAGAATTTGTCCATTATTTCTCCCCCTTTTGGCATTATCAAAACATAAGATAAATAATGCAATTTAAGCTCCCCCTAAGTTTATTCTCTCCCTTGAAAGATGAATATAATGAGTACATGGAGAATGAGTCATGTTATACAAAATAATTCTTCCGTTCAAGAATATGTGTTCCATAAGAAATGAGAAAATTTATGCAACGAATAAGGACCAAAACCATTTTCGCTCATTCCTTACCAAAAGCATCATCAAAACAATGAAGCATGTGTGATGCAAATTTTGCAAAATAATTCAAAAAAATTTGAATGGTCCCCCTTTCTTTTACAAGTTGTGACTTATTATAAGAAAAAAATGGGGATACAAATTTCCTAGCATTCTAAATAAATTCAAACACAACATAGTTCAACTTGATAAATGAAAGCATACAAAATTTTAGATGTTACCCATTTCAATATCATTTTAGCTCATATGCCTTGAACACCCTTAAAAGATAATCTATCTTGAATTCCTTAGTGCTCTTCAAGCATACATACATGCAAAGTTAAGTAACAACTTTTGGTACCCAAACTTTCTTGGTTTGTCCAATTGGATTAGTAGCATGCTTAATCACCCAAATAGAGTTTATTCCCAATTTTTCATTTCTTTTAACATAACAATTTTTCTTTATATGGCCATGTTGATGACAATAATTACAAATAATATTCTTATTGCCATAAAAGAAGATTTAGATTTAACAAAGCACAAATTATTTTTTCTAAAGGTGATAAAATTTTTGTTCAAAAACATATTTCTAGAAATAATCTTTTCAAAAACATTTTCTTTCTTTGTTTTCAAAGTAACATCAAGATCATCTAATCTCTTTTTCAATGAAGCTTGTTCTTCCATGATCTTGGTTTTTCCAACAAATTTTTCTTTCAAAACATCATTTTCTTTTGTCAAAGAATTATTTTTATGCACAAGTTTTGAGTTGGCACTCAATAAAGTATTAATTTTAATTTTTAATTCTTTGTTCTTAACATATGATTCTTTCAAACATTCATGCATTTTAAAAATAAATGATTCAACATCATCATCATCATTCACATCACATGAATCATCACAAGAATCACAACTAGAGGTTACCTCATTATCGCCAAATGCCATAAAAGCCATTTGAGCCTCCTCATATTCTTCTTCAACCTCTCCATCCGAATTGCAATCATCCCAAGTGATTTGGAAGTTGTTGAAGTGAGGCTTCCTTGAGTATTTTCTCCTTTTTGATGAATTTAAATGCTATACTTCTTTTTCCCTTTGCCTCCTCATCTTGTAGCTTGTATTTCAACTTCAATTCAAATGAGGTTAGAGAATTGATCAATGAATCAATAGGCATAGAATTTAAATTTTTAGACTCTTCTATGGCAATGGATTTAGGTTCCCATTCCTTAGGTAAAGCATTCAAAATTTTTCTATTCTTTTCACCCAAGGAATATTCTTTACCCAAACCTTCCAAATCCTTTACCATATCATTGAACCTAAAATACATCTTGTCAATGTTCTCATGAGGTTCCATTTTCAAGGATTCATATTTAGCCACAAGAAGTGAGCTTCTTTTGCTCTCTAATATCTTCACTTCCTTCATGGATTTCTTTCAATTTGTCCCATATCTCCTTGGCCGATATGCACCCTTTTACTTTAGAAAACTCATCTGCATCCAAAACATTATACAAAATATTAATGGCTTTAGCATTTAAAGATAAATTTATTTTATCTTGTGCATTTAACTCATATCTAGTCTTAGGCCTTAATCTATGAGTATTTTCATCAAAAATATTAGCTTCTAAAGGACCTTCACAAATAATATACCATAAATCAATATCATTAGATTGAACAAAAATTTTCATTCTATCCCTCCAAAAAACAAAATCAATACCATTAAACATGGGAGGTCTAGTGATAGAATGCCCCTCTAAAAATAAAGTATTATTGGTTGCCATAATGATTTTTACTCAAAAGCGGTTAAGCTCAATATATGAGACCAAGTTCTGATACCAATTGTTGGCCCCAAAAGCAACCTAAGAGGGGGGGTGAATTAGGTTGTATCTAAAAACAAATCCTTTTTAAGTGCTTAATAGAAATTCAAACTTTAAGCACCAAATGAAAACTTAAGCACAAATGAATACAATAGATATTCAACAATTTAAGCTTAAAAAACAAATAAGAATATTGAGATTAAGAGAATCAAACCAAACTCCCAAGCTTCTCAAGCTTGGAGCTTTCAACTACAAAGGGCTTCTTACAAGGCAACTACCAAGTTTACAACTTGAAGTTTAGCCACTAAAAGTCTCTTCAAAGTAGGTGAGACAATAACCTCTTGTACACAAATGAGGATCACTCTTGCTCACACTAATTTCCTTTAGTTGAGCCAAGAATTTTACACTCACAACCTCCCTTTGTTACAATTGTTATCTCTCCACCCTTACACTTGAAGAACTCTTACACTTCTAAGCTCTTTTCACACTACCTACACTATTACAACACTTGTACCCACTATTTCTCTCAAATAGCTCAAGAATTATTTGTAATCAATTTAGAAGTCCCACCTTCATTAATTCACGAGAGACCTAGGGGTATTTATAGTTGCCAAATATCTGCTTTCAACAACTTCCCAATGACTATTTTCTTTTTACTGAAAAACTAGCCGTTGGACCTTTGGGACGGCCGATGCAGCAGGAGTGCGTCCGAACAAACTAGCCGTTGGACCTTTCGGACGGCCGATGCAGCAGGAGTGCGTCCGAACAAACTAGCCGTTGGACCTTTCGGACGGCCGCTAAACCTTGCGTCCGACACTGCATCCGTTCTCTGAGGGTATTCGTTCGGACGTCCGAGGATGCGTCCGAACATGCGTCCGATCGAAGCAAAGTCTTCTGGAAATATGATCGGACGCTGTTCTTCGTCCGAGGCTTGCTTCAAATTCTTTGTGTCGGACGATGGTCATCGTCCGAACCTCTGTCACTCGGACAGTCATTTACGTCCGTGAAGTCTTGTGGTTGTTTTGTTCGGGCGATCATTTGCGTCCGAACCTACCTATTTTTCTGCACACTTGTTATCAAACCATTAGTATGATTTAGGTCATCATCAAAACATGATTAACTTAACTGGGGTTCAACATATCCCATATTATAGGGTAGATCTCGAAAGATATGAAAGTTCTCCATCCAAGTTGTACATACGACTTTCATCGATACGAATTTCTGCAAAATTATATATGTATCGATGAGATTGAGTATGGAATTCTATTTGCTCACTTTAAATTGAGTATCCTTTTCCTATTAGGATTGGAAATCCTGTAGTTTCCATATCCAAACGATTGAGTCCTTAGGTGTTCGAAATAGTGTAAAAAATGTGTTTTGAATTATTGCTATTTGATTCGGACCTGTTCTAAAAAAGTCAAGGTATTTTGAATTGTTGTTGATACAGACAAAGTCAGGCAAAACCTCTGGAATTATTTCAATATTGAACCTTGGGCATATAAGAGTTCCAAGTCAAATATCTTTGGAAGAAGAATTTTTGTCTTATGGTAGCCTGCTCCTGTCCCTTTTTCGTTATTGGGTTAGACATACACGTCACATATTATTCATCTAGTGATTCACATGGCATCATCAAACGATACAAGTCTTGGATAAGAATCTACAACACACTTGAATGCCCTTGTTGGCGATCCTTTACTACGACTGCATCTAGGGTTCCTCGAACAATGTGATATCTCATACTGGGTAAATCCTTCACCCTTCCCCCTTTTACTAAGACTATAGAATGTTCTTGTGAATTATGGCCAATACCGTGTATATAAGTAGTGATTTCAAATCCAGAGGTTAATCATATTGTGGAAACTTTTTGTAAGGAAGAGTTTGGATTTTTGGGGGTGATAGTGTAAAAGTTGACAGGTAAGCCATCCTTACTGCCACTCTACAAAACCGTACATGAGATTTCACCTCATACGGCTCCTCATTCAATTCTTTAGAATTCATTAGATCCTTTTCCGCATTTGAGAATCCCCTCTCTTTTTCCACTCCGTACCGAAGAGTAGAATAATTAGGACCAATTTAGTCACATTTTCACGTTCCAATTGAACACTTTCCATTTATTTGATTATTCTCAAAGGACAAGGCTATTCTCTTTAACAAACATATACGGATACGGATCCAATCACTATCTTATAATAAGAATAAGAGATCTTTGCCCCTCATCTTCGAGAATCAGAAAGATCCTTTTCAAATTTGAATTTGTTCATTTGAAATCTAGGTTCTTCTTCTTCATTTTATTTAATATTTTTCCTCTTTTTTTTATATCATTCCTCAAGTACCATATGTTTGATCCTGTAGAATTTGACCCATTTCTCATTGAACGAAAGGTACAAAATAAATCAGATTGATTTTTTGATCAAAAGGAGTATGTGAAATCTTCGATTTTTCCTCTTCCTCTATCCATATCCTATCTCTTATAGGTATAGTGTTTGAATCAATAGAGAACCTTTTCTTCTATATGAATTGAATCGATATTATTCCATTCGAATTCCTTCCTAATGCTTCCTAAGGAAAATCTCGAATTGGTTCCCAAATTGATGAGTTAGTGTAAGCTTATCCATGTGGTTGAAATTTAATGCAAGATATTATTCCATTCCACTTTGTTTTCTGAAAGATCCTGGATTTGTACTTTGATGGGTCTCCAAGAGCTTTTTGATGACCTATGTTGTGTTAATGGGATATCTATCTAATCCGATGATCGACTGCGTAAAGCCCGCGGCAGCAACGGAACAAGGAAAAGTATACAGAAAAGATAGCTCTTTTCTATTCTATTACTATTTTCTATTCTATTAAATTAGTATTAGTTAGTGATCCTGGCTTAGTAAGTCCCTTATTCTATGATGAACTGTTGGCACTAGTCCTACATTTTGTCTCTGGGGACAGGGAAGAAAGGAGGCTCAGCGGGAAGATGAGTGTGCCATGAGAGAAGCAAGGAGGTCAACCTCTTTCAAATTTACAACATGGATTCTGGCAATGCAATGTAGTTGTACTCTCATGTCTATCTGAATGAATCATCCTTTCCACGGAGATAAATCTTTGCCTACTAGGCAAAAGTATACAAGTTACAAATTCAGTCTCGATGGATAGGACATGTATTTCTATTACTATGAAATTCATAAATGAAATAGTTAATGGTAGGATTACCATTATCCTTTTTGGAATGACAAATCTTGTATGTGTTCCTAAGAAAAAGAATTTGTCCATTTTTGAGGGATCGTAGACACACGTAATAACTCTTGAATGGAATGTTAAAGAAATGAAACTCTAGTTCCTTCAAAATTGGTAGTCAATCCTATTTCCGAAAGGGGCAGTTAAAAATTGAATCCAATTTTGTCCATTATTTTTATATCTGTAATAGCGAGAAAAGAAGACCCAGTTCCAAGTTGTTCAAGAATAGTGGCGTTGAGTTTCTCGACCCTGTGACTTAGGATTTGTCAGTTCTATTCCTCGATGCCGGCAAGGAAGGGATATAACTCAGCGGTAAAGTGTCACTTTGATGTGGTGGAAGTCATTAGTTCAAGCCTAATTATCCCTAAATCTAATGTGAGGTTTTCTATTTGGCTTTGTTCTCCCACCGGCATTCAATGAGAAATGGATAAGAGACTCGTGGGATTGACGTGAAGGGGTAGGGATGGCTATATTTTTGGGAGTGAACTCTAGGTGAATATGAAGCACATGCATACAAGTTATGCCTTGGAATGAAAAAAAATTCTGAATCTACTTTGTCTACGAACAAGGAAGCTATAAGTAATGCAACATGGAATCTCATGGAGAGTTTGATCCTGGGTCAGGATGAACGCTGGCGGCATGCTTAACACATGCAAGTCAGACGGGAAATGGTTTTTTCAGTGGCGAACGGGTGAGTAACATGTAAGAACTTGCCCTTGTGAAGGGAACAATAGATAGAAATGGCTGCTAATACCCCGTAAGCTAAGGAGGAAATGGAGGAATCTGCACGAGAAGGGGCTCGCGTCTGATTAGCTAGTTGGTAAGGTAATAGCTTACTAAGGAAATGATCAGGAGTTGGTCCGAAAGGATGATCAGCCGCACTGGGACTGAGACACAACCCAGGCTCATATGGGAGGCAGCAATGGGGATTTTCTCGTGCAGATTTTTTGTAATGGGTGAAATCCTGATGGAGCAATGTCGTGTAAAGGTAGAAGGCCCACGGGTCGTGAATTTCTTTTCCTAGAGAAGAAGCAATGTCGGTATCAGGGAGTAAGCATTGGCTAACACTATGCCACTAGCTATGGTAAAATAGAGGATGTAAGCATTATCTAGAATGATTGGGTGTAAAGTGTCGGTAGATGGCTTTTTAAGTCCGTCGTCAAATCACAAGGGCTTTACTCTGGACAGGCAGTAGAAACTACCAAGCTAGAGTATGGTAGGAATAGAGAGAATTTCTAGTGGAGCGGTGAAATGCGTAGAGATTGGAAAGAAAACCAATGGAGAAAGTACTCTACTGAGCCGGCACTGACACTGAGAGTGAAACTAAGGGAATCAATGGGATTAGATACCCCAGTGTTCCTAGCCGTAAACGATGGATACTTGGTGCTGTGCGACCCATGCAGTGTTGTAGCTAATGTATTAAGTATCCCACCTGGGAATACGTTCGTAAGAGAATGAAACTCAAAGAAATTGACGGGGGCCCGCTCAAGCAGTGGAGCATGTGCTTTAATTCGATGCAAATTGAAGAACCCTACCAGGGACATGCTGCGAACCCTCTTGAAAGAGGATGCCTTTGGGAATGCGGACACAGTTAGTGCATGGCTATCGTTAGCTCGTGCCATAAGGTATTGGGTTAAGTCTTGCAACAAGCACAACCCTCGAGTTTATAGTCATTGTTGAGTTTGAAACCTTAAATAGACTGTCGGTCACAAGCTCGAGGAAGGTGAGGATGATGTCAATCATCATGCCCCTTATGCCCTAGGCAACACGTGCTACAATGGTCGGCATAGAAGGTCGCGATCCCACAAGGGTAAGCTATCCCCAAAATCCGTTCTCAATTCGGATTGTGGGCTACAACTCGCCTGTATGAATCCAGAATTGCTAGTAATCACCGGTCAACCATACGGGGATAAATTTGTTCCTGGGCCTTGTTCACACCACCTGTCACACTATAGGAACCTGGCCATGCCCGAAGTCGTTATCTTAATCACAAGGGAGGATGCCGAAGACAGAGCCAGTGATTGGAGTGAAGTCATAACAAGGTAGCTGTACTAGAAGGTGCGACTAGATCACCTCCTTTCCAAGAAGAGCTAATGCTTGTTGGGTATTTTGGTTTGACACTGCGTCACGCCCAAAAAGAAAGGAGCTACGTCTGAGTTAAACTTGGAGATGGAAGTCTTTTTTCCTTTCTCGATGGTGAAGCAAGACCAAGCCCATGAGCTTATTATCCTAGGTTGGAACAAGTTGACAGGATCTCCTTTTCATGTCCCAGCCTATGTGATACATGGGGGCAAAACAAGTAAAGAGAGGGATGGGGTTTCTCTCAGTTTTGGCAAAACAGGCCTCAGTGGGAGGCTCACATGACAGGCCATTAGCTCAATGGTAGAGCTCGTCCCTGATAATTGCGTCGTTGTGCCTGGGCTATGAGGGCTCTCAGCCACATGGATAGTTCAATGTGTTGTTGACGCTATAATAACCTTGAGATGTGAATCATCCAAGGCACATTAGCATGGCATATTCCTCCTATTCGAACTAGGGTATGAAGCCAAACTTCTCCTTAGAAAGATAGATGGGGCAATTTGTGTGAGATCCAATGCAAATCCAACTTTCAATTCACTCGTGGGATCCAGGCGGTCTGGGAGAGACCACTGCGCCTCCTCTTTTCTTGAGAATCCATACATCCCTCATCAGTGTATGGACAGCTAAGCACATGTTTAGGTTCGGCCTAAATCGGAAAAATGGAGCACCTAACAATGCATATTCATAGACCAAGAACTACAAGATGTCCCTTTTCATTCCGGGTTGACAAAGGGATCGTATTATTCGAGTCATTTTTTTCATGCTTTTCTTGGAGGTCTGGAGAAAGCAATCTATAGGATTTCTCTAATCCTCCCTTCTCGAAAGGAAGAACGTGAAATTCTTTTTCCTTTTTGCAGGGACCGTGAGATTGGATCTAGACATAAGAAGAATGCTTGGTAGCTAAATAGCTTATTTCTTGGTCTTTGATCCTTTCAGTAACTATAACCGACCTGATCAGTCAATGGGATAGGTATATTTATCTATCTCTTGACTCAAAATTGAACCAGGTTTGAAAAGGATCTTAGAGTACCTAGGGTTAGGCCAAGGGTTCTCTTAAGGCCTTCTTTTTCTTTTCATCAGAGTTATTTTACAAAAACTTTACTGGGTAACGAAGAAGGGCAAACAAGCATACGTGGAAAGCACAGTATAACGGAGAGTTGTATGCTATGCTCAGGAAGAATGAATACCTCCCAAAAAGGAATATATTGATTTTCTCCTAATTGGTTGGACCATAGGTGCGATGATTTACTTCACGGGTAAGGTTTCTGGTTCAAGTCTTGGATGGCCAAGCTATGTTAGGAAAAGAATAGAAGAAGCATCTGACTACTTCATGCATGCTCCACTCAGCTCGGGAGACATAGTTTAGTTGGTAGAGTGCCGCTCTTGAAATTGGGTTGTTGCGATTTTCTCCCTTATACATGGATTGGATGTCTAAATGTCCAGGTGATAATGATAGTATCTTGTACCTGAACCGGTTGCTCACTTTTTCTAAGTAACGAGGAAGAAGATCCGACCGGAAAAAGAGGGTACCCGAACCGCATTCTAAAAGCGGGTCAGGTATAGGGTCAGGTCACTTAAGTTGAGGGTCGGGTAGAGGGTCACATTTTTGTGACCCGTTGGGTACCCAACACGGTCCATTTTAGGGGTATTTTGTAAATTTATTAATAAAATTTCATTAGAAGTAAATTGTTATTAAGTTTATTGACAGCCTCTCATCTTTTCTTTTTCAATTCCTTGTCTTTCCTTCCTTTTCCGGCTCAATTATCTCTTCCTTTCCTTTTTCTAGCATCCTCATTTCTCACACTCGCGTCTATTGAAATGTATTTTGCGATTTAATTATTGTTGATATTGGCCTGTTGCTATTTTTTAGTTTGTTGCTATTGGGATGTAATACTGGGCTGTATTTTGTAACTTAGATTTAATTGTTGTAAATTTTGACTGAATTGTGAAATTAACTTGCTTAACTATCATTATTTAAATTTTTATCTTTTGTTACTAGTGAGGGTCAGGTACCCGATAGGTTGGGTACCCGCGTTGTATGGACCGGGTAGAGGGTCTGAATTCTTTTGACCCGGTCAGTGAGGGTCGGGTACTTTTTTTTACTCATGGATCGGGTACCCGGTCCATGAACTCCCCTACCTGTAGCTAGATTCTTCAGAACCACAAGAATCCTTATTTAGCATGTGATTCCAACTCAACATGAGATTTTGAGAAGAGTTGCTCTTTGGAATGCACAGCTTGATGAGAGTTGCAAGCTGTGTTCGGGGAAGAGTTATTGCTTATCATTAGCCTTCATGGTAAAATAAGTCGGGGGACCTGAGAAGCAGTGGTTTACCCTATGACAGATGTCATCTGTTCGAGTCTGCTTATCTTCAACTTGTGAATTTATCTAATACCAGCTATATGATAGCACCCAATTTTTCTGATTTGGCAATTTGATCTATGATTATTATCATTCATGGACATTGATAATATCCATCCATTTAGCAGCATCTTAGGATGGCATAGCCTTAAAATAACATTAAAGGGCGAAGTTCAAATGAGGAAAGGCTTATGATGGATACCTAGGCAGCCAGCGATGAGGAAGGGTGTAGTAATTTACAAAATGCTTCGAGGAGTTGAAAATAAGCTTAGATCTGAAGATTCCTGAATAGGGCAACCTTTTCGAATTGCTTTTGGATCCACAGGTAGGAAAGAGACAACCTGGCGCACTAAAACATCTTAGTAGCTAGAGAAAAAGAAAGCAAAAGCAATTCCTGTAGTAGCGATGAGCAAAATGGGAGCTGCCTAAACTGTGAAAATGGGGTTGTGAGAGAGCAATACAAGCATCGTGCTACTAGGTGAAGTAGCCTGAATGCTACACCCTGGATGGCGAAAGTATAGTATTCGAAATCATCACTAGCTTACGCTTTGACCCGAGTAGCATGGGACACGTGGAATCCCGTGTGAATCAGCAATCAGGGCCTCCTTGCAAGGTTAAATATTCCTGTGTGACCAATAGCAAAGTAGTAATGTGAGGAAAGGGTATAAAGAACACCAATCAGGGAGTGAAATAGAGCATGAAACCGTAAGCTCCCAACCAGTGGGAGAAGTCTAGGGCTTTGACCACGTGCATGTTGATGAATGAGCCAGCGACTCATAGGTATTGGCTTGGTCAACCGGAGCCATAGCAAAAGTGAGTTTTCATAGGGCAATTGTCATTACTTATGGACCTAAACCTGGGTGATCTATACTTGATCAGGATGAAGCTTGGGTAAAAATAAGTGGAGGTTCGAATTGACTGATGTTGAAGAATTAGCAGATGAGTTGTGGATAGGGGCGAAATACTACTCGAACTTAGAGCTAACTGGTTCTCCCCTAAATGCATTGAGGCACAGTAGTTGATTGGACATTTAGGGGTAAAACACTATTTCGGTGCGGACCGCAAGAGCAGTACCAAATCCAAGCAAACTCTGAATATTTTATATGACAGACCTCAAAATGATTGGGGTCATGGTCAATTGGTGAGAAGATGGGGGATAAGCTTCATCGTTGAGAGAGAAATAGCCAGGATCACCAACTAAGGTTTCTAAATGATTGCTCAGCGATAAAGGAGGTAGGGTTGCAAAGATAATTGGGAGGTTTGCCAAGAAGTGGCCACTCTAGATAGAGTGTATAATAGCTCACTGGTCGAGTGTTCTTGCGCCGAAGATGAACGGGGCTAAATCATTTGTCTAAGGTGTGGGATGTGAAATTACATCAGTCGAGAAGTGTTCCGTCTTAGAAAGAAGCCTCTGCACGAGCAGTGGTAGATGAAGCAGAAGTGAGAATATTGGCTTGAGTAACGCAAACATTGGTGATAATCCAATGCCCCAAAAACCTAAGGGTTCCTCTGCAAGGTTCATCCACGTAGGGTGATTCAGGGCCTAAGATCAAGTCAAAAGGTATAGTCGATGGACAACAGGTGAATTTTCCTGCATACCCTTTGTCGGTCCTGATGGGGGACGAATGAGGCTGGGATAGCTGAAAAATGGTTTTCAGTTCAAGAATGTAAGGTACCCTTATTTTTTTAGGGTAAGAAGGGGTAAAGAAAATGTCTTGAGCCAATGTTCGAGTACCAGGCGCTACAGCGCTGAAGTAACCCATGCCATACTCCTAGGAAAAGCTCAAAGGGCTGTGAACAAAAAGGTACCTACACATGAAACCGACACAGATGATAGGCAAAGAATACCTAGGGATGCAAGACAATTCTTTCTAAGGAACTCGACAAAATTACCCTGTAACTTTGGGAGAAATGATGCCTCCTCACAATGGGGGTCGCAGTGACCAGGCCCGGGTGACTGTTTACCAAAAACACAAGTCTCTGCAAAGTCGTAAGACCATGTATGGGGGTTGACACCTGCCCAATGCCGGAAAGGTCAAGAAGTTGGTCTCCTGATAACAGGTAAGCTTGTGACCGAAGCCCCGGTGAAAGGTGGCTGTAACTATAACGGTCCTAAGGTAGCAAAATTCCTTAATTGGATAAGTTCTGATCCGCATGAAAGGGGTACGATATGGGCATCGTCTTGGAGAGAAGCTTGGCGAAATAGACATGTCTGTGAAGATGTGGACTACCTATACCAAGACAGAAAGACATTATGAAGCTTCATTATTCCTTGGGATTGGCTTTGGGCCTTTCTTATTCAGCTTAGGTGGAAGGTGAAGAAGGCTTCCTTCGGGGAGGGCCTAAGCCATTAGTGAGATACCACTTTGGAAGAACTAGAATTCTAACCTTGTGTCCGGACCAATAGGCCAAGGAATAGTCTCAGGTAGACAGTTTCTATAGGGCGTAGGCCTCCCAAGAGATAACAAAGGCGTGCAAGTCCCACTCGTCGAGCAGTGACGAAAGTCGGCCTTAATAATACGACGGTGCCGAGTGGAAAGGCCTTCGCTCAATAGATAAAAGTTACTCTAGGGATAACATGTGAAACCCAGTATTTTAATAGTCTTGTTCTTTGATTTTAACTGGTTTAAAATGTTTTTCTTTTATCTATTGAGCGAACAATAAATACATAAAATCTTGGAAGGTAAGATTTTATGTATTTTAGCATTTATGGCTTATGGGCTTTATGAGTTAAGCTTTAATTTCAAGTTTTGTAGGATTATTTATGGCTGAGAAAACCCTCTTTGCAGCCTTATAAGTTGTGATTTATGTATGTTATGGGTTGTTTTTAGTGTTTTGGAGGTTGGGAAGTGATTGGGGTTGATTTTTAACAACTTTCCATGGTTAGATTACAAATTTAAGATTATGAGTTAGGGTTTTGTCTTCCATATGTGCCCTAGAATGTTATGCTATGAATGCTTATGTCTATGCACATAATGATGTTTTAGGAGTGTTTTAAGGTTAGTTTGGATAGGAATTGAGACTTGAAACCAAGTGGAATTGATTTCCCTTCATTTTGTAAGTAAGCGGAAGTTTGGAGCAAATAGGATAATTTGGATAATTGGTTATGTTTAAAGGGTCTTTAATGATCTTTTGATGGTTTTAGGTGTTTTCCATTGTTGTGGAATGCTATTGATATAGTCCCGGCTATTGCTCCGGTGAATCTTTCCATTTATGCATTGGTTGATTAAATATGTTGTTTTGAGTTGGGTTGTAACCAAGGTCCCTTGAATACCTTGGAATTGGATTTTTGTTGGTTGAATATGTTGTTTTGAGTTACTCACGCCTCTAACCTGTCTCTTATACAGTCTCGAAGTTGGTCAGAAATTGTGATAAGGTCATTTTTGACCAAAGAGCTTTTGGTGTCGTTTTCTATCGTTTCGCGTCGTTTTCGCTTCCCTAGTCATTCTTTAACTTCTACATCTTTTCTAAGAGTCCTCTTATATCTGTTTTAGGTACCACGCCACCTACCGCTGGCGATCGCATTCAGTGATCTTTTGTGCAGTTTTTGCTTTGATAGGTGGGTAACATAGATTCTCTTCCACTTGCACTTTGTTTAACGACTTTCGAAATATGTTTGGATGGATTTTAAAATGTGTATGATGTTTGGAACTGCACTTTTACAATGTATAAATATATTATACACTGTTTTTGGAATTATTACATATGAAATCGGGACCAAGCTATTTTATGTTAATCAAATGATATGTTTGTAAACTCTTTTGATATGAAAGCATTTTATGACTGTTTTGGCTCATAGGTGACCTAGGTATATAATTTTGGATGTGTTTGGAAATGTTTGATTTGTGGAGAACCGGTTCTATAGTCATCCATGGGACGCCATGGTGACTGCTGTGAATGTGATGAACTATTTGCTGAGGGGTCTTGTGATGGGATAACTTGACCTCCCGGTCAGACTAGTAGGTGTGGTAGATTACTAGATCTGGCTAGTACTGTAGGTTATACCTTGGAGCCTAAAAGATACTCATGCTAAAAGATACTCATGCTATTTTATTAGCATGAGTATCTTTCTTTCACTTGGATTTGTTAGCTATGCTTTAGCATACTATATTTTGAAATGATTGGATCTTTTTGGCTATGTTTTGGAAAAGCATACGATGTTTTGTAATGTTTGGATCTTTTTGGCTATGTTTTATGGACACATGCCTGACGTTTTAATGGCATGATACATTTTAGAAACTACTTATGATTATGGTTTATTGACGTTTAAATGGCATGAGACATTTTAGAAACTGCTTTATGACTATGGTTTTCGCAAATGTTATTATCTTTATGTTTTCTTTGTATCGAAACACTTGGCCCCATTTGAAGAGCTTTTATGATATCCACTGAGCTAGTTATGCTCACCCCACGTGATTACAATTTTTCGATTAGGTGCTCGTTTTGGACTCTCCATCGCGTTAGCGACTTTAGATTTTCTCCGATTCCACATTCTTGGTAGGACTCTGCGGATAATCTTCCAAGCTTCTCTTTGTTTGGAGAGGGTGTATAAGAGACAGGTGTGTATTTATGAACTTTGTTTTTTGTTGTAGCATCTTTTGTACTAAGAAAAAATTTTGTAATTCGTATTTTTGTGTAAAATGAAATATTCGGTTTTATAGTTAAGAAATGGTTTGATGGTTCTATTACATTGTGGTTAAAAGTTTGTTGCTCTGTTCGTTTGTGCCTTGCGCTTTGGACCGGTGTGCCATTAGCGCGGCGTGTTACGGTCCCGTTTTTGGGGCGTGACATTTAGTGGTATCAGACTCTAGGTTTGAATCCTAAGTCTAGTAATAAGCTCTCGATGAGTCTTTCGAGGTTTAAATCGATGTGCTCGGGCTTAGAACGCCAAAGTAGAAAATTTGTTCGCTCTTATAGGGATACCTGAGACCTTCTTTGACTGGAGTTATTGATTGACTTGTTTTGGGGAGGTTTTGAGAGGTCCTTGCTTATGTAATTTTTGTTGTACCTCTTTTGTTGAATTTTGAAGAGTTATTCTTTGCTCATGATTTCATCTTTGACTCTTATCAGCTAGTATGCCGTCTAGGACGCGTTTTGGTTCTAGAGGTCGCGGTAGAGGCTTATAACGCGAGGACCCTCGGCTGGGAGCGTCGGCGGTGGGGATCCGCTGCAGAGATCCCCGTAGTCGAGTCGGCTTGAGAGTAGATGTGTATAAGAGACAGGCCAAAGATGTCCGTGACCCCACCGGAATCTGAAATAACTCAAAATCCCTCTCTATCTCGCCCATCCATGACTCCGCCTTAAGCGGATCCGGAGCCCCATCAAACGTATGTAGCCCGGCGAAACCTGTCTCTTATACACATCTACCAACCGCGTACCGACATTCCATCCCTGTTTCAGACGCTCAAGAAGGCCGGGCTACCTACGTTTGATGGGGCTCCGGATCCGCTTAAGGCGGAGTCATGGATGGGCGAGATAGAGAGGGATTTTGAGTTATTTCAGATTCCGGTGGGGTCACGGACATCTTTGGCTATTCCTTTCTTGGTTGCTGAGGCGGCCAAGTGGTGGCAGACCGTTGAGGCTACGTTGCCCACATCGAGACAGCCTATGACTTGGGAGATATTCGGGAGCAGTTTCTAGCTCATTACTTTCCCCGTCCATCGAGCTCGAAGATGGACGAGTTTTATCAGGCTGGAGCAATGAGATCATCCGTGGTGCGATGCATTCCAGCTTCAGAGGCTTGGAGAGTATGTTTCTGCTGTCTGGCGTGACGAGCAGCAGCGTATGTATGATTTCCGGAAGGGCCTTAGAGTAGAGCTTCGGAGAGAGCTGATAGTGGGTCGTCCCCAGACTTATGAGGAGATGTATAATCTAGCCATCCAGCTGGATTCAGAGCGAGGCGTGAGGAGAGATCGAGATACCTTTCAGAGAGGTCGAGCTCTGCGCCCGGCCAGACAGAGCCGGACTAGCCGACCATTTCGGTCTCGGCCTCGGTCTCGGTCGCGTGGACAGTCGGCCGGACAGGACTTTAGCACCTCCAGTGGGAGTAGGAGGGTCCGTTGACAGTTCTTGTTTCTTCTTGATTTGGAGCCACCTCGAGATCTCGGTCGGTGATTCGGCGGCCTCTACTCTAATGCCGGTCTTGTGGTCAACTACACTCTGGGGAGTGTTATTGGAGGACTGGAGCTTGCTTTAAGTGCGGCGAGCACGGTCATTTGATATTTCAGAGAATGTCCTAAGTTTGCACCAAATCGAGGGCAGACTAGTGGAGTGCAGGGTGGTCCGCCTGAGGACAAGAGGCGAGAGACTCGGGCGAGGTGCATGCGTTGAGTCAAGGCAGCCGATCGGACCGATTCAGTAGTTGCAAAACCTGTCTCTTATACAGTCTAAATGTCCATACCTGCCATGTTTTATTTGATTGTGGGGCATCATTCATTTGTATCTAGATGTTTTACTTAGATGTCTGTGATAAACCTAGATGGTTAGAGGATCCTTATAGAGTGGGGACCCCGGACGGAAAGGTTTTGGAGTCTAGGTTTGTTTTGAAAGGTTGTCGGTTAGAGTTTTGTGATAGGAAGTTTGAGGCTGACCTTATTCAGTTACCGATGATCGACTTTGATTTGATTTTGGGTTTGGATTGGTTGGCGGCTAATGGTGCAACGATTGATTGTAAAGAGAGGTGTGTGATGTTTCAGATGCCTGGTTTAGATACGGTGATTTTTCGTGGGAATGAAAACCTTGGAAGCCCAAAAGTAGGATTCCGATTTTATCAGTAGTGAAGGCGTTTAAGGCCTTAGATATACACATGAGAGCTATTTGGCTTATGTGATAGACTCTGATAAAGTAGAGCCAGACATTATCTACATAAAGTTATCCCATACGTAGAAGTCATCTATGGTCTAATCATTCTGAGCGAGAAGCTACCTGGGAGCTTGAGAGCCTCATGAGATCGAAGTATCCAGCTTTGTTTGCTTCGTGATTTCGTAAGTTTCGAGGACGAAACTTTGTTTAAGGGGGGTAGAATGTGAAACCCAGTATTTTAATAGTCTTGTTCTTTGATTTTAACTGGTTTAAAATGTTTTTCATATTATAAATAGTCATAAAGTACTTCAACTTATTCGTTTTTCAATTCGGCAAATTTTTCGGTTTACGCGATTTCGGCCGGGTAAACGGGTCAAAAGTTGGACTAAGTGTAATTAGTGCATTGTGGTGTGTAAGTGTTGTATCATGGCTGATTATTCAGAAAAGAAAAATCAAAGATCAAGACTGTTAAAATACTGGGTTTCACATTCTACCCCCCTTAAACAAAGTTTCGTCCTCGAAACTTACGAAATCACGAAGCAAACAAAGCTGGATACTTCGATCTCATGCAGATGTGTATAAGAGACTTCCATAAAGCAGCAGACTCTTCTCCTCCTATTTTTCCATAAAATTTTCTTGGATTTCAAGTAGAAATCACTTGGAAGGTAAGATTTTATGTATTTTAGCATTTATGGCTTATGGGCTTTACAGTTAAGCTTTAATTTCAAGTTTTGTAGGATTATTTATGGCTGAGAAAACCCTCTGGACAGCCTTATAAAAACATGATTTATGTATGTTATGGGTTGTTTTTAGTGTTTTGGAGGTTAACAGTGATTGGGGTTGATTTTTAACAACTTTCCATGGTTAGATTACAAATTTTAAGATTATGAGTTAGGGTTTTGTCTTCCATATGTGCCCTAGAATGTTATGCTATGAATGCTTATGTCTATGCAAGTTACACATAATGATGTTTTAGGAGTGTTTTAAGGTTAGTTTGGATAGGAATTGAGACTTGAAACCAAGTGGAATTGATTTCCCTTCATTTTGTAAGTAAGCGGAAGTTTGGCGCAACTAGGATAATTTGGATAATTGGTTATGTTTAAAGGGTCTTTAATGATCTTTTGATGGTTTTAGGTGTTTTCCATTGTTGTGGAATGCTATTGATATAGTCCTGATACTACTAAATGTCACGCCGTCTCTTAATTGGTTGATTAAATGTGTTGTTTTGAGTTGGGTTGTAACCAAGGTCCCTTGAATACCTTGGAATTGGATTTTTGTTGGTTGAATATGTTGTTTTGAGTTGGGTTATGACCAAGGTCCCTTGAATACCTTGGAATTGGATTTTGTTGGCAGGGAGGATAACCGACTTATAGCCTAGGGAGAGGCGAAGTTTTTCGGTTTTTCTGGAAAACTGAGCTTATTATCTCCTAATCTAGCTGTAATACGAATTTGAGGGGTTAGACTAAGTGCTTTGACTGGGGTTTTAGCTTGTCGAAGTTGGTCAGAAATTGTGATAAGGTCATTTTTGACCAAAGAGCTTTTGGTGTCGTTTTCTATCGTTTCGCGTCGTTTTCGCTTCCCTAGTCATTCTTTAACTTCTACATCTGTTCTAAGAGTCCTCTTATATCTGTTTTAGGTACCACGCCACCTACCGCTGGCGATCGCATTCAGTGATCTTTTGTGCAGTTTTTGCTTTGATAGGTGGGTAACATAGATTCTCTTCCACTTGCACTTTGTTTAACGACTTTCGAAATATGTTTGGATGGATTTTAAAATGTGTATGATGTTTGGAACTGCACTTTTACAATGTTTTGGAATTATTACATTTGAAATCGGGACCAAGCTATTTTATGTTAATCAAATGATATGTTTGTAAACTCTTTTGATATGAAAGCATTTTATGACTGTTTTGGCTCATAGGTGACCTAGGTATATAATTTTGGATGTGTTTGGAAATGTTTGATTGAAAGAGTTGTATTTGTTAGCTATGCTTTAGCATACTATATTTTGAAATGATTGGATCTTTTTGGCTATGTTTTGGAAAAGCATACGATGTTTTGTAATGTTTGGATCTTTTTGGCTATGTTTTGGACATGCCTGACGTTTTAATGGCATGATACATTTTAGAAACTACTTATGATTATGGTTTACCATGAGATTTATCAAATTTGAAGAGCTTTTATGATATCCACTGAGCTAGTTATGCTCACCCCACGTGATTACAATTTTCAGATTAGGTGCTCGTTTTTGGACTCTCCACCGCGTTAGCAGCTTTAGATTTTCTCCAGATTCCACATTACTGGTAATACTCTGCGGATAATCTTCCAAACATCTAGATGTGTATTGGACAGGTATAGTCTATTAGAGTACTACCCTGTATCTTATACACATCTAGATGTGTATAAGAGACAGCTTTTGTACTAAGAAAAAAATTTTGTAATTCGTATTTTTGTGTAAAATGAAATATTCGGTTTTATAGTTAAGAAATGGTTTGATGGTTCTATTACATTGTGGTTAAGTTTGTTGCTCTGTTCGTTTGTGCCTTGCGCTTTGGACCGGTGTGCCATTAGCGCGGCGTGTTACGGTCCTTTCTGAATTTGGGGCCTGACATTTAGTGGTATAAGATCATAGACCTGAATCCTATATACTAGTAATAAGCATTCGATGTCTCTTATAGGTTTAAACAATTCGATAAGAGCTCGGGCTTAGAATTATATAGATTCTGTTTTGTTCGCGGCATTACAGGATCTGTGGAATTCTTTGACCTGGAGTTATTGATTGACTTGTTTTGGGGAGGTTTTGAGAGGTCCTTGCTTATGTAATTTTTGTTGTACCTCTTTTGTTGAATTTTGAAGAGTTATTCTTTGCTCATGATTTCGTCTTTGACTCTTATCAGCTAGTATGCCGTCTAGGACGCGTTTTGGTTCTAGAGGTCGCGGTAGAGGCTCGGCACGCAGACCCTCGGCTGGGAGGCGTCGGCGGTGGGGATCCGCTGCAGGGAGATCCCCGTAGTCGAGTCGGCTTCGAGAGAGTGTTACTAGGCTGCAGTCTACCCTAGGGACGAGGCAGGGCCGTCAGCACCTCCTCCTCCGACTGGACCACCAGTGGTTGATTATGGCGCCATTGCGGCGGTTGTGGCACAGGTTATTCGACAGTTGGACGCTGAGCGACCTCCTGTTGCTCCACCACCTACCACCACCGCACTCCTAAAACATCATCCCTGCATAGACATAAACATCATTCCGTGCATAGACCTAGGCATTCATATGGATAACTGATCTCTTAAGGCATCTAGATATATAAGAGACGAGATAGAGAGGGATTTTGAGTTATTTCAGATTCCGGTGGGGTCACGGACATCTTTGGCTATTCCTTTCTTGGTTGCTGAGGCGGCCAAGTGGTGGCAGACCGTTGAGGCTACGTTGCCCACATCGAGACAGCCTATGACTTGGGAGATATTCCGGGAGCAGTTTCTAGCTCATTACTTTCCCCCGTCCATCAGAGCTCAGAAGATGGACGAGTTTTATCGGCTGGAGCAGCGAGATCAGTCCGTGGTGCGTATGCATTCCAGCCTTGAGAGGCTTGGAGAGTATGTTTCGCTGCGGCGTGACGAGCAGCGTATGTATGATTTCCGGAAGGGCCTTAGAGCAGAGCTTCGGAGAGAGCTGATAGTGGGTCGTCCCCAGACTTATGAGGAGATGTATAATCTAGCCATCCAGCTGGATTCAGAGCGAGGCGTGAGGAGAGATCGAGATACCTTTCAGAGGGGTCAGAGCTTTGCGCCAGCACAGACAGGCCAAACTAGCCGACCATTTCAGTTTCAGCCTCAGTCTCGGTCGCGTGGACAGTCGGCCCGGACAGGACTTTAGCACCTCCAGCTGGGAGTAGGAGGGGTCCGTTGACAGGTTCTTCTGTTTCTTCTTCAGTTTGGAGCCAGCCTCAGAGATCTCAGTCGGTGACAGTTCAGCAGCCGTCGCCGCCATGCCGGTCTTGTGGTCGACTACACTCTGGGGAGTGTTATTGGAGGACTGGAGCTTGCTTTAAGTGCGGCGAGCACGGTCATTTGATCAGAGAATGTCCTAAGTTTGCACCAAATCGAGGCAGACTAGTGGAGTGCAGGGTGGTCCGCCTGAGGACAATCTCATAAAACTCAGGCGATAACCTACAGCGTAGCCAGATCTAAAAATCTATTAATTCAAACTAGCAGGCACGATATTAGTGAATTGCATCCCCATACCTGCTTATGTTTTATTTGATTGTGGGGCATCACATTCATTTGTAGCTAGATGTTTTCTTAGATGTCTGTCCGATAAACCTAGATGGTTAGAGGATCCTTATAGAGTGGGGACCCGGACGGAAAGGTTTTGGAGTCTAGGTTTGTTTTGAAAGGTTGTCGGTTAGAGTTTTGTGATAGGAAGTTTGAGGCTGACCTTATTCAGTTACCGATGATCGACTTTGATTTGATTTTGGGTTTGGATTGGTTGGCGGCTAATGGTGCTACGATTGATTGTAAAGAGATCATGTCTGAAATGTCAGATGCCATAGATATGCTTTTCAAATGGAATGAAAAGAAGCCCAAAAGTGGGGCCAAGTGTTTCGATACAAAGAAAACGTTTAAGATAATTAGATAGGGGTTGTGAGAGCTATTTGGCTTATGTGATAGACTCTGATAAAGTAGAGCCGACATTGAGGAATAAAGTTATCCCCTACGTGAAGGTTTTATGGTCTAATCCGGGACCGTATGATGGCTTCTTATTCAGAAAAAAATGTTAAGTTAGTAGCAAAAAAATTAGTTTTTGGGTCAAATAGTCAACTTGGAGACTATTTGGTCAATTTGGCACTATTTGGGTCAACTTTGGAATTTCTTTTTAAGTCTTCTTCTTGTTTTTTTTCTTCCTCATTTTCTTCCAGCAGCAGCCGACTCTTCTCCTCCATTTTTCCCTCAAAAATTTTCTTGGATTTCAAGTAGAAATCACTTGGAAGGTAAGATTTTATGTATTTTAGCATTTATGGCTTATGGGCTTTATGAGTTAAGCTTTAATTTCAAGTTTTGTAGGATTATTTATGGCTGAGAAAACCCTCTTTGCAGCCTTATAAGTTGTGATTTATGTATGTTATGGGTTGTTTTTAGTGTTTTGGAGGTTGGGAAGTGATTGGGGTTGATTTTTAACAACTTTCCATGGTTAGATTACAAATTTTAAGATTATGAGTTAGGGTTTTGTCTTCCATATGTGCCCTAGAATGTTATGCTATGAATGCTTATGTCTATGCACATAATGATGTTTTAGGAGTGTTTTAAGGTTAGTTTGGATAGGAATTGAGACTTGAAACCAAGTGGAATTGATTTCCCTTCATTTTGTAAGTAAGCGGAAGTTTGGCGCAACTAGGATAATTTGGATAATTGGTTATGTTTAAAGGGTCTTTAATGATCAGGAACTTATCTCTGGAAAACTGAGCTTATTATCTCCTAATCTAGCTGTAATACGAATTTGAGGGGTTAACTAAGTGTTTTGACTGGGGTTTTAGCTTGTCGAAGTTGGTCAGAAATTGTGATAAGGTCATTTTTGACCAAAGAGCTTTTGGTGTCGTTTTCTATCGTTTCGCGTCGTTTTCGCTTCCCTAGTCATTCTTTAACTTCTACATCTTTTCTAAGAGTCCTCTTATTGAACTAGTAGACTCTTGCTGAGGGGTCTTGTGATGGGATAATGTGATGCTGCTGTGAATGTGATGAACTATTTGCTGAGGGGTCTTGTGATGGGATAACTTGACCTCCCGGTCAGACTAGTAGGTGTGGTAGATTACTAGATCTGGCTAGTACTGTAGGTTATACCTTGGAGCCAAGTGACATCTCTGCTTTTAAATAAAATACTCATGCTAAAAGATACTCATGCTATTTTATTAAATTCCGGATTGAAACTGTACTTGGATTTGTTAGCTATGCTTTAGCATACTATATTTTGAAATGATTGGATCTTTTTGGCTATGTTTTGGAAAAGCATACGATGTTTTGTAATGTTTGGATCTTTTTGGCTATGTTTTGGACATGCCTGACGTTTTAATGGCATGATACATTTTAGAAACTACTTATGATTATGGTTTATTGACGTTTAAATGGCATGAGACATTTTAGAAACTGCTTTATGACTATGGTTTTCGCAAATGTTATTATCTTTATGTTTTCTTTGTATCGAAACACTTGGCCCCATTTGAAGAGCTTTTATGATATCCACTGAGCTAGTTATGCTCACCCCACGTGATTACAATTTTTCAGATTAGGTGCTCGTTTTTGGACTCTCCACCGCGTTAGCGACTTTACATTTGCGAAAACCATAGTCTGGTAGGACTCTGCTAATATGTCTTGCTCTATAAGGATCCTCAGATGTGTTACGGTCCCGTTTTTGGGGCGTGACATAACAGGTTGATCTTCCCCAAGAGCTCACATTTACAGGAAGGTTTGGCATCTCAATGTCTGCTTTTCGCCTTCGACTGTTCGCCTATTAAAGTGATACATTAAAAAAATTACTTCTAACAATTTCAAAAGAAACAAAAAAATGAATTATCAAAAGTTTTTTATTTCTAAGAAGAATAATAAAAAAAAAGCTTTCCATAACAGATCGAATTGTATTATTTAGAATAAGAAAAGTATATGAGGAATGAAACTACTAAATCGAAAAGGATTCTCTGATCAGCAATCAGATAATTCGTGAATCTTTATGTCAAATTCAATATCCGAATTGGACAAATTCTTCGCAGACAGAAAAAAGATATGACTGATAGAACAAGCACAATCAGAAATCAAATAGAAAGATTTACAAAAGAGAAAAAAAATAAACCCAATGACAGGAATATATATATTAATCCTAACAAAAAAAAGTTATAATACTAAAAGATTCAAATTGCCAAAAAATATTTAGCAAATAGTAAAAGAAGAAATGCCTGATTAATCTCTAAATTGAATTCTTTTATAAAAAATTTTGTTGAATGATATAGATAAATATTTTTTTATTTATCATTATATTCCCAGACTCAATACACAACTTTTTATTGAATCAATAAGAAAAATTATGGAAAAGTCCATTAATAAAGCGTGATTAGATCTTGAATTAGACTGGATAGCCTGATACCTGATAGGAAATCAAATTCAATTACATTTAATAGTTGTGGAAGATACTTTATATACGACAAACTCTCAAGAATCTCTGAGTGCTCGGGTATCCAATCAATATTAAATTTGTAGGTTCAATTCGGCTGATTATTATTAATTGTAGCACAAAATGTACTTCTAAGTAATTTTCCCATGGATCCTATATCTATCTATATGAAGAAGAAATCATGTAACGAAGGGGATTCTTATTTTTACAAATGGTACTTTGAACTTGGAATGAGCATGAAGAAATTAACGATACTTCTTTATCTTTTGGGTTGTTTTGTCGGATCGATCGCTCAAGATTTTTGGTCTCTACTCAGACCAGAGGAAAAAAATGGGATCATTACTTATGGACTCATTGACAATGATTCAGATCTAGTTCATGGCCTACTAGAAGTATAAGGCACTCTGGTGGGGTCTTCATGTACAGAAAAAGATTGCAGTTAGTTTGATAATGATCAAGTGACATTGCTTCTTTCGCCCAAACGGAGGAATCGCTTAGATATGATGCAGAGTGGATCTGGTTCTATCCTCCCACCTTGATTAGAAATTTCTCTATGGAAAATACGAATCAGAGTTTGAAGAAGGACCCACAACAGATAGAGAAGGATTTATTCAATCACATAGTTTGGGCTCCTAGAATATGGCGCCCTTGGGCCATTCTATTTGATTGTATTAAAGGCTCAATGAATTGAGATTTTCCTATCGGTCCAGGCCATTTTGGGGCAAGCTGATCATTTATGATGAAGAGGATGAGCTTCAAGAGAATCATTTGGAGTTTTGCAGAGTGGAACTGGGCAGTAGTAGACACGAGATAGATCTTCCAAACAACAAGGCCTTTTTTGAATAAATCAATTCATTTGGGACCCTGCAGATCCACTCTTTTTCCTATTCAAAGATCAGCCCCTCGGCTCTGTGTTTTCACATCGGGTCGGATCATCCATATAATATACAAAAAGAAAATCTAGACACATCCTATTGCACTGATTGGGGGGCGTTCGAAGAATATTTCCTTTTCTATTTTATATTTATATATAAATATAATGTCTTTGTTAGATAAATATATTATATAAATATAAACATTTTGATTTTCAAATCATTCTTATTTATCTATAAATTTGTTGGAACAAAAAAAAGCCCGGCTAGGTATTGACCAGGCCAGGCTGTGTGAACTTCTCTTATTCCTTTTATTGAACATAATGATGCGCATCGAGCTTTAATGAATTCAAATATGCAACATCAAGTAGTTTCTCTTTCTTGGCCTGAGAAATGCACTGTTGGAATTGGGTTGGAACAATTTGAATACTTTAGTAATCGACTGAATTGAGTTGTAGAATTGAAATTGTAAGAACTCAGTGGGATTCCCTTCTTTCTTTGTCTGATTCAAGGGGGAAGGGCCCGCTGAGTTCTTAAGAGTCATACTATTTTTTTGGGTCTAAATTACAAGGATTCCCCGAGGAAGAACCTTTGGACTATCATATATTCCATGAATAGATAGAATGACTGAAAATTTAAAGAATTTTTTTTTCTTTTTGTCAAAATATTAATAGAAGTAAGAAATAACCTTATGATTTTTATTTCTAAATTCAAATTCTTTGAAAATTTTTTGAATCCGGATATGATACGAGGTATATATATATTTTTTTTTGCAATTATTCTATGCTATTGCATTCCTATTTTCCTTTCTCATAAAAGGGGACTTTAACTAAAATAAAAGATTCTTTTGTTCTTGATAGTTATTTACTTAACTGGTGGATACGAACATACTCGGGATCAAAATCATAGGGAATACGTTTTGATCATTTCTACTAAATTAAAGCCCCAGTTCAAATTCCTTTTTTAGATATGTATCCTACATCTAAACCAAAAAGAATGGTGGAAGTCATCAGAGCCTGATTATCCCTAAACCCAATATGAGTTTTTCTATTTGGCTTTGTTCCTCTTCAGGATTCAATTAGAATGGACAAGACGCTCGTGGGATTGATGTGAGGGGCAAGGATGGCTACATTTCTGGGAGCGAACACCTTACAAAAATGGGCCAATTTTGAGTGATGCGAAAGGTCTTTTTCTATTTTTGTTAATTGATAAAATGCATTTTTGAATTCTATATTTTGATTGACTCTTGATTCAATGTAGAACTTTCTAATAAAATTGAAAGAGTTCAATTCTAGGAGAGCATAAAATCCATGAAATGAAAGTCACAAAGGCACTCTTCCCCATAGGGGAAATAAGGTCATTCGATGCGATACTATATATAGATGTATCCTCGAACTCCTTCTAACGGCCTATACATTCTGTTATCATTTCCAAATGGATGATCCATTATTTCAACTGGTGGAGGATTATAAATGGATACGTTTTTTTGATTTCCATTGGAGATTAGGAATAGATGGACTTTCTATAGGACCCATTTTACTAACAAGATTCTGCACCCATTTTGCTAATTCGTACTAAATAACGAGCTAACAAATCCTCTTCTTTTTGCCATTGAACCTCCCAATCAAATTTTTCGTAACACTCATAATGATCAACTTTATGAAGATCCCATTGTATTTTGGAAGCTTGTGGCATTAGGTATAAGGTCCTGATAAACCCCCGATACATTCTGTACCTTGCTAAAAAATCGATCCTTGTTTACCTACCACACATTGTCTAACCAAATCAAATCTTTTCTCGATACGTTCCTCAAAAAATTCAATTCATGATTCGACTCAAAACTCTTATATGTCCAAGGTTCAATATTGAAATAATTTCAAAGGTTTTCCCTGACTTTGTCCATGTCAAAAAATAATTCAAAATACCTCGACTTTTTTAGAACAGGTCTAAGTCAAATAGCAATGATTCGAAGTATTTCTTTTTACATTATTTTGGAAACAATTATTATTAATTTTTTTGTTTTATTTATGAAAAATATTTATAAATAAAAAGAATTAGATAAAAATAACTTCGACCTTGTCAACTGATCGAGAAAAAATGAAATTGGGATACATAACAATACCTAGTACGGGTAAATAGAGACATTGAAAGATATAACTCTCACATGGTCCAGAATAAAAAAAATTATAGTTAAAAATCCAATAAGGATTTCTATATATTATAGAGATAGTTTTGATACAATAGTGGGTTGCCTAGGATTCAAACCCAGAACTAGTCGGATGGAGTAGAAAATTTTCTTGTTAAATTAAACAAGGAAACACCTTTCCCCAAGCTGTGCTTGCATTTTTCATTGCACACGGCTTTCTCTATGTATACATTAGTTCTATTTTAGAAAAATTTCACACAAAATTCTTCAAGTAAGTCTACATTTATTCAAACAAAAGGCATTTGGCTTGTGTACTCTATTTTAAATATGTTTAGTTACTGTAAAAAAACAACATTGAACAAAAAAGTACATTTAAAATTTCTCATTTCTTAAATACTTTAAGAATAAAGAAATTATTGTATAAGTTCAAAATGTGAATTCATGAAATTCTCTTATTGTCACGAAATTTAAAAAAAAAATGTGAAATCATTAAAATGAAATAAAATGAAAGTTCTTTATCCACAAATTTATGGGAGGTATTTTTGTCAAAAGAAATTTCTACATCGTCCTTTTGTAATTATTAATGTAGGATATGAAATCTTTGGGGAGAGGTATAATATATATTGTTTGAATTCAATGGATAAAGTGTAATTGGGTGGAGTTCAAGGGATAAAGTGGTATTATCCATAGTAATTTTATGCATGCACTATGCACCATTCAATACTTATAAGATTAAATTATGTTTGTTACCAAAAAGTTTTAAATAAAAATAATAATTCTTGATTGATTTACCTTTCCTTTTCTTTATATTTTTGGGTAAAAAATGATCTCATAATTCAACAAGGATTTACAATAAAATATGAAAGGCAACACTTCATGCAATCTTTTGGGCATAGCATACAAACATAGATTAAAGACTGATACTATCACTAACCCCTGAATACCTCTACATAATATTATTGTGCATAATTTTTGTTGCACAATTTACATGCCAGTGCATGTATCAACTCAAGTAATAAACTATAAGTAAAGATAATTTTCACGAGGACTTTGGTGTAAATCAAGCAAGTACTACAACCTAAATCTATTCTATTGTTAACACAATCAAGAATTAAGGTGTGAATATAATGTAATCAACAAATAAATAAGCAAGAAACATAAAAGAAGATGTAGCTCAAATGACAAAGGCCTAGGGTTTAATTATCACTCAACACTTCATTCAAATATCGCACTTCTCCCCTTTTCCAATTATGAACTATGGTTTTATTAACCTGGGATTCTTATGTATTCACAAGTTCGTATCAAAATCATGAAAATCTATCTATACAAACCGAATCATTATATTTCTATGCCAAATTGAGATTAAAACACTAAGAACAAACCCTAATCATGACTTGCTATGGTGATAGGCATATATATATGTGTATATATATGTATGTATGTATATATATATATATATATATTTCTATAATATACATGAATCAACTTATTCAACCAAACAAATAAATCAAACAAAGGTTATTCAAATCTTGACTAATCCTAAATTCCCTTCATCAAGTTCAATCTAGGGTTTACAAATCAATTCAATTGGTGATAGAGCAGCCTAGATTGAAAGCATTAGGATCAAATTTGAATAAACAAATACTCATCCATAATCGAAGGAGAGTAAAAGATTTGATATTGAAACTACAACTTGAGGTCAAATTGGAACTCTGTTAAGCTAATTTATTGCACAATTTTAAAAATCTACAAATAGTCAAGATGTTTACAATCATCTGCATAGAAAAGACCAAGAAAAGTAGGGAAGAAGAAGTAAAACTCATGTAGGTAGCCTTATTATGCAATTTCACTCTTAATCTTGGAATTTGAATGATTGATAGCTCTCTTTGTTATTTTTTCTATCCTAAACTATGTTCTTTTTTTTTTTTTTTAATTAGATAACCACGGGTACCTTGGTAGAGGACATTACTCTCAAATTTTATTAATAAAAGTAACGAGTATAAGAAAGGGGACTAAGCCAAAACCTTCTGTAATTAAATTCTAAACTATGCTATAATATGAATAAAAATACCCTAGAACCCCTACATAAAAATGTCCAAGGGTTATACAAGTGTTTTTAGGCCAAAAATAGTCTTAGAAGCCTTGAAAAATGTGAAACCTATCATTCCGTCCCTAGAGCCACGACTCCTCTTCATTAGTGGCTGGGAGCCATGCTTGGCCTTCTTGAAGCCATGTAGCTCCAAGCTATATACCACTGAAACTCTTCGTTTTACATGCCAAATGCTCCAATTGATTCCCGAACAATCTCAAATCTATGAAACACATTGCTAAATGTAGTTAACACACAACAAACACAGAAAAACACTTATAAACAAAAACCTTAAAATGACTAAAAACCCAAACATAATATGTGAAAAACACCAGGACCAAGTAAAACCAGATTCAAATAACTCCTTTTACGCAGAGCTATCAATATCATTTGTTTCTTGGTTCAGCTAAATAATATTTCCTTCGTCATCCTATATTAGTATATATTAACTTGTATATTTCTCAGGGAATTTTTATGCACGGTATTTTTACTCTTGTTTTTCTAAATTGTATAAATAAGGTAATAAGATCTGAAACAACATATAAATTAGGTTTTAAAAGAAAAAGTTATTCAGAGGACTTCTTCTGCTTTAAAAATAATAGAATA
This sequence comes from Cinchona pubescens, assembly GCA_025175665.1. Classification (NCBI taxonomy): domain Eukaryota; kingdom Viridiplantae; phylum Streptophyta; class Magnoliopsida; order Gentianales; family Rubiaceae; genus Cinchona; species Cinchona pubescens. Next base: position 785,958 of record JANKKI010000032.1, read on the forward strand.
TAGATATGGTAGATTCAATCCTTAATATAGTGAATTAAATATCATATGCATGAAGGTCAATATAAGAGAAATTCGGGAGTGTTAACTTCTAATTCATCATTTCCAATTTTAATGGAGAGTATGATATCTCTGAAATCTCTAGTTCATTATGTCAGTGATCTCTGTAGATTTTGGCCTTATAATGTTAATTGTCTACAAAGACATAGTAGCCACAAACCCAACTTTGAAATGCCAATTCCTTGTTCTCCATTTCTTATAGCATCATCGAGTTTATATGACCTTTACTTGGTAGCAATTTAGTTAAGCATTGGCCATAATAGATTGAATAGTATCTTAAGGTCTATATAACATTCCTAAATTTATATTAAAGAAAAAGATCTCTATCTTAGTTGTCCCAAAAAAAAAAAAAGCTTAGTTTTCCCCTTTTTTCTCTAATAAATCTGATAACATTCAAATATATAAAGTATCAAAATCTTAAAAGTAAGTGATAGAGTCCCCAAGTATCAAAAAGCTTAGTTGTCCTCTTTGTAGGGAATGGGAAGTGGTTCTGGACAAAGAAGTAGACATCAGCCGCACTAGAAAGAAAAGAAACAAAGTTTGAGTCAACTACCTAAAATGACAATGACTGAATTTTTCAAGTTGCCTATGTATCCCACTTATTCAGGTCAAACGTAGTTCATGAGAGAGAGTGTAAGAAAGAGGAGGAAGTGTCACTATGTTCGAAAGATCTTACGATTACCATTACCATCACCTTTTACTTTTCCCATTTATAGCATCAAAAGAAAAAGAATATGGTAAATTATAAGAGCAATTGATAATTCCCCAACTATGGGTTATTATAGCCCTTAATTATGCTTAGCAAGTACATTATTCTTTGCAATTTCAGTGTTTTTGGTTTACTTTCGTCAATTTCTAGTATTTATTTTAGTTTAGTGTTATATTTAGTGAACAATAAATGGCTGTTAATATTAATAGATATGTTGTTTTATGTGTAGGAAATGGTTGAGAGTTGTTGAAGTTATTATGAAGAGGAAAAAAATGTTGAGAAGTTGGTTAAAGCATTGTGGTAGCTCTGGTCGAAGCAAGAATTGGCTTTAACCTCGGTTGGGAAAAGTAACATCATTATTATTTATTCGGAGTATATTTGCCCAAGGATTCAGTTTACATTGCAAATTTTCACGGGTAGTGTGGCCATGATGAAGATCTTCTATGGCCGCGATGAAGATCTTCTGTGGCTGCGGCAACTAGAGTAACAACTAAAAAATAATTCCTTTTCTTCAGTACCTTATTTTATTAATAGTGTAGGAGTTCATTGGTCATGGCAAGGTTTGTGGTGGCCTTAACGAGTGCACTGATCAGAAATTGTACCAAGTACTGAGGGTTTATTGAATACGGCCATTATATCTTTTAGTCGCATCAAACTCATCTTTCAAAGTAACAATTTTATAGCAACTGGGACTTATTTTCTCAAGCCAATAAATACGTTATATTTTACCACATTTTGAGGAAGAGGACAATAGACTAGGATTTTAGCCGTCGTAGTTAGGGTTAGGTTAGAAATAGTTCTATAGCATTCTTTTGTTCTTAGTTTCAACATTTTCATTTTATTTTAATTGTTGACCTTCATCAATGGAGTGCTTGGATAATTTAGGTATTTTCATTATAAGTAGTTAATTTTCAGTCTAGAGATTTAGTGAAGGCCTAGTTTCTTTTGATTTGTGTTGCTATCATGAATATTGTATTATTTCAATATGAATTTATGGCTTATTCTATATATATGTTGTACAAATGGTTTATTGGAATTAACAATTGTTTACCGATTATGTTTATAATTTTTCGATTGATTGTTGAACTACTTATAATTATCGGTGCGTAGTTCTTGTAGTACTATGCATGAAAATTATAAATTAATAATCACTAAGTTTAAGTGTAATGAGCATATAGTCTATGTTAATTCATTAATTAGATGGGTTATGATTAGTAGTTCAAATTGGACTAATCTTTCTAGGGCAATTGGGCTTGTAGCTTTCAATCCTTTAATATTGAATAATTGGAATTATCATTGTTTGGACATAAATTAATTGGAATTATAGCTGAAATATGTTCCCTGAATTGTTCATTTTCTTCCAGTTAAATCATCCTTTAATTGTTGCTAGCATAGTTAATCCAAAGTATCGATTATTTCTCATTGCCTTTGATTAGTAAATTTCTACTTTCTAATATTTGTTTGTCTTTGGAAATAGTTTCCTCATAGGATCAATATCTTACTCCAATTCTACAACCGAATCTCGTATACATTTTGTCAGGAGACTCGGTTAATTAAAACTTGGTAAGCTTAGGTCGCATCAAAGTTTTTGGCACAATTACCAGGAAAATTACATTGTACTCTGTAAACATACATTTTGTGAGTAGAATTTATTTTACGTAATTTTATTTTTCAGTTATTACATTTCTATTTGTGACTTTTTAGTTGTAGGATAAATGAGGAAGAGGATCTTTTACGAGAATAGGTCGCATTTAGTAGCAGAAACGACTGTTTACGATTAGGAGTTTTCTTTTCCTTAATATCCTATATTGTATTTGTTTAGTTTCTTAAGTTCTTAAATTATTTTTCACTTGATTTTTTTGGTGTATGCACGGTCGACAATCTCATTCATCTTTCCTTGTTGTATTAAATCCTAAGATTGGTAGATCCACGCATAAGCGTAAGTGTTTACATTTAGACAACATAGAGATATCTTCCGAGCCTACTTCCAACACTATGGTCAACAAAAATGAAATTCCTATTTATTCAAACAATGAGGTAGCCAGAGATAACTTTGACAAAGTATTTTATATGCAATGCATATATTCCTTATGCTGGTATTTAGTTGCTTAAAATTTAGGCAAATCATTATACAATTATACCTACATGCATTCAAATATTGCCCTCATATCACGGTTTTGGCACTGAGAACCCATATAAAACTGGCATCAATAAGTTCTTAAATGTGTTCTACATTTAAAATTCCTAACTTAACTGGACACAAAATTTAGTCTTTTTCCTTTTTCATTGAAAGACAAAGTTAAGTTATGGTTAAATTCTATTACGATTACTATTTAGGACCAATTGGTTTGTGAATTTTAAGAAAGTAATTTTCTATAGGCAGACTATATTGAGGTGTTATATTCATCATGTACAGTAAAATGCCAAAATGTCAGCAAGTAAATAGTTCTTCTTTAAGTCTAGATGAGCTAAATAGACAAATTGTTGATGCATCATGTGGGAAGGGATTCCTTCACAATATCTCTAATCTGGCATAGGTACTATTTGAGCACTTCAATGAAAATTCTAATCAACATGTTAGGTTAGCCAAATTAGGGAATGGTAAGCTAGGGAAGACGAGAGGGTTGTATGATATTTCTCACACATAGTTAAAAAAGATTACAAATGTTTTTTCTAGGGTTGATGCATTGATACGCAAGTTCGATCAAAACCACTCAAATTTTTATCTATTAAATAAAGCTAATGAGTCAAAAGAAATTTGTGCTATTTGTGTGAGCCCATACACGATTCATTTAATTGTTCTAGATCTTTAGGCATTCTAAAATTTCCACAGGAACAAGTCAATGGTACATGGTTACTCAAACCAAGGGAATCCTTTCTCCAACATGTACAATTTGGGATGGCATAACCATCCTATTTTTTCGTGAAGACAAAGAAGTGCAAGCCACCAGCTACAAATGGGGAATAATCAATAGCAAGGCATGCACTATGGGGAATAATCAATAGCAAGGCATGCACTATCTCCCTTAGTGACCGGCAATAAATATGAAAAGTTCCCCAAGATTTCAGCAGCCGAGGTATCCTCATAACCAAAATGTGCAAAATAATCCCCCTACTTCCTGTATTTTTTAAGATAGAGTTTTATCTGCTTTAAAGGGTTTGGAGGAAGACATATAGGCTAATTGGCCAATATCATGGATAAGATAGACGAGAGGAGATTCATCCTACCTATCTAGAGACAAACCCTAGGAACCATTAGCCACTAGAACAAGCTAAAATAGTCATTACTTTAAGACGTGACAAAAAGATTTTCAATAACGTAGAAAAGATTATAAAGGAGAGAATTTGGGAGAAGGAAAACACGGTAAGGTACAAGAGGATGGCCAAATCCAACCCCAGTGTCCGAGTCAAAGTCCCTACCTAATCCTGTTAATTTTCCTTCTTTTGAGCCAAAAGCAACTTTTCCTTTAGCTCTTCATTATCTTCATTTTAATAAAAGGGAAAACAATATATACAAGAAAATATTTATGAGCTTTTTAAGCAAGTAGAAATTAATCTACCTTTATTAGATGCAATTTAGCAAATTCTGCCTATGGAAAACTTTTAAAGGAACTTTGTACCTTTAAATGAAAGTCGAATGCACATAGGATGCAAAAAGTAATCCTCACTGAGCAAGTTAGTTCAATTTTACTTAGTAATATTCTACCTAAATTTAAAAAAACGTTGTGTTCCACTTAGTACTTGTAACTTCAGAGAGAACAAAATAGATAGAGCATTGCTTGATCTTGGGTCTTGTGTCAATCTAATACCTTACACTTTCTGTGAAGAATTTGGATTGAGAGAGTGGAGACTTGCTAACATTACTCTCAAACTTGTTTATCAGTCTGTTAAAATTCCTAGAGGAAGAATTGATGATGTACTCATGAAAGTTCATAAATGTTGCTTTCCCATTGATTTTGTTGTGCTTGATATTGACCAAGGAGATATTACTAAAGTTAACTTCCTGTTATCCTTGGTAGACCTTTCTTAGCAACTATAGATGTAACCATTAATTTTCAGACAGGGGTTATGGAAATGTCGGCTTTAAATATGCGGGTTGAATAAATTTTTTCAAAGCATTCAACCATCCCATGCATAACGTAATTGATGACTATTTCATTTTTCATAGCATGGGTTGGGTAAAATGCTTACCTTCGAAGCCCAAAATGAAGAAGGGGAAAATTTTGGGAATAAATTTGTTTCCGCATGGAGTTCTAGGAATATGTTCAGTTGGCTTCTTGACATCATGATATTTTGAAAACCTGTGAAATCAACAGGATGGTAAGCAATAATTGATACTATTTCAACTTAGTAGTCTTAGGTGTCGGACGTTCATATCTGGCACGGAATTTAAAGATACTCTATTAGTTTCAACTCGGGAAGCATCAACTATGCTAGAGATTGGCATTTTTAGTGAATCCGAATGCATAATTTACTTGAATGGTATATTAATACAATTTAAAGTGTTAAAGGTCTACCTAAAATGGTGGGTTCCCTGACAAGCCAATCGAGTAAATTAGTGCAGCTAGACGAGCCACTTGTATATTATTAGTTTTATTTTGATTATGATCTAGTAAATGTTGACTTCTTGTATCTTTTGTTGGTTATTTCTGGATTTTTGATTATTTCTAGGTTTTTATGGTATATTCTGTTATGACTCAATATTCTATGGATCTTGGTAGGACTATTGCTACTTCCAAGGAGATTGTAGTCATGGCTGGTAGGTCTATTAGAGGCTTGGGATTTCCATTGCTTATTAATAGTCTATGTTTGCAGGCAGGTATCTGTTGGATTGATGTGGAGGCCAACTTGTATGCCGTGCAACCTGATGCTAATATTAATAAGAAGTTTGTGGATAGTATTGTTGGAGAGCAAGCACATTATGCTGTAGCCGTGAGATTTATAGCTCTCGGAGCATGCCCACAAACGTGGCCAACAACCATGAGTGAAAGAGTGGACAGATTGGAAAGAGGTATGGATGATTTCCAAACTTTTAGCAGATGGTAGACATAGTATACGCAGTTGACTTATTAAGAGAGAGGCACTGAGAGACTGGAGCAGATGCTTCATTTTTCTCTCAAATGCCACCTCTATCGGATTGGATGGAGGATGGAACTACTGATACGATGGGTGCTGGTCCGTCAGAATTGGGTGTAGCCGCATATGATGATGGGCAAGATGGTTCTTCTGCCTACTGCATTTAAAGGGGTTCCTTCATTCAGACTTATTATTTTTAAAATTTTAATCTATCACTTTCTTGTTTAATAGGATTATTTTTATGTGTTTAGGTTAGTAATTGTCTAGGGTTTTTCATTGGTGTATTTATTTTATGTTTATTTGTGATTTAGTGTTTGTGCGTTAACGAATTCTAGTTTGTAACATTAATTTTCGTGATTCTAGTTGATATAAATTTGTTTCAAATATTGTTGATGGTATAAAGTTGTTGATTGATAAAGTTCATAAGTGATTTAATTATTGATCACAATCGTGCACAGTTTTTGTGGTTTAAGTGTGCGCGTGTGTGTATATATATATATATACATATAGTGTTTAAAAATGTGTCTCTTTGAAAAATTATTTAGAGTATATATTAGTAGTAATGTGTTTGAAAAAAAATGATTTTTAAACCTTTATTTTCTAAGGCATATCAATTGTACATTAAGATGGTTATTTTGATTTGTCATATTTGAGTTGATAACATCACATATTCACAAGGGAAATTCAGAGTCATACAACTAGGCCTTTTCTACGCTAGTTTGGATAAGGTAATGATTGATGCCTTCTTTTAACACTTACTTATAATTTCAATGAAACACCTAAATCCTACTACTAATTAGATGGCATCTCGCAAGTATACGGTTGTCATCTAGTAGCAAGGGAAGTGGGATCGTTCCCACAAGGATTGTCGATTGCAATTACCACGGTTTAAGGGCGTTTGTGTAGTCAAGCAAAATCAATTGATAGATGATAGAACTATTCTAATGAAAATTGTAATTTTAATTCTTACCTAATTTAATCAAATTAAGACTAAAATTTAAAACAAGTAAATCACTCAACTAAAAAGACTATAAAAGAGAAACTTTGAATCTTAAAAGCATTCATTTTTAAATTATAAATTAGAAAGAGTTAAACTAGAAATTTAAATATTTTTGGATTTTCGATTGAAATTAAGAAAGCCCACTAAGAATTAACTAGAAATTAAAGCTAGAAATTGAAAATTCTTAAGTAGAAAGCAAGAAATTAACAAGAACCCTAATTTTCCTAAAAACCCTAATTTGAAAGTAAAGAAATTCTTTCTAAATTGGACAAGGAAGCAAATAAAAATTATATCTACGTGAAGCTTGCGATTAACCCACTACAATTATCTAATAAAAATAGGAACTTGACAAGAAATTTAAAGAAGACCTAAGATGAAAGTAAAGAGAAATTTATATTAAAAAAAGTAACTTATAGTTCAAGCTATCCTAATCTATCTAGAGCTATCTAAAACTATCTAATCTCTCTCTCTAAAAACTAAAACTAACTCCCTACTTACTAATTCTACTTAGCTTAAATAGTGCAACATTACACAAGGCAAAATTAGGGGTTTTCTGGCTGGAAGTTTACAAAATTGCCCTTACAATTTAACATTTAGCGAGTTGAGATCGCGGTTTGGAATATTTGAGACCGCAATCTCAACTCTAAAATAGTTAAGACCGTGATCTCAACTAATTCCTGAGTCGATGATCGCGGTCTGGAATAGTCGAGTCCGCGATCTCGACTCTCCTTCCAGCAATCTTCATTTTCATCCATTTTGCAATTTGGACCCTTGAGCTTTGTTCCTTCCTGCTTCTAACCTTTAATTTTTAACCTGCATAATATTAACACCATTAAACACTTAATTAAACTAAAAATTTAACACAAAATTATCATAATTAATTCAAGAACGAAAATAGAAATACATATGAAAGAAATTAACTAAAATCTTCAATTACTTATCTAATTTCGGAATTTAAACTATCAAAATGCTATAATTTAGAGGAAATAACTCTAGTTTACTAGAGTTATCACAACCCCAAATTTAGTGTTTTGCTAGTCCCGAGCAAAACAAAGATTAACATTAAACGAAACCTACTAAACATTAGAACATTTAAACAGCTCCAAAGTCAATGTGACACTTGATGAGTCATGGATGTACTTAGAACAATTAAGCGATCTCTCAAAAAATGTTCAACACTACGTGTTATGTGAAGAATATGAGTAAATCAATCCAAAATTGAAATTTCGTTTTACAAAGAAGCACACATTCATTCACTACACAAGATTTTACATCACCAAGCATTACCATTCGCAAAAAAGAGTTACCAAAAGTTTTAGTTCTTTTCATTTGAAACATCATTACTTCTCAAAGCACAAATATTATAAAGTTAATCAACTCTCTCGACTAAGCATCATGAAAATAGAAGTTCAATTAGGAATCAACTTAAATGCAATTGTCACACATTTCGGGAATAAACCTCTAACAAGGAATAAGTAATATGAGATTAATGATAAGTATTACAAACATTTACTCCTTAACTTATTGGTGTACTAAAAACGCAATTCCTAATGGCTTAATTCGGAGAAACAACATGGGTACATGTCGGAGTCCCGTACTCGCCTTATTACTACTCTAATGACTTATTTCTGAGAAACAACGTGGGCACATGTCGGAATCCCGTACTCGCCTTATTCCAAATTTTTTTTTCGGCCCTTGGTTTGTCCTAAACCAAGGAAAATGAGCGAAATGTACCAAAAATTAATCTCGAATATCAATTATTCACAAGTTAGACGAACATTCCCTATGCAAACACATGAAATGTCCCAAAATTCCTTCTACTTCATTTATCTCATTTCTTTCCAAAAGATAGTTCATCAACCACATAAGACAAGTGATTTGAAAAGAAACAACATTTCAAATAAAATTTCCTAAAATTTCAGCACTTCTTTTTGAAAAATAGCAATGCTAAGTTTATGAATTCTTTATATTGCAAATGAACTAGTCACTCACACAAAAATTCTTGAAATGAATCAATCATATACTTCACTCACAAGGCATTGAACATCAAAATTTATCATCATTGAGTACCTAATTGATCAACTTTCTATCCGTTAATCATCAAGTGGCAACAAAATGTATAAAATGACCATTTCCAACACAAAAAGATAAACACCCCCAAACTTGTCTCATTTATTCAATTTGATGAATAAATCATCCTTCCACACCTGTCAATCACCCAAAATTAAACATCAAGACAAACCCAAAATTAACGAAAACTCCTTAAACTATGTCCTACTTTTAAGCCTAGAATTAAAATTGAGTAAAAATGTCAAGAGCAACCATGCCATGCATCTCACAAAGTAAGCTTCAAACAAAATCAATATTCCATTCAACTCATCAACTAATGCAAAGATGGCATCAACATAGGGCCCTTAGCCATATTACTCTTATTAGGCAATAACCAAACTTCACCAAGTGTCAATTTAAATATCCAAAAGAAATTTCATCCATAAAGCATCAAAATGTATCACTTGGCATCAGCTTAAGGCCATTAGCCAAACTACTTAAAAAGAAAAATTGAAATACTTCAATTCCAAAAACTGAAAATAAAACAAACATAATCTAAAGTAATCAAAAGCTATGGTGTCCAATGAAAACAGGAAAAATCATCATCATCCATCAAATTGATCCAATAATCAAGGTTGGTCTTCTTTCATGCTCAAACAAATGGTGGCTTCTTCTATTCATTCCATCTCATCTTGACCTTCTTCAGCGTCACTAGGTTGGGCCTCCTCATGATCATCATCCATGTCCCCTCCAATCGCACCCGCGTGGCTAGATTCCTCATGATGTGTGGTAGCCGTCGGTGGTGTGCAGTACTGTCCACGAGGTGGACCAAAGTGCCATGCTGGAGGTGACTGTGGCTGGACCCAAGTGCCTAATGAAGTAACCCTTAAAGCTTCTCCAATAACGGTCAAGTTGTTGTGCATCACCATTTGACTGTACGACCAGTATCCTTGTAGATCGTTCCTTTCTTCTTACCGGAGCATTAAATACTACACCTGGGGGTATCAGAATCATTGAAGCTCTCTGAGGTGATGGAGGCTGAAGCTGTGGCTGAGCAGGGTGCTCCTCTTGGTGGTGCTTCTCATATTCTCTCATATGTGTACTTGTAATTAATTTCGAATTGATATGTGGAGACAGGGTATTTCAAGTTGTATACTTTCTTTTCTTTTTGAGTAGTTGGCTTCAATTTTTAGTTTAGGAACTTGATAAAACCCTGGTTCCTTTTGATTTATTTTGTTGACATGATTATCCTATTATTTCAGTATGAATTTATGGCATACTTTCTATATTCGTTGTACAAATAGTTCATTAGAATTTCAATGTTTATCGATTATGCTTGCAGCTTTTTGGTTGATTGTAGTGCTATGTAGAATGACCTATAATACATAGTTCTATTGTCCTATGCATGAGAATCATAAATTGGTAATCACTAAGTTTTAGTGTGAATGAGCATATAGTACGTGATTTAGTTAGACAAGGTTTGGTCGGTAGTTCAAATTAGATTAATCTTTCTAGGGTAATTGGGCTTGTAGCTTTCATCCCTTAATATTGAATAATTAGAACTATCATTGTTTGGACATAAATTAATTGGAATTAGTGGTAAAGTCTATTCCCTAGATCGTTCATTTTTATTTGGTTAAATCACCATTTAATCGTTGCTAGATTAGTTAAACCAAAATACAAATAACATTTCTCATCACCTTTAATTGGTAAATTTCTACTTTTAAATATCTATTTTTCATTTGGAATTGTCTCCTCGTGCGATCAATACCTTAGTCCTACTCTATAATCCAATATTGTATACTTTCGACTAGGAGATTAGGTTAATTAAGATTTAGTTAACTTAGGTCGCACTAGAAATTTATATTATACTTCCCAGTTGTGGAGCATTACTGATGCCAACTTTGCTTGGAATGATCTACAAAATCTTTGAGTTTTTCAAAAACAACCATGATAGTTGATCTTCTTAGACATCAAGATCATATTTTGTGTTTGGGAGAATCGATCTACCTTGAACCTTCGCTTGATTCTTCAACATTTTCCTCGTAGATCCGGAAATATTGACAATGTGCTTGGTTCAACTTTTAATTGTCCTTAAGATGAAATTATCTGATATATTTTATGCTTCCTAGAAAACAAAATACAAATTTTCTCATGTTTCTTGCAATGCACATATTACTGCAAATTGTAAATGAATAATTAAACTAAAATACAAAAAAGATATGAATTGAAAAATCGATGACATTAGATCAAAGACAAAAATGATAAATTTAGTATCTCTAACTCAGAAATGAACCCCTCAATCAGCAGTTCCACTCCATGATGAACCCCTCAATTGGCAGTTAGTCTCAACAATGAACCCCTCAATTGGTAGTTCGACTACATGGTGATCCCCTTAATCGGTAGTTCGACTCAACCATGAAACCCTCAATTGGCAATTCGACTCTATAATAAACCTTTAAATTGGCAATTTGACTCCATGATAAACTCCTAAATCGAGGTTTAACTCTACGAACCCCTTAATCATGATTTAACTTTATTAACCCCTTAATCATGATTCTACGTTATATGTACTCCTTCATAGATAGTTTGACTCCGTAGGGAACCCCTCAATAGAATAGATAGTTTAACTCGTAGGGAACCCCTCAATAGTTTGACTTAACAATGAACCCTCTATTGGCAGTTTGACTCCATACCTAAGACGAACCACTTAATAGTCATTTCAACTCAATAATGAACCCCTGAATCGCCAGTTTGTCTCAATAATGAACCCCTCAATTAGCACTCCAACTCCATGATCAACCTTATAATCACAATTCGACTCCATGATGAACCCCTTAATCAGTTATTCAACTCCACAATGAACCCCCTTAATCAGTACGTAGTTTCACCCAAAGATGAACCCCTTGATAATCTTAAGAAATTAGGGTTATTCCTATTCTATCTCGTGTGGTTTTTGCACTGGTTTCAACATTTTTAGAGTTTATGTGTTCATTTCAGTGCACTTATGTTTTTATGTGTTGACATATGTTTAGTTTAGTGTTCTAGTGTTTATTTGATGTTATTTAACTTGCATTTATGTGTTTATATGTTTAGAGTTGTGTTTAGGTTGTTTACCTAATTCCTCCCATAGTTAATGTTCTACATGCGTTCTTGTGCGTCTCTTGTTTATTGTTTTAGTTAGTGTTAAAGCATTATTTTATTTAGTTCTATTATAGATATTAATGAGTGTTATTAGAGGCAAAACGGCAATACCGCACGAAGCTATGAAGAGTCACTCGCCAACTGCGAGTGACCAAGGCTAAATCAGCCACAGTCTGTGGATTTGATAGAAGCATATCCATAGTCTGTAGGTGATTGAAGGCAAATCAACCATAGACTACAGTTGGGTCGGCTGGGGCGAGGTGTTACATATTTTTGATAATTTTTATAGTTTTGGGTGTCCATTTTGGAACCGTAGGAGTGCGTTTCGAAGCTTCTTTGGAGCCCTACATTTTGTAACACTTAGAAACTATAAATAAAGGTCTTGAGGACTTCAAAATCACATTCTAATTCGGTGTTCCCCTTGGGGCTGTAAATTAGACTAAGGTTTTATTTGTTTTTCAGGAAGAGTTGAAGAAGAGGTTCAAGATTGACAACCTTCGACCGAGAACTTGCGGTTTTTCAATAGAGAAGCTTTCTTTAACCTTTTTACATCTTTATTATGCTGTGCTGTCTTAATTCAATTTTTTCTTTTGTATTTATGCTTTCATTCATGTTTTAAATAGTATAGATTAAGATTGGATGATGTCGATTCCATTGGGTTACGATTAATTTGATCATGAATTGGAATAATTGTAAGAATTGGCTAATAATTAACATAAAGGGACTACTCTATGGAGTAGCTATTTTTTGTTAGGTTTGCCAAGGGGATAAGGTTTTTGAGCCTTCATCAAAGGCCAGTGTTGATTTATTACACTTATTATTTCAAACAAAGGTGGAGGAATTATTACTTCTTTCACCGAGTATTGCTAGTTTGGAAACTCAAATTCCATATAAATACAAGTAGAATTAGTTAGTTAGGTAAGAAAAGGTCTTGAATCCAAATTAATTAATTTGATAGGATTCAATTACCGAAGGCTTCAGGGTTGGGTTGACTAATAGGAATAGTATCTCCATGAATTATAATTGGACCACTTAATTGCATGAATTAATAAAAATCATGAATTGTCTAGTCTCTGAAACACTAATCCATTGTTTTCATTATTTAAAGGCTTTAATTCTATTTTGTTCATCTCTCTTTCTTATTATCGATTCTTCAAATAGCATTTGAACCAAACCTCCTGTACTTGCCAAACCAATCTTTGTGGATTTGACCTCTACTTCTGCTATATACTATTTAATCTCGTACACTTGCAGTGCATTATCTAGTTAATAGTAGAGTTAGGTGATTATAAATTTTATAACTAGATAGTCAACGTATCAAGTTTTTGGAGCCATTGTCGAGGATTGGGTTTTTAGCAATATTGGTATAATTTGGCAAGAAACTACTTTGAAGTGTTATTTGTTTTTTTTAATTGTGCCTAGTGTCATTGTGGATTTTCCCTTTATTGTGATTTGTGTTCTTTTATTGAAAAATCCAAAAAAAAAAAGATTCTTTTTTAGTTGATAGTTTAGGCTAGCTACTAGTCAAATTTTCCCATTTTTCATTTTTGTATGCATTTTGTATTAAGTACTTTTTTTTTTGTCTTCTGTTTTGTTTTGTGTTGGTCTTATAAGAACTTTAGAAACATGAACTGGAATCAATCATGCCAAGGATATTATCATTCTTGTGATTATGGAGGCATGACCAATAAGCATGATTTTTGTGATAAGTTGGATGCACTCATGATTCGTATTGATAAGATGTCAATAATTAGCAGCCTTACGAGAACAATTCGATCTGTGCAAATTCCATTCCTTCTAATGGTTTATATTGTGATTCTTTTGCATATAGCCGTGCTAATTGGGAATGTGGATACCAAATTGTTTCCCACACTTGTAATATCAAATGGGATGGTTCAACCATCCAAATTCTTTATCGAGCTACCAAGATTATCCTTGTTCTTTTCCTACACCTCAAGGCCTATGACACCTCAAAAGCGTACGTATGAACAATTGGAGCCCTAGTGAATACCCATGGTCCACAATGATAAATGCTACCCAAGGGAGCTTCCATGACTAACCAAACACCATGGAAGGGTATGGTGAAGGAAGAAACTTACATGAACAACAACTACTCATCATCACCTATAGGACAATGGACGTTTGGGGAGAATGGCATTCATGAAGATTCTTATGACTGCTATAGTTATGACAACACTCAACTACCACCAACTCAAGAAGAAAATGCTAATGCAAGATTATTAAGGAAGATGATCGCCTTTATGAAGAGACAAGACGAATCTTTAAAACACATAGATGAATCTTTAAGGCTCTTAGACAAATCCATAAAGAGATCATCAAACTAACTTGCTGAATTTGCAAGTAAGTTGGTGGGTGAAAGTCAAAGGACTCCTATACCAATCACATTTGAAAGGACAGAGGACAAACTTGAGGGTAATTTTGAGATGACCGGGCCATAGAGCATGAGCAATGAACAAGAACCAAAAGATTGTTTACATCACCTTATCACACATTCTATAAAAGTGCCATCTAGTGTGTTAATTAATCTAACTTGAGTAGGAAGATGCAGGGTATCTACTAGGAGAAATTAGAGGATACGATGACTGAATATTCCAGAGTTTCAACTGTCCTTGGGAACTTTGGATGTGCCACACAATGCAGACATCTGAACAACGACTAAAACATTCTTTGCAAGGGTCCTTGGTTTTACTAGAGGAGTATTTCTTTTAATTTTTCTTTTATTTATATGCTTTAGTTTAAAAATCCGGAGGGGTAATAAAGGCTTGAAGCCTCGTAACTAATTTGGTTTATTTGTTTTATGTTGTGAACTATTATTGATTTTGCTTGAATAATGTGTTTTTAGATGATGACAAATTAGTCTAATTTAGCTAATGATGATGTTTATATGCTTATTTGATGATTCGTGGTTGTCATGAAATTCTGAATTGAACTTGAACTTGTTTTTCTATTTGGTTGTGGAATTTCTAGTTTTTATACATTATCTTTGCTAGTTGAGTAGTTTGATGGAAATATTGTATAAATGCTTCTTATAGATTTGGTTTAGTCTTGATTATTGATTACTTTTTTAGGCTAATTCTACTTTTGTTAAGATAAGTTGGGGGTACGATTGGACATTTGTAACCTTTGTTTTGTGATAAACACCTAAATTGAATTGTTGAACCCCATGAAGTCCTAATGATCTGTACTTAGTGTGGTCATGTTGGTTGGAAAAGAAAAACAATTTCTCGGAGTCATGTTTTTCCTTGATTCTTTCATTTATATGATTCAATTAAAATTACTCATTTGCACAGTAATGTTTGGAGTGCATTGTTGATAAATTCCATGATTAGTAGTGAAACTAGGTTTTAAGTTGAGATTTGTTTATTAATTAGCATTCTTATTCACTTGTAAGGATTTATTCCTCATCGCTTAGAGTGTTTGGTTATACACGTATAAGTATAAGTGGTTCACCAGGTTTTTTTTTGTGTTTCGAAAAAAACAAAATAGAAAAAATATTTAAAAGAATCCAAAGAGATTTTTTTTGTTGTTGTTTGAGTCTTTGTAATAGAGAGTTTTCAGTCTTGAAGATTTGACTGTTTAAAAAATGTGTGGACTCCCTAGTTACCGGATGGCAGCCTTCAAGATTTCTATACTCTCTTTGCCTGAAGTAGTGTAGAGGATAAAAAAAAGATTTCTATTTTTAGTCTTTTTGTATTCATTAACTTTTATGACATGTTTCAATAATTTAAAAATGTTTCATGGAGATTATGTGTTAGAGTTTTTGGATTGAGTGACAGTGGGATAGACACAAGGAACGTAGTAGGGCCAGATAACTCCTTGTTGCCCAAGGGATTTCAACCCCCTTGACAAAGCTTCAAAAGAGAGAATAAAAATCAATGGAGATAAAGGATCACCTTATTTTATCCCACATGATGACTAAAAGAAAGAATCAACTTCAAGTTTTACATAACAATGTGCACAAAAGAGGAGGAAAACCAATTTTTTGCAGAATTTCTTGCAAGAAAACCCAAGAAACCCGATCAAACACCTTCATCATATCAAGTTCTAAAGCCATTTCATATGCACAAGCTTTTTTGATTAAAGAAGAAAACAGCTTTAACTCGGAGCCAAAATAATACTTTCAGTCGTAATTCTTCTAGAAACAAAAGCTGAATGCTTTTCTGAAATCAAAGCCGGCAAAATCTTAGCAAGTCAATTAGCCAATATCTTTGTAAAAAATTTATTAATAAAATTATAAAGAGAAATAGGGTGGAAATCATTGATAGGAGACGGGTTATCACTTTTTTGAATGACCAAAATCTGAGCACTAAAGATAATCCTAGGGAGAGGAACCCCTGGAAAAAAAACTCTCGAGCTACCTTAAGTAAATCCTCCACAATAATCTCCTAGCATCGGTCATAGAACAATCCTATAAAACTGTCCGGCCCCATGGCACTATCATGATCCATATGGAAAACTACCTCCTATAGTTCAACTAACAAAATCGGTTTAAACAGCTTTATTTGCGGGTCCGCTGACACTAGGAAAGAAATGTAATCGAGTAAATTGTGCATACATTGATGTCAATAGCTGAGGCCCGAAATAATGATTGATAAAAACTAACAGCTTTCACTTTCAATCTCCTTAGGCTAATCAATCCACCTCCTAGTTGAAGTTTTAATTTTGTGCATCATTAGGCGCGATCTCTTGGCTATCAATGACGAAAGAAAAGATTTTTGTTGGCGTTTCCTTCAGAAAGCCACTTACATCAAGCTTTCTGATGCCAAAAAGTTTCCTTCACTTTCAAATTCTTGAACAAAACAACCTTAGCTTGGTGTAGTAGTTCCCGATTAGCGAATGATTGAGAAGCCTTATATCTTAGTTCTAAATCTGCAACCAATGATTCCATATCCTTGACCGAGTCAAAATATTACCAAACACTATAACATTCCAATGTCTTAGGGCAGATTTCAGCCTTTTGAGCTTTCTTACAAAACCAGGCAAACCACTACCCACAGTAGGAGCCTTCCAATCTGTAGCCATAACATCTATAAATGTAGAATGCTCCAACCAAATATGCTGGAAATGAAAAGGCTTCAGCATAGAAGAATCTCATGACTGAATCTTTTGAAGTGGCTTCTCATGCAGAGAATAATCAAAACTTGTCTTATTTATGTATTGAACTTGCAAGTCCGAAAAAGTCGAAAGCCACAAAGAATTAACCAGAAGACGATCGAGCCTCTTCCAAATAGTCCGACCCTATCAAACCCCAGACCAAGTGAAACTGCTACCAGTAAAAGGAAATTCAATAACCCCAGCCATGTGTTGAACTTGTGAATTGAGAAAAGTCAAAAGCCACAAAGATTTAACCAGAAGATGATCTAGCCTCTTCGAAACAGTCTGACCCCATCAAACCCCAAACCATGCGAAACTGCTACCAGTAAAAAAATTCAATAACCCCACAATCCTGCATAGTCGAATTGAATTTCTCCATAGCAGTAAGATCTTGAGCCACAAAGCCAATATATTCTAAAATATTATAAGTAAAATTAAAATCCCTCCTAAAATACAGGGTGCATGAATATCTGGAGCCAAAGACTTTAATTCTAACCAAAGCTCTTGCTGTTCAACTCACTTGCACTTGACATATATAATTTAATTATGTAGCAATAATAGCAATGTCCCAAGAATCATGTATACTTTTAAGTAAATGAACTAATCCGAGTTAATCAAAACATTAACATGACAACCACCATTCAAGAAAACCCAAACCTTCTTTGTAGTATTCAACTAACATAACTCAAAACCTAGCCGAATACAAAAATTCTCCAATTGCCACTCATCAACCACAGGTTCAAAAATAACCAAAAAAGAAATATTGTGCATTCGAATTAATTTTTTAAGATTCCTACGCATCTATTTTAAAACTATACCAAGGACATTCCAAAATAGAGCATTAATCATTCAGAAATCTGAATAGGAGATTTATCGAGATCACGCAGAGCTTGCCTAGTTAAAATAGTGCGAGTGATTTGATAAACCTTACACTTTCGAATCCGCTAAGGAGACTATTATGAAACCTTTTGATAATCAATAGGTAATGCTAAATGACTTGGGAACCTCGTCAAGAAATCATGAAGCATTCCATTCAATACCATTAGTGTTGACGAAATTCCCGTTCAACAGTATCCGAGTCTAGATATAGTTTACGATATCAGCTACCTTAGCTAGTTTTTTTTATCTAAGACTCCAAAACTTAGCACAATGATCTTCCTGAAGCTCAGACCCAATTCTTCAAACATCTGGAATCAAAGAATCTTCAACAAAGAGCTGGACATCAGGAGCGCATGGTCTGGGCAATGTGTTTTGCAAAAATCAGCAACTTCTGCATGTGTGGATGTGGCATGCTAATTGACATTCTCGACTGGAGCTAACCCCACCGTCACAACCCCGACTTGGTCATTGCAAGATTTTGAAACCCTAGCTTGATCATTATCACCAACCACCAATATCTCAAACCGGTTGGAGACTCTAATTCTACCCAAACTATCGTTATGAGCATTCATAGCTGCCGACAAACTAAGGTTTTTTGAAGAAACCACAGAAGGAATAATCAAAATTTTCACCTTTTAGGGGCTTTTTGACAATTGATGCCAAATTTTGTATATCATGTCACTATAGACGCCGAATCAACTAGGTATTGATGCGCAACCTGTACATCCATAGCTGATTGTTTGGGATTAAGATGATTATTTTTTAGAAACCATGGCCTCATCATTATTATTGGAAGAATTTGTATTGGCATTCAAACCATCAACCGAGTTAGCATTAGGGATTGCCAAATAACCATTTTTTCAAGCTAGGGCTTTTTATCAAGCATTTGGAATTACCATGACCCACCTTATGGCAAAAGAAATAATACTCCAAAATGTCTTCATGCTCAATTGATTGCCATTTTCCGTGCTCACCATTGCCAACATAAAATTGACTAAGACGGGTTTTAGTAAGATCCAATAGTACACAAATTCTAGCCTTGCCCGATCTCAAACCCTCCATAGTGGACATATCAATTTTAAGAGGATTACCAATAAGCTTTCTAATAGAGAACAATGCAGCTTTATAGAAGAGATGAAAAGGAAGACCTTCTAATATTATCTAGACTATAACAATAGGATAAATTTAATACTCGTCTTATTATCAACTAAAAATTCAAGAGTTCACTTGAGAATGCGCATGCCAAAGCCTAACATTGTCCAAACTCCATGACACCAACATCTGAGATAATTTTTTCCATGATCAAAATGAACAAGAACATGTCAATTATGCAGTAAACCCAATTTGAAGGATCCAACAAAATCAATCTTATAAAATTCTTTATGCAATACATCCATTGAAGGTCTTCCCCTCCTAAATTTGCCCACCAAAGCAAAATGCAAATGACTGGCATGCTGTTGAACTTGTTCTATAGAAAAGAAAACTGTTAGTTTACCTCGATCGATGGAAGGAGGTACTAGGGTTGTATCAACTACAGCAGAAGAGAGAACTGAGGCAAAAGAATGAATCAGGAGGGAAGGGGTTGTCGTTTAGCCCTTGGCTAAAAGGCAGCCATGGTAAGGGTTTTGAGAAAGTGGAATCAAATAGGAAGGAGATAAAGGAGATTGGGGGGGGGGGGCTTGATCCAATAGAAGTAATATTTTTGAATAGCCTGAAGTAACTTAAATATAAATAAAAAATAAAAT
This sequence comes from Cinchona pubescens, assembly GCA_025175665.1. Taxonomy (NCBI): domain Eukaryota; kingdom Viridiplantae; phylum Streptophyta; class Magnoliopsida; order Gentianales; family Rubiaceae; genus Cinchona; species Cinchona pubescens. Next base: position 805,732 of record JANKKI010000032.1, read on the forward strand.
TATATTTGGACATGGGAGGAAGAATAAGAGAGGAAGGGAAAGAGATTGGTGACTAGAAGAAAAGGAATAAAGAGGAGAGAAGAAGAAAAAAGGAAAGGGAAAGGGAAAGGGAAAGGGAAACTAGAAGGGGGATGGGAGAAGGATCTACTACTAGAAGAGTACAAAAATAAGGGAGAAAAAGAAGTACAGAAAGTAAGGGAGAGGAGAAGATAGAACCTATGTTGGAGAAAAAATGAGGAGATATTTGATGAAAATTTACCGCTCAATCTAATAACCCTAATAAGTAAAATTATAAATCTGTCTCCCACACATGTGTTTTTCCCATTTTATCCTAAACATTTTAGTGCCAAAATGGTAGAGTACCAAAATTTACAATTCCTTTTGGTTCTTTATCTATATGTTGAAAAAAAAGTTGTGTGTCTAACTGAGAAAAAGAAAACCAGCGTAACTTGACAACAAAACATTTTAAATGAAAGAATTGGAATTCTCAAAAGTTGAATAAGATATCATCTGGGAAAAAAGCTTAACATGTGGTAGATGTGGTACCTAGCAGTACAAATAAAATCAAGAGCATAAACACACAAAAACTTTGAATAAGATATCAGAATAATAATATATAATCAATCATAGTTGGAATTTTTATTCTGTATTTATTTGTTTACAATTCACCAGCTAGCAAATGAAGTTATGATAATGATCCTCATCCATATGTGGAGTAGAGTTTGATGACGTTATCCAAAATTCTCTTTTTTAGGTCCCTAAAGATCTCGGCAAGTGGCTATGTGATGCAGAAGCAGTATGGATTTTGGAAAGTAGTGAATTATTTTACGATGGGAAGAGAGGGGAAGGTTATGAGGAGGGCAAAGAATGTGGAGATCAGGTTCTTGAATTTCAAATAAACGAGAGACAAAAAGTGGTAAGTTTATAATTTAGAATGAGGCAGGATATTAGAAGAGAGAAGAAAAAACAAAAAGAAACTTGGAAGAGAAGAGCTCTTCATTGGGAGAGAGAAATTTGTGAGAGGGTTGAGAGTGGGAATAAAAGAAACATTCTAATTAGGATGTGCGAGATAGGAAAGAGAACTAGAGAGAAAATGTGAGTTCGAATATATATATGTTTGTGTATATATATATATATATATATGTATGTACTTGCATATGTATGTATATATAAGCACATTCGATATGGATAAATGAAGATTGCGATAAGAATGTTGGTAGAATTAAAAGTGTTGGTTAAGTATGAAATACTATTAGAAAGTTACATGTAATGACTTGAAAACTTTAGAAAATAATGGGTATAACACGGAAAACCAATTGACCCATGAGTTCTACTCAATTTAGTATGTCAAATAGAGAACATAAAAAGACATGATCAGCTGCCCCCCTCTTGATCTCATCCACTTTGATACTCTTCTTACTAAACCTACTCGTTGATACTTCTACAAGTTCTACTTGAGTCAACTCTGTTGGATGCCCATCAGTTTGTCACATAAGTTCAGATATCTTCTCCTCGAAAACAAGAATATTTTCGATGGACTTCATGGAGTCATGAGATCCATTGCAACCTTGATAGCAAAGAATCATACAAGATATAAAATGAGTAATCTAATCAATTATAGTCAAACAACAAACATAAACAAAATGAAGACGAAACTTTTATATAACTGAGAGGGTAGGAAGCATTAATAGCAATGAAAAAGTCAAAATTTTCGAAAGACATGCTAGATGAATCTAATATTCAAAGAATCAATAAAAAAGGATGTACAACTAGAAAATGGGCCAAGTGCTATGCCTTTAATTCTTTTTAAAAATAGAAAGGAAAATTCTAAATCCTATAATACCAACACATCATGCTATATTGCTAGCCAGTTCAGTGCAAGGAAAACTATTATTCAACAAAGAAAGATGAACATAATCAGTTCATGGTGTCTACTACTCCTCTTCCTTCACATGTAGCTTCACCTTCTAGCACCTAGGCATGACCACGGTTCCATAACCACCGGTTCCGGTTACAGGAGTAGTTCCAGAATTGCCGATTCTGATTCTATGAAGAGCTGGAGGCTAGGCTGAATCGAAACCTTGGGAGCGGTGCAGGATCCGGTTCGATTCGAATCAGCGGTTAATCAGTCACAGCGATTCCTATTTTGAATTTTTTTAAAGTAAATATACATTTTGAATAATAATAAAAAATTTCATAAAAGTTCAATGAGAAACAAAAAATAACTTTGTATTTATATTTCAATTATATACTTTGTTTTTCAAAAAAAGTACACTATTACATTATTTATTGAACCATTAATAATTAAAGTAAAGATGCAATTTAGATAATCAATACTAAAAGATAATCTAAAGAAAAATTAAATGCATCAATTACATTGGCCTATATATATATATATATATGTGTGTGTGTGTGTGTGTGTGTGTGTTAAAAAATTAATAAAAGCTAGGATGAGAAATAAAAAATTATATTTTATTTATATTTCAATTATAGACTTTATTTTTGGCAAACAAATATACTATTACCTCTGATTTATCGAACCATTAAAAATTAAGGTAAAGATACAGTTTAGATAATCCATACTAAAAGATAATCTAAAGAAAAATTAAATGCATCAATTACATTAGCCTATATATATGTATATATATATATATTTTTTTTTTTCTTTTTCTTTTTCTTTTACCTAGTTCTAGTTCCGAAACCGCCAGTTCTCGGTTCTGATTCCAAAAAATGTAGAACCGGAACCGGTACCTTGTCCCCGGTTCCGGAACAGCCAATTTTTGGTGGTTTCAGCTCCAAAACTGGAATCGTGGCCATCCCTACCAGCACCTCTCTTGCATGCTCGGTGTAACATCACTCAACAATTGTAGTGGTCTTGGTCCTTAACCAAGGTATACTAAGACAAATTCCATCCACAAGGTGATCATTTGTACTTCAACCTTCAAAATTCTAGGAGGCAACTATAAAATCAACGAAAACCACTAGTTAAACTCATGTATGGAGCACTACATAATCTCCACAGTCTCTTCTATTAGTTTGAAGGTTAGTAACCCATTTCCTTGCCGTACAAAAACAATGGCTATCTATTTTTTGGTTAAGACACCTATCCATTGGTAGGGGGTCGAATACCCTTTTATAAATGTAAAAAAAATGATTACAAGGAGGTGACATAAATCAAAACTTCCTGGGGAAAGAATTACAAATTGTAACCGTAATGAGTTGGGGAACAATTCTTAAATTTTTACATCCTGTTATACCAAGGAGAACTTTAGCCAAGCTAAACTAAAAAAAAAAATTTCACCAAAATAAAAATTATATGTAGAATCACAACATAGATTTGCCTAACAATCTATAACCTTGTTTCCTTCCCTATATATGTGATGAAAAACAACTATTTTCTACATAGAGATTTTTAAATGTTGCAAGAAAAAATTATAATTTTTCCATTGAATAGTGATAAGTTAAATATCTAGTAATAAAATTTATAATCAACTAAATGTACTATTAAGTAGATAATGCACCGTATGTGTACGGGATCAAATAATACATAGTCCTTGAAAGTATGGGGGTCGAAGCCACAAGGATTGGTTTAACAAGTACCAGTTATTTGATTTGAAAACTATTTGAAGAACTGATAACAGGAGAGAGAATTAACTAGGCTAGAATGAAGTACTTTAAAAAATGAAAATAACGAATTAGAGTTAAGATTAGCCAATTTCCGATTGTGACTAATTCATTCAATTAATTGGTCCAACTATAATTAATAGAGATTCTACCCCTATATTGAAACCCAACCATGAAACAATCGGTAATTGAATCTTATCAAATTAATTAACAAGGGTCATGAAACCTTCAACCAACTACCCAATTAATCTGACCCATTAGTTGTCTGGAATTTGAATTTCCTTCCGAGAAACTCGACGAATCAACTAATTAATTCCGTCATCCTAAACTAGAATAATTAGCCTACTAATTCAACACCAGTCCATGATTGAGGTTCAAAAGCCTTATTCTCTCTGTCAACCTAACCAACTCTAGAGGTGATCAATCTCTAAAATTGTCTTTATTATTTATATTAAATATTAGCCAATTAATGTGATTATTCTAGTTAATTATCAAATTAATCATAATCCAATGGAATCGATATTATCAAACCTTATTCCCTACTACTTAGTACATGAATGAAAGCAATAAAACAGAAGAAATCATTGAATTAAATATCAAATGTAAAAAGGTTATATAAAGCTTCTCCATTGAAGAATCACAAGTTTTCGGTCAAAGGTTATCAATCTTGAACCTTCTTTTCAACGCTTCTTAAAAAATAATTAAAATCCTAGTCTAATGTGCAGCTCCCAAGGGGGGGACTGAATTAGAATGTGTTTTTGAGGTCCTAAATACCCTCATTTATAGTTTCTAAGTGTTACAATGTGTAAGGCTCCGAATAAGATTCGAAATGCACTCTTATGGGTCCAAAACGAACTCCCAGAACTCAAAATATCGTCAAATTCGCATAGGAGCTCGCCCTAGCTGCCCCAACCGCTAACAATGATTGATTTACCTTCCAACACCCACTATTATGGCTAAGAGTGGGTATCATTCTGTTTTAACCACTGTTAGTTGTTGATTTAACCCTGGTCACTCGCTGTCTGTGAATAGCCCTACACAGTTTGTGCTATTTTGCCATTTTGTTTCTAAAATCCTCGTCTAACGTCCAATTGACACACTATTTGTTCCTACATGACTACAAATAAAACACATTAATATATATAATTTAACTAAAAAATAACACTTAAAATCTGACTAAAACTATAAACTAGAGACACACAAGAATGCACGAAAAACTCTGACTTTGGTAGGAATTTGGTAAACAACCTAAACACAATTCCAAATGCATAAACACATAAATATAAGTTAAATGACATCAAATAAATGCTGAAACATCATAATAAACATATATGAACACATAGAAAAAAAAGACGTCAAATGAACGCATAAAACCTAGAAACGCCGAAACTAGTGCAAAAATCATACTAAAAGAACAATAAACCTAACTCTAATTTTAGAGTTGTCAACTGCCCCAACTTGAATTTTGATCCTAGTCCCATGAAAAACAAAACAAACAAACAAACAAAAACAAGTGACAAACTTGACTACACACAAATAAAAGAATGGTGACACTAAAATCGAACTGAAGTAATTGGCTCAAAAATACAGTTCTCCATCAAACCAACCATATGAAATTCATATCACACCTTTACACACACCAAAAATCCACACAAATAAATATCAAATAGACTTTTCCAAAGATAAACTCAATAACTCAAATTTATCAATATGGGTCACATTATATAATAAATTTTTTTCATGCACATAACCAACTTGAAAGATGTATAAAATTGAGCCTTTATAACCATAAAAAAGGTGAAGAAAGATCAGTAGACCTTACAATGCAAGCACATAAATTTCACACAAAGGCCAGCGATTATAGAACCATTATAATAGTTTAACTTAAAAACGGCAATATAGCTTTTCGTAATTCCTTTATGAATACTTTTTATTTGGATCTTTATTTTATTTTTTTAAGCTTGGCAAGACTCATTTCATGTCTCAACAAAGAAGCTATCTATTCCTCGTTGCTTACTATGCTTATGTATTCTACAAAAACCAAGCCATTTTTTCACTTATTCTTTCACCTTTTTTTTAAAAAAAAACTCATTGAGTATTTAGAGCACATAAGGAATTAGCCACAAAAAATGGGTTATATTAATGTAAATCAATTAAGAAACTATAATGAAACCTAATACCTCGCCATGCAAAAACATGCAAGTGAAAATACAAAGGTATACAACATGTCCTACTCTATCTCAATTGATAACCATAAATAAACAATTCCAACAACTTCCAAATCAGCATGGGCAATAAAAATAAACCACGTGACTTCTCTCTAATAGCAACGGGTTCAAAAATTTATACATAAGAAAGCACTATTTGACATAAATATGAGTTTTCACACTTTTAAAGAAAAATGTGCAACATGAACTCACGTAGTTCAAAAATACCAAGTTACTATATCATTGACAAATATCAAGCCAAATAACAGTATGCCATTCCAAAATAGATGACACAAAACAAGTATCACAAAATGTAAAAACCTAACAGAAATAAAAAGCAAAACTTTTTGTTTAACCCTCTACAACACTTCAGGCAAAGTGGATACAGAAATCCTAAAGGTTGCCGACTGATAGCTAAGGAATCTTTTAAACCGTCAAATGCTAAAGATTGAACTCTCTACTACTAAGACACCAAATAAAATAAAAGAAAATCATTTTAGCATTTTGGAAAAAAATTTGTTTTTTTTTCAAAACACAAAAATATAACCATAGATAAACATAACGCTTGTGAACCACTTCTAACCTACTTGAACAATCAAAACTCTAGGATATGAGGAATAATATGCATAGAAGATGAATGTGAAAGTAATCAAATGATCAAAATTCAACTTAAAACTAGAGTTTCACTTTTAATCATGGAAATTACTCAACAATACACTCCAAACATTACTTAGAAAATGATCAATTTTAAGTGAATCATATAAGTGCAAGCATTAATGAAAAACATGAGTCCACATCTTAGAAATTGATTTTCTTTTTTCAACCAACATGGCCATGCTAAGTAAGGATCAATGGGACTTCACGGGGTTTAGCAATTCTAATAAAATTAAAAAACAATAACTATGTGTAACAAGGATTATCACAAAACAAAGGTCACAAATGCCCAATTCATTCCTCACAACTTAGCTTAGCAGCAGAAATAAACTTGAAAAAGTACTCAACAACCAAGACTAATCCAAATTTATATTAAGCATTCATATAATATTCCCGTCAAACTGCTGAACTAACAAAGATAATGCACCAAAACTAGAAATTCCATGACCAAATATGAAAACGAGTTCAAGTTTAATTGAGAATTCCATGACATCCACAATTCATAAGTAAGCATATAATCTATCATCATTAGCTAAATTAAACTAATTTTTCATTATGTAAAAACACATTATCCAAGCATAATAAAAAATAATTCACAACACATAAACACTTAAACCTAAATAGTCATGAGGATTAAAGCCTTTATTCCCCATCGGGTTCTTAAATTAAAGCACATAAAGCATAAATAAAAGCAAAAATTAAAAGAAAACTCCCCTAGTAAAGCCAAGGAAAGTTGTAGATCTTGCCCAGCTGTCAGTATTGATATTTTCCAAACCTTATTTTGATGATGACATAAGTATTTAACTCTGTAAACAAGTTGTGCAGGTCTGTTACTTGTTTTGCTGAAGACAGAGTGTTCGGACGCATTGAACCGTCCGAACTATGTCAAGCTTCTCGAACGCATTCCACCGTCCGAACCAACAGGCAGAAAGCAAGGATATTACTGCTTCTCCAACGGACGCACACAACTGTCCGAACAAAGTCTCTGTCGGACGAACATGATCGTCCGAAGCTCCATTCGGACGATGGAATAGATTGATTATGTATTTCAGAAACTAAAAAATTTGCTGCATGTTCTGGAGATCGGACGCTGTGTCGGACGCATCCTCCTTATCTCGGACGTCCGAAACCCCAACGGCTACTTTTTGTGCATTTATTATTTAGCCGTTAGGAAGTAGTTACAACCACCATTAATTGCTCCTATAAATAACTGCTTTGATATTCTGTAAAAATCATCTAATACATTGAATACAAGCCTTAGAAAAGAGCAATTTTAGTACAAATTGGCTATAGTGCTTTATTGAATTAGTGTGCAGTTTAGAGTGCAATTCAACTTTGAGTGGAGTAATAATCTTGTATGAAAGTGTGGTTGTAAGTAAGATTCTTGGCTCAACTAAAAGACTTTTAGTGTGAGCAAGAATTTCCCTACTTTGTAAAGATTATTGCCTCACCAAGTGTGTGAAGCATTTTAGTGATTTGATACTTCAAGCTTGTTAGCTTGGAAGTATTGGCTGTTTAATTTTCTCTCTTTCTTACTTCACTATTTCATTGATTCTATCATATCAATTCATATTTGAAAATTCTTAATAAGATTAATCTTTCTAAAAGTATTTTTTTTTAAACCTAATTCACCCCCCTCTCTTAGGTTGCTTTGGGACACCTTCTCACAACAATTGGTATCACAGCTTGGTCTCATTTTATTGCTTAAACTACTTTTGAGAAAAGAACTATTATGGCAACCAACAATGCTTTATTCTTTGAGGGTCAATCCGTTACTAGGCCCCCTATGTTTAATGGGGCAAATTTTATTAGTTGGAGAGATAGAATGAAAATATTTTTGCAATCTATTGACATTGACTTGTGGTATGTTGTCAATGAAGGTCCTTTTGAAGCTACTATCATTGATGATCACACAAATAGAAGAATAGAAAAGACAAGGGATGAGCTCACTCCACAAGACAAGGCAAACTTGACGTTAAATACAAAAGCCATGAATGTGCTATATAATGCCTTGGATACAAATGAATCAACTCGCGTGAAGGGATGCATTTTCGCTAAAAAAATCTAGGATAAATTGAAGGAAATCCATGAAGGGAGCGACGAAGTTCGTGAGCAAAAGAAATCCTTACTTGTTGCCAAGTATGAGTCCTTCAAGATGGAACCACATGCTTTATACACAAAAATATTTTAGGTTCAATGACATCATTAAGGATCTTGAAGCCTTGGGTAAGGAGTATTCTTTGGGTGAAAAAAATAGAAAAATCCTAAATGCTCTATCAAAAGAATGGGATGCCAAAACAATTGCTATAGAGGAAGCCAAGAATTTAAATTCAATGCCTATTGAATCGCTAATCAATTCTCTTACATCTTATGAATTGAAGTTGAAGGCCAAAGTGGTGGATGATAAGAAGCAAGGCCAAGAAGGAGCATTTCTCTAAAGACCTCTCAAGAAGAGGATGAAAATAGCTCCATCAATCTAGAAGATGAAGATCTTGATGAAGGAGATCTTGCACTCATCACCAAAGGATTTCTTAAACATTACATCAACAAATGAAGAATGAGAAGAGGTGGAGCTAAAAATTCGACAAGGCTTGATAAGAAGAAGGAAAACAAAAAATGTTTTGAATGTGGTCAACTCGGAGACTTTGCAAATGAGTGCCCTTCCAGGAAAAAGAAGGAAGGATTCTTGAGAAAACCTAGATTCAATAACTTTCAAATCACATGGGATGATTGCAACTCCGAAGGAGAAGTCGAAGAAGAAATGGAGTCGGCACAAATGGCCTTTATGGCCATTGGAGATGATGAGGTAAATTCTAACTATGACTCTAATGACTCCAATGATGAAAGTGATCTTGAAGCTTTCATTTTGAAATTGCATGATAGCTTAAAGGAATCATATGCTAGAAATAAGGAGTTAGTGAAGAAATCAAATGCTTTATTGAATGCTAACTCTAAACTTGTGAATGAAAATAATAGACTATCACAAGAAAATTGTGACTTGAAGAAAAGAATGCATGTGAGATCAAAGGTCAAGGAAGAACAAGCCTCTTTGAAGAAAAGATTGGATGATTTGGATGTTCTCTTGACTAGAAAGAAAGAAAATGTTGTGGATTTGAAAAGAAATAGAAATGTATTAATCAACAAAAATTTTATCATGTTTAGAAGGGATGACTTATGTTTTGTAAAATCAAAATCATCTTTATATAGAAATAAAAACACTATTTGGAGATATTGCCAACAGCATGGACATGTTAAGAATATGTGTTATGTCAAGAAGAATGAAAAACTTGGAATGAAAGTCGCATGGATTGATTGCAATTTCGCTAACTTAAATGGACCCAAGAAAATGTGGGTACCAAAAGTTATCAATTGATTTATTGTGTAGGTACTTAACATCACCAACAATGCTAAGCGTTTCATAGATAGTGGATGTTCAAGGCACATGACGGGTGATGCTTCTCTCTTCACAATCTCAAATCCAAAAACAGTGGAAAAGTCACATTTGGAGACAACAATAAAGCAAAATCAATTGGCATTGGTGATGTAGGTAAAAATGGTGAAACCTTGATTAAGAATGTGCTTCTTGTTGATAATTTGAACTATAATTTATTAAGTGTAAGTCAACTTTGTGATAAAAATTTATATGTATTTTTTACCAAGCATGAATGTCTTATCCTTGATAAAAATCATTGGTTGTTTTATTCAAGGGCACTAGGTACAATGATGTTTATGTGATTCATCTTGATAAAATTAGCAATAGCAATGTAAAATGTCTTGCCGCTTCCATAGATGATCCTTGGCTTTGGCATAGAAGACTTCCATAGATAAAATCAACATGGATTTGATTGAAAAACTTGCCAAAAAGGATTTGGTAAGAGGTTTGCCAAAACTAAAATTTTTGAAAAACAAAATTTGCGATGCATGCCAATTTGGTAAACAAGTCAAAGTTTCTTTTAAACCAAAGAATTTTGTGTCCACTCATAGACCTTTAGAATTATTACATTTAGACTTATTTGGACCTACTCAACATGCTAGTCTTGGTGGTTGCAAATATGCCGTTGTTATTGTAGATGACTATTCTAGGTACACTTGGGTATTATTTCTTGTTCACAAAAATGAGGCTTTTGAAAAATTTGTAAAATTGTTTTCCAAAATTCAAAATTTATTGAATTTAAAAATCATTCGTTTAATAAGCATACCCTAACAATGGTGCCGAATTTAAATTTAGAGGTTTTCTCAATTTTTGTGATCACAACGGTATTTTTCATGAATTTTCGGTTGTTAGAGTCCCTCAACAAAATGGTGTTGTTGAAAGGAAAAATAGGACTCTTCAAAAAAACCGTTAGAACTATGATTAGCGAATGCGACTTACCACAATACTTTTGGGCCGAAGCTGTTAACACGGCTTGTTCTGTCATGAATCGAGTTTTATTAAGATCCTTTTTAAACAAAATTCCTTATGAACTCCTTTTTTGTAAAAAACCCGTTGTGAGCTATTTCAAAGTTTTTGGTTGCAAATGTTTTATTTTAAAAATCAAAGAAAACCTTGGAAAATTTGACAAAAAATTGGATGAAGGAATTTTTCTAGGATATTCTAGTGACAAGAAAGCATACCGAGTTTACAAAAGAAGAACGCTCTTGATTGAAGAAGTTGTGCAAGTTACATTTGATGAAGCTAATGATGTTATCTCAAAGAATTTGTGCGAAGTCTTAGATGAAGATGTAGGTATTCTAAAGGAGATCGAAAAGCTCACTATTCATGAAGATCATCAAGAGATCACATCAAGCAATGATGTCAACGACCATCAAATAGATGACCATCAAATGCATGCGTCCGGTCCTTCGTCCGACAGTGGTTTCCGACGGTCCTGAGCGTCCGAAGAAAAGGCAGTAGACTTCCATTCTTTCTGCCAATTTGTTCGGATGATGCAATACGTTCGAGGAGCTTTTGACCTAGTTCGGACGGTTCTGTGCGTCCGAAAGAGCTGTTCCTGCAAAAGCTTGTTTTACAGAGTTAAGTGTTTATGTCATCATCAAAATAAGGTTTGGAAAACATCAATCTCCCCCTTTTTGATGATGACAAACCTCAATTGGCTATGACTAATCAATTTGCAATATCACATTATTGGATATCAATTATCACCATAACAACCATATCAAAGCATAACATATATCAAGGCATAATTGGATATCAACATAACAACCATATCAAAGCATGACATATAACAATATAACTACTCCCCCTTTTGACATCAATCATAAATGTGTATAAGAGACAGGCCTACTAGTCTCAAGTCGTTTTAACTTGCGATTTGTGCGACGTTGAAAAGAACTGACTTGAGTGCTCAGAGATTGGAGAAGGCCACAGATATGTGAAAGAGATGGTTCAGAAGATGGCTCAGATCTAGATGGTGCATATGTGAGTGGAGGTATGAGGAGTAGGAGAAGGAGGGATAGCAAAATCAGATGTGGAGGCATGGGATTGTGACTGAGCAATATTAAAGGCTGCCTTAGTGAGCCATTGATCATTAAAAAAACGGAGACCTTTTCGTTCAATGTAGGATTTATTAAAATACGGAGGATATTGTTTGTTTCCGGTAAAGGAAACGTTGAGGAATCAAAAACCTTGGTGAGAAATTTTCCAAAAGGAATGTTTCTGCGAGTATCAGTGAGAAAGAGTTCCCATAGGGAACAAAACAGATACCCAAAGTCAAGTGGGATACCCTTGAAGACACAGAAAAATAAGTATAGTTGCATTTTTCCGGGCTCAGTACGATGCCCGTCAGTTGGCAATAAAAAAGATTTGTGACAAGGGTATACAGAATATTAAGTTCAGGGGCAAGCAAAGTACTTTTGGCTTCCGAATCCTGTTTGAAATGGATGTTAAAAATGGCTCGAACTTCATGGGAAACTTGAGGATTTGCCGATGATTCTCCTCGCACAGGAGCCTTCCCTTTAGTTTTGCAACCCCGAACTGCCGTAGAGGAACCGCCACGAGATTTCACCATTGTAGTGGAAGAAGAGAAAATTGAAAAAATTAAAAAAAATTGAAGATTGGTGAGATTTTGAGGAAATGAGATGGTGAATGGGGGAAATGAGATGTGATTTAGGTGATAAGGGTTATGAGTAGGATGATTTTGCAATCAATTTTGGAAGAGAGAGTGGGAATTTGGACGGGGTGGGGGAGAGACAAGAAAAATCGCCTAAGGGTTTTCGGGGGTAAGGGTACATCCTAAGGGGGAATTTGGACCGTCCAAATCCAAACAGGTACCGTTCGGACTCTTATACACATATTAGTAGAACAGTCGCCATGCAGCGTCCGAAAGCTGAAGAACGGACGGCCGAAGGATGAGCTAGTGCGTCCGAAGTTCTTTCGGACGACTCTGAGCGTCCGGAAGATTTCCAGAGAGTTTAAGAAAAAAAGGAATATCGTTCGGACGAATATGAGCGTCCGAGAGGTAACATATGCTTTCAGACGATCCAGAGCGTCCGAAAGGAAAATTGTTCGGACGAAGGAGTGCGTCCGAACTATGAACCTATGCCAAATTTATTGTAAAATCCCGTTAAGCATTTTCTGAAAAATTCAAAGCGTTCTAGAGCTGCCAACAACATGGACATACTAGATGTGTAAATGTGAAGTAGGCACAGAATCAATCACTAACTTGGAATGAAAGATGGTGGATACCAAAAGGCATCACTTAACATCAATGTGTTTGGTTCTAGAGTGCAAAACAGGATTTTTTGTGAGATTAATTGCACTAGTGTTGTCACATAATATAGGAACACAATCAAAAATTACACCAAAATCTTTCAGAGTATGTTTCATCGAAAGAAGTTGAGCACAACAATTTCCGGCAAAGAATGTATTCGGCGTAGAATGATCACACAAATAGAAGAAGAGAAAAGACAGGAATGAGCTATTTTCCACAAGAAATTAACACATTCCACTCTTGTACTTTTTCTATCAATTTTACACCCAGCAAAGTCAGCATCAGAATTGCTCTGAAGATCAAAAGTAGAAGACTTTGGATACCACAGACCAAAATCTGTTGTTCCTTTTAGATATCTAAAAATTCTTTTAACTGCCAGGCAAATGTGATTCTTTAGGATAAGATTGAAATCTAGCACATAAACAAACAGCAAACATGATATCTGGTCTACATAGCTGTTAAGTAAAGGAGACTTCCGATCATACGTCTATAGTGTTTTTCATCAACACTATTACCTTCTTCGTCTTTATCAAGTTTGGTTGAAGTAAACATTGGTGTACCAACTTGTTTGCAATCTTCCATACCAAATCGTTTGAGCAGCTCCTTTGTGTACTTGATTTGTGTAATAAATGTTCCTTCCTTAGTTTGATGAATTTGTAGTCCGAGGAAAAATTGCATCTTGCCCATCATACTCATCTCAAACTCTTCTTGCATTAGTTGTGAAAAATCCTTGATTGCACAAACTTTCCTTGGTTGCTCCAAAAATAATATCATCAACATAAATTTGAACAATTAACAATCCTTTCAAATCAGTTTTTGTGAAAAGTTGGTGTCAACTATACCTCTTTTGAAACCATTTTCTATCAAGAAGCCACTTAATCTTTCATACCAAGCTCTTGGAGCTTGTTTCAAACCATATAAAGCTTTGGAAAGTTTGAAAACATAATTTGGAAGATTCTTATTTTCAAAGCCCGGAGGTTGTTCGACGAAAACTTCTTGGTCGATAAAACCATTCAAAAAAGCACTTTTGACATCCATTTGAAATAATTTTAAATTATTGAAACATGCAAATGCAAGAAACATGCGGATGGATTCTAATCTAGCCACGGGTGCAAAGGTTTCATCAAAGTCAATACCTTCTTCTTGAGCGTAACCTTTTGCAACCAGTCTAGCTTTGTTTCTTATGATCTCACCTTTGTCATTTTATTTGTTTCTAAACACCCATTTAGTACCAACAGAGGATAATGGGATGAGAAGAAGGTCTTTCAACTAAGGTCCATACATTATTTTTCTCAAATTGACTAAGTTCATCTTGCATAGCATTAACCCAAGATTCATCACTCAAAGCAACATCTATATGTTTGGGTTCAATGTGAGAAAGTAATGCACAATTATTATTCAAAGGTTTATAAGAACGAGTAGTTACCCCATCGGATAGATCACCTATGATTAAATCTTGAGGATGATTAGAGACGAATCTCCAATCTTTCGGAAGATCGTTTTGAGCATCCTCATTCTTTTCATCATCAATTTGATGGTTGTTGATATCAACGCTTGATGTAATCTCTTGATGATCTTTATGAATAACGAGCTTTTCGAGCTCCTTTAAAATACCTGTATCTTCATCTTCACACAAATTCTTTGAGATAACATCATTAGTTTCATCAAATGTAACATGCACAACTTCTTCAATTAAAAGCGTTCTTCTATTGTAAACTCGGTATGCTTTCTTGTCACTAGAACTTATCCTAGAAACATTCCTTCATCCGATTTTTTGTCAAATTTTCCAAGGTTCTCTTTGATTTTTAAAATAAAGCATTTGCAACCAAAAACTTTGAAATAGCTCACAACGGGTTTTCTACAAAAAATGAGTTCATAAGGAGTTTTATTTAAAGAAGATCTTAATAAAACTCGATTCATGACATAACAAGCCGTGTTAACCGCTTCGGCCCAAAAGTATTGTGGAAGGTCACACTCCCTAATCATAGTTCTAGCCATTTCTTGAAGAGTCCTATTTTTCCTTTCAACAACACCATTTTGTTGAGGAACTCTAACAACCGAAAATTCATGAAAGATACCGTTGTGATCATAAACTCTTCAACAAAATGGCCCCAAATATTAAATTCGGCACCATTGTCACTCCTTAACCGAACAATTTTTGTATCCAATAAATTTTGAATTTTGGAAAACAATTTTACAAATTTTTCAAATGCTTCATTTTTGTGAACAAGAAATAATACCCAAGTAAACCTATTAACGAATAGTCATCTACGATAACAAATGCATATTTGCAACCACCTAGACTAGCATATTGAGTGGGTCCAAATAAGTCTAAATGCAACAATTCTAAAGGTTTATGAGTAGACACAAAATTCTTAGGTTTGAAAGAAACTTTGACTTGTTTACCAAATTGACAAGCATCACAAATTTTATTTTTCAGAAATTTCAGTTTTGGCAAGCCTCTTACCAAATCTTTCTTGGCTATTTTTTCAATCAAATCCATATTAAAATGACAAAGTCTTCTATGCCAAAGCCAAGGATCATCTATGGAAGCGGTAAGACATTTTACATTGCTATTGCTAATTTTATCAAGATAAATCACATAAACATCATTGTGCCTAGTGCCTTTGAACAAAACAATATGATTTTTATCAAGGATAAGACATTCATGCTTGGTAAAGAAAACATATAAATTTTTGTCACAAAGTTGACTAACACTTAATAAATTATAGTTCAAATTATCAACAAGAAGTACATTAAACCTCTTAATCAAGGTTTCACCATTTTTACCTACATCACCAATGCCGATTGATTTTGCTTTGTTGTTGTCTCCAAAAGTGACTTTTCAACTGTTTTTGGATGTAAGGTTTGTGAAGAGAGAGGCATCACCCGTCATGTGCCTTGAACATCCACTATCTATGAACCACTTAGCATTGTTGGCGATGTTAAGTACCTACACAATAAATCAATTGATAACTTTTGGTGCCCATATCTTTTGGGTCCATGAGTGTTAGTGAAATTGCTTACTATCCATGCAACTTTCATTCCAAGTTTTTCATTTTTCTTGACATAACACATATTCTTAGTATGTCCATGTTGTTGGCAATATCTACAAACAATGCTTTTATTACCATATAAGGAAGATTTTGGTTTTACAATACATAAGTCATCCTTTCTAAACATGACAAAATTTTTGTTGATTGCTACATTTTTATTTCTTTTCATATCAACAACATTTTCTTTCTTTCTAGCTAAGAGAGCATTCAAATCATCCATTCTTTTCTTCAAGGAGGCTTGTTCTTCCTTGACCTTTGATCTCACATGCATTCTTTTCTTCAAATCACGATTTTCTTGTGTACTATTGTTTTCATTCACAAGTTTAGAGTTAGCATTCAATAAGGCATTTGACTTTTTTACTAACTCCTTATTTCTAGCATATGATTCTTTTAAGCTATCATGCAATTTTAAAATGAAAGCTTCAAGATCATCTTCATCATTTTCATCATTAGAGTCATAGTTAGAATTTACCTCATCATCTCCAATAGCCATAAAGGCCATTTGTGCCGACTCCATTTCTTCTTCAACTTCTCCTTCGGAGTTGCAATCGTCCCAAGTGATTTGAAAGTTGTTGAAGCTTGGTTTTCTTCCTTCCTTCTTTTTCTTGGAAGGACACTCATTTGCAAAATGCCCGAGTTGACCGCATTCAAAGCATTTGTCATTTTGCTTCTTTATTTCTAGTCTTGACTTCCCTTTGAAATTATTTGTAGTTTGCAGCTCCGCCTCTTCTCATTCTTCGTTTGTTGATGTAATGTTTAAGAAATCCTTTAGTGATGAGTGCAAGATCTCCTTCATCAAGATCTTCATCTTCTAGATTGATGGAGCTGTTTTCATCTTCCTCTTGAGAGGTCTTTAGAGCAATGCCCCTTCTTGGCCTTGCTTCTTCATCATCCACAACCTTTGCCTTTAGCTTGAGTTCATAAGATGTAAGAGAATTGATTAGTGATTCAATAGGAATTAAATTTAAATTCTTAGCTTCCTCTATGGCAATTGTTTTGGCATCCCATTCTTTGGATAGAGCATTTAGGATTTTTCTATTTTTCTCACCCAAAGAGTACTCCTTACTCAAGGCTTCAAGATCTTTGATAATGTCATTGAACCTGCAGTACATTTTGTCTATGTTCTCATGTGGTTCCATCTTGAAGGACTCATACTTGGCAACAAGTAGAGAAGAAGTTGTGCATGTTACATTTGATGAAACTAATGATGTACTCGTTTAAAGGAGCTGTCTCTTATTTGCATCCAAGGCATTATAGAATACATTCATGGCTTTTGCATTTAACGTCAAGTTTGCCTTGTCTTGTGGAGTGAGCTCATTTCTTGTCTTTTCTCTTCTTCTATTTGTGTGATCATCAATGATAGAAGCTTCAAATGGACCTTCATTGACAACATACCACAACTCAATGTCAATAGATTGCAGAAATATTTTCATTCTATCTCTCCAACTAATAAAATTTGCCCCATTAAACATGGGAGGCCTAGTAACAGATTGGCCTTCAAAAAACAGAGCATTGTTGGTTGCCATAGTTCTTTTCTCAATAGCAGTTTAAGCAATATAATGAGACCAAGCTCTGATACCAATTGTTGGTCCCAAAGCAACCTAAGAGGGGGGGTGAATTAGGTTTCTAAAAATTATGCTTTCAGAAAATAGTAACCTTTTTAAATTCAAATGCAGATATAATGTAAATTTACTAGAACAGTAAAGTAAAGAGAGAAAAATTGAACAAACAATACTTCCAAGCTAGCAAGCTTGAAGTATAAATTTTCTTGAATGCTTCACACACTTGGTGAGCCAATAATCTTTACAAAGTTGGTAAGTTCTTGCTCACACTAAAACTCTTTTAGTTGAGCCAAGATTCTTACTTACAACCACACTTTCATACAAGATTATCACTCCACTCAAAGTTGAATTGCACTCACAACTTCACACTAATACAACAAACCACTATAGTCAATTTGCACTCAAATTACTCTTTTCTTAGGCTTGTATTCAATGTATTAGATGATTTTTTCAGGTTCTTAAAGCACCTATTTATAAGAGCAATAAATAGAGCTTTCAACTACTTCCTAACGGCTAAGTAATAAATGCACAAAAAATAGCCGTTGGGGTTTCGGACGTCCGAGGAGGATTGAATGCGTCCGAGGAAGCATCCGATCTTCTTTCAGTTTATTGAGATGCTTTACACAGTCGGACGTCCGTGCATGCGTCCGGTCCTTCGTCCGACAGAGGTTTCGTACGGTCCTCAACGTCGAAGAAAAGGCAGTAGACTTCCATTCTTTCTGCCAATTTGTTCAGACGATGCAATGCGTCCGAGGAGCTTTTGACCTAGTTCGGACAGTTCTGTGCTTCCGAAAGAGCTGTTCCTGCAAAAGCTTGTTTTACAGAGTTAAGTGTTTATGTCATCATCAAAATAAGGTTTGGAAAACATCAACTATTTCATTGATTCTATCATATCAATTCATATTTGAAAAATCTTAATAAGATTAATCTTTCTAAATGTATTTTTTTTGAAACCTAATTCACCTCTTCCTCTTAGGTTGCTTTGGGACCAACAAGTATTGTGCCAGCACATTCAAAGTTTCCAAGGACAAGTGAAACTCCAGTATATGTAGTTATCATATCACCGATTCCCTCTAGAATATATTCTTCTTCTTCTATACTTTGTGCCACCTCTTTTTCGTAAACACATCTGAAGACGTGGTACCTCCTTTATGGTCATCGAAACAAACTCACATTCATTCGAAAAGTATGTCGGTAATGCTGCCAAACAAGTATTAAGTGACCCTATTGTTGAGAATTCAGGCACAAAATGGTTCCTTATAACAAGTTTCTTTTTCAATAAATGCTTCATATGGTACCTCTTAGGTATGTTGGTAGTGAAATTTGAGTAGTCTTGTTGTACTTCCTTATTGCAAATGCTCAATGACTCGGCTCTTGAACATTTATCCTCTAAGTGTCCATAGTCCTCTTCATTTGTTGGGAGTGTTGGAGTCTCTTGATCTTCACCCAAAAATTTACTTGTGAGTTCAACAAGTTAGCCTGATTATCTCTTTATGGATTCATCTTGGCACCCAAAAGTGCTCATTAACCCCTCCATATGGGCAACCGTCTTCCTTTCCAAACTTGCATTAGCATCATCTTCTTCTATTGGTGGTAGTTGAGAGTAGTCATAACCTTAGTAGTTATAAGAATCTCCAACTTAATTACCACTCTTCCCAAACCGGTATTGTCTCATAGGTGATGGTGAGTTGTAGTTGTTCATGTAAGCTTCTTCACCATACCTGATAAGTTCATAATTGTACTATATTTTATGTCTCAATTACCACATTTTTATGTGTTGTAAGCAATATTTGAGTTATTATTGAGCTTAATTTGGTTATTCTCAGCTTTTGTAGGGTTAAAGTGAAAAAGGGCTGAAAAAGATGGAAAAGATGAAAGAAAATGCTAAGAGCGGAACATGCACGAGTATGAAGTCATTTCGGATGGTGCTTCATATTTCAGGCATAACTTTTGATCATCAGCTCCGGTTGAGGTGATTTAAGGTGCTTTGGAAATCCAAGGCAATTATCTACAACTTTTGTGTTTTACAATTTCCCAAATTACTCAAGAATCAAGGTGAAAATTGAAGTTGAAGGCGGAGCATAGTTGAGAAAGACAGCACACATGCGCTGGAGCTGTGCAGCGCTTGTGCGCTGCATCATCAGAAGCAGATTCCCAAAAGTGGCTCACAGAAACATGCGAGCTAAGGTCCCTGCGTATGTACGCGAAGGACGGAACAGTCCAGGACCTCACTGTCTCGCGCGTACATGCTCGCTAAGACCCCAGCGCATGTGCGCGGAAGGCAGTGAGAAGGCGTGAAGTGGATTTCCAGCAGGTTTCTTCGCCCGGACGGGCTCCTTTTCAGCCGATGTCATGTCCTTATCCATAAATCCTTGCCTATAACCCTAATACTCAATATAAATAAGCCAAGTAAGGTGAGAAAAAGAGATCGACACTTTTACACTTATGGCTAGGATTTTCAGCAGTAGAAAATTCTTCTTTATTCTTTTATGGCACTTTGTGCCTAAACCCTTTTCTTGGTAGAGGGAATTGAAGGCATGGTCAATTCTACAAAGTTGTGACACTTCTTGTGCTTCAATTTATTCAATTATATCTCAAGTATTGATTATTTTTCTGCAATTAATTTTATGATTGTTCTTTCTAATTTATTATTGCTGCAGAATACTAAGTTATTGGAATTAATCTATAACTAGATTGTTTTAACTGAGTGTGCTTAATTCAATATGTGAAGCAACTGAATTTCATAATTACTCAATTAGTGTTATTGAATTTAGGGAAATTAATCATCTAATTGGCATAACCGCGTATGTTTATGTTTAATTAGCCTAATTGTTCTTGTTGATCTTAAAGCTTCTATTAATTAATCTTTCCCGCGTGTCTAGGTTAAATTAAAATTTAGGGTTAATTGAATCGTGTGTTCATAATTAACCAACTTTGGAAAGAAATAATAATCAACTTTGAGTATTCGTTCGGGTTAATTCTTCGATTAGTGCTTGATAAAAAATTGAATTGTCCAATGTGTCATGGAACGACTAGTGAAATTGCCATGGTGGATATGACCAAAATCAAGACTTTTCTTAATTGAATTCTCTTTAGTGTTTTATTGTTTTAATTTTGAGTTCAAAAGCATTCAAAAACCCCCGTTTCCATTTAGGCTGCAAAAGAATAAACTCCATTCTCTGTGGGACGACCTGTACTCACCACTACTACGTATTGAGAGTTGTTAATTTTGGGTGCCTACGACAGCATTGCAACTCGACTGTATTATTATTGCACACCAAAATTTTGGCGCATTGTCGGGGAGCGATTTGAATTGTTTTTGTGCTAGTTATTTCAAATTTTCTTTTCTTTCTTTTTATTATTATTCTTCTGCTTATTGTGTATGCTTGTGACCCGGTCTACTAGACAAGTTGAATTCTAATTTGATCCGAAAATACAGAGAACTTTACGCAGATTGGGAAAATAATTAAGAGCATGACAGTTAGGGGAAGAACAATTGTTTAATTTTATCTTTGCAGGTGATCAGGAACAAAAGGAAGATCAAGGGCAGACGAACATGGCGCAACGGACTTTGAGAGAATTAGCCGCGCCCATTCTCAACCAATAACCTTTATGCATTACATATACAGAATTAGATGCTAATGTTACATTTGAATTAAAATACTGGACTAATCCATTTATTACCTTCTTTTCATGGATTACCAGGTGAAGATCCGAACAAGCATCTTAAGGAGTTCCATGTGGTTTGCACAAGTATGAGACCCACCGGGGTGTCAGAGGAGCATATCAAGTTGAAAGCATTTCCATTCTCACTCAAGGATGAAACAAAGCATTGGCTGTTCGATTTACCTTGGGGTAGTATCACAACTTGGGAGTAGATGAACAGATTATTCTTGGCTAAATATTTTCCAGCAGCTCGAACTGCAAATATATTCGCAAGGAAATTTGTGGCATCAGGAAGTTCAATGAAGATTCCTTGTATGAGTATTGGGAGCGCTTCAAGAAATTGTGTGCAAGCTGTCCACATCATCATATAAGTGACTCCTTATTAATTCAATATTTTTATGAAGGATTGTTGCCGAATGAAAGGAACATGGTTAACGCCGCAAGTGGAGAGGCGTTAGAAAATTTGACTATAGACGCTGCTCGTGAGCTTATATCGAATATGGCTGCACGCTCTCAAAAGTTTGGGACACGACGTGATCAACCTCTCAAATGTGTAAATGAGGTAAATGTTTCATCATTAGAACAACAAATAGCTTCAAGGATTGCACAGACAACACAACCTTGTGGCATTTGCTCAATTGAGGAACACTCAATAGATACGTGCCACATTACAAGACGAAGGCCAAGAGCACGAAAATGCAGCCGGAGGATTTCCAGGGCAGCCACGACAAAGTTATGTTCCCTACTCGAACACGTACAATCCTGGATGGAGGGATTATCCTAACTTGAGATACGAGAACTCAGCCCAAAATCAGCCTCAACAAAATCGGCAGAACTTCCAACCATATAGGCCGCTATTTGCTCAAAGACAACAAGCAAATCTGAACAATCAGTCTAGTAAGTCTTTAGAGGAACAGCTAGATATTTTAACTGAAAATATGATTCAATTCCAACAGGATACAAAGGCAGTATTCAGTAGTTGTAACATCAAATGGGACAAATGGCGAACTGCAATTAGCAAGTTGGAAGCGCAGAACTCCGGAAAGTTACCGTCTCAAACTGTCATCAACCCCAAGGAGAATGTGAGTGCAATTATGCTGAGGAGTGGTAAAGAGGTTGATGTGCAGCAAAAATTAGTTCCTGAACATATTGAGGCTGATAAAAAGAAAACCACAGTCAAAAAAGAGGTTGAACCATGCGAGAAGAAAAGCAAAAGCAATGAAGATAAAGCTATTCCTATATGGCCTGAAGTTAAGCCTGAACCCCCATTTTTCGAGTCATTCAAAGAGTTTTTGAAAGAGGATCCCGACAAAGATCTATAAGAGACTTTTCGTAAGGCGAGGTAAATATTCATTTATTAGACGCTATTAAACAAATATCTCACTATGCTAAGTTTCTAAAAGAATTGTGTTCACATAAACGAAAGCAAAAGGAGACGAAAGTTAGAAAGGTAGAGGTTGGGAGGAATGTATCGTCTATTATTCAAAAATCCCTACCTGAAAAGCGCAAGGACCAGGTATGTATCTCTGTTCCTTGTAAGATAGGAAATACACACTTGGAAAAAGCCATGGTAGATTTAGGTGCATCTATTAACGTAATGCCATATTCTGTCTATGATGAATTGAAAATAGGACCATTGAGTAAAACTGGTGTGGTAATTCAACTGGCTAATAGATCTTTAGCCTATCCTAAGGGAATTGTAGAGGATATCTTAGTTCAAGTGGGAAGTCTAGTTCTTCCTGCTGATTTTATTGTTCTAGAAGTGGAACAAGGTGATTCAAATGCTCCTATTTTGTTAGGAAGACCATTTCTAGCTACTTCCCAAACTAAGATAGATGTTCTTAATGGCAATCTTAGTATGGAATTTGGTGATACAAGTGTTAAATTTAGCATTTATGATGATGTTGAATCGACTGACCATACTAAACTTCTTTCTGTATTTGATGTGTGTAAGCCTCTAATACAGGAAATTCATGAACATACCAATAATCAGGAGGTGGACACTAACCGTGAAGAACATCTCAAGGATCCAAAAGAACAAGGACTTTTTGCAACAAACAAGTAATGGAAGTCTTAATGCTTTACTACTTTCTAAAGAGAAATTGAAGTTATCTATTGTGCAGGGAACAATTACGGATTACAATCGCCTTCCTGGTCATCTTAAGTACATATTTTTGAAGGATAAGGAGAGGGTGATAATCTTAAGTCAACTTAGCAACTCGCAAGAAGAGCAACTTGTTTGGGTCCTAAAAGAACAAAGGAGATGAAATCCATCATTTGTGAAAACAGTGAAGTGGAAGATCCATGGACTCCTTAACATGGGAGTTACTTGAAATTTGGTGAAAGAGTATCACGTCGAGCCAACGACAGTAAACGAAGGCACTGCATGGGAGGCAACCCATGTCCATTCGCATTTTATTCTATTATTTTATTTTTGCAACTTTATTTTTGCTTATTTTAGTTTAAAAGGATAGCATATTTTATTTTTGTTGTTAATTGGGAAATCGATTGCATTAAGAGGCTAAAATGAGAAAATGATACAACCTTGAGGAGTTTATGTGTTTTATGGGAGTGATTTAGGGTAGAATGTTTATGTGGTAAATTTAAAAAAAAACAAAATTAATTAATTAATTTTTGTTCTGCCTCGCGCTTACATGCGTGCTAAAATCTCAGCGCATGTGCGTAGGGCCAATTATATCCGGGGACACTGTCTCGTGTGCACATAAGCATTGAGGAAGCAGCGCATGTGCGCGCGACGGAAAAAAAGAAACTTTACCGTTCCAAATCCCATTATTTCTTCACATTCCTCTTCTCTTTCAAATTCTTCTCAAATGCTCAAATCCCCCACTTCAAGTTTTCCAACACTCACCCCAATTCCATCAATCTTACACCGAAATTTCTTTTTCTTTAAGGGAAAATCAAATCAAGGTATGAATTTCTCTCTCTTTCTACAATATTTTTGTTATGGGTTTTAATTAATTTTCAAGAATATGTTGAGTCTTTTTATGTTTTGATTGATGAAATCTCATATGGATTGAATTTCAAACATAAACATTTGGTGTGATTAGTGTATGGATTATTGATTCAGGATGGATTGCTTGTTCATAATATACACAAAAAGTTCTTCTTTCTTTATGCATGCCATGTGTTCGATACAATGTCTCAATGAATAAAAATGTTCAAACACAAGGCATTGATGCACGAATTTAATTCCTAGACCATTGATTATGTCATGTGAATTATTGCTAATTAGTTTTCATGCATAGGAATGTTCATGCATTGTCTATAAGCCTTAGTTTTAGGCATTATTGTGCTTGGATTTTCATGTATAATCTAAGGCCTATGATTTGGGGGAATGGGTTATTATTTAAGTGTGGGGTGTTGTAATTGATTGTTTGGGGGTCATGATGCATGTTTATGTGTTATAGGAATGGGCAGAACAGCAAAGAAAACAACCACAGGCAAGGGTACCGAAGAATTCTCATCATTCGGGGCTCCACAACCAAGAGTTGGTGGCGGGTTACGATTTTTAACTGCGGCAGCCAAACAGAAATATGACAAATGATATCTCAAAATGGGCTGCAATTAAGGAAAGGGGCATACAAGTGCCATTGGCAGGGGTGCCATAAATCAAGTTAGCCATTCACAATCATTGATGGGAGCTTTTCACTTCAACTCCCATAGATGCCGTCCTTCCGGTGGTGCGTGAGTTTTATTCTAATTTTGATCATTATAGCTCCACTAGAATATATGTATGGGGAAAAGAAGTGGATGTCTCTGCCAATGAAATCAACAGAGTTTTGAAGGTCACTCGTGTTCGTAATGATGAATGGCCCGACACCCGTAATGCCAGCGTAGAGCTTCAACAGATCACAAGCGTTCTTTGTGACAGAGATGTGGACTGTACTTTTACGGCAGATGGCATGAGGGCTCGGCATTTCCACGTGAATAAACTTAAGCCAGCATGGTTTGTGTAGTTTAAATTCCTTTGTGGTTGCATTCTACCGGTAAACCATCTCACCCATGTCACTATGGAATGGGCCAAATTGCTGTACTGTATTGCTACCCTCAGGAAAGCCATAGATGTCAGTCAGCTCATACGTCAACAAATCTGCTACTTCGCTACCAGTAGGCAACCGGGATTATGGTTTCCCCATCTGATTACAACTCTATGTTTGGAAAGTGGTGTGGTGATTCAGCCTTCTGAAGAAAAATTGAGGCCAGGCCAGATGATTACAATGGAGGGTATACGAGCTCCGGTTAAACGCACTCGGTCCCAACCTTCTACGTCACATGTAGAGGAAGTTGATGATTCAGATGATGAGCCGGTACCTGCTCCACAGCAATCGCAACAGGAGCTTTTATATCAAATCTTGGCAGAACAACAGCGGATGGGCCAACGTTTTGATTCGTTTATGCAATATCAGTTTACGTGGCATCAGACCATGAAGGCTCGTTAGACGACTAGAGAGCGAGGAGAGGACCCTTCCACATTTCCACCCTTTCCTCCTTTTCCACAAGATTTGGGGCCCCATGCACCTTGATTTGTGTATGCCTATGTGTTGGGCCGTTTTCTTTATATTTGATATTCATGGCAGTTGATTTCCTAGACAATCTGCGTAGTTATTTTGCTAGTCATTTTTGTTGGTTGGGTTTCATTTTGGTTGGTTAATTTCATTTTAGTTAGGTTTATTTTCGTAATCGTGTGCTTCGTTTATTTTTAGTTGTGTATTCCCTTAAGGGAGTAAGTTTTTTCTTGATTATTGTAGGATTATTTTCTAAAATTTTCTTCTTTTTCTTATTGTCTCAAGGGAATTATTTATTTGTTTTGCTCTATTTTGTTTAGTGTTCTCCAGCTTTCATTCGGGACAAGGGGTTATTTATAACGGATACTGCTCCAAACGCGAATTAAATCCAGAGAAACTTTTCTTTTTCCCATTTTATGCTTTTCATTTTGCATTGAGGACAATACTTCTTTTTAAGTGTGGGGTGGGAAAGTTATTTGGATTTTTAAGTTGTTTGGTGCATTTTACTCGATTTTGCTGCAATATTTTAACTTTTTCTTTGATCTGAGATCTTGTTAAAATGAATTTTATGGATTGTTTGATTATTGTTTTTTACAAGTCGCAAAAATTTTTGCTTAATGTATTTTTCCATTTTTCTACATGATAAATCATTAATTGAACCATGCATGAATGAGTAGTCGGTGGTAATATTTTCCTTTCATGATTTTCAAGATTTTTGAGCACTAAGCCATACTTTAATTTTTGATTTGGGATATTTAGAGAAATTTATGTAGACTGAATTATGTTGCATCCCAAAAAATTTTCTTTATTACATTTTTGAAGCTAATTCTTAGACAACCCGATTTAGTTTAAAAATGAGGGTAGTGCTTTTTTGATTGATGAGCCTTTCTAGCCAACCATTTTAACAATTTATTCTAAGTACCTTATTTGAGCCTTATTCTTGTGAAGAGAAACATCATTCACCTTCTTTCACTTAAACTCAATTTACCTACCCTTATTGAGCTTAATGTTCTTTTCATTGTTTTATGCTAAGTTTTCCGTTTAAGAGCTTATTGGTGCACAATATCATTGTTAATGGGATATAAGGGTGGAAATTTGTGAGAAGCGAGTGATGTACATTTTTGTAGCGAAATAGGGTATTGGGAAAAAAATTGTTGGAAAAAAAATAAATATGGAAGTTTCTATAGTTGCAGGTAGTGCTCATCACTGGTACCTGCATGTTTTTGATATTTACAGGTAGTGCCTATCACTGGTACCTGTATTTGCAGGTAGTGCCCATCTCTGGTACCTGCGTGTTTATATGTTGCGGGAAGCGCCTACCACTGGTACCCGTACTGTGAGCAGACATAGAAAAATAAAATGATGATGGGATGTATATATGTCCGAGGAAGGTTGGCATGTTTGGTTATTCGGAATTCTTCCTGGGTGTTAGTTACTCAAGTGTGGGGTTGTGGATAAATGATATTCCGCATGTGAAGAGAAGTTTTATTTTAGTGTGTGGCCACCATTATTAGAAAGCTCTTGTTCTTATTTGCTATATCCTTTCCCTTCTTTGGCTAACAAATATGCTAATTTCTAGGTTCGAACTGAAAGTCCTACCTAAATTTGAATTGAATTGATTGTTTAGATTAGTGGAGGGGTGTAAGAAGAGTGAGCTATGGGGTGTTTAGAAAAAATTTATAGGGTCTCCATGATTTAATCTAGATATTTTCAAATCTAAATTTTTGAATGGCTATACACACAAATTTCATGTTCTGGTTTTTTATTAGCATTTGAGCTCTTGGGTTTTTTGACTACTCTGATTGCTAGATTGGTTATTGATTATTTAAGTGGATATTTGAAGGAATATGTTGAGTGAAATGTGCTAAGCTTAAATGTTTTAATTTTAATGTTTGATCGATGACGATCAAAGGCCAAGTGTGGGGTAATTTGATAAGTTCATAATTGTACTATATTTTTGTGTCAATTACCACGTTTTTATGTGTTGTAAGCAAGATTTGAGTTATTATTGAGCTTAATTTGGTTATTCTCAGCTTTTGTAGGGTTAAAGTGAAAAAGATGGAAAAGATGAAAGAAAATGCTAAGAGGATACGGAACATGCACGAGTATGAAGTCATTTCGGACGGTGTTTTGTATTTTAGGCGTAACTTTTGATCCTGGTCTCTGATTGAGGTGATTTAGTATGTATTGGAAAGAGAAAGAAATTATCTACAACTTTTGTGTTTTACAATTTCCCAAATTACTCAAGAATCAAGGTGAAAATTGAAGTTGAAGGCGGAGCATAGTTGAGAAAGACAGCACACATGCGCTGGAGCTGTGCAGCGCATGTGCGCTGCATCCAGAAGAAGATTCCCAAAAGTGGCTCACAGAAACATACGAGCTAAGGTCCCTTCGTATGTACGCGAAGGATGGAACAGTCCAGGTGTCACGCCCCAAAAACGGGACCGTAACACGCCGCGCTAATGGTACACCGGACCAAAGCGCTGTATAAGAATGAGCAACAAACTTAACCGCAATGTAATAGAACCATCAAGCCATTTCTTAACTATAAAACCAAATATTTCATTTTACACAAGAATACGAATTACAACGTGCAATTTCTTCTTAGTATAAAAGATGCTACAACAAAAATAAAGTTCATCAATCCAAAACCTATCTAATACACTACCCCTCTCCAAACAAAAGAGAAGCTTGGAAGATTATCATAAGAGTCCTACCAGTAATATGGAGTCTGGAGAAAATCTACAAGCTGCTGTATGGTGGGGATAGGTTTTGGGCTAGCCTAGATCTGGATGCAGCGCACATCTCTTATACACAACAAGCGCATGTGTAAGATCATAAAACTCTTCAAATGGGGCCAAGCATTACGATAAAAAGAAAACATAAAGATAATAACATTTATGAAAAGCCATAGTCATAAAGAAATTTCTAAAATGTCTCATGCCATTTAAATGTCAATAAACCATAATCATAAGTAGTTTCTAAAATGTCTCATGCCAATTAAACGTGGTTTAAAATGTTTTTTTTGATTGGAGATGTAGTCATAAGAGTACAGGTCGTAAGTCGTTTTTCAATAAAGCATAGCTGGAACAAATCCAAGTACAAGCTTTCAAAATAGCATGAGTATCTTTTAGGCTCAAAAGTATGACTTTCAAGTCTAGCCGGATCTAGTAATCTACCACACCTACTAGTCGACCGGGAGGTCAAGTATAAGAGACAGGAGCAGATGGTAGCTTGTGGCGGGAAACAATCACGAAGTCACCATGGCGTCCCATGGATGACTATAGAACCGTGCACCCCTAAGAAACAGATCCAAACACATCCAAAATTATATACCTAGGTCACCTATGAGCCAAAACAGTCATAAAATGCTTTCATACCAAAAGAGTTTGCAAACATATCAATTGATTAACATAAAATAGCTTGGTCCCGATTTCATATGTAATAATTCCAAAACTTGGTAAAAGTGCAGTTCCAAACATCATACACATTTTAAAATCCATCCAAAGAGCTTTTGGTGTCGTTTTCTATCGTTTCGCGTCGTTTTCAGTTTTTCTAGTCAACTGAGCTTATTATCTCCTACTGCACAATGATCACCGGCGCGATCGCCGGTAGGTGGCGTGGTACCTAAAATAGATATAAGAGGACTCTTAGAAGAGATGTAGAAGTTAAAGAATGACTAGGGAAACGAAAACGACGCGAAACGATAGAAAACGACACCAAAAGCTCTTTGGTCAAAAATGACCTATTCACAAAAACCACCCAACTTCGACAAGCTAAAACCTCAGTCAAAACACTTAGTTAACCCCTCAAATTTGTATTACAGCTAGATTAGGAGATAATAAGCTCAGTTTTCCAGAAAAACTGAAAAACTTCGCCTCTCCCTAGGCTATAAGTAGGTTATCCTCCCTGCCAACAAAATCCAATTCCAAGGTATTCAAGGGACCTTGGTTACAACCCAACTCAAAACAAAATATTCAACCAACCAACAAAATCCAATTCCAAGGTATTCAAGGGACCTTGGTTACAACCTAACTCAAAACAACATATTCAACCAACCAACAAAATCCATAAATAGAAAGATTCACCGGATCAATGAAGCCGGGACTATATCAATAGTATTAGATAATCTAGCCTCTTATACACATCAGATCATAATAGTCATCAAAGTCCTTAAACATAACCAGTAACCCAAATTATCCTAGTTGATCCATGCTTCATATAATGCATTAGAATTAATTATATTTATTCGGCTTGGTTTCAAGTTTCAATTCCTGTCAAACTACACCTTAAAACACTCTTAAAACATCATTAAAAGCATAAACATAAGCATTCATAGCATAACATTCTAGGCTCATATGGAAGACAAAACCCTAACTCATAATCTTAAAATTTGTAATCTAACCATGGAAAGTTGTTAAAAATCAACCCCAATCACTTCCCAACCTCCAAAACACTAAAAACAACCCATAACATACATAAATCACAACTTATAAGGCTGCAAAGAGGGTTTTCTCAGCCATAAATAATCCTACAAAACTTGAAATTAAAGCTTAAATCATAAAGCCCATAAGCCATAAATGCTAAAATACATAAAATTTTACCTTCCAAGTGATTCCTACTTGAAATCCAAGAAAATTTTACCAGAAAATGGAGGGGAGGAGTTCGGCTGCTGCTGGAAGAAAAATGAGGAAGAAGAAAACAAGAAGAAGACTTAAAAAGAAATTCCAAAGTTGACCAAATAGTACCTTATTGACATCTAGATGTGTATAAGAGACACTATTTGACCCAAAAACTGGGCTTTCTTAATTTGCTACTAAATAACATTATAAATCAGCCATCAAACAACACTCACACACCACAATGCACTAATTACACTTAATCCAAATTTTGACCCGTTTACTGGAAGTCATCAAATCGCGTAAATCGAAAAATTTGCCGAATTGAAAAACGAATAAGTTGAAGTACTTTATGACTAAAAATAATATGAAAAAAAACATTTTAAACCAGTTAAAATCAAAGATCAAAGCTATTAAAATACTGGGTTTCACATTCTACCCCCCTTAATTGAGGGTGAAGGAAGTATTGGCTCCCGATCTATTAAATGTTCATGGCTCAACACATGAGAGGGATCAGGGATATACCTCCTCAACTGAGAGACATGGAAGGTATTATGAATTCTAGACAACTCCGGAGGCAAAGCCAATTGGTATGCCAAATCACCAACCTTGTTCAACACCTCATAGGGGCCTATATAGCGTGGACTCAACTTTCCACCTTTCCCAAACCTAGCTACCCCTTTAGTCGGCGATACTTTCACAAACACTTTATCCCCAATCGCAAACTCCATTGGCTTTCTCTTGCGATCCGCCCACTCTTCTGATATATGAAATCTTGAGCAAGCTTTCATATGTTATGAACAATAGCAATTTTATCAATCATTTTGCTGGCTCTGAATCAAATCTGGGCCCTCCATGGATGTTTCACCAACTTCATCCCAATGTAAAGGTGATCTACACTTACGTTTGTACAAAGTCTAAATGGTGCCATACCGATGCTTTCTTGTGATAGTGTTATTATACGAGAATTCCATAAGCATCACATGCTCATCCCAGCTTCACTGAAGTCTATGGCACAAGCTCTCAACATATCCTCTAATGTCTGAATAGTACGCCGATTGGCCATCCGTGCTCAGGATGATAAGCAAGATACTAAGACTCAAAGTTGTGCCACAAGCTCTCGGTAGGTTGTCCGAACTCGGATACAAACTGGGATCGCGATCGAAATAATGCTCTTAGGCACACCGCAAACGGACAATCTCCCGATCATATAACTTCTTATGTCTGTCTCTTAGTAGCGGTCACCTTCATCGGTAAGAAAGATTGTTGACCGCCTAACGAAGTCCGCCCACCCATATCTGTCATTACCTCGCATCTAGATGTGGATAAGAGACAGATCCAGCTGGATTCGGAGCGAGGCGTTCCACTGTATCTCCAATGATCGTAGTAAACCATTGGCCTTTGGTGTTCACTTAACTCTTGACACACCAAACATCTCGCCACAAACTCGGCTATCTCTCTTTTCATTCCAAGCCACCAAAATCTCATTTTCAAGTCCCTATACATCTTCGTACCCCAGGATGAATAGATAAGCGCGAAGAATGAGCTTCTTTCATCGATTCTCTTTTCAATTCGGAGTCGTTCGGCACACATAAACGTCTGTCTCGCCACAAGCTACCATCTGCTCTAACTTTGAAACTCGAGGTCTCACCATTCACTTTCAACATTACTTTCCGTAGCTCGGGATCATCTATGGACACCTTAAGGCGATCCACCAGTGTAGATTGAACAACCAATGCTGCCAAAGTCTGCTCAATAGACTCAACAACCTCCAAATTTAAAGCCTCATTGAGCAGACTCTGTCTCTTATACACATCTAGATGTGTAATTTCCCTTTAAGTTGCCTCGATGCATAAGCTATCACCTTATCTCCTTGCATCAAATTTCAACCCAAACCACTCTGAGAAGCATGGGTTATAAACCACAAATTTCCAGAACCTGAAGGTAAAGTCAACAGTGGATTTGTGACCAACCTATTTTTTAGAGGCTTGGAAGTCCGGGCGCTTATACACATCTAGATGTGTATAAGAGACAGGGCTTTATGATTTAAGCTTTAATTTCAACACCACATGACCCAAAATGCAACACTCCAAGCCAAAACTCGCATTTGCTAAGCACCATACAACCGCTCTTTCCTCAACAAGCTCAAATCTCGCTCGTAAATGCTCAAAGGCATGAGCCTCTCGCTCGGCTGAATAAACCAAGATTGCAGCGATGAAGACCACTACACATACATCAAGATAGTCCTTGAACACCCTATCATCAACTCCATAAAGGCTGACTAACGGCGTTAGTTAAACCAAAAGGCTTATAAGTTGTGATTTATGTATGTTCTGTCTCTTATACACATCTAGATGTACATCCTCTTCCTTCACCCTCAATTGATAATATCCGAGCGTCCGGCAGGTTATGAATTACCTGATACGCACCCTGTAGATGGGTTAACTTGTGAGACAGCCGTGGCGGTTTTTGTGAATAGGTCATTTTAGGGACGAGGCTTTTTATCTAGATGTGTATCCCCCATTTGACCGTTTGGTTGATAGCCTTGTTAAATGAGACCGGTGCTCCCTAAGGTGAAACACTTGGACGAATGAATTTCTTGTCCAAGAGTTCTTGAAGCTGCTCCTTCAACTTTGTTCGGAAGAAAGTGCCATACGGTAGGGGCCTTTGAAATTGGTGCCACCCTCGGCTCTAAGCAAATCTCAAAATCGACAACCCGCGACGGAGGTAAACCTGGCAGCTCATTGGGAAACACGTCCGGAAACTCTCTAACCACTAAGATATCCTCAATGCCTGGCTCTACTATATCAGAGTCTATCACATAAGCCAAATAGCTTTCACCACCCCTATCTAAGGCCTTAAACGCCTTCACTGCTGATATGTTTTAGACATACTTTTGAGCCTAAAAGATACTCATGCTAAGTCCAGTAAATTCCCTGTCACATATAGACTGTGTATAATTAGACAGGTATATACAAGGAGCCGCCTCCTTTATCCATACCCAAAATCAAATCAAAGTCGGTCATAGAGCTCGAATAAGGTCAGCCTCAAACTTCCTATCACATAACTCTAACACGACAACCTTGTAAAAGAGACCTAGACTCCATAAACTGTGGGTCAAGCTGGGACTCTATAAGGATCCTCTAACCATTCTAGGTTTATCGGATTGACATCTAAGAAAACATCTAGATACAAATGAATGTGATGCACCAGAATCAAATAAAGCATAAGCAGGTATGGAATTCACTAAGATCGTGCCCCGCAACTCGAATCGGTCCGATCGGCTGATCGACTCAACGCATGCACCTCGCCCGAGTCCTCCGCCTCTTGTCCTCGGCGGGCGGACCACCCCGCACTCCACTAGTCTCTGCCTCGATTTGGTGCGACCTTAGGACAATCTCGATCAAATGGCCGTGCTGCCACATTTAAAGCAAGCTCCAGTCCTGCTGATGGCTAGATTATACATTTCCTCATAAGTCTGGGGAAGACCCACTATCAGAGACAGGTTAAGTTGTCAGCTCTAAGACCCTTCCGAAAATGATACATACGCTGCTCGTCACGCGCAGCGGGAACATACTCCCAAGCCTCTGAAGTGGAATGCATATCTGCACCACGGACCGATCTCGCTTGCTCCAGCCGAGATAAAACTCATCCATCTTCCGAGCTCGATGGACGGGGAAAATAATGAGCTAGAGCTGTCCCCGAATATCTCCCAAGTCACAGTGTCTCGGTGTGGGCAACGTAGCCTCAACGGTCTGCCACCACTTGGCCGCCTCGAACCAAGAAAGGAATAGCCAAAGATGTCCGTGACTCCACCGAATCTGAAATAACTCAAAATCCTCTCTATCTCGCCCATCCATGACTCCGCCTTGCGGATCCGAGCCCCATCAAACGTAGGTAGCCCGGCCTTCTTGAGCGTCGAAACAGGGGATGGAATGTCGGTGCAGTGGTGGAGGTGGTGGAGCAACGGAGATCGCCGCCCAAGCGTCGAATAACTCTGTGCCACAACCGCCGCAATGGCGCCATAATCAACCATCGGCGGTCCAATCGGAGGAGGAGGTGACGGCCCTGCCTCGTCCCTAGGGTAGACTGCAGGGCCTAGTAACACTCTCTGAAGGCCGACTCGCGGATCTGATTTATGTCTCTTATACACATCTAGATGTGTATACAGATCTAGATGTGTATAAGAGACAGGAGTTATTGATTCCGTGTCAAAGAATTCCACAGATCCTGTAATGTCGCGAGCAAAACAGAATCTTATATAATTCTAAGCCCGAGCACATCGATTTAAACCTCGAAAGACTCATCGAAAACCTATTACAGACTTAGGATTCAAACCTATGCTCGATACCACTAAATGTCACGCCCCAAAAAGCGGGATCAGAACACGCCGCGCTAATGGTACACGGAGGCAAAGCGCAATTGTTTACGAACAGAGCAACAAACTTAACCGCAATGTAATAGAACCATCAAGCCATTTCTTGTTAACTATAAAACCAAATATTTCATTTTACACAAGAATACGAATTACAAAATTTCTTCTTAGTATAAAAGATGCTACAAAGGTTATAAAGTC
The DNA here is from genome assembly GCA_025175665.1 of Cinchona pubescens. Taxonomy (NCBI): domain Eukaryota; kingdom Viridiplantae; phylum Streptophyta; class Magnoliopsida; order Gentianales; family Rubiaceae; genus Cinchona; species Cinchona pubescens. The sequence goes on from JANKKI010000032.1 coordinate 840,932, forward strand.
AAAATCAATCCAAAACCTGCGAAACCCAGTACACTACCCTCTCCAAACAAAAGAGAAGCTTGGAAGATTATCCGCATGAGTCCTACCAAGAATATGGAGTCCTGGAGAAAATCTACAAGCTGCTAACGTGGTGGGGAATCCAAAAACGAGCACCTAATCTGAAAAATTATAAGTCACGTGGGGTGAGCATAACTAGCTCAGTGGATATCATAAAAACTCTTCAAATGGGGCCAAGCATTACGATAAAAAGAAAACATAAAGATAATAACATTTATGAAAAGACATTTAAATGGCATGAGACATTTTAGAAATTTCTTTATGACTATGGCCTGTCCTTGCCATCTCTAGATAGATGTGTATAAGAGACAGGTCAAACACATTACATAGATGTGTAAATAACCACAGCAAGAACTAAAGAATGTCTAAACGGAAGATTTGTTACAGGCTTCTAAACCTGTCTCACCCCAAATCAAACATTTCCAAACACATCCAAAATTATATACCTAGGTCACCTATGAGCCAAAACAGTCATAAAATGCTTTCATACCAAAAGAGTTTGCAAACATATCAATTGATTAACATAAAATAGCTTGGTCCCGATTTCATATGTAATAATTCCAAAACTTGGTAAAAGTGCAGTTCCAAACATCATACACATTTTAAAATCCAGCGTACATATTCACCAATGTCGTTAAAGAAAATTTTTACAAGTAGAAGAGAATCTATGTTACCCACCTATACAAAGCAAAAACTGTACAATGATCACTGAACGCGATCGCCTCTCGAGGTAGTCTTAGGTACATACAATAGATATAAGAGACACTCTTTAAAGAGGTGTATTCAGTTAAATTCCCTAGTGACTTAGGGAAGAAACGGCGAAACGATAGAAAACGACACCAAAAGCTCTTTGGTCAAAAATGACCTATTCACAAAAACCACCCAACTTCGACAAGCTAAAACCTCAGTCAAAACAGCTAGTCGCAGCTCAAATTTGAGGTCTTACAGCTAAGTGTTACACTCCTGTCTCTTATACTCATCTTTCCAGAAAAACTGAAAAACTTCGCCTCTTATACACATCTATAAGTAGGTTATCCTCCCTGCCAACAAAATCCAATTCCAAGGTATTCAAGGGACCTTGGTTACAACCCAACTCAAAACAAAATATTCAACCAACCAACAAAATCCAATTCCAAGGTATTCAAGGGACCTTGGTTACAACCTAACTCAAAACAACAGAGTTGGTTCCATTCCACTTGGTTTCAAGTCTCAATTCCTATCCAAACTAACCTTAAAACACTCTTAAAACATCATTAAAAGCATAAACATAAGCATTCATAGCATAACATTCTAGGCTCATATGGAAGACAAAACCCTAACTCATAATCTTAAAATTTGTAATCTAACCATGGAAAGTTGTTAAAAATCAACCCCAATCACTTCCCAACCTCCAAAACACTAAAAACAACCCATAACATACATAAATCACAACTTATAAGGCTGCAAAGAGGGTTTTCTCAGCCATAAATAATCCTACAAAACTTGAAATTAAAGAAATCGCGTAAATCGAAAAATTTGCCGAATTGAAAAACGAATAAGTTGAAGTACTTTATGACTAAAAATAATATGAAAAAAAACATTTTAAACCAGTTAAAATCAAAGATCAAAGCTATTAAAATACTGGGTTTCACACCAGGACCTCACTGTCTCGCGCGTACATGCTCGCTAAGACCCCAGCGCATGTGCGCGGAAGGCAGTGAGAAGGCGTGAAGTGGATTTCCAGCAGGTTTCTTCGCCAGACGGAGTCCTTTTCAGCCGATGTCATGTCCTTATCCATAAATCCTTGCCTATAACCCTAATACTCAATATAAATAAGCCAAGTAAGGTGAGAAAAAGAGATCGACACTTTTATTTTCTTTTGGCTTGGATTTTCAGCAGTAGAAAATTCTTCTTTATTCTTTTATGGCACTTTGTGCCTAAACCCTTTTCTTGGTAGAGGGAATTGAAGCCATGGTCAATTCTACAAAGTTGTGACACTTCTTGTGCTTCAATTTATTCAATTATATGTCAAGTATTGATTATTTTTCTGCAATTAATTTTATGATTGTTCTTTTTAATTTATTATTGCTACAGAATACTAAGTTATTGGAATTAATCTATAGCTAGATTGTTTTAATCATGTGTGCTTTATTCAATCTGTGAGAAAGTAATTGAATATGATAATTACTCGATTAGTGTTATTGAATTTAGGGAAATTAATCATCTAATTGGCATAACCACGTGTGTTTGTGTTTAATTAGCCTAATTGTTCTTTTTGATCTTAAAGCTTCTATTAATTAATCTTTGGCGCGTGTCTGGGTTAAATTAATAGTTAGGGTTAATTGGATCACATGTTGAAAATTAACCAACTTTAAAAAGAAATAAGAATCAACTTTGAATTGGTATTCGTTCGGGTTAATTCTTCAATTAGTGCTTGATATAAAATTAAATTATCTCATGTGTCAAGGAACGACTAGTGAAATTGCAATGGTGGATATGATCAAAACCAAGACTTTTCGTAATTGAATTCTCTTTTGTGTTTTATTGTTCTATTTTTGAGTTCAAAAGCATTCAAAAACCCCCTTTTCCATTTAGCATAAGAATAAACTCCGCTCTCTGTGGGACGACCTGTACTCACCACCACTACATGTTGAGAGTTGTTAATTTTGGGTGCCTATGACAGCATTGCAACTCGACTGCATTATTATTGCACACCAATACCCTTCCATGATGTTCGTTTGGTCATAGCAATTTCTTTGGGAAGCATTCATCATTGTGGATCATGAGTATTCAGTACAAGAATAAGGACAATCTTGGTAGCTTGAAGAAGAATTTGCATGGTCAAACCGTCCTATTTTATAATCACAAGGGTAGAGATCATAGTGGTATGCCACATTCCCAATTAGCATGGTTACCTGCAAAAGAATCACAATATAAACCATTAGAAGAATGGATTTGCACAAAAAACCATCGAATTCTTTTTGTAAGGCTATTACTTGGATTGACATCTTATCAATACTAATCTCGAGTGCATCCAACTTATCATAAGAATCATGCTCATTGATCATGCCTCCATAATCGCAATGATGATAATATCCTTGGCATGATTGATTCGCATTCATGTCTTGCATGTTCTTATAAGACCAGCACATAAATCAAAGAATAAAAATGATAGATACTAATACAAACACACAAAAAGGAAAAATAGGATAATTTGGACTAGTAGCTAGCCTAAATATCCACTAAAAATAGAAAATCTTTTTGGTTTTTTGTTTGTTTGTTTGAAATATCGAGAACACACAATGACACTAGTACAAATTAAACACAATTTACAATTCAAAGTAGTATTCTTTCCAAATTATACCAAATTGCCAAAAAAATCAATCCCCGACAACGGCACCAAAAACTTGATACGTAAATATCTAGTTATAAAATTTATAATCACATAATTGTACTATTAACTAGATAATGCATTGCAAGTATATGGGGCAAATAGTATCTAGTGGAAATAGGGGGCCGAACCCATAAGGATTGGTTTAGCATGCACTGGTTATTTGATTTGAAAACTATTTGAATAACCAATAATAGGAGATAGAATTAACTAGGCTAGAATTAAGGACTTTAAATAATGAAAACAATGGATTAGGGTTAAGACTAGCCAATTCTCGATTGCGACTAAGAGCAATTCATTCAATAAATTGTTCCAATTATAATTAATGGAGATTCTGTTCACATATTTCCACCCAACCCTGAAGCAATCAGTAATTGAATCTTACCAAATTAATTAACTAGAGTCCTGAAACCTAACCTACCCAATTAATCTGAGCATTAGTTGTCTGGAACTCGAATTTCCTGCTAAGAAACTCGGCGAATCAACTAATTAATTCTGTCATCCTGAACAAGAATAAGTAGCCTTAAATTGTAAGAATACTCCATGAGGGAGGTTCAAAAGCCTTATTCCCTCAGCCAACCTAACCAGCTCTAGAGGTGATCAATCTCTTAAATTGTCTATTTATATTAATCATCATCCAATTAATACGATTATTCCAATTAATGATCAAATTAATCATAATCCAATGGAATCGACATCATACAACTTCAATCCCTACTACTTAGTGCATTCTTCTCTATTGAAGAATTGCAAGTTTTCGGTCCAAGGTTATCAATCTTGAACCTCCTTTTCAACTCTCAATACAATTCTTAAAAAACAATTAAATTTCTAGTCTAATATGCAGCCCCCAAGTGGAAGACTGAATTAGAATGTGTTTTTGAGGTCCTAAATACCCTCATTATAGTTTCTAAGTGTTACAATGTGTGGGGCTCTGAATAAGTTTCGAAATGCACTCTTACGGGCCCAAAACAAACACCCGTAACTCAAAATATCGTCAAAATCGCATAGGAGCTCGCCCCAACTGCCCCAACCACTGACAATGGATGATTTGCCTTCAAACACACGCTGACAGCGGGTATCATTCTTTTTTAACCATTGTTGGTGGTTGATTTAACCTTGGTCATTCGCTGTTCGCGAGTGGCCCTTCACAACTTGCGTAGTTTCACTGTTTTGCCTCTAAAAACCCTGTCCGACATTCGATTGACACACCGCTTATTTCTACACGACCGCAGAACAATAATGCACATTAATATCTATAATTTAACTCAAAAATAACACTTGAACTCTGACTAAAAGTATAAAGAAGAGTCGATGTGACACAAAAGAACGCATGAAAAGCTCTAACTCCAATAGGAATTATGTAAATAACCTAAACACAATTCTAAACACGTAAAGACATAAATATAAGTTAAATAACATCAAATGAACACTAAAACACCACAATAAACATATATTAACACATAGAAACAAAAATGCATGAAAAAAAATACATAAAACCTAAAAACACCAAAACTAGTACAAAAACCATACTAAAAGAACAAAAGAACTAACTCTAATTTGAGAGTTGTCAAATAGACAATTCTCCTTGCAAAACCCTAATAAGGACCTTGGAATCTAATTCAACAATAAGATTATCCAGCTATGTAGAGGAGCACAGCTAGGGCTCTTCAAAAAGTGCCATTGCTTCACTCTTTAAACTATTACTGATGTGAGAAAAATAAGAGGAATAAGCAGCCAGGTCACCTAAATCTGAATTTATGATAATGCTTCCACCTGCTGCCAAACTAGTTCCTTTTCTAAATGTACCATTAGTATTCAATTTTTAAAGTAATTTAGTAGTTGAAGAGACTAACCAACTAACAGTATTCTTGGAATCCACGAGGGGGAGCAAACAATCCATTGATAAGTCTGATGCAACTATCCACTGGGAGAGGAATGCAACAGACAAAAAATGTATCAATGATTTCACATAATGAATTACTGAGTTTGCACTACCTTGAATATCTTCATAGAAGCTCTTATTCCTTAGTTTGAAAACTTCCCAACAAATGATACTAGGAAGTATTTTTAAGGAATTCCAGAAGCAAATAAATCTTTAGATGCCAACCACCAATTATTAAGATAATGTTTCAAAGAATGTGAAACACTGATCCCAAAATCCTCTTGGAAAACCTATTGGAAGTAAAACCAGATCCTTTGAGCAATTTGACAGAAAAAGAATAAGTGATCCATGGAATCTTCTTGATCACAAAACTAATATTTGGACGCAAAATAAATCATTTTCTTTTCAAAACTTCATCTAAGGGAAAATCGTTATTTAATAGCCTCTACACCTGAAAATATAGATTTTAGATGTTACCTTTTATCCCATATCATTTTCCTAGAGAGCAATATTCCATCGATCATCTCCTAATGATAACCATAAAGTTTTAGTTCAAAACCAGCTCAAATCAACAGAGGGACAAGAACTAGAAATGATTTCTATATTCCATTGATTATGTTCCCAAGCATGCTTAAGAGCCATGTCATACAAAGGACTATCATTGGTTTTAAGCAGACCCTCTCATTCCCAGTCATCATACTATAGGGAAACATTCCCTTCCTTTGAAAATGCTGCAACTTGATCCTCTGCCAGATTTTTTTTTTACTGATTCAGTCTCTTCCTACAAGAAGAAAATTTCTAGTGAATTTTTCAAAATAAGGACGAAGTCCTTATGAATATACCTTTGTCTCAAGAAGGAGCTCCAAATGGATTTTCTTTTCCTGAATGACTGTTCGGTGTAATTATTGATTGGGTAATTCAATTCACAAACTAGTCATAATTGAGCGTTAATAACTGTAATCAATACCTACAAACGTTCCCAAACATACGAGGTACATTTGTAGATCGGGTGAATAAGGATCGTTCCTAGGAGAACTATTGGACAACTACTATAGTTCACAAACCAACGAACTAGTTAAACAAATTAATCACAAGATTTCATTCCACCTAAGTAAATTGATTTAACCACTAAGAAAATACTAACAATAATTAAAACTAATTATAACTAGAGCAAGAAATCAAATTCATCGAAAGGATATTTAAATAATGAACTAGAAAAATAAACGCAAGAAGATTAAATTAAAACTACATAATTGAAATAAAAACTGAGATTTAATTGAATTTAATGAAGATATCAAACTTAATAGCGTAGCCGCAACAGAAAGTTTATGGAGCTTGAAGTCTTGAACAGGAAAAGAAAACCCTAACCCTAATCTAATGAATTTTCTATTCTAATGTCAAATCTAACAAATGGTTTCTATGTTATGTTCAACTCCCCTCATAATGGGGTATTTAGAACTATAGGTTTTACATCAAGGCTTAGACCCCTAAGATGATAAAAATACACTAAAACACGAAAAGGAGTCTAACCATATAGAGAAAACTTCAAAAATAAGTAAATTACGTCAACTACTGCTCGACATGCGTACATGCGCAGCCTTTCCTTGTGCATGTGCGCAATTTCTAGAGGTGAAAGTTCTTTTTTCCTTGGTGTGCATAGGCTTTTCCTCATTCACATATGCAAATGACAGTTTGCCAGCTTCAAATTCCACCTCGATTTCAACCTCGATGCTGATGGAATTTGGAATAATTCAAAAAATCAAAGTTGTATCTCTTTCTCCTAGCTTTTCAAAACATATTGAATCACCTCAATTGGAACTAGGACAAGACAGTCATGATCAAAATGCCAAACAGTGTCCAAATTCGCTCCCTGCTGGTGTACGTTTTCATCATTTTGATTTTTCTCCAACTTTTTGGTCCTTTTGGCTCCTTTTTCATTCAAGATCTACACAACTAAAAATAAAATATTACATTTAAGCTCATAATTAAATCAATTATTGCTCACATTATATTAAAAAAAGTGGTAAATGACACATAAAATATACGACATTTATGAGCTTATCAAATACCCCACACTTAGCTTTTGGTCGTCGTCGAGCAAAAATAGAATGAAAACAGACAAGCTTATCACAAATGCACCAAACATATCTCAACAATTGTTCACATGATTAATCAACAACAATGCCATCATAAGAGATAATCTAAGAACTCAACTGTTCAAATGCTAATAAAACCCTACACTTGAAATCCGAAGTGTGTGTGAATACAACCATTTAATAGAAACTTTGATTTAGGGAACTCAGATTATGTTATGTAAACTCTTCAAAAAATTTTAAATACCCCAAAGTTCACTCTTCTTACGCATCTCCACTAATATAGACAACCGCCTCAATTTAAAATCAGGTTGGACTTTTTAGTTTGTAACAAAGGCTAAGGTATTGGCTAATCAAGGAAAGGAGAAGGATATCACAGGAAAATAAGAAATAGCTTTAAATTAATGCTGGCCACACATCAAAATAAAACTTCCTCTCTAACACATTAAGTACCAATTCTTCACAGAAATAACCCCACACTTAATCAACAAACACTCATAAAAAATCATACAACAACCAAAAAGTATTCCTTTTTCAATTTCAACCAAACAAGCCAACCTTTTCCCCAAACATTTATTTGTCAATTCTTTTTAATGTCCACTCCCAATACAGGTACCAGTGATAGGATTTACCTACAAACACATTAATCCAGGTACTAGTGATAGGCACTACCTGCTAATACAGGTACTTGTGATAGGCACTACCTGTACCACAACAAGGCTGGTACCAGTGATAGGCACTACCTATACTTGTCAAAAATTTTCCTCTTAATTCAAAATTTTTATAGTACCCCCTATTTGGCCCATAATAGTATACCATTCACTCTTGCAATCTTCCAGCCTCATTCACTACCTTGCACCCTCATATCCCCTAAATAAATGTCTGCAATAAAGCTCTTTTTAAAGGACATTTCAAAGAAATTATTCAGCTCATCAAGGTAGGTAAAATGAGTTTTAATGAAAGAAATCAAATGGTGTTTCCCTCAATTCATCACAAATCAAGGTTCAAATAGGATACTAGTGAAAAAATTCACCAAAGTTTAACTTGAAAGGCTCAAATGTCCAAAGAAATGCTTAGCCTTCATTTTTAAACCGAATTAAGTTGTCTATAATTTCACTTCGAAAATGTAATAAAGAAAATTCTAGGATGCAATATAAATGAGTCTACATAATTATCTCTAGGTGTCAAAAATAAAAATAATTTATGGCTAAGTGCTAAAAAATTCTTCGAATTCATGCACGGAAATTATAAAATATTGACTACCCACTAATGATGATTTAGCTCAAAAATTATCATGCAGAAAATCAAAGAGACATGCTAAGCGATTGCAAAATTTTTGAAAATCTAAAAAATTTACTGTAATTCGCAGAAAAAAATTTCAAAAATCTTAAAAAGCTCTCAGATTAATAAGAAAATCTAAAATACGGAGAAAAATTTAGCAAACTACACAAAGAAAATACAAATCTAGATAACTCCCCATCCCACACTTAGAAATAAACATTATCCCCAATGTTAAACAAATATAAAAGCATAAAAAGGGAAAGAGAAAGCTTCTCTGGCAATGAAGAACGGTTGGTGCAGAATATCCCATCATAAATATCTACGAGGTCAGTACAAACTTGTCAAAGCACTAAAACAAGAACAAATGTTATACCCATTAAGACATTAAGACAATAAGAGAATCTGCAATAGTACGAAACTTAATCCCTTATGGGCATACACAACTATCAAAATGAAGAAGTTAAAAAGAAAATAACTAAAAATACGAAATCATCCTAAAATAATTAAAAAGCTAAAAAAATAGAGATTAATAAGTCTATCTTCAAGAACAAATCCGAAAGTGGCATAGACACAAGAAGAAAGAAATCAAGAATCATTGTCAGAGGGAGCTTGGTCGTGTGGAAAAGGGGAAAAGGATAGAAAGGTAGAAGAATTCTTCCCTCCCTCTTGGGCTAACTGTCAAGCATCCATCGTCTGTTGCCACTCATACTAATAATGAACAAACATATCAAAGAGGTGTCGCGGGTTCTTTTGCTCCGCCAATATCTGCTGAAGCATCTCCTCTTCACTAAGTCATGCCACTGGTCCACTAGTCGACGCGAAAGCTTGAGCAGGGGTTCTACGAACTGGAGTTTTGGTACCACCAACCAATGCTATAAGCTTACCAGGTTTCAACTTTTCTTTGGCTGGGTCCATCACAATACTATCATCTTGACATAACATAGTAATTAGATGTGGGAACCACAAGCCAGAGGGCTTGAACACTGTGGTATGCCAAATATGCTGGCTAATGAAGTGGCCCATATCCACCGTTCGACCAGAAGCAATAGCATGTAATAATTTGGCTCGCCCTAGAGTCACATGGGTTTGATGACTTACTGCAAGGAGACGAGCACAAATAAATTTAAACCAAACAAACCAATTTACCGTCTGAAGCTTATTGGCATCGAAATGTCGAGCAACTCTCCCAGCACCCTTTGTCCATTCCATATCTTCGATGTAGATAAGATTCATGATGTCATTCAACTTCATATTAGTGTCTTGAATCATCGACCATTCATCATTGCAAACCCGGTTTACTGGAGATATCCATTGATTTTCACCTAACAAAGACTTTATACTCCGCATAGTATGCATATTGGCATGGAATTCATGTACTACTGGAAGCACAACTTCCTTCGGGGTAGAGACGAAGTAATTCCAGCCACGTGCTCGCACAACATTGTGAATTTCAAGGGCTCCAGTGGTAGAGATTTGTATACCCCTCTCTTTAATTGCCGGCCAATATCAGAATTATATCGCTTATTGGCCATAGCGTTAGAAACTGATTTGGAACTTGTTCCTTATCCTGCTCAGAATGTTTTTGTTCTGGTGCTACAAAGGAAGATGCTCTAGTGGTACGCTCGCATTCGTCATGCCTAAAAAAATAATATATAGTTAGATATAACATGCCACCCCATACTTATTCTATTGCACACCCTCAAACTAAAAATTAAACTTAATATTCACAAGAGCAAATAAAACATGATAACATCGATACAAAGCCATGCATATATTGAACAAAAACACACCTAAACCCCTTGTTAATTACAACAATTGAATAGGGAGGAATCATATGACATAAGGGAAGTCCAAAAAATCAAATTCATCCACAAACACCAAATGTTTTAACAATTTTCCTCATTGAGACATTTTGTCGAACATTTAGCATGTTTAAACAAATAGTGAATTTTTCTATGCATAAAATAAATACAATTACTCCCAATTCAACTAGCCTTGTAAAAAATTCAAACACCCATATCCAAGAATGTAATCGAACCAAAGTAAACACAATGAAAATATGAAAAATGAAAACTTTCCTTCAATGCAATTTATTAACCCAACAGGAAAATTTTGAAGGACTTTAAGGAATGTCATACCTCAATGATGTTTATGCCTGCAAATCATTGGATTGGAGAAATATCGATGTGGATTGATGAGAAAAATGAGTGGTTTGAGGGTTGAAACTTTTGGGGTTAAGAGGAATTTGTTAAGAGAGGGGGATTTTAAAAATCTGTTTGGGTTTGAATAGAAAAAGGAAACTGTTCGGTCCCTTTTATTGGCTTGTGCACATGCGCCAGAAAAACTCACACATGTGCACGAGTTGGGCAGGAAAATTCTATTCGGGTCAATAGCTCGTACAAATACGCCAGTTGAAGCTCACGCATGTGTGCGAGTCGAGAAATACAATTTACACTTTCTAGAATTTGTGCACATATGCACCAGGTGGTGTGCATGTGCCTAAATTAATGATCCATAAACAAGCTAAAATAGTTCCCAACAACTCAAACCAGCTATAAAGCAATGAAAACACATTTGAGTCTATTTAATATGCATTTTAGGAAGATATGCACAAGAAAAACAAGTGAATGAAATAAACCAAACATGCACAAAAGAAAAACAAAATTATATTAAAAAAACAAGGAAGAATGGGTTGCCGTCCATGCATCGCCCTTGTTTATAGTCTTATGCTTGACATTAACACGTAAGATCAAGCATTGATGAGGTGAACGGTTTCCCGTTCCTTGTGGATAATTCCTCCATAGTAGCGCTTCACCTGGTGGCCATTCACTTTAAAGTTTCCTTGGCTCCCTTTAAGTTCCACTGAGCCAAACAGGAATGCCCGCACTACTTCAAATGGTCCAGACTACCTTGACTTCAATTTTCCAGAGAACAATTTTAGTCTTGAATTGTACAATAAAACCATGTCTTTGGTTTTAAATTCTTTCCCAGAAATATGCTTGTCATGACAATCCTTCATTTTCTCCTTGTAAAGTTTTGCCTTTTCATTGGCTTTTCTTCAAAATTCATCCAATTCGTTCAAATCTAGAAGCTTTTTCTCCCCAGCCTCCTTTAGATTGTAATTTTGACTTTGGATTGTCCAATATGCCTTGTGCTCAATTTCCACCGGAAGATGACAAGCCTTATCGGAGACCATTTGATAAGGAGACATTCCTATTGGAATCTTGAAGGCTGTCCTATATGCTCATAGTGCGTCATCAAGCTTTTTGGACTAGTCTTTTCTCGAAGAGTTCACGATTTCCTCAAGAATGCACTTCAACTCCGGATTGGACACTTCCATCTGCCCAGAAGTTTGCGGATGATATGCCAGGGTTGTCTTGTGGGTTACGCTATTTTTTGACAAGATGGATTCAATTAAAAAAGTTTTAAAGTGCAATCCTCTATCACTTATGATTGCTCGTAAGACATCAAACCTTCAGAAAATGTTTTTTCTCACAAAATTCACTACCACTAGAGCATCATTAGTTGGTAGTGCCGCTGCTTCCCCCCACTTGGACACATAATCCACCCACGACAAGAATAAATCTATTGTTGTGTGATGGTGGAGAATGGCTCATAAAATCAAGACCCCCACACATCAAAAATTTTGCAAAGTAAGATATTGTTAAATAGCATTTCATTTCTTCAAAACAGGTTACCGATACAGTAGATTGATATTCATCATATTGTAGCACAAATTCTCTTACATCTCAGAATAATGTTGGCTAGTAGAGCCCACTTTGAAGGATTTTTGACGTTGTTCTTTGAAAACCACTGTGCCCTTCTACCGGTGAAGAGTGACAGTGACATAAGCCACTCTTTATTTCACTTTCTGGAATACATCTCTAGATCACTTATCTCTGAAAGGAACTTTATCTGCTAATTAGAGTCCATCGTGGATAGGATTACCTTACCCACGAGAAAATTAACAATGTCCGCATACCATGGTGCACTACGATCCACTTGCATCAACTTCTCTTCCGGAAAGGTCTCATTGATTGACAACCCCTCACCTAATTCCGCCTTCGACTACTCTAATCTCGATAGGTGGCTACTACCATGTTCTCAGCTCCTTTCTTATCTACCACCTCCCAATCAAATTCTTCCAATAGTAAAATCCACTTGATTAGTCTAGGTTTTGTATTAGTTTTTGTCAATAAGTATTTAAGGGCTGCATGATCTGTATGATCAATCACCTTATTACCTATAAATTATGGCCTAAACTTATCAAATGCAAATACTACTGCTAGCAACTTTTTTTCCGTAGTAGAATAATTCATTTGAGCTTCATTAAGGATACGACTAGCATAGTAAATCACATGCAAAACTATGTCTTTTCTTTGACACAAAGCCGCCCCCACGGCATAGTCGCTCACATCACATATTAATTAAAAAAGCAAATTCTAATTTGGAGCAACTATGACAGGTGTAGTAATCAAAGCTTTTTAAAATTCTTAAAAGCGGACAAACATTTATCATTAAAAACAAAAGGCACATCTTTTCGCAAAAAAATACATAAGGGGCAAGAAATCAAAGAAATTTTTTAATGAAACATCGGTAAAAACTAGCGTGACCTAAAAGGATCTTCGTTCCTTTCACATTAGTTGGAGGAGCCAATTTTTCAATGACTTATACTATAGACTTATCGACTTCAATAACCTTAGCAGAAATTCGATAGACACCTAACACAATTCCTTCTTTAATCATAAAATGACACTTTTCCTAATTTAGTGTCAAGTTGGTAGACTCACATCTTTCCAAAACAAAAGTAGGATTATGTAAACAAGAATAAAAAAAATCACCAAAAATAGTAAATCGTCCATGAAAATTTCAGTAAGTTTCACAATCAAGTCATGGAAAGTAGCAAACATGCATCGTTGGAAGGTGCTAGGAGCATTTCACAACCCAAAAGGTTTACTTCAGTAAGCAAAAGTTCTATATGGACAAGTAAAAGTGGTTCTCACTTGATCTTCAAGGGCAATGGCAATTTGAAAATACCCGAAATTGAGAAAAACTTGTTTGGTGTGATTATTGATTGGTGATTCAATTCAAAAACAAGCAACAATTGAGCCTCAATAACCCTAATCAATACTTGCACATGCTCGCAAAGATATGAGGTGAGTTTGTAGATCGGGTGAGTAAGGATCATTCCCACGAGGACTGTTGAACAACTACTAGGGTTCACAAAAGGACAGACCTATGAACTAGTTAGAAAAATTAATCGCAAGATTTTATTCTATTTAATTAAATTAATTTTTACCACTAAAAAATTAAGAACAATTATCAAACTAATTAAAACTAGAGAAAGTAATGAAATTCACTGAAAGCAAATTTAAATAATGAACTAGAAAAGTAAACGCTGGAAGATTAAATTAAAACTACAAAATTGAAATAAAAACTGAGATTGAAATGAATTTAAATGAAGACATCAATCCCAATAACGTCGCCGTAACAAAAAGTTGATGGAGCTTAAAGTCTTGAACAAGAAATAAAAACCCTAACCCTAGTCCAATTAATTTTCTATTCTAATGTCTAATCTAACTAATGGCTACTACATTATGTTCAACTCCCCTCATAATGGGGTATTTATAGGTTTTACATCAGGGCTTACACCTCTAAGATGATAAAAGTATACAAAAACATAAAAAGGAGTTCAATTGGGTGTAGAAAACTTCAAAAACAAGTAAATTACGTCAGTTAGAACTGCTGCTCGACATGAACACATGCGCAGCCTTTTGATACGTATGTGCATAATTTTTAGACGTGACAGGTCTTTTTTTCTGGGACTTCGCACATCCATGCACACGTGCGCAAATGACAGTTTGCCAGCATCAAATTCCACCTGGATTTCTACCTCGATACTGATGGAATTTGGGAAAACTCAAAATATGAAATCTATAGCCTTTTCTCTGTTCTTTTTAAAGAATCTTGAATCACCTCAATTGGAGATTGGACAAGAAAGTTATGCTAAAAATTCCAAAAAGTGTCCAAATTCACTAACTGCTGTTGTACGTTTTGCATCCTTTTGAATTTTCTCCAACTTTTTGGTCCTTTTGGCTCATTCTTTATTCATGATCTACACAAACTAAATTATTGCTCACATTACATAAAAAATGTGGTCAATGACACGTAAAATATGTGACATATATGAGCATATCAAATACCCCCACACTTTGCTTTCGATCATCCTCGAGCAAAAATAGAATGAAAAAAGTCTTTACACAAGCACATCACAAATGCACCCATCATATCTCAACAATTGTCCACATGAATAATCAAGAACCATGCCATCTAAGAGGTAATCTAAGAACTCAACAGTTCAAATGCAAATAAAACCCTACACATAAAATCCGAAGTGTGTGTGAATACAACCATTTAATAGAAACTCCGATTTAGGGACACTCAGATTAAATTATGTAAACTTTTAGAATTTTTCTGGAAACTCCATAGCTCACTCTTCTTACACATCTCCAATAATATAGACAACCGACTCAATTTAAATCAGGTAAGACTTTTCAGTTGTAATGAAGGCGAAGGTATTGGCTAATCAAGGAATGGAGAAGGATATCACAAGACAAAAAAAGATCTTAAATTAATGCCGACCGCACATCAAAATCAAACTTCCTCTCTAACACATTAAATACCAATACTTCACAAAAATAACCCAACACTTAATCAACAAACAACCATAAAAATTTCATACAACAACCAAAAGGTCTTCCTTTTTCAATTTCAACCCAACAAGCCAACCTTTTCCCTGGACAATTATTTATCAATTTTTTTTAATATCCGCACCCAATATGCGTACCAATGATTGGCACTACCGCCAACAAACCAATGCAAGTACCAGTGATGGGCACTACCTGCAAATACAGGTACAAGTGATAGGCAGTAACTATACACAACAAGGCAGGTACTAGTGATAGGCACTACCTAAACTTGTCAAAAATTTTCTTCTTCATACAAATTTTTTTTCAGTTCCCCCTTTTTGCCCCATAATAGTGCACCATGCACTGTTGCAATCTTCTACCCTCATTCACTACCTTCCACATTCATATCCCCCAAAAAAATGTCTGCAATAAAGCTCTTAAAGTACATTTAGGTTAGAAAAATCAAAGAAATTATTAAGCTCGTCAAGGTAGGTAAAATGAGTTTTAATGAAAGAAAGCGAATGGTGCTTCTCTCAATTCATTAGAAATCAAGACTCAACTAGGGCTACAGGGATAAAACAATTCAATAAAGGTCAGCTTGAAAGGCTCAAACGTCCAAACAAATGCTCTACCCTCATTTTAAAACCAAATTAAATTGTCTATAATTTCACATCAAAAATGTAATAAAGAAAGTTCTGGGATACAATATAGATGAGTCTGCATAATTATATCTAGGTGTCAAAAACAAAATAATTTATGGCTAAGTGATAAAAAATCTTAGAATTCATGTAAGGAAATTATTAACATCGACTACCCACGAATGACAATTTAGCTCAAAAATTATCCTGGAGAAAATTAAAGAGACATGCTAAGCAATTGAAAATTTTTCAAAAATCTAAAAAAAGTTGCACTAATTCACACAAGAATTTTCAAAAATATTAGAAATCTTTCAGATTAAAAGAAAAGCTAAAATACTGCAACAAATTCAGCAAACTACACCAAGCAAATATAAATCTAGATAACTCCCCGCCCCAAACTTAGAGATAAACATTTTCCCCTATGTTAAAGAAAAAAAAAAACATAAATAGGGAAGTAGGGAAAGCTTCTCTGGCAATGAAGAACGGTTGATGCAGAATATCCAGTCATAAATATCTACGAGGCAAGTTGAAACTTGTCATAGCACTAAAACAAGAACAAACGTAATACCCATTAAGATATTAAGACAATAAGAGAATCCACAATAGTAGGAAACTTAATCCCTTTCGGACACATACAACTATCAAAACAAAGAAATCATAAAGTAACAAAACAACATGAAATCATCCCACAATAAGTGAAAAGCTAAAAAAATGGAGATTGATAACAAAACCCAAAGTGGCATCTACACAAGAACAACGAAACCAGGACTCGTCGTCAGAGAGAGCTAGCTCGTGTGGAAAATGGGGAAAAGGGGGAAAGGTAGAAAAATTGTCCCCTCACTTTTGGGCTAACTATCGGGCCTCCATCGTCTACTGCACTCATACTGGTAATGAGCAAACATATCAAAGTGGCGTTGCAAGCACTTTTTCTCTGCTAAAATCTACTGAAATATCTCCTCTATGTGACTAAGTCTTGCCTTTTGTTCCTTATTCAATGCAAAAGCTTGAGCAGGGGTCCTACGAACTAGAGTTCTGGTATCACCATCCAATGCTATAAGCTTACTAGGTTTCAACTTTTCTTTGCCAGGGCCTATCACAATACCATCATCAAGACATAACATAGTAATCATATGTGGGATTCACAAGCCAGCGGGCTTGACCACTGTGGTATGCTGAATTTACTAGCTAATAAAGTGGCCCACATCTACCGGTCAACCAGAAGCAATAGCATATAATAATTTGTCTTGCTCCAAAGTTACACGAGTTAGATGAGTTACCGGAAGGAGACAAGCACAAATAAATTTAAACCAGACAAACCAAACTGGACGAAGCATATTGGCATTGAAACGTCTGGCAACTCCCCCAGCAGCCCTTCTCCATTCCATATCTCCGGTGCAGATAGTATTTGCGATGTTATTTAGCTCTATATTAGTGTCTCGAATCTTTGGCCATTCGTCATTGCAAACCCAGTACATTACTCACAATAACCTTTTAATCACATTATCAGAGATATCCACTGATTTTCCCCAAACAAAAACTTCATACTCTGCGTAGAGATGCATATTGGCATGGAATTCACGTACTACTGGGAGCATGGATTTCTTTAAGATAGAGACGAAGTAATTCCAGCCACGTGCTCACACAACATTGTGAATTTCAAGGGCTCTAGTGGTAGGGATTTGTATATCCCTTTCTTTAATTGCCACTTCTTTTTATAATATCGGACTATTATCATTTGGAGGCCACAGCGTTTAGAAACTGATTTGGAATTTGTTCCTCATCCTACTCAAAATGTTCTTGTAGTGGCTCCAGCGGTAGGCTTGCGTTTGCATGTCATGCTAGAAAAAATATAATATTAGATATACAACACACGCACATAACATGCCACCCCACACTTATTCCATGTACATCCTCAAACTAACAATTAAACTTAATATTCACGGGAGCAAATAAAACATGCTAACACCCATACTATAATGTCATGCTTATATTGAGCCAAAATATACCTTAACCCCTTGTTAATTACAAAAATTGAATAGGGTATAATCATATGACATGAGGGAAGTCCAAAAAAATCAAATTCATCCACAAACACCAAATGTTTTAACAATTTTCCTCATTCAGACATTTTGTCAAACACTTAGCATACATGAACAAATAGTGAATTTTTCTATGTATAAAATACATACAATTACCCCCAATTCAACTAACCATGTAAAAATTTCAAACACCCTCATCCAAGAATGTAATCCGAGAAAAAAAAACACCATGAAAAGTATGAAAAATGAAAACTTTCCTTCAATGCAATTTGTTAACCCAACAATAAAAATTTGAAGGACATTAAGGAATGTTATACCTCAATGATTTTTATGCTTGCAAAATTGGATAAATCTTGATGTGGATTGATGAGAAAAAAGACTGGTTTGAGGGTTTAAAATTTTGGGGTTTGGAGGAATTTGTAAAGAAAGAGGGATTTATAAAAATACATCTATGTCTGGATTTGAATAGCAAAAGGAAACAGTTCAGTCCCTTTTATTGGCTTGCACACATGCACAAGATAAACTTGCGCATGTTTGCGATTAGGCAGGAAAATGCAATTCAAGTCTGTAGCTTGCACACATGTACCACATGAAGCTCGCGCATGTGCGTCAATCGAGAAATACAATTTTCCCTTTCTGGAATTTGTGCACATGCACTCCAGGTGGTGTGCATGGGCATGTGTATAAGACCCATAAACATGCCAAAATGGTTCCCAACTACTTAAACTAGCTATAAAGCAATGAAAACACATTTGAGTCTATTTAATATGCAATTTAGTATGTTATGCACACGAGAAACATGTGTATGAAATAAAACCAAACGTGCAAAAAGAAAAAAAAATTAAAAATAAAAACATGGGTTGCCTCCCATGCAATGCCTTTGTTTATAGTCTTAGGCTCGACTTTGGCATGTAAGACAAGCACTGATGACGTGAACGGTTTCCCATTCCTCATGGATCATCTATAATTTCTCCATAGTAGCGCTTCACTGGGTGGGCATTCACTTTGAAGTTTCCTTGGTTCCCTTTAAGTTCCATAGAGCCATACGGGAATGCTCGCTTTACTTCAAATGGTCCGGACCATTTTGACTTCAATTTTTCGAGGAGAAATTTTAGTCTTGGATTATACAATAAAACCAAGTTCCCAGTTTTGAATTCTTATCTAGAAATATGTTTCTCTTGACAATCCTTCATTTTCTCCTTGTAAAGTTTTGCATTTTCATAGGTTTCTCTTCGAAATTCATCCAATTCATTCAAATCTAGAAGCATGTTCTCCCCAGCCTCCTCTAGATCATAATTTAGACTTTTGATTGCCCAATATTCCTTGTGCTCAATTTCCACCGAAAGATGACAAGCCTTAGCACAGACCACTAGATAAGGAGACATTCCATTGGAGCCTTGAAGGTTGTCCGATATGCCCATACTATGTCATCAAGCTTTTTGGACTAGTCCTTCCTCGAAGAGTTCAATTATTTTTGGTTTTCTCAAGAATGTGCTTCAATTCCTGATTGGACACTTCTACCTTCCCAGAAGTTTACGAATGATATGGTAGGGCTATCTTGTGGTTTACACCATATTTGCCCCACACATCAAAAATTTTGCAAATTAAGATTTTGTTCAATGTCATTTCATCTCTCCTTATGGGCATACATAGCTATCAAAAAAAAGAAATTAAAAAGAAAATAACCAAAAACATGGAATCATCTTGAAATAAGTGAAAAGCTAAAAAAACGGAGATGAATAAGTCCATCTTCAAGAACAAATCCCAAAGTTGCATTGACACAAGAAGAAAGAAATCCGGACTCATTGTCAGAGGGAGCTAGCTCGTGTGGAAAAAGGTGAATAGGTGGAAAGGTAGAAGAATCCTCTCCTCGCTCTGAGGCTAACTATTGAGCCTCTATCATCTGCTACCACTCCTACTGCTAATGAACATACATATCCAAGTGGTGTTGCAGCCGCTTTTTCTCTGCTAAAATCTACTGAATGGCATCTCTTCTTGACTTAGTCTTGCCTCTAGTTCACTAGTCGATGCGAAAGCTTAAGCAAGTGTCTTATGAACTAGAGGTCTAGCACCACCATCCAATTCTATAAGCTTACTAGGTTTCAACATTTCCTCAACTGGGTCCATCACAACACCATCATCAAGACGTAACATAGTAATCAGATGTGGGAATCACAAGCCAGCGGGCTTGACCACTGTGGTATGCCAAATTTACTGGCAAATAAATTGGCCTGCATTCTCCGGTCAACCAGAAACAATAGCATATAGTCTTGCTCCAAAGTTACATGAGTTAGATGACTTACCAGAAGGAGACGAGCACAAATAAATTTAATCCAGGAAAATCAAACCAACTGAAACATATTGGCATCGAAATGTCAGGCAACTCCCCCAGCACCATTTCTCCGTTCCACATCTCCAATGCAAATAAGAGTCGTGATGAGCTCCATATTAGTGTGTCGAATCGTCGGCCATTCATCATTTCAATCCTACGGTTTACTCGCAATAGCTGATTAATCGCATTACCAAAGATATCCATTGATTTCCCCAAACAAAGACTTCATACTCTACGTAGAGATGCATATTGGCATAGAATTCAAGTACAATCGGGAGCACAGCTTCCTTTAGGGTAGAGACGAAGTAATTCTACCCACGTGATCGCACAACATTGTGAATTTCAGATGCTCTAATGGTAGGGATTTGTATATCCCTCTCTTTAATTGCCACCATTTTTACAATATCGGACTCTTATTGTTTGTAGGCCGCGGCGTTTAGAAACTGATTTGAAACTTGTTCCTCATCCTGCTCAGAATGTTCTTGTTGTGGTGCTGCAGAGGAAGAGGCTCCAGTAGTAGGCTTGCCTTTGCACATCATGCCTAAAAAAATATAATATTAGATATAACACATGCACACAATATTCCACCCCACACTTATTCCATTGTACATCCTCAAAATAACAATTAAAATTAATATTCACAAGAGCAAATAAAACATGATTTTTGTAGCACCCGTACTAGGTCATGCGTATATTGAACCAAAACACTCCTTAACCCCTTGTTAATTATAAAAACTGAATAGTGAAAAATCATATGACATAAAGGAAGTCCAAAAAAATCAAATTCGTCCACAAACACCAAATGTTTTAATAGTTTTTTTCATTGAGACATTTTGTCGAACACTTAGTGTGCATGAACAAATAGTGAATTTTTCTATGTATAAAATACATACAATTACTCGCAATTCAACTAACCATGTAAAAATTTCAAACACCTACATCCAAGAGTATAAACTTTCCTTCAATGCAATTTATTAACCCAACAAGAAAATTTTGAAGGAGTTTAAGGAATGTCATAGCTCAATGATGTTTATGCTTGCAAAATTGGAGAAATCTTGATGTGGATTGATGAGAAAAAATATTGGTTTGAGGGTTGAAAATTTTGGGGTTGACAGGAATTTGTAAAGAGAGGGGGATTTGAAAAATATGTTTGGGTTTGAATAGGAAAAGGAATAACCGTTCAGTCTCTTTTATTGGCTTGCGCATGAGGGTAGGAAAATGCTATTTGGGTCTGTAGCTTGCACACATGCACCAGTTGAAGCTCGCGCATGTGCTCAAGTCAAGAAATACAATTTAACCTTTCTAGAATTTGTGCACATGTGCACCAAGTGGTATGCATGTGCATAAATTAAGACCCATAAACATGCCCAAATGGTTCCCAACTACTCAAACCAGCATAAAGCAATGAAAACACATTTGAGTCTATTTAATTTGCATTTTAGTATGATATGCACACAAAAAACAAGTGTAAGAAATAAAACCAATCATGCACAAAGAAAAATGAAATTATAAAAATAAAAAAAAACCTTGGTTGCCTCCCATGTAGTGCCCTTTTTTATAGTCCTAAGCTCGACTTTGGCACGTAGGATCAATCATTGATGAGGTGAACAATTTCCCATTCCTCGTGTATAATTCCCCCATAGTAGTACTTCACTCGATGGCCATTCACTTTGAAGTTTCATCTTGGTTCCCTTTAAGTTTCACTGAGCTATACAGGAATGCCCACACTACTTCAAATGGTCCGGACCATCTTGTCTTCAATTTTCTAGGGGGCAATTTTAGTTTTGAATTATATAAGAAAACCATGTCCCTGGTTTTGAATTCTTACCCAGAAATATGCTTGTCATGCCAATCCTACATTTTCTCCTTATAAAGTTTTGCATTTTCATAGGTTTCTCTTTGAAATTCATCAAATTCATTCAAATCTAGAAGCCTTTTCTACTCAGCCTCCTTCAGATTATAATTTAGACTTTTGATTGCCCAATCTGCCTTGTGCTCAGTTTTCACCAAAAGTTGACAAACCTTATCGTAGACCATTCGATAAGGAGACATTCCCATTGGAGTCTCGAAGGCTGTCCTATATGCCCATAGTCTTAAAGGTTGTCCTATATGACCAGTCCTTCCTCGAAGAATTCACGGTTTTCTCAAGAATGGGTTTTAACTCTCGATTGGACACTTCTACCTACCCAGAAATATGTCTGTGAATGATATGCTAGGGCTATCTTGTGGCCTACACCATATTTGGATAAGACATACTAAAATAAAAAAATTTTGAAGTCCGATCCTCTTTCGCTTATAATTGCTCGCAGGACACCAAACCGTGAGAAAATAGTCTTTCCCACAAAATTCACTGTCACTCGAGCATCATTGGTTGGTAGTGCCACTATTTCCACCTACTTGGACAAGTAATCCACTGTCACAAGAATAAATCTGTTGTTGTGTGATGGTCGAAAAGAGCCCATAAAATCAATAACCCACACATTGAAAATTTCACAAAATAATATATTTTTAAATGGCATTCATCTCTTCTAGACAAGTTACCGGCACGTTGACATTCATCACATTGCAGCACAAAGTCTCTTGCATCTCAGAATAATATAGGCCTGTAGAGCCCACTCTAAAGGATATTTGCCTTTGTCCTTTCAGAGCCATAGTGCCCTTCTACCGGTGAAGAGTGACAATGATATAAGACACTTTTTCATATTTGACTTTTCGTAATACATCTCCAGATCACATGGTCTTTGCATTAGCGGTATAGACAGGGATCATCCCAAATGTAGTATTTCATCTTCAAAAGAAACTCCATAGTGGATTGGATTCCTTGGCCACGAGGAAATTAACAATATCCACATACCAAGGTGCACTACTATCCACTCGCACCAAGTGCTCTTCCGGTAAGGTCTCATTGATCGTCAACTCCTCACCTAATTTTACCTTTGACTACTCTAATCTCGATAGGTGCCGAGTTCTTAGCTCCTTTCTTATCTAACACCTCTCAATCAAATTCATGCAATAGTAAAATCCACCTGATTAGTCCAGGTTTTGCATCATTATTCGGCAATAAGTATTTAAGGGCCGCATGATATGTATGAACAATCACCATATTACCTATAAGTTCTGGCCTAAACTTGTTAAATGCAAATACTGTTGCTAGCAACTCTTTTTCCGTAGTAGAATAATTCATTTTAGCTTCATTAAAGATACATAAGTTGACACAGTAAATCACATGCAAAACACTATCTTTTTTTAGACACAAAGCCGCCCCCACGGCATAGTCACTCGCATCATACATTAATTCGAAAGGCAAATTCCAATTTCGAGCAACTATGACTAGTGCGGTAATCAAAGCTTTTTTTAATTTTTCTAAAGCAGACAAAAATTCATCATTAAAATCAAAAGGCACACCTTTTGCAACAAAGTACATAAGGGGCGAGAAATCAATGAAAAAATTTGAATACAACGTCGGTATAAACCAACTTGACCTAAAAAGCTCATCACTCCTTTCACATTAGGAGAAGTAGGCAATTTTTCAATAACTTCTACTTTAGACTTATTGACTTCAATGACCTTAGCAGAAATTCGATGGCCTAACACAATTCCTTCTCTAACCATAATATGACACTTTTCCAATTTAGTGCCAAGTTGGTAAACCCACATCTTTCCAAAACAGGAGCAAGGTTATCCAAACAATAATCAAAAGAATCACCAAAAACGACAACCAATATCGTCCATGAAAATTTCAATAAATTTCTCAATCATGTCATGGAAAATAGCAAACATGCATCGTTGGAAGGTGCTAGAAGCATTGTACAACCCAAAACACAAACGCTGTCATGCAGAAGCTCCATATAGACAAGTGAAAGTGGTTTTCTCTTAATTTTCAAGGGCAATGGCAATTTGAAAAATACCCTAAATTGAGAAAAACTTGTTCAGTGTAATTCTTGATTGTGTAATTCAATTCACAAACAAGTAATAATTAAGCCTTAAAAGCCCTAATCAATACCTACACATACTCGCAAGGACAAGAGGTATGTTTGTTGATCAAGTAAGTAAGGATCGTTCCCACAAGAACGATTGGGCAATTACTAGAGGTCACAAACCTACAAACTAGTTAGACAAATTATTTGTAAGATTTTGTTCTACCTAACTAAATTAATTTTAACCACTAAAAAATTAAGAATAATTATCAAAACTAATTAAAACTAGAGCAAGCAATGAAGTCTATTCACCGAAAGCAAATTTAAATACTGAACTAGAAAAGTAAATGCATGAAGATTAAATTAAATATATAGAATTGAAATAAAAACTGAGATTGAATTGAATTTAATTGAAGAAATCAAACTCAATAGCGTAGCCGCAAAAAAAAGTTGATGGAGCATTAAGTCTTGAACAAGAAAAGAAAACCATAACCCTAATCAAATGAATTTTCTATTCTAACGTCTAATTTAACTAATGGCTACTACGTTATGCTATATTCCCCTCATAATGAGGTATTTATTGGTTTTACATCTGGGCTTAGATGGTGAAAGTTCTTTTTTCTTGGAGTGCACAGACTTTTCCCCGCACAAGTGCACAAATGACAGTTTGCCAGCTTCAAATTCCACCTTTATTTCAACCTCGATGCTAATGGAATTTGGGAAAACTCAAAACATGAAAGTTGTAGCTCTTCCTCTTAACTTTTAAAAGAATCTTGAATAACCTCAATTAGAGCTTGGACAAGAAAGTTATGAAGCTTAAAATTCCAAACTATGTCCAAATTCACTTCCGGCCGGTGTATGTTTTGCGTCCTTTTGGGTTTTCTCCAACTTTTTGGTCTTTTTGGATCCTTTTTCATTCAAGATCTACATAAAGTAAATAGAAAACATTTAAGGTCATAATTAACTCAATTAATGCTCATACTACATAAGAAAAATGTGGTAAATGACACAAAATATATGACATTTGTGAACTTATCAAATACCCACACTTAGCTTTTGATTGTCCTCGAGAAAAAATAAAATGAAAATAGACAAGTTCTTCACAAATGCACCCAACATATCCCAAAAATTGTCCACATGAATAATTAAGAACCATGCCATCATAAGAGGTAGTCTAAGAACTCAACAGTTCAAATGCCAATAAAACCCTACACATGAAATCCGATGTGCGTGTGAATATAGCCATTTAATTGAAACTCCGATTTAGGGAAACTTGGATAAAATTATGCAAACTCTTAGAATTTTTCTAAACACCGTATGTGGTCTAACTCACTCTTCTTACACATCTCCACTAATGTAAACAACCGACTCAATTTAAATCAAGTAGGACTTTTTAGTTTGTAACGAAGGCTAAGGTATTGGCTAATCAAGGAGGGAGAAGGATATCACAAGACAAAGAAAGAGCTTTAAATTAATGCTAGCCACATGTAAAAATAAAGCTTCCTCTCCAACACATTAAGTACCAATCCTTCACAGAAATAACCCCACACTTAATCAACAGACACCCATAAAAATTTCATGCAACAACCTAAAATTCTTCCTTTTCCAATTTCAACCTAACACGCTAACCTTTCCCTGGACATTTATTTATCAATTTGTTTTTAATGTCCACTACCAACACGGGTACCAAAGATAGGTACTACCCACAAACACAGCAATGCGAGTACCAGTGATATTCACTACTTGCAAATACAGGTACCAATGATAGGAACTACCTATATCACAACAAGGCAGGTACCAGTGATAGGCACCCCCTGCACTTGTCAAAAAATTTTGCTCTTAATTCAAATTTTTTTTCAATACCATCTCTTTACCCTATAGTAGTACACCACCCATTCTTGCAATCTTCCACCCTCATTCACTGTCTTCTGTTGAACCCCAGTTATGTTAATCATGTTTGATGATGTCCAAATAGCACTAATGGTTTGAAAACAAGTGTGTAGAAAAATAGGGAGGTTTGGACGCAAATGATCGTCCAAACAAAACAACCAGAAAACTCCATAGACGCAAATGACTGTCCGAAAGATAGAGCTTCGGACGATGGTAATCGCCCGACACAAAGAATTTGAAGCAGTCTCGGACGAAGAACAGCGTCTGATCATATTTCCAGAAGACTTTGCTTCGATCGGACGCAGGTTCAGACGCATCCTCGGACATCCGAACGAATACCCTCAGAGAACGGATGTAGCGTCAGATGCAGAGGTTAGCAGCGGCCGTCCGAAAGGTCCAACGGCTAGTTTTTCAGTAAACAGAAAATAAACATTGGAAAGTTGTTGGAAGCAGATTTTGAAGGACAAGGGCAACTATAAAAACCCCTAAGCCTGAATTAAAGTAGGAGAGACTTCTACATTGATTTCAAGTAATTCTTGAGCAATTTGGGAGAAATAGTGAGTACAAGTGTTGTAATAGTGTAGGTAGTTTTGTGAAAAGAGCTTAGAAGTGAAAAAGTTCTTCAAGTGTAAGAGTGGAGAGATAACAATTGTAACAAATGGAGGTTATGAGTGTAAAACTCTTGACTCAGCTAAAGGAAATTAGTGTGAGCAAGAGTGATCCTCACTTGTATACAAAAGGTTATTGTCTCACCTACTTTGAAGAGACTTTTAGTGGTTGAACTTCAAGTTGAGAACTTGGTAGTTGCCTTGAGAGAAGCTCTTTGTGAATGTACTCCAAGCTTGAGAAGCTTGGGAGTTTGGTTAGCATTTCTTCATCTTAATATTTTTATTGGTTCTTTGTGATTCAATTGTTGAATCTCTACTTGTGATTATTTGTGCTTAAGTGTTCATTTGTTGCATAAAGTTGTTGAATTTCCATTAAGCACATTACAAAGTTTGTTTCTTGAAACAACCTAATTCACCCCCCTCTTAGGTTGCTTTTTAGGCCAACACCTTCCACCCTCATATCCCCCAAATAAATGTGTATAATAAAGCTCTTAAGGGACATCAGGTTAGAAAAATCAAAGAAATTATTAAGCTCATCAAGGTAGGTAAAATCAATTTTAATCAAAAAAATTGAATGGTGCTTCTCCCAGTCGTTGCAAATCAAGGCTCAAATTGGGTACTAGGGATAAAATTCAATAAAGCTTAGCTTGAAAGGCTCAAACATCCAAAGAAATGGTCTACCATCATTTCTAAGACCAAATTAAGCTATCTATGATTTCACTTCGAAAATGTAATAAAATAAGTTTCGGGATGCAATATAAATGAGTCTACATAATCATCCCTGAGTGTCAAAAATAAAAATAATTCATGGCTTAGTGCTCAGAAATTCTTAGAATTCATGCAAGGAAATTATTAACGTGACTACCTACTAACGCACGGTTTTGCTAAAAAATTATCATGTAGAAAATCAAAGAGACGTGCTAAGGGATTGCAAAATATTCAAAAATCTCAAAATTGCCTCTAATTCGCACAAAAAATTTCAAAAATCTTAAAAAGCTCTCATATTAAAAGAAAAGCTAAAATATTGCAGAAAAATTGAGCAGACAATACCAAGCAAATATAAATCTATATAACTCCCCACCCCACACTTAAAAATAAACATTGTCCCAAATGTTAAAAGAAATAATAGCATAAAAGGGAAGGGGAAAGCTTCTCTGGCAATGAATAACGGCTGGTGCAGAATATCCCATCATAAATATCTACGAGGCGGGTTGAAACTTGTCATATCACTAAAACAAGAACAAACGTTATACCCATTAAGACATTAAGACAATAAGAGAATTCCTAGTAGTAGGAAACTTAATGCCTTATGGGCATACACAACGATCAAAATGAAGAAATTAAAAAGAAAATAATAAAAAATATGAAATATTCCTAAAGTTCCCTTCCTTTATAAGTAAAAAGCTAAAAAATCAAATTTCAGTAAGTTTATCTTCAAGAACAAATCCCAAAGTGGCATCGACACAAGAACAAAGAAATCAGGACTCGTCGTCAGAGGGAGCTAGCTCGTATTGAAAAAAGGGAAATAGTGGAAAGGTAGATGAATCCTTCCCTCGCTCTCGGGCTAACTGTCGAGCCTCCATCGCCTGCTGCGACTCATACTAATAATGAACAAACATATCAAAGTGGTGTTGCAAGCACTTTTGTTCTGCTAAAATCTGCTGAAGCGTCTCCTCTTGACTAAGTCTGGCCATTGGTTCACTAGTCGATACAAAAGCTTGAGCAGGGTCCTACGAACTGGAGTTCTGGTACCACCATCCAATACTATAAGCTTATCGGGTTTCAACTTTTCTTTAGCCCGTTCCATCACAACACCATCAACAAGACATAGCACAGTAATCAGATGTGGGAACCACAAGCCAGAGGGCTTGACCACTATGGCGGGCCGAATTTTCTAGCTAATCAAGTGACCCACATCTGGACCACCGGTCAACAAAAAGTCATAGAATATAATAATCTGTCTCATTCCAAAGTTACATGAGTTAGATGAATTAACAGAAGGAGACGAGCACAAATAAATTTAAACTAGACAAACCAAACCGGCTTAAGATTATTGGCATCGAAATGTCGGGCAACTTCCTCAGCACCCTTTGTCCATCCATATCTCCGGTGCAGATAAGATTCGTGATGTCATTCAGCTCCATATTAGTCTCTCGAATCATCGGCCATTCATCATTGTGAACCCAGTTTTCTCACAACAATCGATTAATTGCATCACAAGAGATATCCACTGATTTTCTTCGAACAAAGACTCCATACTCTACGTAGAGATGCATATTGGCATAGAATTCATGTATTACCGGGAACACGACTTCCTTTGAGGAAGATATGAAGTAATTCCAGCCATGTGCTTGCCCAACATTGTGAATTTCAGGGGCTCCAGTGGTAGAAATTTGTATATCCCTCTCTTTAATTGCCGCCCATTTGATTTACAATATCTGACTCATATCATTTGTAGGCCGCAGTGTTTAGAAACTGATTTGGAACTTGTTCCTCCTCCTACTCAGAATGTCGTTGTTGTGGTGCTACAGAGAAAGAGGCTCCAGCGGCAGGCTTGCGTTTGCGTGTCATGCCTAAAAAAAAAATCATATTAGATATAACACACGCATATAGCACACTACCCAACACTTGTTCCATTGTACACCCTCAAACTAAAAATTAAACTTAATATTCACAAGAGCAAATAAAACATGATAACACACATACTAAGTCATGCATATATTGAACCAAAACACCCCTAAACCCCTTGTTAAATACAAAAGTTGAACAGGGAGTAATCATATGAGCTAAGGGAAGTCCAAAAAATCAAATTGATCCACATACACGAAATGTTTTAACAATTTTCCTCATTGAGACATTTTGTCAAACACTTAGCATGCAAGAACAAATAGTGAAGTTTTCTATGTATAAAATACGTAAAATTACTCCCAATTCAACTACTTACCATGAATTCAAACACCCACATCAATGAATGTAATCCAACAAAAACACCATGAAAGTATGAAAAATGGAAACTTTCTTTCAATGCAATTTATTAACCCAATAAGAAAAATTTGAAGGACTTTAAGGAATGTCATACCTTAATGATGTTTATGCTTCCAAAATTGGAAAAATCTTGATGTGGACTTATGAGAAAAATGAGTGGTTTGAGGGTTGAAAATTTTGGGGTTCAGAGAAATTTGTAAAGAAAAGAGGATTTGAAAAATATGTTGGATTTTAATAGATAACGGAAACCGTTCGGTCCATTTTATTGGCTTGTGCACTTGCGCAAGATCAACTTGCGCATGTGCCTAGTCAGCAAGAAAATTCTATTCAGGTCTGTAGCTTGCACACATGCACAAGTTGAAGCTCACGCATGAGCTCAAGTCAAGAAATACAATTTACCTTTTTTAGAATTTGTGCACATGCATCCCAGGTGGTGTGCATGTCCTTAAATTAAGACCCATACAACATGCAAAAGTGGTTCCCAACTACTCAAACCAACTATAAAGCAATGAAAACACATTTGAATCCGTTTAATATGCATTTTAGGATGATATGTACACCAAAAACAAGTGTATGAAACAAAACCAAACACACACAAAGAAAAACAAAATTGTAAAAAAAATATGGGTTGCCTCACATACAGTGCCTTTGTTTATAGTTTTAGGCTCCACTTTGGCACGTAAGATCAAGAACTGATGAGGTGAACAGTTTTCTGTTCCTTGTGGATAATTCCTCCATAGTAGCGCTTCATTGAGTGGCCATTTACATTGAAGTTTCCTTGGTTCCCTTTAAGTTCCACTGAGCCATACGGGAATGCCCGCACTACTTCAAGTGGTCCAGAGCATCCTGACTTCAATTTTCTAGGGAACAATTTTAGTTGTGAATGTACAATAAAACCTTGTCTCCGGTTTTGAATTCTTTCCCAGAAATATGCTTGTCATGCCAATCCTTCATTCTTTCCTTGTAGGATAATTTCTGCATTTTCATATGCCTTTCTTTGAAATTCATGCAATTCACTCAAATCTAGAAGCCTTTTCTCCCCAGCCTCTTTCGTATCGCAATTTAGACTTCTGATTGCCCAATATGCGTTGTGCTCAATTTCTAGCGGAAGATGACAAGCCTTACCATAGACCATTCGATAAGGAGACATTCTTATTGGAGTCTTGAAAGCTTTCCTATATGCCCATAGTTCGTCATCAAGCTTTTTGAACCAGCCCTTCCTCAAAGAGTTCATGATTTTCTCAAGAATGTGCTTCTTCTCCCGTTGGGCACTTCCACCTGCCTAGAAAATTGTAAATGATATACTAAGACAATCTTGTTGGTTACACCATATTTGGACAAGACGGATTCAAATAGAAAATTTTTAAAATGTAATCCTCCATGACTTAGGATTGCTCACGAGACACCAAATCTTGAGAAAATGTTCTTTCACACAAAATTCACTACCACTCAGCCATCATTGGTTAGTAGTGCCACACTGCTTTCACCCACTTGAACACGTAATCCACTGCCACAAGAATAAATCTGTTATTGTGCAATGATGGAAAAGACCCATAAAATCAATGCCCCACACATCAAAAACTTTGCAAACTAAGATATTGTTCAATGGCATTTTACCTCTTCTAGACAGTTTACTAGTGCGTTGATATTCATCACATTGTAGCACAAAGTCATTTGCATCTCAGAATAATGTAGGCCAGCAGAGCCTATTCTGAAGGATCTTTGTTGTTGTCCTTTGAGAGCCATGGTGCCCTCCTACCGGTAAATAGTGATAGTGATATAAGACACTCTTTATTTTACTTTCTAGAATATATCTCCGGATCACTTGGTCTTTGCATCAGTAGTATAGATGAGGATTATCCCAAATGTAGTATTTTATCTCCAAAAGGAACTTTTTATACCGATTAGAGTCTATTGTGGATGGGACTACCTTGGCCATGAGGAAATTAACAATATTCGCATACCAAAGTGCATTATTATGCAATCTTACATCAAGTGCTCCTCCAAAAAGGTCTCATTGATCGGCAACTCCTCACCTAATTCTGCCTTTGACTACTCTAATCTCGATAAGTGGTATGCTACCGTGTTCTCAGCTCCTTTCTTATCTACCACGTTGCATCATTTTCCATCAATAAGTATTTAAGGGCTGCATGATCTGTATGAACAATCACCTTATTACCTATAAGATATGACCAAACTTATCAAATGCAAACACTACTTCTAGCAACTTCTTTTCTGTAGTAGAATAATTCATTTGAGCTTCATTAAGGTGCGACTAGCATAGTAAAACACATGCAAAACTCTGTCTTTCTTGTGACACAAAATTTCCCACACGGTATAGTCGCTAGCATCGCACATTAATTCAAAAGGCAAATTCAAATTCAAAGCAACAACGACTAATGTGGTAATCAAACCTTTTTTCAATTTTTCAAAAGCAGACAAACAATCATCACTAAATACAAAAGGCACATCTTTTAGCAACAAAGAAACATAAAATCGAAGAAAATTTTTTAATGAAACGTCAGCAAAAATTAGCGCGACCTATGAAAGATCTTCATTCCTTTCATATTAGTAGGAGGATGCACTTCTACTTTAGACTTATCGACTTCAATGGCCTTAGCAGAAATTCGATGGCCGAACACAAATCCTTCTCTCACCATAAAATGACACTTTCCCAGTTTATTTCCAAGTTGATAGATTCACATATTTCCAAAATAGAAGCAAGATTATCTAAACAAGAATCAAAAGAATCACCAATAAAACTAAAATCGTCCATGAAAATCTCAATAAATTTCTCAAGCATGTCATGTAAAATAACAAACTTTCATCACTAGAAGGTTCTAGGAGCATTGGGCAACCCAAAAGGCATATGCTGATAAGCAAAAGTTCCATATGGACAAGTAAAAGTGGTTTTCTCTTGATTTTCAGGGGCAATGGAAATTTGAAAATGCCCTGAATAACCATTGAGAAAGCAATAAAATGCATGTCCAGACCATGTAAACTCTCATGCATTTGATCATTGAATGAAAAAGGAAAATGATCTTTCCTAGTGGCTTCGTTAAGTTTTCAATAGTCAATGCGCATCCGCCACCCCGTCACTAAGCTAGAGGGAATCAGTTCTTTTTTTTCATTTAAAACTACCGTGATCCCCCTTTTTTTTGGAAATGCTTCATTTGGACTTACCCATTCACTATCATTTATGGGATAAATAATCCTAGTGTCTAACAATTTCAAAACCTCTTTTTTAGTTGCCTGTTATAAAGTTGGATTTAATCTTCTTTGAGGTTGTCTAATGTAGTTGTCATTAAGGAGTATTTTGTGCATGCATGCTGAAGGGCTTATGCCTTTTATGCTCTCAATGCTCCATGCAATTGCCCCACGATGCTTTCTAAGAACAAAAATCAATTTACCTAATTCAATATCTTAAAGTAAAGCACTCACTATGACAGGATATATATCATGTTCTCCAAGAAAAACATATTTAAGAAGAGAAGAAAGTCGTTCACTTCTTAGTTCAACCTTAGGGGGTTCGTTGGTCAGAGAACCCCCATTTACCTTTACTATCCAATTTGCTTTCCTCCGCTACTTCCTCCAAGTCCCCCTTTTGAATGCTTTCTTGTTCAATAGATTCCATCATATCTTCATGGAAGTCTTCCATGTCTTTGGTGTCATCTTCCATAGATTTCTTGTAAAAATCCATAACTAAATCATCAATAATATCAACACTCATTACCTCATCATATTCATACGAAAATTTAATAGAATCAAAAATATTAAATGACACAATATAATCACTGACTCTGAATTGTAAATTTCCAACCTGAACATCTGTAATGGCTCGTCTGGTGGCCAAAAAAGGTTTTCCAAGAATTAAAAGGGTCACCACATCTTTCTCCATGTTGAGAACCATAAAGTCTACCAGCAGGAATACTTTTCCTACTTTAATGATGAGGTCCTCGACCACTCCTACCGGTTGTCTGACACTTAAATCTACCAATTGAAGATTGACGTTTGCTGGCACTTTGAGTCCTTTTCCATTCAACTTCTTATAAGTGGAATGAGGCACAAGGTTGATGTAGACACCCAAATCACAAAGGGTTCTTTGAAATGTCACTCTTCCTATCTCCCATGGGATGAAAAATGAGCCAGGATCCTTAAACTCAGGTAAAAGATTCTTTTGAATAATAGCATTGCATCATCGTTTAAAACACAAAATCTAATCCGCCATTAGCTTCCTATTGCTCGATAAAATTTGTTTCATGAGCTTGGCATAGCTAGGAATATTTTCAATGGCTTCAATGAAAGGAATGTTAATTTCAATCTTCTTGAAAATTTCCAAAATTTTCTTGAATTTCTTTGTTTTCTTATCCTCCTTCATCGTTTAAGGGAAAGGAATACTTACCTACTTATCTGGTAAAGTAGAGAGGTCCTTCGTGTTACCTTGTTAGTCAAAAACTTTGGAAGGTGATTCTTGATCATCGGTGCTCTTGGATGTCTCTCTTTTTTCCTTTGCCTCACTCTTCTCACCACAGTCCTTGCATCATCCTCATTAAACTTTCCTCGACTCCACGGTCCTACCACACCTCAAAGTAACTACTTCCACTTTCTCTCTCCCATGGGTGTTATCCCTTGGGTTAGAAATAGTGTCACTTGGCAATGCTCCCATTCCTCTTTCAATGTTTTGCCGCGCGAATTGCCCCATTTGCATTTCCAAGTTCCACGTGGTAACTCACATATTCTCATATTCCCTCTACAAGTTTTCAAAATCCCTCCTCAAATTATCCTCATTAGGTTGGTCATGGTTTACATGTGAAGGATAATTAGGATTTTGAGGTGGGGGTCTTGGTGGTGTAGGTTCGTATGAGTTATTCGACTGAGACAGAAAGTTCTTGAAATTCCCTCGATGAGGTGGTTGATATGGTTGGGAAGATGAAGTTTGATTGGAAAAATTAGATTGTGGCTGTGTTGGTTGGAAGGATGGATTTTGAACATTATTTTGATTTGTCCAAGAAAAATTCAGATTTTGCTACCACAAATATGGATTATATGTGTTACCTCGGAATTAAGTGGATTCCTTGATCTTGAACTCTGATTGGCAATAAATTGGACTTGCTCACCTTGTGGCATAGGCGTTTCGGAAAGGCCATTGATGCCTCTTTTAACACATCTAGTTATAATTCAATGAACACCTAAATCCTACTACTAACTAGATGGCATCCCGCAAGTATACGGTTGTCAACTAGTAGCAAAGGGAAGTAGGGATCGTTCCCACAAGGATTGTCGGATGCAATTACCAAGGTTTAAAGGTATTTGTGCAGTTAAGCTAAATCAATTGGTAGATGATAGAACTATTCTAATGAAAACTATAATTTAAATTCTAACCTAATTTAATCTAATTAAGACTAAAACTTAGAACAACTAAGTCAATCAACTAAAAAGACTAAAGAAGAAAGAAAAATTGAATACTAAAAACATTCATTTCTAAAGCAAAAATTTGATAAAGATAAACTAGGAAATTAAATATTTTTTGATTTAGTTCGATATTGCTTTCGATTAGAATTAAAGAAACCCACTAAGAATTGACTAGAAATTAAAAATTCTTAAATAGAAAGCAAGAAATTGATATGAACCCTAATTTTCCTGAAAAAAAACCCTAATTAAAAGCAAAGAAATTTTTACTAAATTAGATAAGAAAGCAATTAAAAACTACATCTACTTGAAGCTTACGAAAAACCCACTACGAAAAACTAAATCCAACTACGTTAAGGGGTCTAAACAAATCAAGCATCCAAACTGGACCCCTTAACCAAAAGCATTATTCCAAAGCACAAAACTACTAAAGAACTAATAATATGCTAAAAATCCAAAAATGAAATGGAATGTATGAAAATGTATCTCTCTCTCTCAATCAAAGCAATGATAAAAGGGTGATGTGGGATAAAGCAATAAATAAGCAAGGAAGAGGGTCTTCTCAAGCTTTTGTAGTTATGTGGCCGCTAAAAATCTCCATCCTCCTTCACATCGTGTTCTCCATATGCAACTTCACTTGAGAAAAGAAATCTGTAGATCTGTCTCCACCAAGTTAGCTTCCACTTCTCATTTTTCTCCTTCTCCGTCTTCGTCTTTTTGCTGTTATGGCTCACCATGCGGGTAGAAAAAGGTCTCAACTCTAGGTGGTCCAAAATGCCAAAGTGAAGCAGGATGTGGGTGAACCCATGACTCGAGAATTGAGGTATTGAGAGCTTGACCTAGGAGTGTCATACTGTTGTTGAGGGCCATGTGACTATACAACAAGTAAACATGCAGCTCCTCCATTTCATAGTCCGTCTGAGGGGGGATTATATGTGTACCCTATTGGCCAAGTGATGTTGTGTGCTTGTGGGGGTGTTTGAAATTTTGCTTGAGGAGGTTCACCGGATGCTACATTCACTGGATTGTGCCTTCGAAATTCATTCAAAATATTGTGAATATAGACACCATTGATTTTGCCCTTAGGTCCAACCTTTTCGTCTCCCTCTAAACTAGGAAAACCTGAATTAACACATAAATGCATAACAAGACAAGGCAGATAAATAAAAGCTTTCCCTGACTTGCCACTTCTCAGGAACTCATAATAGATGGTCTTGCCCAAATATATACTTAGGTTTCAAGAATTCCAAAAACTAAGCACACCTTCTCCCGCTGCATAGAACTGATTGTAGCGGTCCTCAAAATCTGACAACTGATAAAGTCTAACCAAATTTTGGGCAATAGTTGCATATGCTTCTTCTTGAAACCCAAAATTTTTGTTTAGGGAGTGTTATTATCCCATTTAGGTTCCCCTTCGCATAGCCTATGCCAAATCTTAGAAAATCAGGGCCCCCATTTGCTGGGTTCATCAAATCCCCATACCCAATACTATTCAAATTTGGCACTTTAAAGAATGCATTCCCACTTTCCCCTCACATACACCTTATCATCCTTTATCCCAAATAAGTTGTAGTGAAACTCCTTAACTAGATTAACATTCCCCACCAGAGTTGTTTCATTAAAAGCCAGCCAATTTGTCCCTTTCAATTGCCTCTCAATTTCCATTCTAAAACTTTCATCAAAAAGCAAACTCTCCCCAACTCTCGGAAGTATCGAAACTTCTCTCATGAACAATACCATGCTTGCAATGACTTTTGTAAATTTTTGTCTCTTGGAATTAACAGAAGTCACCAAAATTTGCACGACAGCTACCACTACCCACACCCATTTTTCCCATCTTACCAACTAGTGCCTTTGACACAACCTCCCCCTTTCCCTTATCTCTAGCCATTTACTTGCAATTCAACAATAAAATCAGGGGAAACAAGAATAAAAATGGAATAATATAGCACTTCAATATAATAACTACAAATCTCAAAAAAATGTATCCAATGATTCACCACAAGTAATTGGTCAAATATGCTCAAAATTAATCGAAGAATTTTAACTCAGATAACTTAGTTAATTGAAACCACAAGAAAAGATTAAAATGACTTTATTAGTGTATTATGCTCAAGAGACATGTCCTCGAAGATCTTATAGTGTTGAAGGCTTCCAATTTTTCGGTAAAATCATACTTGGGGTTGATTTGGGATAGAAATGCAAACTAATAGATTTACGGTAAATCAGAGGGTTTGGAAGAAGAGAAGTTGGGTAGAAAATGGAAGAAGAAAAGGGTTTGCTAAAAAAAATTTTGCCAAAAATTTATTTATACCAGAAGAGTTGGATATCGTGGTTGTGGATTTTTGAACTGTTAAATAATAACCCTTGTATCCAACGTAGTTAGGGTTTTTTTGAAGAATAGCTTGGTAACCGAAGTCACTGAAAGTGAAGCTTTAAATTGGTGATTGCAGTTCTCAAGACACAGAAAAAAATTTGAAGACCCAGTTGATATTTAGAGATTCATGACCCTTGACAACCACAGTTTTGAAAATAAAGAAACCACAGTTATCAACACTTGGAAAAATTTTCATTTGAAAACACAGTTGAAGACCGTGGTTTTGACAGTGTGTTCATCAAAATAGTAACTGCATTTCTCAATGCTTAAGAAAATTTTTGAAACCTCAGGCCAATAACCACAGTTTTGAGACTACAGTAAATTTTTTAGAGAATATGGAAACTAGATGTTTTTCAAACCGCAATTTTAAATACTTAGAAAAAATTTTCAAGAATTTTGAACTGATGACCGCAGTTTTTGGACCCGTAGAAAATTTTTTGCACAAAACCTCTCTAGTGACTGCAGTTTCTAGACCACAGTCAAATTTCTAGTGAGAAAGATCAATTGACAACCGCGGTTCTCAAAATGAGGAAACAACGGTTGTGAACACTTGGAAAAAATTTCTCTTGTCCAATTTCCAACTTTTCTCAAATTCATTCCCTTGGCCTTTCCATCACATACAAGCATGAAAATATGGATTTAGAGAGTAATTCCACCATCACTCTAGCCAAAAATATCAAACTAAAATTAAATCATAAAAAAAAAAAAAAATCAAGAAATTAACCCTATCTAACATAAACAACAAAAATATACACAAGTAAAGGGAAGGAAAACTTGGGTTGCCTCCCAAGAAGTGCTCTTGTTTATAGTTGTTGGCTCGACTTTGGCATATGAGATCAAGTTAAGAGACAGGAGTACACATGGTGAGATGAACGGTTTCCCATTCTGATTCTATCACTCCTCCGACGTAGAGCTTGAGACGATGCTCGTTGACCTTGAAATTTCCTTCGCTCCCTTTTATCTCCACTGCACCATAGGGAAACACTTTGTAAGCTCCACTCCACCTTGACTTGAGTTTTCCAGGAAACAACTTGAGCCTTGAATTATACAACAATACTAGATCTCTGGCCTTAAAATCTTTTCTCAAGATGTGTTGGTCAGCCAAGCTTTAGTTTTCTCATTGTAGATTCGTGTGCTCTCAAAAGCTTCTCTTCAAAATTCATCAAACTTATTCAAATAAGGAAGTTTTTCCTTACCCACCTCTTTCAAATCAGAGTTTAGTCTTTTAACGGCCCAATATGCCTTGTGCTCAGATGGCATGGTTTACCACAAAACATCCCATAAAGGGACATCCCTATAGGTGTCTTAAAGGCGGTATGATATGCCCATAATGTGTCATCAAGCTTCTTTGACAAATCCTTCCTTGATGAATTTACAGTTTTCTCAAGTATCATCTTTAACTCCAGGTTTGAGACCTCCACTTTACCAATTGTTTGAGAGGTGGTATGTGAGAGCAATCTTGTGGGTAACTCCGTATTTGGAAAGGACGGATTCAAACAATAAGTTCTTGAAATGTGTTCCCCCGTCACTAATGATGGCCTTTAGTACTCCAAACCTCAAGAAAATATTCTTTCTCACAAAATTCACCACAAATCGAGCATTATTTGTTGGAAGAGCAGCGGCCTCTACCCACTTTGAGATGTAACCCACGGTCACAAGAATGAATTTGTTGTTATGCGATGAGGGCAATGGTCCCATGAAGTCATTCCTCATACGTTGAACACTTCGCATACCATTATGTTGTTCGAAGGCATCTTATCCCTCTGAGTCAAGATTCCAGCACGTTGACATTCATTTCATTTGAGAATGAAGTCCATAGCATCCTTGAATAAGCTTGACCGAAAGAGTCCACTTTGTAAGACCCTGTCAATCCGCTATCCTTTGAGAACCATGGTGTCTTCCCACTGGTGAGAAATGACAATGATAGAGCATACTTGGGATTTGTTCTTCCGAAACACACCTTTGAATTACATGATCCTTGCACCGGCTAGTATAGATAAGGGTCGTACCACATGTAGTATTTAATCTCCGAGAGGAACCTTTTCCTTTGATTTGAGTACATAGTTGAGCGAATCACCTTGGCCACTATAAATTTAACAAAGTCCGCATACCATGGTGTAGTCCCTCAAACCATCAATAGTTCTTACTCTGGAAAGTTTTCCTTGATTGATACCTCTTCGCCTATCTTTTTCATTGTTCCTTCTAATCTTGAGATGTGCTAGGCCATGGTGTTCTCACTACCCTTTTTATCAACCACATTCCAATTGAACTCCTATAATAACAATGTCCAACAGATTAGTCTAGGCTTGGCATCATTTTAGTATGCAAATATTTGAGAGCTGAGTAATCGGTGTGAATAGTCACTTTGATTTCATTAAGATGAGATACAACCTAAACTTATCAAAGTCAAATATAATTGCAAGAAGTTGTTTTTGGGTAGTTGAATAGTTAATTATGCCTCATTCAAGGTTCAGGTAGCATAATAAACTACATGCAACATCTTATAAATCTT
Source organism: Cinchona pubescens (assembly GCA_025175665.1). Taxonomy (NCBI): domain Eukaryota; kingdom Viridiplantae; phylum Streptophyta; class Magnoliopsida; order Gentianales; family Rubiaceae; genus Cinchona; species Cinchona pubescens. The sequence continues at coordinate 881,011 of JANKKI010000032.1, forward strand.
TTGACGTAAAACCGCTCCACGACATAGTCAGTCATATCACACATCAATTCAAAGGGCAAAGCACAATTAGGAGCAACTATTACTAGGGCAGTAATCAAGGCATTCTTGAAATAATTACAAGCAACCAAACAATTATCATTGAAATCAAACGGAACATTTTTTGCTAAAGAGCACATAAAAGTTGAGAAATCAAAGAGAAAGTTTTAATGAAATGCCGGTAAAAACTAGCATGACCCAAAAAGCTTCTCATCCCTTTCACATTGGTTGGGGGCGGCAATTTCTTAATAACTTCTACTTTAGCCTTATCAACTTCAATGACCTTATAAGAAATCCTATGATGTAAAACAATCCTCTCCTTAACCAAAAAATGGCTTTCTTTTCCCAATTCAAATCCAAGTTGCTTTCTTCACATCTTTTAATCACACAAATGAGGTTTTGCAAGCAAGACTCAAATGAACCACTGAAAACACTAAAATCATCCATGAAAACTTCAATGAATTTCTCAATCATATCATGAAAATGGCAAACATAAAATGTTGAAAGGTGCTAGGAGAATTGCACAACTCGAAGGGCATTCACAGGTAAGCAAACATACCATAAGGACAAGTGAAGGTGGTTTTTCTTGGTCTTCCGAGGCAATCACAATTTGAAAGTAATCTGAATAATCATTTAGAAGCAATAGAAGGCATGTCGCAAGAGGTGCTAATGCATTTGGTCAATGAATGGTAGAGGAAAGTGGATATTCCTAGTGGCATCGTTAAGCTTTCTAAAGTCTATGCAAATCTGCAATCCAGTCACTATTCTAGAGGGTATCAACTCCTTTTTCTCATTCACCATCACTGTTACTCTCCCTTCTTTGGCACCACTTGAGTTGGGCTCAATTTTTCTCATTCACTATCACCGTTACTCTCATTTCATTGGCACCACTTGAGTCGGGCTCACCCACTCAGTATCACTTATGGGTATATGATTTTGGCAACTAAAAGCTTAAGTCCCACTTTTCTAACTACCTCTTTTAAGGTGATATTTACCTACATTGAGGTTGCCAACATGGTTTGAAGCCATCATTAAGGAGGATTTTGTGCATACAAGTGGTGGGGCTTATTCCCTTTTTGTCATTAATGCTCCAAGCAATAGCTCTATGATACTATTTCAAAACAACAATCAATCTTTACAACTCAACACAAGAAAGTAAAGCACTCACAATAACTAGATAAGATTCATTATCACCAATAAAGACATATATAAGATGTAAAGATAGTGGTTTGAGTTTAACTTTTGTGGATTCGTTGGTCGGAGACCCCCCTTACCTATAATTCTTGGAATTTTCTCTCCAATCTCCACTTTCAACTCATCATCACCATTGTCTATGCCTATTTATGTGGTTTGTTTTTCTTGAGTTCCACTTCGTCTTCGGTTTGCATGCAAGTCAAGTCCACAGAGTGCTCCTTGAAAATTTTCGTACAAAAATCATCAATCAAGTCCACTCTCATTACACCGTCATGAACTGAAGGGAATTTTAAAGAATCTAAATCATTAGATGAAACAATGTCTTTGTTGACTCTAAATTGCAATTTTCCTTCTTTGACGTCAATGAGTGCCATTCGAGTAGCTAAAAATGGCCTTGCTAAGATCAATGGGGTCACAACGTCCTCCTATAGATCGGCTGGTTGGAACACCTTACCCACTTTGACTATGACGCCTTCCACAATCCCCTACCGGTTGCCTAATACTTCAGTTGGCTAGTTGGAGTGTCACATTTGTGGCTTTCAAACCTTTCCCATTCAACCTCTTAAATGTAGCAAGAGGCACAAGGTTGATTGAGGCCCCAAGATCACATCGTGCCCTATTGAAACTAATTCCTCCTATTTCACAGGGAATTTAAAATATGAGTCAAGATCCTTCAACTTTGGAGGGAGATTTTTCTATATTATGCCACTACACCCTTCATTCAAGCATAAGATTTCGTCCCCCATAAGCTTCCCCTTGCTTGTGACAATTTGCTTCATAAATTTGGCATAACTTGGCATGTTCTCCAACACCTCAATGAAAGGGATATTTATCTCGATCTTTTTGAATATGTCTAAGATTCTCTTGAGTTTCTTTGCCTTCTTATCCTCCTTCATTCTTTGAGAAAACAGGACACTAACTTGTTTGGTCAATGAAATCGATGAATCCTTGCCTTCGTTTTGTTGGTTAAGGGACTTAGTATGTTTTTCTTCTTGTCCGACCTTGCCCTTCGAAGACTCTCCATTTTCCATCCCATTCTCTACACATCTCTCACTCTCCATATCCTTTGAATTTGAGTTCACAACCACTTTCTCTTCTAAAGCTTTCCCGTATCTAGGGGTGATGGCTTGGACATGCTCTTTTCCATGATTATCTCTTGGATCTTCGTATGGTATCACTCGACAATGTCCCCAGTGGCATTTTATTGTTTTGATAGGCCAATTGACCTAATTGAATCTCCAAGTTTCTTGTAATAGCCCTCAAATTATCATACTCCCTCCTTTATTTCTCTCTCTCTCTTTTGAATCTCCAAATCCCTCATTTGAATCTCATTTTCTCTTCTCAAATTCCCCAAGTCCCTTCTCAAGTTATCCTCGTGTTCATGATCATTATATATGGGTTGGAAGAAATTTGAGGGTTGAAATGGAGGCCTTGGTTGTTGGGATTAATATGGAGGGTTTGGTTGAGATTGGTAAGATTGAGCATTTCTTTGGTAAGGGGGTTGATATGGCCTAGAAGTTGAGGCTTGGTTTTCAAAGTTTGGGCTTGACGATTGGGTTGGAATGATGGATTTTATTGATTTGCTTGATTACTCCATGAGAAATTGGAATGGTTACACCATGAAGGATTATAGGTATTGCCAGACAATCGAGGAGGATTTCATGTTAGGTTGGATTGTTGATTGGAGACAAATTGAACTTGTTCATTTAATCCCATTGACACCGTACATTGGCCATTAAGATGAATATCCCTACAAAATCACAAGAAAATGACACTTGAGGGGTTCAAGATATTGCATTAACCGTACTTCCCTTCCCAAGATTCACAATTGCTCTAGTTAGGTCGTCATCACGTTTACCATGACACCTCGTTGGGCAAGTAAGGTATCATTTGTGTTCAAAGTCAACATCCCCTCATGTTGGACATTAGCTTGTGGTGCTTGTTGTTGTTGTCCTCTGGTTGGATTAATTGACCAATGGTAGTAGTAATTGAAGGCCATCCTATTAAGTAGAGCTTGTGCCTCTTCAGGGGTCTTCAAGAAATTGAACCATCCACACTAACATCTACTATTGACCTCATCTCCGAAAACAAACCATTGTAAAATGTTTGGATTTGGAGACATAATGGAATGGCATGATGTGGGCATTTTCTCAATAGATCCTTGAATCATTGCTCTTACACTTCACTCAAACTTTCTCCCGTGTCTTGCTTAAAGAATGTGATGTCATTGCAGAGTTTCACAGTGTTTGGGGGCGGGAAATTTTTAGCTAAGAACTCTTGAGCTAATTGATTCCAATATGTAAGTGTTCATTTCTCATAAGAGTGTAACATGCCTTCGCCCTGTCTCTCAAAGAAAAATGAAAAGCTCTCATCCAAACACAATCCAGGTGCACACCATTATAATTATCTCAATAACCTCCTCAAAATTCACCTTGTATGTATACGGTTCCTCATTGTCTCCACCCCCAAACATGGCATGAGCTTGGAGCATTTGGATAAGGGTGGGTTTAATCTCAAAATTGTTGGCTTGCACGGGCATTCAGGTTATGCTTGAGTTTTCCCTTTCGAAATTCGGCGTTGCATAGTCCCTAAAAGGTCTAGCATTGGCATTAGCATATGTCCATGATTACCGAATTCACCATGCAATCCATTGCAATTACCATTTCCATTTCCAATAATGCTCCATTATTACCCACCACTTCTTCTTGATTGCATGTCTAATATTCTCATCAAAACCCCTAGCGTTGATTTGTGGATTTGTCAATTGATTATCGATTTGTTCTTGTTGTGCTTTTTCTCTTCAGAGTTTCGTCAAGGTACTCTCAATTTCCCAATCAAACGGTCTTAGGGATTACCTTCCCATGACCATAAACTACACAACAAGAACAAAGCGTAAAATTCCAACAGAAAACACCAAAAAGAAAGAAATAATAAAAATTTTAAAGCAATTACACTAGTCCTAACTACAAGTAATTCTAAGAAAAGAAAACATCTAATCTTGTTAAACTCGCTTGTATCTAACATCACCATTACAAATCAATACTTGGAAACGGCGCCAAAATCTTGTTTGGTTAATATTGATTAGGCAAATTAACGCATAAACAAGTAATAAAATAAACCCTACTGCACCTAACCAACACCCACACACTACAAGTATACAAGGTACATTTGTACGTAGTGGGGACTCTGCAGAGCAGGTATCGTTCCCACAGGAATTGTAGCTGAATACTAGCCTATGCAAGTCAATGCCCTAGTTTGACAAATAAAAATGGTAATTTGTCTATTCTACTAAAAGATGCACAAATAAGTAAATGCTAAGCTAAACTAAGGAGTAATTAAACTACAACTAGGCAAAATAGACAAGTATAACGTACACAATCATATAAGACAATAATTCATGCTAAAATAAGATATGAATTATAACACTAGAATTAAGAAGTAAGATTGATGAAAAACACATGCTACACTTATTCACTAAGCTAAATGGCAATAAAGAAGGTAGCACTAAGTAGGTAATTTTAATTACAGAAGTAGAAAGCAAATTGAACTAGACAAATAACTATCTAAACTAGAGTTATAACTAGACTACTCTACCATTAAAGAAGCAATTAAATCACCACTAGCTTTTAAGAAACAACATCAAATTTAGCAGTAATATAAACTACAACAATTACTACACTAGGAAAGCATTAAAAGCCTAGCTAGCTAATGATTGGGACATATGAAGAAATATACTAGAAATGGAAAATCCTACAGTAAAGGCTAGAGTTTCTTATATTTTTACTATTTTGGGAAAGAAATTTAAATGCAAGATCTATAAACCTATGTTAATCATTAGGCTCAGAAAATAAGATTAAATGCAAACCCAACACTAATTAAAGCTTAGAAGTGACGAAAACACAAGATTAAAGGAAAGATTAACAACTAAAATGGAGATGTACCCAACTTCTAGAAAACTAGTTAAAGCTTGACTAGAATGAAAATGCAAGATAGCTAGATTAAAGCAAGTACAATGGATATAAAATTGAACAAAATGAAAATTCCAATTAATTATAACTATAAAGCAAAGTTTTTACAACTAAAATTTAAGTTAGGATTATGTTTAAGATGCAAAGGAAAAGAAAGGCTTGACGGTACTACTCTATCCTAACTAAGGGTGGCTACTAAACTACACCTACTACTATATGTTGGTAGGTGTTTTGTTAGGGTAATTTCAAAAGTCCAGCGGTCAAAGTGCTGACTTTTTGTCCACAACCTCAGTCACCATTTTAGCTCGACAAATTTGGTGACCACAGTTCTTGAAGGATTTCTTCAATTTGCTTGAAAATTGAGGTTGTCGAATTTGCTCTTCTAATTCCTTGACCACAGTTGCTACATCTGAGGTTGAATAGATATAGAAACTGTAGTTTTCATTCTCATGCTTTCTATTTTGTGACCGTAGTTCTGAAGCTGTCTACTAAACTTTGACTAGTCCAGTTAATTACACTCTAGTCCTTGGCTTCTTCCACTTCTTCAATTAGCAACCAATCTCTAAAATTACCTACAAAACACACCAGAATTCATAAATAAAAATGCACTTACCATCATAAATGTCAATTATATCCAAATTTGTGCATATTTCTACCAAAAGTTCTAATATACACCTAAATTCCTAAAAATCACAACTAAGTATGAAATATATACAAAAATGCACAAAATCAATCCGAGTTTTAATATGGAACTAACATAGTCAAAATTGCATAGGAAATAAGGGCAAAATAACTCTATGCAATAAAGTTATTTGGTATCAATAATTAAAAAAGTAGAAAAGCTAGACTAAGAACCAATATTAGTACCTAGACAAAAAATAATAAAAAGAAATCCATTTTATGGTATAAATGTGATAACTCTAAAAAACTAGAGTTATATGTAACATAGATTTATCGGTTTTGGTACTAGTTTCGAAAATTTTTCTTGTTTAAGTTTGTGTTTTTTGTCTATTTCTACTGTTACATGTTAGTATTGTTGCAAGATATAAACATACAAGCACACGTGTCGTTACAAGTAATAAAGTGATAAGGGGAGTTCATTCCCACAAGGATTATTCCCGACAAAAATGTTGCTAAGTACCACAATGACACACATAATGTTCTATTTAAACACACAATAATATAGTTGATAATAAAAGTAATAAACAACTAACTAACAAACTAAATAAGTAATTAGAGTGAAGTTCAGATATTGATTAAATATCTAGGGTTTATTCTTTCTTTACCAATCCAGTCGAATGCTAATTTTGTTCATTGTTCAATCAATTGCTCGTGTTGTTTACTAATCTAGGGGTACAGTGATAATTACATCTTCGGTTAAGACAAGTTGAAAATCTATTAATCTTGACTAGTCCACTACACATCTATATGGATTGGAGCCCGACTAATGCATTGATACAACCGTAATTGACTGCCTAAGATGAGCAGGTGTATTTCTATTCATGCCCACGAAATGGTTCAACCTACGGGCAGTTGTTCCAAACAAAGGCTATATGAACTCTTCATAAACCAAAGTATCCTATGTCACTTCGAAATAGGTTTTACAATTCAACTATAGGGTGATCAATCATCTAGAAGCATTAAAATCAATTCAGATAAGCAAACAAACATAAGCAATCAAATAGAATAATCAAAACCTTAATAAACAATCTTAGTGGTAAAATTTCAAGAAAACCCTAGGTATGAAATTAATGCATTATGTGTGTGAAAGTTAGAAATACATCAAGGTATGAAATTAATGCATTTATGAAAGAGAAAGAGACAAAAAACTAGTTGTAGTCCCATTTTTCATCCTCGACCATGATGATTCTCCTCATCCAGAAGATTGATCAACTCCTGATATTTTTATGGCTTCTCTCTACTCTAACACTAAATTATGTTTCTCTAATGAAGAATAGGAGGATCGTGGTTCAAGGTTGTCAATCTTGTGCCTCCTCTTCAATTCTTCTTGAAAAACAATGAAAACCCTTGTCTAATTTGAGGCCCCCAAGATGGAGACTGAATTAGAATGTGTTTTTCAAGTCATAGAAACCCCTATTTATAAATTTGAATAGTTACAATTGTAGGGCTCTGAATAACCTTCGAAACACGCTAGTATGAGTCCAAAAAGGATACCCAGAATCCTAGAAATGCTCAAAATCGTGAGACTATACATTTCTATCGTAAAGCAGGAATGGCCAGGTCCTCTAGGCACACCTGTTCCTAAGCACAGTTATCTCAAAACTCTTGGGCGAACCCGAACCTGGGCCTTAGTATCTGTTTTCACCGTTTTGCTCCATTTTTGTCCTGTTTGACCTTCAGTTGATCCCAAACATATAATAATACCACAAAACTCAAAAATAAGTGTATTTAAATATAAAAACACACAAACTAATATTCTAACACTAAAACCCTAAAATTACCAAAATACCCCTAGTTATGGAACAAGACACCATGAAAACCAACTAAAACCCAACCTAAAATCCATGTAAATAACTCTCTTTTGGATAGTTAACACTCCTCCCAACCTGAACTTTTACTCATCTTGAGACAAACAAACAACCAAAGAAAGATAAAAAAAACAAAAAGCCTCAAAATCCAATTAAAATCCAAGCTAAAATGCATATAAATAACTCTCTTTTGGAGAATTAACTCACAACTCCCAATTTGAACTTCTACTTGTCTCGGGTAAAACAAACAAAACAAATAACACATAAAAGTCATTAACCTTCTTTAATGCATCAATAGTCGTAACAAGGAAACTAGCAAGTGGAGAAATGAACTCAACATGTATATAAAAGAACACTGCTAGTCAACCCGTATATCATCATAATGAAAGTCTTAAATCTCCAATCACGAAAGCAGATATCACTCACTCACTAATTGATGAAAAACCCTTTGTCCAAACGTTATCAAGTGACAAAGATGTTGGACAAAATTTGTCACACACAATACTCACTAATATAAATGAACTCAAACTAAGAATCAAGTAAGTCTTTAAAGCTTATAACATAGGCTAAGGGATAAAGGTAGGATACATATATATATATATATATATGCATGTATGTATTTGCATAGAAGTAGATCATATCACCTTAGATACGTAAGTGAATCATTTCAAAACATAATCCTCTACAACATTCCCCAAACAACCATATTATTTATACAACTACCACTTTTGAAGGCAAAAGTGTACCTTGTTTATTATAACTTAGAAGGAATTGTCCTTCTTTATTCACTGTAACATTTAACACAACTTAGAAGGAATTGTCCATCTTTTCTTTCTTTCTTTTTCATTTTTTTAACATTTTTTCTTTTCTTTTTCTTTTTATTCCAACAAAATATTACAAAACATCGGGGATTAGTACAAATGTTAAACTCAAAAACTTTACTTTTTACCCCAACAAACACAATACATGTCCTTCATTGTGAAACCCAGTATTTTAATAGTCTTGTTCTTTGATTTTAACTGGTTTAAAATGTTTTTCATATTATAAATAGTCATAAAGTACTTCAACTTATTCGTTTTTCAATTCGGCAAATTTTTCTAATTTACGCGATTTCGTTGAGTTCGGGTCAAATATTGGACTAAGTGTAATTAGTGCATTGTGGTGTGTAAGTGTTGTATGATGGCTGATTATTCAGAAAAAAATGTTAAGTTAGTAGCAAAAAAAAATTAGTTTTTGGGTCAAATAGTCAACTTGGAGACTATTTGGTCAATTTGGCACTATTTGGGTCAACTTTGGAACTTAATTTCTTTTTAAGCCTTCTTCTTGCTTTATTTTTCCTCATTTCTTCCTTGCTGCTGGCCTAACTTTTTTTTTCCATTTTTCCCTCAAGAATTTTCTTGGATTTCAAGTAGAAATCACTTGGAAGGTAAGATTTTATGTATTTTAGCATTTATGGCTTATGGGCTTTATGATTTAAGCTTTAATTTCAAGTTTTGTATATTATTTATGGCTGAGAAAACCCTCTTTGCAGCCTTATAAGTTGTGATTTATGTATGTTATGGGTTGTTTTTAGTGTTTTGGAGGTTGGGAAGTGATTGGGGTTGATTTTTAACAACTTTCCATGGTTAGATTACAAATTTTAAGATTATGAGTTAGGGTTTTGTCTTCCATATGAGCCTAGAATGTTATGCTATGAATGCTTATGTCTATGCTTGTAATGATGTTTTAAGAGTGTTTTAAGGTTAGTTTGGATAGGAATTGAGACTTGAAACCAAGTGGAATTGATTTCCCTTCATTTTGTAAGTGAAAACTTCTAGATGTGTAAGCGGAAGTTTGGCGCAACTAGGATAATTTGGATAATTGGTTATGTTTAAAGGGTCTTTAATGATCTTTTGATGGTTTTAGGTGTTTTCCATTGTTGTGGAATGCTATTGATATAGTCCCGGCTATTGCTCCGGTGAATCTTTCCGTTTATGGATTTTGTTGGTTGAATATGTTGTTTTGAGTTGGGTTGTAACCAAGGTCCCTTGAATACCTTGGAAATGGATTTTGTTGGTTGGTTGTATATGTTGTTTTGAGTTGGGTTATGACCAAGGTCCCTTGAATACCTTGGAATTGGATTTTGTTGGCAGGGAGGATAACCGACTTATAGCCTAGGGAGAGGCGAAGTTTTTCGGTTTTTCTGGAAAACTGAGCTTATTATCTCCTAATCTAGCTGTAATACGAATTTGAGGGGTTAACTAAGTGTTTTGACTGGGGTTTTAGCTTGTCGAAGTTGGTCAGAAATTGTGATAAGGTCATTTTTGACCAAAGAGCTGTTGGTGTCAAACAATTGTTTTCTATCGTTTCGCGTCGTTTTCGCTTCCCTTGTCATTCTTTAACTTCTACATCTTTTCTAAGAGTCCTCTTATATCTGTTTTAGGTACCACGCCACCTACCGCTGGCGATCGCATTCAGTGATCTTTTGTGCAGTTTTTGCTTTGATAGGTGGGTAACATAGATTCTCTTCCACTTGCACTTTGTTTAACGACTTTCGAAATATGTTTGGATGGATTTTAAAATGTGTATGATGTTTGGAACTGCACTTTTACAATGTTTTGGAATTATTACATATGAAATCGGGACCAAGCTATTTTATGTTAATCAAATGATATGTTTGTAAACTCTTTTGATATGAAAGCATTTTATGACTGTTTTGGCTCATAGGTGACCGAGGTATATAATTTTGGATGTGATTGGAAATGTTTGATTTGTGGAGAATCGATTCTATAGTCATCCATGGGACGCCATTTCGAAGGTTATTCAGAGCCCTACAATCTGTCTCTTATACACATCTAGATGTAGTACTAGCCCTGTCTCTTATACACATCTAGATGTGTATAAGAGACAGCAATATCATGGACTACAGGCAAATACAGGTACGAGTGATCCAAGAAAGCCGGTCATCTCTCTTTTCATGAGGTGTCTCTTGATACATGATCTTCCTCCTCGTATAAGAGATATGCACAAGCGAAAACCATTTGTTGAGATTTAGACCTCCTTGGATGTTATTTGGCTATGTTTTGGACTTATGCCTGACGTTTTAATGGCATGATACATTTTAGAAACTACTTATGATTATGGTTTATTGACGTTTAAATAGCATGAGACATTTTAGAAACTGCTTTATGACTATGGTTTTCGCAAATGTTATTATCTTTATGTTTTCTTTGTATCGAAACACTTGGCCCCATTTGAAGAGCTTTTATGATATTTTTTCTGAACTCAGCAACTGTCTCTTATGACATCTAGCTGACTCTTATCGTTTTTGGACTCTCCACCGCGTTATAAGCATTTAGATTTTCTCCAGACAAGCAACAAAACTAACTCTAAAACCAAATCTTTCTTATAACATCTAGACTTCTCTTTTGTTTGGAGAGGGGTAGTGTATTAGATAGGTTTTGTATTTATGAACTTTGTTTTGTTGTATAATCTTTTGTACTAAGAAGAAATTTTGTAATTCGTATTTTTGTGTAAAATGAAATATTTGGTTTTATAGTTGAGAAATGGCTTGATGGTTCTATTACATTACGGTTAAGTTTGTTGCTCTGTTCGTTTGTGCCTTGCGCTTTGGTCCGGTGTACCATTAGCGCGGCGTGTTACGGTCCCGTTTTTGGGGCGTGACATTCATAACTATCCATAACATCATACCTATAGTATTGATGTTGCACACCACCATTCTAACTACTAAGTTGATGCGTAGAAAGAAGGATAAAATAAAAAAAAAGTAAATTGGCTAAATAACATGATTTTAGATAAGAGGTATGGATTATAAGGCATCTCAAAAGGGGACACTAAGGATAAAATGTCAATTAGGTCGGCTTTTTGGCTCAAAAGGTTCAAAGAACTAGGCTAAATCATTTCCTTTGTCTAAAATTCACTCATACATCGTAATTGTATAAATCACACATAATCCAACAAATGTCACAAACAAAACAAATATCGCAAGGTAATCATGATTAACACTCATTAAAAATTAGCTCACTTTCACACCCTCGCTCAAGAGAATATATTTAAGTGTATAGTTGTAACACTTTCACAATTCAAAGAGACCAAAAAGCAAAGAAAGCTTATACACACTTTAATCCATTTACTCTAACAAGCATTAGTTTCCTTGAAACATATTTAAACTCATGACACACATCATAAAAGTTAATGAACACACAAAAACTAATACTAAAAATGGAAAATCTTTTTTGTTAACTCTCTACAATACTTCAAGCAAAGAGGGTATAGAAATCCTGAAGGATTCCATCTGGTAGTTGGGGAGTCTTTTACACAGTCTATTTGTTAAATCTCAAGACTGATAAAACACACAAAACACGAACGAAAAACAAATATGCTACACCGTCATAAACCCATGACAAAACAAGAACTAAAAGCAATACGAATACTCATGCCAAAACACAACCCAAACAAAAACAAAAGAACAAGAAAATTTAAAGACATAGAATACTCCCGCATAACACCAAGGTGGTTTTGGAATATTCAAATATTGTGCACCCCTTGTGATACATCCCAAGGACTTGATGGTGATCAATTATCCACAAAGGCTCGATATAGGCTCACGGAATCCTCACTTCAAGTTCCACAAGGTCCAATTACGAGATCAAGAGCTAAGAACCTCAATAAAGCTATGTTGGGCTTAGTTGAAGTTATTGAAGATCAAGAAGAGCTCACACACCTTTTGGAGATGAAGTCCACTAAAGAGTCTAAGATGTTCTTAGTTATGGACGTCCAAATCATTAAAGATCAAGCCTAGGATGAGAAGCTGAAGGGCCGAAATTTAGCCTCTATTGAATTATTTTGGCCATGGAATATTCTTTTATTTAGTTGTCTAGTCTTTTATTTTGAGCCCAATTGTTTTAAGTGTTAGTGTGTTTAATTGGGCTGGTTTCAAGACGTAATTATTTGTTTTTGGGCCATGTATTTCGGCCATTAGTTAAGTGTACAAGAATTGGGTTTAAAGGCCTAATGGGCTGTAGGATCCAGCCCAACTATCTATCCCACATTGAATAATTTAGTCCTAGAATCCTCCACCCTCAACTATAAATAGAGGGGTCTTGTACACAATTGAGGTAATGAATTTTGGCAATAAGATTTTAGTTTTTCTTATTCCTCTCATACGAGTGAATTAGAATTTTAGATTCTCTTTAGTCTTGTCTAGACTAGGAATCTAGTTGGGGCTTCAAGATTGAGCACTTGAGGTTATAACCAACACCAGTTATTGATTTTCTGCCAATTAGGCTTTGGATCAATTCCTTGCTCATAGTTAAAAGATTGCCTTGTGGCTAATCAAGGAGCGTCTATTAACAACTACCTCTCATAGTTAAAAGATTGCCTTGTGGCTAATCAAGGAGGTCTATTAACAACAACTTTAAGCTTGTGCATATAAACCCTTTTCGCTTGTGCATATAAACCCTACGTTTGTGACCGAGTTCTACATACCCTGGGCATCAACCCGTATCACCTTACCTATTGGGAAGCTTCATAACAAAGCCAAGATGGCTTTACTATCTTTAAATGGTCATATCCATGCTCATATATTTGTTCAGCATCCCCATGTTATTCCCATGCAGCACTCTTTATAGAAAATAAGGGCATCTCCTCAACAAACTGTGGCTTCATGTGGCTCACGTCAACTTCCTTAGGATAGTATGGCTCTTGAAGTACTAGTACAAGTGAAGTTTCTTCCAATTCATAACTAGTAGCCAATTTATCAACAAGAGAGACATCAATATCATAAGATTCATTTATCCTGTAGTCCATGATATTGTGCCCTACTAGATACTCTGAAAAGTCCTTCTTCATCCACTCCATTGTATGAATTATCGTTGTGATTGGTTCTAATATTTGGTCCTTGAATGAAGTCACCATATGCTCTTACGGAATATCGTCACTGAATGATGATATCATTGGTGACATGTCCAATGTTGCAGTAGCAAGTTGTCCAATTCGTGCCTCTAAACTATGTATTGCCTCATTGTGAATACATAATGTTTCATTTAGACAACTGAACCTTGTCTCCGTTGATTCAATATATGTTTTTTATCATCTTCTCAATGTTGGACTTTTCTCTTATGAGACCATGCATCATCTCTGGATATGATAATACTTCATTCGGTGAATTTGAGTAGTACTGCTAATATGGGTGGCATGGGTCGTCTGAATACTTTTCCCAATTAGGATTGTATGTATCATTATACAAATGTGCATACCTATTAAAGGAATTTGAATAGTTAGCATAATTATAAGAAGGAAAACCATATAGGTTAGCTATTGGTTATTCGTAGCTATGGTGATTGCCAAGTAGCCATGGAAATTAAAGGTGTTTTGGACTTTTAAGAAATTTTCATCCTTCCTATTTAATGCTTCTAACTGAACTTCCAATTCTTTGTGTAGATTATCAACATAAGCATGACAAATTTCCTTATATAACCATGGATATGAATTTCTATACATAATAATAATAATAATAATAATAATAATTATTATTATTATTATTATAAATTAAATGTTTAAACTAGAAATTGAATGCTTAACAAAATAAGACACGCTATCAAGAACAAAGTTCCCGACAACAGCGGCAAGAACTTGTTGCACGTTTTATGCATGCAAGTGCATGTATCGTTACAAGTAATAAAGTGATAAATAGAGTTCGTTTCCATGAGGACAATGCTTGACAAAAGTGCTACTAAGTACTAAAATGACACATATAATATTCTATTTAAACACACAATAATATAATTGATAATAAAAGTAAATAAATAACTAACTAACAAAATAACCAATTAATTAGAGTGAAGTTCATATGATATTAAATATCTAGACTTTATTTTTCCTTTACCAATCCAATTGAATGTTAATTCGGTTCATTGTTCAATCAATTACTCATGTTTTTTACTAATCTAGGGGTTTGATAATAATTGCAAGTTTGGTTAAGACACATTGCAAATCTATTAATCTTAACCAGCTCACTATATATCTATGTAGATTAAAGCCCAACAAATGACTACCTAAGATAAGCAGGTATATTTCTATTCGTAACGAAATGGTTCAACCTATGGGTGATATTCCAAACAAAGGCTATTTGAACCCTTCCTAACCCTAAGTATCCTATGTTGATTCAAAATAGGGTTCACAATTCAAATAGAGGGTGATTAGTCATTTAGAAGTATTAAGATCAATTCAAATTAGCAAACAAACATAAGCAATCAAATAAATCAAAACCTTAATAAACAATCTGAATGGATCTTAATAAATAATTCAAATCAATACTGAAATTAATGCATCATTAAAATGATAAATACATCAAGGTAATTTAGGACTATTTTACAATCATTCTAGAGTAAATAATCACAAAGGAAAGACAAAAAGAAGAAAAACTAGTTGTAGTCGCATTTTCATCCTCTACCTTGATGATTCTCTTCATCCAGAAGATTGATCAACTCCATTTGTTTCTATGGCTTCTCTCAACTCTGAGTTACTCTAAATTATGATTCTCTAGGGAAGAATAGGAAGACCTTGGTTCAAAGTTGTCAATCTTGAGCCTCCTCTTCAATTCTTCTTGAAAAATAATGAAAACCCTAGTCTAATTTGTAGCTCCCAAGTGAGAGACGGAATTAGAATGTGTTGTTCAGGTCATAGAGACCCTAATTTATAGATTTTAAAAGTTACAAGCTGTAGGGCTTTAAATAAGTTTCAAAACGCACTATTACGGGCCCAAAACAGACATCCGGATCCCGAGAAATGCTCAAAATTCTAAGACTACTCCAGGTGCACCCGCGTCGTGCACCAATCCCCAAGCACGACTTAGACCTCCTAGGCTTGTACCGCTAGGCCTTAGTATCTGGTTTCACCATTTTACTCTGTTTTCATCCTGTTTGACCTACGGTTGATCCCAAACTATTGCAATACTATAAAACATAGGAATAAGTATATTTAAACACAAAAACACATAAACTAATACTTT
Source organism: Cinchona pubescens (assembly GCA_025175665.1). Taxonomy (NCBI): domain Eukaryota; kingdom Viridiplantae; phylum Streptophyta; class Magnoliopsida; order Gentianales; family Rubiaceae; genus Cinchona; species Cinchona pubescens. The sequence goes on from JANKKI010000032.1 coordinate 896,709, forward strand.
AACACTAAAACCCTAAAATTATTAGAATATCATTATTTATTGAAAAAGACACCTAAAAAACTGACTAAAACCCAAGCTAAAATGCATATAAATAACTCTCTTTTGGAGAGTTAACAAGTATGTATTCATTTAATGTTTTCCTATTTGTTTATGTGTTAACTATCTTATTTTACTAGGTTCTTGTGTTTAGAGCTGTGTCTTGATTTTAATCTAATTCTAAAGGGAGTTAGGGTTTTTGTGCATCTTAGTTTGTCCTTCTTTTTTAGTGTTTTGTTAAGGGTTTGGTTGAAGAAAATGGAACGACAATCAAACAAAAAACAAACAAAATTGAGCACAAATAGGAGATGGAGACAGGCCAAACAACTATCTTGTTGAGTTTTCCTAGGCATAAAACCTGACAGGAGTTTGTATGGTTTCTGGGGGCAAAATTGTTTGGTTCAAGGCAAATTTTAAGGATATGCATAAAATTAGTTTGATTTGATATTATTTGTTATGTGTGATTACTTGAATTCCTTTTTGTAAGCTATTTTGGTAACTAAAAATTGGGTATTTACTAACTAAACATTGGGGGAGTAAAATAAGAATTTGGAGAACTTGAGGATTATAGTGCAAGTCTAGGTTTAAGGAAAAATAAAAAATAAAAAATAAAAAGAATATAAAACTAGATTTGGTGACTAAGTTCAAGCTAGTAAGAGGTGTCACCTTGTAAGCTAGTCTTGTAGCCACAAATTAGCTTCTTGTGATCTTCCAACCATATGTATTACTACTTAAATAATAGCTAGTAAAAGCCTGTTATAAGGAAGGAAAAACAAAACCAAAAGAGAAGAAGAACACCAAGAAGGCCAAAAAGATATAAGGAGAGAAAACAAGAAGCTAAAAGTAGTAGGTAATCTAACTTTCACAAAAACCTACGATAATCCTAAGTTTGTATACATGATTAAATCAGCTATTGTATGCATGTATTTTTTATCAGTTTATTTGGATATATAACATGATATGGCTGCTACAATTCTTTGTATATTTATGTGTGTATTAGTGTTGTAGTGGACTGTTTTATACACATTAAGTCTTTATTGATAGCATAAATCAACTAAGTAGCAATTTACTTTTCTTGTGTAGGCAGTGGGGTTTGCTTAATTAGAAAATTTTAACTTAGATAATATGAACAAATAAAGCTAACATAAATAATCTGAAATAGTTATAACTAAAGCTTTTCAAACGTTTGTAGAATTGGATAAATGATTACTAACTATATTAAGTAGAATCTGATTTTAAAGCATTCTTAATGTATATGACTATATGCTATGGTATATGCTTGTTCTACAAACCCTTTTAGGGGGCTGATTTTTATACCTATTAGCACTAGTGAATTTGTCTTATTAATCAAATTAGCCTATTTAGGAGTTGTGTACTTAATGTAATTAGGTTGGATTAAGCTTAGGGGCTAAATTCATATTATTGCTCTTATTTATTCATTAACATCATTGTGAGAAACTAATAGTTGAGAGAATTGTAATGAGTCAATTATGTGCTACTTAACTTGGAAAGTTTAGTTTGAGTTTCCTTGACTACGAGTGGCTGGAATAACAAGTTAAAGCCAACTATAATTAAAATTATAAGAACCTAATAATAAAATCAATGACTAACTACTAATGATATCCAAAGTAATTTTAAAGAACTCTATATATGGTATGCCATGTTATAAATATGTATAAGTGCTCATTGCTTTTCACATCTTAATGAAAAAATAATAATATAGATTGGATGCATTGGATTAATTGAATAGGTTAAAGAAAAGAGAGAAAGATGGCTGTTAATTTGTTCTGCATATAATTGAAATAAAATTGTTTAAGGACCTAACTTGGAATAAGATCATAGTATCTTTAAAACCTTGTTTTTCCTTACAAATCTAAGAATTTTGTGAAGAGACCTGTAGCAAATAGAAGTTTTTCTTTGGTTGTTTATAGTTTGTTTGTGCTAGTTGTAACTATTAGCTTGAGGTATGTAGTCTCTCTAGTTGTAACTACAGTTTAGGTGTGTATTTGTACAAGTATTGTGGCTGTATTTTGGTATATGTTTTTGGAGGCCTAGATGGCTTGAACTATGTATTAAAGCTAGTTTGTGATGTATATGTAATAGATTTGGGATTTTCAATTTTTTATCATAAGCCTGGTTTTATTTATTTAGTCCTAGCAAGAGCTAGGTAGGAGACGAACTAGGTCCCTAGAAGTTGAATATCTAGTTGGGGCTTCACAATTGATATCATAGCCTAAGATTAATAGTGGATGTGAAAATGTTTCTAGCATGATTGTTTTACATTGCAAGTGAAAATTTTGTATGTTTGGACTTATGTGTGATAACTCCGGTTTACTTTTGTAGGTTCTCGCCCACAATGAAGGAGGATGGCCACTCAGTTGTTGTAGTTGACAAATGGTCACCTATCAATAGAGAGTTAAATTGAGGGTTTCTATATAACTCTAGGAGGTCTATGGGTCAGTGTAGCTACTTGTACCAATAGATATATTCTTACTCTGATCAAGTAGCTCCAGAAATTGTGAGGAAATTAGAGAGATTACCACCATCTGTCAAATGGTGGAAATTTCACAAAGTGAGCTTACAGAAATAGTGAGTGAGCGAGTAAGGAAACTTGAATCAGAAGTGTAAAGGAAGATTTATTGGTGTGACAAAAGGAACTAGAGTTAAAGGATATTAGACAATATCTCAGTCGTTCTATTAATGAAATTTGGGCAGTCTTTTAGGTGCCAAGCATTAAACAAACTGGCCAACAAAGTATAGAAGGAGTTGAGTTTATCGAATACTAGCTATAAGACAAATCATTCAGAGACTGAATCTAGCACTAGTTTAGTAGTTGGACCTACTAGACTCCCTAGAGCTAATGCTCTACTGAGGTTATGATATCGTAGAAAAAGAAAAGGATGTTATTTTTGGGGTTAGTGTAGATATTGATAGCTTTTGACTAGGATTACTTGAGAGATCCTTTTTTATATTTTTGGAGGTCTCTTGAGATTGGAATACGTCTGAGGATGATAAATTTAATTTTTGTAAATGTTGACCTATTCTTGGCTGTAAGTTTGTATATGATATATTTATTAGTACAATATATAGTGTAGGAACTTATGTTAGTATCCCTTGTAGTGTATTAAATGCCTAATTATGTATGAAAAGAAAAGCAAAGATGTTTTCATTTTATTGAAAATCTATATTTTATATGTAAGTTATATCCTTATATCCTATTTCTTTATATATTTGATATTATATATTGTTAGAATGGGGAGAGGAGATGTAGATGAGGGCGTCCTCGTCGTGCTAGAGTGCACAAGAGGAAGGACCTACTGCAGCTCAACCCACACAAGGCAATGGTATAGGGAATAACATATTAATATGAGTACCCTAGGTAATAGCCCTAAATCAAATTATCCAATATCAGGAAAGGTTACAAGCTCGTTAGGTATCACCAACCAATCCTCAACCTATAAAACCCTAGCCAGTGGTCCAACCTACTAATAATGATATAGAAGAAGATATGGCTCTTCAATGTTTTAAAAAATTTATGCCTCTGAAGTTTAATGGAAGTCCTGATAGTGAACGAGCAAAGAATTTGTCACAAAGCATTGGAAATATTTTCTTTGCCCTAAAGTATTACGAGGGAAGAAATGCCTCATTGGCAGTGTTTTAATTTGAAGGGCCTGAACAATCTTGGTGGAATGTGATTCAACAAAAATGGGCAATAGAGAAGACGCCTTGGACTTTGGTAAATTTTAGTAAGGTTCGTTGAAAAATTTATACCCTCAATAATACAAGAAATATGAGAAAAGGAATTTGTATGTATGTGTCAAGGAACCATGAGTGTGACAAAATTTGAAGAAAAATTTAATGAATTTTCAAAGTTTGTTCCTCAGAGGTACTAATGGTTGAAGCGGACCAGAAATGCAAAAGAAGATTTTGACAAGGGCTCAACTTGTAAATTCAACATGATTTAGCATCATCAAGGTTGGAGATATATGGAAAGGCATTGGAAAGGCTCTACATGCAGAGAGTAGTACAATGCTGCTTACGCATTTCCAAGCTCGTAAAAATGCTGGTCAAATAATTGACTGAAGATAAAAGAAAGCATACATTCTTAGAAACTAATATCTATTCCACATAATTGAGGCCCCAAAGTATTGCCATGGAGCCCAACAAGGCCAACGAATGTACCTAAAATCTGGCATTCATCATCGATGCAAAAAGGTTGTGGATATTGTAGGAAACCTATCATCAAGAAAGTAAATGTTGGAGAAAGGCAAGGAGGTGTATTTGTTGTGGGCGTGTGGAACACTAGATTAAAAACTGTCAAAAAATGCACGAGGAATGAGGTTCTTCTCGATGCCAAGGTAGGTTAATTCAAAGGAAATAGAAAGAAGAGGCTAGTAAACAAAAATTTCCAATGAGGAAGTTTGCAATTGATAAGAAATATATCCTAAAAGCTATTAATGTGGTCGAAAATACAATCCTTGTATTCCATCGATTAGTTACAAATTTAATAGATCTTGGTTCAATACATTCTAGTGTGACATCCAATTTCGAGCATGATATTAGTGCGGAAGTTGAAAAGTTGCCATATCAATTAGAAGTTAGTACACCTATGGGAGATCATGTGATAATTACATATTCATTTTATAAGAATTGTGATGTCCAAATTAAAGGAAGAAAGTTTCCAGGGAATCTAATACTATTACCAATTCAAAGTTATGATATTATATTAGAGATGGATTGGATATCACATGCCCAACTAGACTGTAGAACAATAATTATTAAATTTTGTGCACCTAGTAAACCAATTTTAGAATTTGATACAAATAGAATGATAAGGTCTATAGTACTTATTTTGGGCACACATTATAGAAAACTATGATGGAAGGAGTTAAGGGATATCTTGGATTATAAAATTGTGGAAGTACCTGACTATCCTGATATTTTTCTTGAAGAATTAAGTTCCTTACCCCAAGAAAGAGATATAGAGTTTGTAGTTAAGTTAATACCGGGATCGGCATCATTCTGAGAGGTGCTATATCATATGGCACCAGCAGAGCTAAAAAAGTTAAAAACTTAGTTGCAAGACTTGTTTGAATAGGGATTTGTTCAACTTAGTATGTCTCCATAGGGTGCACCTATCTTGTTTGTGAAGAAGAAGAATGGAAACTTAAGACTACGTATAGATTATCGAGGGTTAAATAATATCACCATAAAGAACAAGTATCCTTTACCCCTCATTGATGAATTGTTTGACCAATTACAAGGGTACAATATGTTCTCTAAATTTTATTTGTTGGTTATTACAATTGTGCATCAAGAAGGAAGATATTGCTGAGACTATTTTTAGTAGTCGATATGGACACTACGAGTTTGTGCTCATGCCATTTGGTTTAACCAATGGCTCACCAGCTTCTTATGGGTTTAATACACCAAATTTTTTGAACCTATTTGGATGACTTTGTGGTGCTATGCATAGATAACATTCTTGTTTATTCTAAATCATAAGAAAAGCATGAGGAACAGAAGTTTTATGCTAAATTTATAAAGTGGAAATTCTGGTTAAATAAGGTATCATTCTAAGGTCACATAATTTCTGGAGAAGGCATTGCAATAAATCCATCGCAGGTGGAGACAAAAGTGTCTTGGAAACAACTGGAGAATGTAGCTGAGCTGTGAAGTTTCTTGGGACTAATTGGGTATTACTATACGTTTGTGAAAGATTTTTCAAAGGTTGCAGGTCCCTTAACCAAATTGACACAAAACAAGTTAAGTTCATTTGAGATGATAAAGGTGAAGCAAGTTTTCAAGAGTTAAAGAAATGTTTGACTGCTGTCCCAATTATGGTGTTATCCAACCAGAAAGTGAACTTTATAGTGTACACAAATGCTTCTAAAGAATGTTTAGGTTGTGTTTTAATGCTAAGATAGAAAAGTGATTGCGTATGCCTCCCAAAAATTGGAACTTTATGAGCAAACTACCCCGCCCATGATTTGGAATTGGCTGCCTTGGTTTTTGCTGTAAAGAAGTTGAGAGATTATTTGTACCCTTTGACCTTTGAAGTGTACATAGATCATAAAAGCCTCAAGTACTTGTTCTCTCAAAAAGAGTTAAATTTGCGATAACAACGATGGATGGAATTTTTATCACCCAAGAAATGGGAAAGTTGTTGTAGATGCTTTAAGCAGGAAAGCGCAACTACCTAGGCTAATGGTTGAGCAATGAAAACTACTTGAAGATATTTGCAAGCAGTATCCAAGACAAACGTCAGATTAGAGAGTTTTTGAAACATTAGGGACCAATCTTCTCTATTCCTATGAATTAAAGGGGCATAAGAAAAGGATCCCATGTCACAACGATGCCAAGGTAGTGTGCAAAATGGAGAATTTCCATATTATAGTGTTGGACTGAAATAAGTATTAAGATTTTGGATCATTGTGCCATAGGATCTATGTGCCACAAGACTTCGAATTAAAGAAGGAAATCCTTGAAGAAGAACATCAATCTAAGTATACTATCCATCCAGGTAACAATGAAATGTATCATGATATGAAGCAACTCTATCGTTGGGATAATATGAAGAAAGATAATGCACACTTTGTTTCAACTTGTTTAACTTGTCAAAAGTTATGTTGGAGCATCAAAAACCATCGGGGTTACTTCAATCTCTAGAAATACCTAAATAAAAATGGGATCATATTGCCATGAATTTTGTGTCGGGTTGCCCAGAACTCAACGGTTGTCGCGCCCCTTTACCGCGCGCTTACCGACCCGCGATCTGGCTGGCACCGGTGGGACCGGCATGTGATATCCAACGTGTCTCTAATATAAATAGGTAATTGAATGCAAAAATCCTACATTAATTTGTTGGATAACTTTCTTCCCTCCATTACAATCTAGAATGGCCCTTGGAATTCTATTAGTAGAACGCGGACCAGGAGTCAATAGCATCCTGAAATGCTTAAGCAGCATTGTAGGAAAACAAGATGAGTCGCCACCGGTGTGTTGGTGCGCCGGACACAAAAATACATCAAAAATTTAAAAAGAAAATAAACCCTAGTTTAGATTGACTCCTGGTCCGCGTAACTCAAGAAAATGAGTTCGGGAATCCTGTTGTAAAATGGGAAGGTTTGGGATGGATTTGAATTTCCCTCGGCACCCACTTTACCCGGCGTTGGACCGGTTGCGTGATGTTATCGCGTTTCTCTTTTCAATTTTAGTATTCATTATTGTCGGCTTTGTAGCATACGTGTGCTTTGAGATAGTTTAAAAGTAATAAAATATGTACATGTTAATGAGGAAACGAAAATAAATGGTAAATATTAACATTGACAGGTAGATTTAGCCCGGGGCCAATTAAAAGTTGCACACATTGAGCTTGTAGTGCCCTTTAACTCCCAAGGGGCAAAATAGTCATTTATCATGCACGCCGGAGTTTATTTCTAGCCCAATTTTATATTAAAATTTTTGATACAATTATTAAGTCCTGGGCTAAATTGAATTTGATTCAAATACTTAACGTCTAGTTGTGCAACTAATCCAAAATTTGAGGGCAAAAGAGTAAATTCACATAATTTAACAAGTAAGATAAGGCATAAATATTATATTGAGACCAACAAACATTAAAATAAAGCACCAATCATCACAAAAGCAAATAATCAAAAAATATGTGCAAAGATCAAAGTCTATTTACAATTTAATACTCATAGGGGCAAAACAGTAATTTTACAATCAAAGGGTAATTAAAACGTATTAATTTTGCCAAACAGAAATCAAATAAAACTTGGTGGTTATTGACATAAAACATGTAATTTGGAAGAAATTTGAAGAGATAAAATTAGTAATATTAAAGAAAATTCCTTAAGGGCCTAAATGTAATTTTAAAAAATTATTTGAGGGCTAAAAATGCAGAAATCTAAAATCTAGAGGGCCAAAAAGCAAATAAAATTTTTTTCTAAAATTTTGGAATTTTTTTTAGAAATGCCACGTCATCGCTGACGTGGCGCAATCTGGGGAGTGCCACGTCATCGCCGACATGGCACAACCTGGGGATGCCACGTCATCTGTGACGTGGCACAATCTGGTGACGCCACGTCATCCGAGACGTGGCACAATCTGGGGTGCCACGTCATCCATGAAGTGGCACAATCTGGTGATGCCACGTCTCGGATGACGTAGCGCAATCTGGTGGTGCCACGTCATCAATGACGGCCTGCATCAAGTGGGCCCTATCAAAAGGGGCTAAACGTAATTTAAGAAAATATTTTCGGGCTAAAATGAAAAAAACTGAAATCTGGAGGAGTAAAATGGAAATAAAATTTTTCTAACACTCCTTTTTTTTTGTGCAGATTTTTGTGGGCTACCAGCCACTTTCCACAACGATTTTGATCCAACAGATGAACGATTTTGCTTCGGATTTGAAAAGGGAAGTTGTAGAACCAGGAACGCTTTACAAATTTTATTCTATGAGTTTAATCCAGTTCCCCTTCCAATTCGCTTGTAATCTTGACTCAAAGTTGGTTGTCCGGAAAATTTTCCAGACTTGGAAATTTAGATGCAGATAAGAGACCAACAGCCTTTTTCTGCCACGTTTTTGACCCTCCAAATGGACGATTTTGCTTCGGGTTTGAAAAATGAAGTTGTAGCTCGAGGAACTCTCTACAACTTTTGTTCTTTGAGTTTGCTCTAGTTACTCTTCCATTGCTTGAAATCTTGGCTCAAATTTGGTCATCTGGAAAATTTTCCAGACTTTGAAATTTTTCTGCAGATCCACTGGACCAACACCCTTTTTCTATCACGTTTTTTACCCTCTAAATTGACGATTTTGCTTAATATTTACAAAGAGAAGTTGTAACCCCGGGAACCCTCTACAATTTTTCTTCTTTTAGGTTAGTCTAATTCCTCTTTGATTGTATGGAATTTTGGCTCAAAGTTGGCTGTTTGGCAGATTTTTAAGAGACAGAAAATTTTCACTGCAGAAAATTTTTTTCCTCCCCTTTAAAACTGATTTTTTGTGCTTTTAATGAATTGGATTGAGTGTAAAAATGGTCAAAAACCATTCCTTGTCATTTGGGGAGTATGGCTATCTGAAATTTTTGGTGAAAAATGGGTGAAAAACGCAGAGAAAACGTGGCCAAAACAGCTCTATCGAGTTGACTGTTCGGCTCGTGAACAGTACGCGCAGTACTGTTCACGCTGAACTTTTTTATTTATTTATTTATTTTAAAATTTAAACCAATTAATTAATTTAATTTCTAATTTAATTAATAATTAGTTAATTAATAATAATTTAATTAATTTTTTTTAAAAAAAAAAAAAAAATCTAAAAATTCAATAATATTAGAACTCATTCTTAGTATTTCAAAAGCATAAAACGCAGAAGAATAATTAAATAGCATAACATAAATTAAGAAGGAATTAAAGGGTAAATTAAAAGAAAATCAAATAAAAGAATTTCGGATGTATAAGAGACAGATTAAAAGAAAATTGAGAGACAAATTAAAAGGAAAATAGGGGACAACTTAAGGGATCCCAAAAATAGGTGTCTACAGCTTGCCCCTCTTTGCCGGAGTGTCGAAGAGGATCGAAGAAACTCTAGGCAAAGATTGTAGACACCGCATGACTGGATGATTCCAATCGTGCAACAAAATTTGCCACATGTCAACCTTAAGCTCATGAGGTCATGGAAGGGGAAATTCACTATCTTGACAAACACACTGGGGAGATTAGATCTATCTATTCATCCAGAGCGAAAAAGTCCTTATTGGGGGAAAGAAATGAACAAAAAGATGCGCAGTGAATTGAACCATAAAAGACATAACTGAAACTTGGAAACAAGAACGAAATCCCAATCTGGTGTTCATTGGGAGCATAGAGACTTAGAATGAAACGTAGCTGTGAATGACAAAGAAAACTAACTTGACATAACATGTAAACACCACTGGTAATGAAACTCTACAAGCAATATGAATTAAAAGCCCGACTTTGTATCATCAAGGCCAGGGTATGTAAACACAAATGAAAAACCCGACTTTATGTTCAATCGTGTTAGGGTAAAGACCTGTAAGTTTTGAAAACCCGAATGGTGAGTTTGTTCTTTGTAATTCAAACTTGAAATACAGCCTTAGATCGTTTATCGGCCAATGCTCTTATACAATCTTGAAATTCGTTTTTCAGTTTAATTTCATGGAAAAACGAAATTCGTTTATCGGGGATGAAAATGCGAACCTGACATTCGTTCATCAGGTTAATGAAAATGGAAATGAGAACCCAAAATTTGTTTATCGGGTAAAAAATGCAAATCTGAAATTCGTTTATCAGGTTAAATAAAAATGAAAATGAGAACTCAAAATTTGTTTATTGGGTGAAAATGCAAACCTGAAATTCGTTTATCAGGTTGATGAAAATGAGAACTCGAAATTCGTTTATCGGGTGAAAATGCAAACCTGGAATTCGTTTATCAGGTTAAATGAAAATCAGAACCCGAAATTCATTTATCGGGTGAAAATGCAAACCTGAAATTCGTTTATCAGGTTGATGAAAATGAAAATGAGAACTCCCGATAAACGAATTTCGGGTTCTTATTTCCATTTTTCTCCCTGATAAACGAATTTCAGGTCCTCAGATGTGTATAAGAGACAGGCATCTATGGCCGATGTGTATCCAAAGACATGGCCTGAGCTTACCTCATGAAAGGAACTTAAGCTGTTTTGCCAGCGGACCCGATGCAAACTGAAATATTAATCAAAGTTGATGAATATGAGAACCCGAGATTCGTTTATCGGGTGAAAATGCAAACCTGAAATTCGTTTATCAGGTTGATGAAAATGCAAGCCTGAAATTCGTTTATCAGGTTAAATAAAAAAAAAATGAGAACCCGATAATTCGTTTATCGGGTGAAAATGCAAACCTGAAATTCGTTTATCAGGTTGATTAACCTGATAGCCCAAATTTCGTTTATCGGGGATGAAAATCATAACCTGATATTCGTTTTTCAGGTTGCATTTTCATTTGAGACCTGATAAACGAATTTCGGGAGTGCAATTGTAAACCTGAAATTCGTTTATCAGGTTGATGAAAATGAAAACCCGAAATTCGTTTATCGGGGATAAAAATGCGAACCTGACATTCGTTCATCAGGTTAATGAAAATGGAAATGAGAACCCGAAATTTGTTTATCAGGTAAAAAATGCAAACCTGAAATTCGTTTATCACGGTTAAATAAAAATGAAAATGAGAACCCGAAATTCATTTATCGGGTGAAAATGCAAACCTGAAATTCGTTTATCAGGTTAATAGCATGGAAATCCGAAATTCTTTTATCGGGGATGAAAATGCAATAAGTATGATACATACACGGAGCCATGTCATTGGGCTTACCCATGAAATGAAGTGTAAAAGGCAACTAGTAATTAACCCTAATCATGACTGGATTGTAAAATGGGACATTAAGCCCTAAACGGTAAATGACAGTATTATTTAAACTGAGAGGTTTGACTGGGAATTCAGTGCACCATCTCCCAAGTGGCGATTACCTGTGAGGTTGATTGCTTTATTAGGGGTTGGCGTGAATCACCCCTTTCAAATTGCGAAGAAAAACCGTTAGATATCAAGACAGCTCTTAGGATTAGTGTATCCCTTGTTGTTTATGAAGGATATTCAATCAATAAAAATTTTCCCCAGTGTCGTTAATTTTAGCATCCACTTTATTTTCGTGTACCTCACAGGTAATCGACAGGTACTCAAAACAATGCGATATTGAGCAAAGAAAACTCGAATTTGTCAGTGTCATAACATATAAAATGTCAATCTTAGTGAACATTACTATAAGCAAGGTGACCGAGCTCGGTAAGAGCTGCCTACGTATCCCACCACGGGAATCAGGTCGAACGTAGTTCGATTAAACAGATGATTTTCACATATTTGACAACTAAAACATCAACAACAAGAAAAACAACTACAAACAAACAAAATGGCAATATGTGAGTTAGATAGAAGTACATGAATAAATAATACAGGCACATGGGAGCAATCTGTCTCTGATACGTGCCATCACCGTATTAACACCGCTTTGCCTTTCATTCTAAGTTATTTGGACCCGATCAGGCAATGCTTTGGATCCATCGGATACATGCCTCTTAAAGGCCAATGACTATGTTGAGAGAACGACATAGAGGCAACCAATAAGCCTAACTTCAGTCAACAAATTTCGATTGAACACTTTCCCAGACGTGGACTCAGAGAAGTCATCAACCAGACTTTGACCGTTTGCTCGATATACCCTTCCTCAGCGCCTTTTCAGGTTTTCGCTAAGGTTCCCCTCCCTTTTATTTTTGCATTTTTCCGCACACTCTCCTTTTGCCTAGGCCGCCCCGTAGGGTTTTCAACCTAGCCTCTCTTTTGCTTTTGGTTTTCTTTTTTTCTTTTTTTTAAAACAAACAAAGGTGCCCTTTCCGGGTTTTCACCTAGGAGGTCCAAGTAAACAGCAAGGTGTGAGAGTAAACGGAAGACGTCTGGCTAAGTAATCGCCTTTTCCAATGCATGCGAACTTTAGTTTTCAAAGTTTTTTGGCATCAGTATGGCTGCTAGATGTGTATAAGGGATAGACATGTTAACATCAATTGCCGAGACCGCACAAACTGCTCCCTTTAAGCCTATGCAGAACTTAGGATAGTTAAGGTCAAAATGGGTTAAGTCGTGTGATTGGTAAAGATTGGGTTATCTTAACAAAAACTTGCCCCAGTTTAAGATGGGCGCTTTGGTTGGAAAGAATATAGCTACAAGGGATGGAAGAGCGGGTTTGTGATATGAGAAAAACTGATCTTATGTCCCTTATCTAAAAGAATTGTATAAGAGATTGCATTACTCCTCATTTGCACATGTTTCTGCCGATCGAATGGGAAATAGATGAAAAAAATTGCCCCAGTTTTATTATAACAAACTGAGTTTTGTTGGGTATTTGTTTTGGTCAGCCTCTCAAACTTTCTTTTTTTGTTTTTTTTGCCACCCAAAACAACAATTTGCCCCAACATTGCAAATGAGCTCAGTTCCAATTTATTTTTACAACAAATGATCGGGACAAAGCATAATTGAAACCAAAGTAGGCAAATAAAGAGAAGAGATATAAAAGAATTTATTCTGGATGTGGGTGAAAAGGGAAAGAAAACAACAGGTGGAATTCTATCCGACGTTCTACAATGACTTAAAGGTTTACAGTCTGCCAAATCAGATGCAAAACTTTTTGACCATGTCCGCATTTATCGGTTGGGGAAAAACCTGTCTGTTAGGAGCATTCTTACCCTTTGCAGAATAATCCTGTATTAGCAATGGCAAGTATTCAAAACCTTAATTTCATCTAGACTTTCATGTATAAGGCTGTTTGATTGACATCTCCGGTATCCTAGTTGACGAATTTCCAATATGGTGCCAGTTCCGACTTAGAACATCTAGATGTGTATAAGAGACAGGTATGGGTTCTAGACCCTGCTGGAAGTAGAGATCCACTTCTAGATGTGTATAAGAGACATGCTTAAAGATCATTCCAAACATGAGGGAGTAAGGCAGTTGCCCCATATGATGTTGTTGATGGAAGTCCGATAACCCATCAATGCATATGGCAGCTTTTCATGCCAATCACGCTAACTGTCAACCATCTTTCCAATAATTCTCTTAAGATTCTTGTTGGTCTCTTATACACATCTAGATGTATAAGTGTATAAGAGAGGTTAGATTCAGCATATATTTGACTAGAGGTCAGAGAAAAGAGATGATAGAAGAGACAGCTCTAGGATCACTTGTACAAATTTTTGATTATGATAACTTTTGCTTCATTGTTCTTTCGGATGAACGAATTTCACTACTTTCTTTGTGACGTGCTTGTAGGATTCAGCCTCGACCCACTTAGTGAAATATTCAATCGCTACTAGAATGAAGCGATGACCATTAGAAGCTGGCGGCTCGATCAATCCAATGACGTCCATTCCCCAAATTGAACAAGGCCATGGAGTAGTAATGTTGTGCAATTCAGTTGGTGCTGCCCTTATCTCATCCCCGTGCATTTGGCACTTAACACACCTGCGGAAAAACTCGATAAAGCATTGCCTGAACGGGTACAGACAACTTAGATTGATGAGGCCGAAAGCGGTATTAATAAATTATGGCACATATGTGCTCAGATTCCTCCATGAACATCCTCCACAATGTAAGCAGCCTCTCCAGCTTCTTATCAACGCACCTCAGAAGACCCAGATCTGTCGTCCTTCGATAATGCATATTGCCATTATAAAAAGAACTTGATCGACATTCGATGTAGGAACTTCTTATCTGAAGTACTAGCCCTTGGAGGGTAGTTGCCTTTGTCCAATCTACTCCTTGATGTCATGAAACCAAGGCAGTCTATCAGATTCTGCCTCAAGACTGCAACAGTACCCTGGCTTTTCCAACACCTGAATGGTAATGGGTTCTATCACTGTGCCGTCCGGATGACTGATCATCGAAGATAAGGTAGCCAGAGCATCGACGAATACATTCCTGGATCGGGGTATGTGAGTGAATTCCAAAGCATCAAAGTGTCGACCTAGTTTAGAATACTGCAGTGTATGGCATGATTTTAGAATCTCTGGTTACCCGTGCCCAGTTGTCCGATGGACAAGCAAATCGAATCACTAAACACAGCTAACTCTTTAATACCCATATCTAATGCCATTTTCAGACCGAGTATGCAGGCCTCATATCCAGGAGGCAGACACTTCCCAGCAACAGCCAAGTTATAGTTTCTGTGTACGAACAACATGGCAGAGTATGAGGCCTGCATACTCGGTCTGAAAACTGTCTCTTATACACATCTGATAAACCTTGTTTTGGAAGTACGGTCAGCCCACAAACCCGCATTCCATAGACATGTATTCTATGATGATCCGCTATCGCTTATCCTTTGATAGCCTTTTGAGTAATAAAGATGATATCGAATTCTGCTAACAACATTTGCCATCTAGCCAAGCGTCCAGTAGGCATAGGCTTCTCTAACAGATAGCGAAGGGGATCACACCTAGAAATGAGATAAGTGGTATGACCCAGTAGATAATGCCTTAGCCGTTGCGAGATCCAAATCAATGCACAACATGTTCGTTCTAGAAAAGAATAATTGGCTTCATGGACTGTAAACTTCTTGCTTAGATAATAGATTTTTATCTGTCTCTTTCAGATGTACATCGGTGCATTTTTTCTCAACAGTTTGAACAAAGGTTCACAAGTATCTGTCAGCTGAGCAATGAAGCGACCGATGAAATTGATTTTACCTAAGAAGCTTTTTACGTTCTTCTGAGTCTTTGGCACAGGCATATCACGGATAGCTTCGATCTTTGCTGGGTCTATCTCAATCCTCCGCTTACTGTCAATGAAACCTAATAACTTTTCGGAAGGAGCTCCAAAGGCGCACTTTGCCGGGTTCAACTTCAGATTGTGTTTCCTCACCCTCTCAAATACCTTCTTAAGATTGGTCAAGTGATCCTCTGCCTTCTTGGATTTGATGATGATATCATCGAACATAGACCTCCATCTCTTCGTATCATGTCATGAAACAAGGTGGTCATAGTGCGTTGATATGTTGCATCCAGCATGTGTATAAGTCCACAGGGCATGACTCTATAGCGAGAATATACACATCTAGATGTGTATAAGAGTCTTTTCCCTGTCTTCCTCGTCCACTAGGATTTGGTGATACCTAGCAAAACAATCGACAAAAGTCTCCATCTCATGGCAGGCAGCAGTGTCTAGAATGATGTGAATGTTTGGCTGCGGAAAATCATGGAGGATGCCAGGCATATCATCATAAGACCAGGCAAAGACGTCTATGAACAAAATCAAAAATTCTATCATCTCTTTTCTCTGCCCTCTAGTCAAATATATGCTGATTTTAACCTCTCTTACGTCTGTGTCTATCCCAATGTTTACCGTTTCTGTTTCTTCCAAGTTAGGCTTTGGTTTTTCCTCATGTCGCCTGAATTTATTTTCAATATCACACTCGTCCTCATCACTCTCAGATTGTGTAGAAATAGGGTCAGGTGTGATATCGAAATTGCACTCATCGGCCTCATAAATGGTAGTATCTGAAGGATCAAAAGTATTGATTTTGGGCCATCTAGGAGAAAAGAAAGTATGAAATGAAAGAAAACAAAATGAGCTAAAACATCTTGAAGAAAAAGTTCTCATTAATCAAAGATTTATACAAGTGATCCCAGAGAACATAAACTTAACATTCATTGGCCATCCTATAAAAAATCAATTGTCTTCAGAATTCATCTCCAAAAAGATGAATAAGACTGAATCATGAAGGCAATATCATGATTGTACTTGCCTTACTAATTGAATTCTTTTCAAGATTCATTTCCAAAACAAATGAACGAGATGAATCATGAATACAATGCTGTGCATGCACCTATTTCTTGACTAGATGGCATAAACAAAACAGCTTAAAAAATACGAAACATACATACAAAGATGGCTCCTGATGCAGCAAGGCTGAAAAGGATATCCTTATCCAAGGAATAGCCGAATTATTTGCGGGATCATCGATGTCCAATTGTGCGGTTAAGGGCCTGTCTCTTATACACATGGCAGCTCAGTGTCATCCTCCTCCGCCTGCTCTTGAATAATTACCCCCGCAAATAATTCGGCTATTCCTTGGATAAGGTCCTCCTTTTCAGCCTCATCTGCATCAGGAGCCATAATGGCTGCAGAACGTGGGAAAATAATCTTAAGAGGTGGAATGACAATAGGCAATGCTCGACCTTGTGTATAAGAGACAGCCGCTGTGTATAAGAGACAGGGAAGATCCACGCAGCATGACAGGTGCAACCATTACCGTATCGGTAAAAAGCAGGAAGGTCGAGCATTGCCTATTGTCATTCCACCTCTTAAGATGACAGAGACCACATCATAAGCTAGGAAAGGCACCGGAGTGTCTCTGCTTTCTCCAACTTCCTTCTTGACCATCATGGCGACAGTCATCTACGGCCTATACAGTAATCTAGAAGTGTATAAGAGACAAACTCTGGTGATGTAATTTGCAAGGCATAACACACCCTATTGATCTAGGGACGTCGCAGCAGCATATTATTTGGGCTCAGTTTTCGCCCGACCTGGCCTGTCTCCTGATGCACATCTAGACCGACTATAAGAAACTCTTATATCACATCCGGTGGCTTGTCTTCGAGCCAGGTCAAACATCTCTCTACATCACCATGGATGAATTCTTGACCACATCATGAGAGATTCCCAGATTATCCAATGTCTTCAAAGGACAAATATTTAAAACAGACCCATTATCAACCATGACCCTAGGCAAATGCCGCCCCTCACATCTAACCGAGATGAATAGAGCCTTGTTGTGGTCGCTCCCTTCAGAAGTTAAGTCATCATCAGAAAAACAAATTTGGTTTGATGCCAGCAGACTGCCCACTAACCCAGCAAGTTTGTCAGTGGAAATGTCACGAGACACATGGGCCTTACTCAAAATCTTCAATACTGCCTCCCTGTGTAGCTCGGATGTTAACAATAAGTTGAGCAAAGAAATTTGTGAGGGCATCTTATTCAGCTGCTCCACTACTGAATATTCACTTTTTCTGATCAATCTTAGAAAGTCCTCCACATCTTTGTCTGTTACAGCCTTAGGGGCCTGCATAGGCTCTTTACCTTTGCTGGATTGATCGACCTCAAAACTGTTGTCATTTGTGATTCGGCCTGACCGAAGTCGTGACAGCGGACACTTCCTCCTCAGAAACTGGCTTTCCACCGACTATCACAGCTGAGGGTTGGTAATTCCACGGCACTGCATGTTTGCTCTCAATTGGCAATTATGTTGGCAGTTCAATCACAACGGGATCCTGGGGTTTACCTCAAATGGATCCACGTCTATGATAAAAGGCTCAGATGGCTCCGAATCCAAATAAAACGGTTTGATCTGAGTCATTGTCACTTCTTTGATTGCTCCTTCTTCCTCTTCGATCTTTGCTTCTATACAAACCATCCCAACATGAGGCTCATGTCGTGGCAGCTGATTAGTGTTTACTTCAGGAGCCCTTTGTTCCGGCCTCCTAATGACAATCTCTCGTGCATCGATCATGTCTTGCACCTTGTTCTTCAACGTCCAACAATTAGCCGTGGAATGCCCTGGGGCTCCAGAATGATAGGCATAGTGGGCATTGGCGTCAAACCTATCCGGAACTCTCCTCGGATACTGAGGAGGAGCTATAGGATTCAATCGCGGTGGGTAGTCCCCGCCGATCTCAACTGCTCATATAGTTGCTCGATGGGCCGTCCCAAGTTGGTGAAATTATGGGGTGGTCTGTCATGTTGTCTGGCTTGGTTGGGGTTTGGTGGAGGGAAGTTATTTGGCTGGTTGGGTCTTTGACTGTTTGAGGGTTGTGGTTTTGGATTATAATATGGGAGCTGTGGATTAGGCACGGGCACTTGTACCTGTGTTTGGTATACGGGTTGAGGATAGTATTGAGGTGGTAGTGGAGGTGGTGCATAAAAGGGTTGTGGGTTAGGTCTTTGGTATTGATGGAAATTGCGTGGTGGTTGGCGGTTGGGTTGGTTGAAAATAAAAGTCACTTCCTCTTCCTTCTTGTCAAGCTTCTTGCTCAGGGGTTTCTTAGCCACAGACGTGCTCCCCTACATGGATTCTATCTGAAGTTTGAAGGCAGTCATGTCAATAATTTTTCCGCTTTATAAACCCCTTTCAACAGCCTCTGATTGCTGGACGATTTCTGAAAAGGAATTTGCATCAATAGACCCGGTCAACTTTTCATAGTAAGGAGGTTCTTGTGCATCAATAAAAAGTTTGACCATCTTAGTCTCAGTCATAGGTGGGCTCACTCTGGCAGCTAACGCCCTCCATCTTTTCACATACTCACGGTACTCCTCTGAGGGCTTCTTCTTTAAGTTCATCAGAGCAAAACGGTCGGGTTCTAGGTTTCGGTTAAACTCGTACTATTTCACAAAAGCATTTGCCAAGTCCGTCCAATCCTGCAATTTTTCGGGATCAAGCATTAAATACCATGATAACGCATCTCCCTCCAGGTTTCTGGCAAATACCCTCATTGCTATCCGAGGATCGCTGATCGGATTCCCCAGCAAGTTATAAACATTTTAAGGTGAGCTACCGGATCCCCAGTGCCATTGTACTTTGGAAATTTTGGAATTTTAAATTTTGGCGGCAATTGCACCTCGGGGAATAGACATAGATCTTGGTAGTCGATAGCTCCAAGTTTATCTATCCCCTGTTGCAGCTTCAGGGCTATACCATTGCATTTCTTGGTTCATACTGGCCATAGCAGCCATCATAGATTCCATCTGTTTGCACAACTCTGCTATCTCTGGGTTTTGATCCCCACTGGTCCCTTCCACATCTTTTGCCGATACGGTGCTCATACTGTCTTCAAATCGGAGGTTACGTGCACGCGAGCGTGTATAAATAGGGCTGCATTGGGCAGCTATTTTGACACTTAGTACCTACATATTAAAACATAATAAAAAAGAAAAAAAGAAAAATTCAGATATATAAACAAACATAATCATAAATTTACAGCGTAAAACGTGGTTCCTTCCCCAGAAACCCTGAAAGCAAAAAAACTCTAAAGGGGACGAAGCCCGTTTGAACTTATTCGGCGAGCTCCTTTAGATGGCCTCGTATCTTCATTATTTGCTCCTCGTACTGCAGAAGCTTGCTACGTGCTGATTCAGCAGCCCCATTGTGCATTAGGCGTCCCAGATCATCGGCCATCTCAGTGCATGCCCTCTTTCGGTTGTATTCCTGCTCTCGAATACAGGATTGCTGTTCTTGAAGTCTTTTGTAAGCTTGCCTGTGATTATCTAGAGCTATCTCCTTTTCTACTATTTCCTTATCCTTAGCCTCCAATAGTGAGGTCAATCGAGCAACTTCTTCTGAAGGGTCTATTACAGCTTGCGGTTGCCGGCTAAGCAAATGTTCCAGCCATGCATCATACTGAGGTGTGGTCGCTGAAATTCCACTCTACTGTGGATCGCTATAACGACTCCTGACATGCACGTCTGGATGCCCACGCTGACAAAATACTCGCCTTTTCTGGTATTGATTCGGGCCGCATCCCTTTGTCGAACATAATATTGAACCGATCAGTCGCTGATTTTGGAGGTACTATTTGAACCCCCCCAAACTGACGTAAGACCCGGAAAGGCATGTAGGGAAAAATGCCTTCATTTCCTATCAAGGGTATGAACGGAAGGCTAGCAGACTGCAGGCTCGGTGCATGACAGGGTACCCACTCTAGAACCCACTGTATGTCTGACTCCTTCAATGAAGATAACCAGCGGATGTACTTCTCCTTGTCCTTCAGAAATTTCGCCCGGTTGATGCGTTGATTGTGACATTGTACCTAATTCACTCTACCCTAGGAAAAATCATGACGACCGATCTTTCGTTGCCCCAAATGCTCCATGAACGAGGCTTGCAATAACAGGCTTGAACCCTTGAAAAATTTGACTCCATTCTGACATTTGTACAAGCCACCAATATGTCGGTACACTAGAATAGTAGGGATTATGGTAAGGTCTCGACCACCGACGCCATGTATCAAATCGGCTAACATCCGTACCGTCCTAAATGCTATCCTCCCATCCGGCCTCGAAAAATATATGCACTGGTGCTAGAGCAAAAACCTGGACTCGCTTCTGGGCCTAGGACTCCTCAGTGGGATGCAAAAAATGAGTCTTGTTTCTGTGAAATCCTTGTTTTGTGCCAAAGTGCTCGTGTAAAAATATCAAAGTAACCGAACTAGCCTCGGGTCCTCCTGGTATTGTGGCCTCGGATATGCCGGTGAACAAAGAGAAGTCCCTTGTAGTACCTAGGGACGGTAGTATAACAGCCCGATCCTTGAAATCCAATCCGAGAAATCCTGCAATTTTCTCTAGTGTGGGCACCATTTCAAACTTTCCGAATTGAACACAGCTGCCTCACTGTCCCACACTTGTACCAAAGCATCTATTATTTTTTCTGTTCTGGCTCAATATCCCGCAGACATACTAGGTGACCCACGCTGAAAAATAACCAGCTATCGCATTCAGTTCTGACAACTGCATGTTTCGTTCCCACTCCTGTAGCAAATAGGTCACTTTGGTCGCCTTTCCAATTATTCGAGCGGAACTCATCTGCATGAAATACATGTTAGCCCTACCTGAGGCTGGTACCCCTTTAGAGCCTTTATAAAATGAACACGCAATCTTGCAAATCCCATTGTAGGTTATGTACCTAGGGATAGGTATGCAATTCTATGTACGGGTATCCGATAAGGTATCCCTTCTACGGCTAATGATATGCAATAAGTACCCTACGGTGGCCCTACATCGGTGGGGTTAACCTACATGAACACAAGGGATAATAAAACTTTGGAAACATGTTGTAGGGATGGGTCTCCTATTAGGGCTTGACAACCATATGCCTTTGACCCTACCTAAGGCTTATGCAATGCAAAAATTAAAATTTACTCTTTCTTGCGGGAAGTAGATACAAATTACAGGGGCCAATATAAATCATACGAATCAGAAAAACTAATTGCTATTACATAGCAAAAATTGTAAGGCTATTTACTATTACAAGCCAGATAAATGTGTAGGTCTTACCGCCTCGTGTCTAGTGTCCTAAACAAGGTCCACACGGTTCTGCCCTATGGTTTAAGCTATATGACCATGAGGCTAGGCTTACTAATGCAATCTAGATAGGCTTGGTTCCCGAACCTTCAGATTTTGGGCCCAAAAATAAAATCCGTCAATTCCAATGGACCTTATCGTCGGTGGTTGGGTGATCGCCACAGATACCGTTACGTGCACATTGTGTCACGACCGCATATCTGGGTAGATAATCTTAATTCCTAAGAGAATGTGGGAACGACACCCACAAAAAATAGGACATGCAATAAATGAGACATGTGTTATGCTACAATTCACATGCGGTAAGATTCACACATTTTAGCGCTTTTGGATAAAGGTTTTATACACATCTAACTTACCCCAAACATTTCCCTAAAATTAAGGACAAACAGGTATAATAGCAAAGATATATTAAAACATGTACAATAAAGAAAGAACAAATCACACCATAAGTAGACAGGATATGGCACGTAAAACGATACCTAAATTGAGCAAATTGGCACTCAAGACAGCAAACATAGTGAAATACAGTAAAACCAGTGTAAAATAATTTGAAAAGAACAAAGAAAGTAACAGATAGCATGTGGCACATAAAACGAGACCTAAAATCCGTAAATCGGCACACAAGACAGCAAAAATGGTGAAATACGTTAAAACAAGTGCAAATTAATTGAAAAGAACAAATAAAGTAACATATAGCATAGTGCACGCAAAACGAGGTATAGAGCCGGTAACATAGCACACAAAATGGGTAAAAATTAGCCGGTTTATAATGAAAGGGGTTAAATTGAGAAAAACGCGTTAAAATCGTGCGCCCGGATTCTCAAAGTTCCCAGTGGAGTCGCCACGCTGTCGCACCCCCTTTACAGCTTACCGACCTGGCTGGCACCGGTGGGACCGGCACCGTCACTTTCAACGTGTGGTGCTCGTGAAATAGGTGATTGAATGCAAAAATCCTACTTACAATTTACAAACATAAATTACCTACTTAGTATTACAAATTTAAATGAATCACCTATTTACTATTACATAACGGGGCCTTTAATGCGTCTATGAATTGTATAAAAATAATCTAAACTAGGGAAAACAAGACTCCCATTTTACAACAGGATGGTGCGCCGGGATTGAAAAATACATCAAAAATTTAAAAAGAAAATAAACCCTAGTTTAGATTGACTCCTGGTCTGCGTAACTCAAGAAAATGAGTTCGGGAATCCTGTTGTAAAATGGGAAGGTTTGGGATGAATTTGAATTTCTCTCGGCACCCACTTTACCCGGCGTTGGACCGCCAAACGTGATTTTATCTCGTTTCTCTTTTCAATTTTAGTATTCATTATTGCCGGCTTTGTAGCATACGTGTGCTTTGAGATAGTTTAAAAGTAATAAAATATGTACATGTTAATGAGGAAACGAAAATAAGATGGTAAATATTAACATTGATAGGTAGATTTAGCCCGGGGCCAATTAAAAGTCGCACACATTGAGCTTGTAGTGCCCTTTAACTCCCAAGGGCAAAATAGTCATTTATCATGCACGCCGGAGTTTATTTCTAGCCTAATTTTATATTATTGATACAATTATTAAGTCCTGGGCTAAATTGAATTTGATTCAAATACTTAACGTCTAGTTGTGCAACTAATCCAAAATTTGAGGGCAAAAGAGTAAATTCACATAATTTAACAAGTAAGATAAGGCATAAATATTATATTGAGGCCAACAAACATTAAAATAAAGCACCAATCATCACAAAAGCAATTAATCAAAAAATATGTGCAAAGATCAAAGTCTATTTACAATTTAATACTCATAGGGGCAAAACAATAATTTCACAATCAAAGGGTAATTAAAATGTATTTAAAATGCCAAACAGAAATCAAAGTAAAACTTGGTGGTTATTGACATAAAACATGTAATTTGGAAGAACATATTTGAAGAGAAAAAAACAGTAATACTAAAGAAAATTCCTTAAGGGCCTAAATGTAATTTTAAAAAATTATTTGAGGGCTAAAAATGCAGAAATCTGAAATTTGGAGGGCCAAAACGCAAACAAAATTTTTTTTTTGAAATTTTGGAATTTTCACCAGAAATGCGACGTCATCGCTGACGTGGCGCAATCTGGGGATGCCACGTCATCCGTGACGTGGCAAAATCTGGTGACGTGGCACAATCTGGGGTGCCACGTCATCAATGACGTGGCACAATCTGGTGATGCCACGTCTCGGATGACATGGCGCAATCTGGTGGTGCCACGTCTCAGATGACGTGGCGCAATCTGGTGGTGCCACGTCATCAATGACGTGGCATCAAGTGGGCCCTATCAGAAGGGCCTAAGCGTAATTTAAGAAAATATTCTCAGGCTAAAATGAAAAAAATTTAAATCTGGAGGAGTAAAATGGAAATAAAATTTTTCTAACCTTCCTTTTTTTTTGTGCAGATTTTTGTTGGCTATCAGCCGGATTTATATTATTCTTCCACCACGCTTTTGACCCACCAGATGAACGATTTTGCTTCGGGTTTGAAAAGGGAAGTTGTAGCTCCAGGAACGCTCTACAACTTTTATCTTTGAGTTTAATCCAGTTCCTCTTCCATCGCTTGGAATCTTGACTGAAAGTTGGTTGTCTGGAAAATTTTTCAGACTTGGAAATTTTTCTGCAGATCCTCTGGAGCAACAGCCTTTTTCTACCACATTTTTGACCCTCCAAATGGATGATTTTGCTTCAAGTTTGAAAACAGAAGTTGTAGCTCTAGGAACCCTATACAACTTTTATTCTTTGAGTTTACTCTAGTTCCTCTTCCATCGCTTGAAATCTTGGCTCAAAGTTGGTCATCTGGAAAATTTTCCAGACTTTGAAATTTTTCTGCAGATCCTCTGGCCCAACAGCCTTTTTCTACCACGTTTTTGACCCTGTAAATGGACGATTTTGCTTAATATTTACAAAGAGAAGTTGTAACCCCAGGAACCCTCTACAAGAATTTTTCTTATTTGATTTTAGTCTAATTCCTCTCTGATCGCATGGAATTTTGGCTCAAAGTTGGCTGTTTGGCAGATTTTTTAGGCTTCAGAAAATTCTCTGCAGAAAATTTTTTTCCTCCCCTTTAGACTGATTTTTTGTGCTTTTAATGCATTGGATTGAGTGTACAAATGTTCAAAGACCATTCCTTGTCAGTGGATCAGTTATGTACATAAGAGACAGCTTCAACACAAACCAACAAATAAAGCAAGGAATAATCTTCAAAATTGTATAGACGCTGAACTTTTTTTTCTTTTTTTAATTTTAAACCAATTAATTAATTTAATTTCTAATTTAATTAATAATAATTTAATTAATTTTTTTTAAAAAAAAAAAATCTAAAAATTCAATAATTTAGGACTCATTCTTAGTATTTCAAAAGCATAAAACGCATAAGAATAATTAAACATCATAACATAAATTAAGAATGAATTAAAGGGTAAATTAAAAGAAAATCAAAGAGCAGGTGAAAAAGACATTAAAAAGAAAATATTAAAAGAAAATTGAGAGACAAATTAAAAGGAAAATAGGGGACAACTTAAGGGACAAAAATAGGTGTCTACAACAGTCACATGGTATATTTGGGTTGTTATGAATAGGCTTACCAAGTCCGCACATTTCTTACCAATAATTGTGTGGCATCCTCTTGAGAAGTTAGCACAAATATACCTTGATAAGATTGTAAAGTTGTGTGCTGTACTGGTAAACATTATTTCGGATAGAGATCCTTGGATTGTTTCTCAATTTTGGAGCCAAATGCAACAAGCATTAGGTACCAAGCTTGACCTTGGCACTACGGCATATCCTTAAATTGATGGTCTAATCCAAAAGGACCATTCAAACACTTGAAGAGATGCTTAGGGCTTGTTCTCTAGATTTTGAAAGTAATTGGGATCAACATGTTACCCTGGTAAGGTTTACACATAACAATGTTATCAAGTGTTCCCCAAAGTCTCACCTCATAAAGGCATAATTTTGATTTTAAGCATAAGAAAAGTGAAACGTTAAGTTTGTGGTATGTCCCACAATCTGAAATATTGAAAAAGTTTGATATCGGTTGGATCTACTTCCTAAGTTGTCAAGGATGCACAATATTTTTCATGGCTTACTTCTGAAGAAATATCATCCAAATCCTCAACTTGTTTTACATCGTGAAGAATTGGAAATGCAAGATGATCTTTCGTTTGAAGAAAAACCAATACAGATAGTGGATCAAAAAATAAAGGTATTGAGTACCAAAGAGATTCCCTTGGTTAAGGTGCTAAGGAGAAAGCAACCAAGGAACCAAAAGATGGTGATGCAAAAATTTATACCTCAAACTTTTTGCACCATAACGTGTGAATTTTGAGTATCAAATTCTTTTAAGGAGTGAGAGTTGAGAGGATATGTATCATATTAATTTAATTGGATATTATTTATTATGTGTGATTATTTGAATTCCTTTTTATGTTAATTTGATTGGATATTATTTATTATGTGTGATTATAAAGATTTACTCTTGAATTCCTTTTTATAAGTTGTTACGGTAAGTAAAAATCTGGTAGGTTACTAACTAAACAATAGGGGATAAAATTAAGAATATGGAGAACTTTATGACCATACTGCAAGTCTCGGTTTAGGAAAAAAATAAAACAGAATATAAAATAGATTTGTTGACTAAGTTCCAGGTAGTAGGAGGTGTTACCTCCTTTGCTAGTCTTGTAGTTACCAAATTAGTTTCTTATCAACTTAAAACCATATGTACGACTACTTAAATACTAGCTAGGAGAAGGCTGCTATAAGGAAGGAAAAACAGAACCAAAAGAGAAGAAGAACACCAAGAAGGTCAAGAGAGAGAGAGAGAGAGAGAGAGAGAGAAAGAAAGAAGGAGCGAACAAGAAACTAAGGAACGTAATCTACCTTCTATACTGGCCTACTATAATCCTAAGTCTATATACATGATTAGCTATTGTGTATATATATTTTTTATCAATTTATGTGAACCTATAACATGATATACCTGTTGCAACTGATGTCTCTTTCTTTGTATGTGTATATGTGTATTGATGTTCTGTGGACTGTGCTATGTGTTTAAATCTTTATTGATAGCACAAATCAACTTAGGATCAATTTTCTTTCTTTGTGTAGGTGGTTTAGGGGCTGTTTCATTAAAAAAATGTTAACTTAGAATATATGAACAAATAATGCTAAAATAACTAATCTGAAATGGCTATGACTTGAGCTTTTTAAGAGTATTAACTATGTTAGTAGAATATAATTTTAAAGCATTGCTTAACGTATATGAATATATGCTATGGTATATGCTTGTTCTATAAAGCCTTTTGGGAGCTGATTTTTAGACCTATTAGCACTAGTGAATTTGACTAATTCGTTTAGCCTATTTAGGAGCTTTATACTTAATACAATTAGGTTGGATTAAGTTTAGGGGCCAAATTCAATTTAGTGTTCTCATTTATTCATTAAAATCATTGTGAGAAATCGCTAGTTGAGAGAATTGTAATGTGTGTAAGTAATGTTCTACTATAATTAACCTAGAAAGTTTAATTTGAGTTTCTAGTACATGGGATGGCTGGAATAACAAGTTTAACCCAACTATAGTGAAATTATAAGAACCTAATACTAAAATCAATGAATACCTACTAATGATATCGAAACTAATTTTAAAGAGCTCTTTATATGCCAAGCAATGTTATTAATATGTATAAGTGCTCATTACTTTTGACATCTTAATGGAGAAAATAATATAGATTGGTGCTCCTTGGTGGTGGCATCTATCCTCTTCAGCCACCATGAATACAATTCATAAAATTATTCCTTGCTTAATTTGTTGGTTTGTGTTGAAGGCTAGGAATAAAGTGGTCTTTGATGGAGTTACCTCAAATGCACATCAAATCATTTCATAAATCTGCTCACATCTAAAGGATATTTCATCTATTCAGGTATTAAATATTCCGTAGTTGATGACCTTTTTCTATCATGTTTACTATGCCAACATTTGATTGGAACCAACCCAGACGAGCTATTCGGTTGGATCAATATGGATTTCTCTCTCTCCTAGTTTTGTTAAAATGAACGTGGATGGGGCTTCAAAAGGGAAGCCAGGAGAAGTGGCTAGTGGTGGAATTCTTAGAGATGGGACCAAGCTTTTAGCAATTACTATGGTCAATAAACAAATATTCAAGTTGAGGCAATGGTGTTGCTAGATGGCATACAATTGTTTGTAAAATTGCAGCTGACTTCCATTGAGATAGAACTAGATTTAGTGGTCCTTGTCAATTTTTTGAATGGTCGAGCCTTATCACCTTGGAGCATTGATCCATAAATACAACCAATCCAAAGTTTAGTAATTGGAAAGAACATTTCTTTCTCACATGTATTTAGGGAATCAAATCAAATTGCTAATTTTTTGCAAATGAGGGCATTTGTAATTCACGTTATCTAGAGTATAACCAAAGTACAATACCTTTATTTATAAAATGTATGCTTATAACCAAAGTACAATACCTTTATCTATAAAAGATATGCTGGCTTTGGATGCATGTCACGACTTCCCTTACATAAGGCATTGTAAACCTTGATAGTTTTTTCAATAAAATTTCTTCTTCGATAGGGGGTTTGCCCAAAAAAAATAATATAGATTGCGCGCTCTTGGTTAATTGAACAGGTTAAAGAAAAGAAAGGAAGATGGTTGTGAATGCTCTAATCTGAATAGTGAGTGTTATAATTCTTGTTTTAACGAATATCTTGTGGTAAATTCCATTGGTGTTAATGAAACTTTTAGTGATCTTTATATGTTGTTCAACTGACTAAATTAAGCACACGATGTGATTAATTTATTTTGACTCCATAAATACGATTCATTTGCATATATAAAATTACTTGTGTTAGTTGTATACCTGGTTGTATACTTTATCACACTAGAAAAAACTGGGCCCATTGCTTTGTGTAGGTTGCTTACGTCGGGCTAGTACTGGACTTGGTCAAAATGGTTTATATATCATGGCTACGCAAGCCTAGCACTTTGGACGAGATGATGGTTGGTGTGCCACTTTAGGCGTGTGACATTATGTCGGTACTCTCGATTTACCAACTTTATTGTGGTGAATTGGAATTGAGATTGATTGTAGGAGATTTATTATTTGGAGGGTGTTATTATCATTAAAGAGTTGATAGCTAAATATTGAAGTCATTTTAATATCTTGGCAAATAAAGAGATATGGCTCCTACACTGCTTTCATTTGAAGCTGACTATATCCACATCTATGTGTATTTTATTTTGCCCTATATGTTGGCATTTTTTTATCAGGTGTTGCTTCTTTAGCTACCTTAATGTGTTTCACGGCCATTTTCTCCAACCCTAACACTATAAATTCATCTTTTACGCCTCTTTAAAGGCTATGTAGGGTAGAAGTAGAGTAGAAGAAGAGTAGAAGTAGGCTAGTTTAGCTCTTCATTTTCCTCCCCATTTAGGGAGGATTTTCTTTGATTAGATGTAATTTAGTGTAGTTTCTAAGTTCCTAGTTGTAGATTGAAGACTCCTAGTGTAAGAACTACTCTTTAGTTTATATTTAATTTCATCTGCTTTATATTAAATTAATGTAGTTAGATTTAAATGTATTCTATAATTGCTTTTTTAGTTTAATTGGTAGAATTGGTTTCTGGGCTTTCTTTTTAATTTGCTTTCTTCACTTGATTTCTAAGATCAATTGGCAATTAGTTTATGGGCTTTGTTTAAAAATATTTTCTTGATGGTGATTTGTAGTTTAGATTAATTGATTAAGGTAGATTAGTTAATAGGTCTTCTTTAATCATGCTTCCTTAATAGTACTTAGTAGTTTAGATTACTTAATTACTTCCTTAAACTCCATTTTATTTTGCTTGCTTTCTTTAAATACTTTCTTAAAAATGCTCTCTTTTTACATGCCTTCTTTAAAATTCTTTCCGTAGTGTTAATGTTCACTTTAAATTGCTTTGCTAGTTAGATTTTAAATGGCTTTCTTAGTCTCTTAAATTCTAATTTTAGTTAAATCTCTTTAAAATCAATCAATTCAATTAATCCCAATATAACCAAATAGTCGGTAATTAGTGACAAATCCTTGTGGGTTCGATCTCAACTTATCTTTATTATTAGTTGACAACCTTATACCTGCGGATGCCACGTAGTTAGTAGTAAGACTTAGGTGTTTTTATAAATGATATAATTAAGTGTTTTAAAATGAAGCATCACTCGAAAAAAGAAAAAGGGATCAGATCCTAATATGTATTAAAATAAAATAAAAAAGGCCATTCAAACCTTCAATTCCTATAGTACTATTATAGTTTAATGAGAACACCACACCTTTAAGCTCCTCCAATGTTGGCAGTTGCGTAAGAATGTCGTTATCCCATTGAGAAATCAATTGACAAATAACATCAATCAACTAATTATCTTAGAGAATAATTTCAATAGTCAATAATTTCTAGAAATTTCAATTGCTTCTAATTGCAATTGTTATCTATCTTGAACCCAAACTCCTAAAGAATCCTTAAGCCTAATGCGAAGTTTATTTCTCATTATCTTCAAAGTTCCTGTATGTGCATGAAATAAATTTGTGTTGTGATCACCTTTCTTGATCAATTTTAACCTGTTTTCTGCTTCTAGTAAGACTGCTCTTCTGCCAAATTCCTGATTAATACAGCTTGATGCCTGGCCAGTTCCACTTGATGATCCACTGTTGGAGAAGATTCCAATAGTAATTCTTGTTGTCTTACTACATCTTCTGATTGCTTTGCCCTTTCAAAAATGTTACCAAACTGCAATTTGTTCCAACTCTTAAATCAAACTTCAACCTCTTGCGTTTGGCTACAAACTTCTACAAGGGGAACCCTGACTAAATCGATTACAAATAGACTGAACAATTTGCAAGAAAGAATCATGTTTAGTCCATACATTTAGAATCCTAAAAAGCTTAGGCCCAAAATATTGGTTGGATATCAAGGAAAAAAAAATCAAAAAGGAGTGGTCAGAACATGTTCTATTAAGATGAGTCACAGAAACCTCCTGTAATAAGTATAAAAGATACTGATTGCACACCACCCTATTCAATCTTTTCTAGACCCATTATCCTAATCTCATTCCAACCCGTGTGAACTTAGAACCTAATAAAGGAATAGTGATAAGAGAATACTGTCCAATACAACTATTAAATTCAGAAAATACACCTGGAATTAGGTTGGGAAACACCCAAATATTTTGAGAGATGACATTGAAGTCGCCTCCCACAAACCAAGGACCAGATTGATTGATTGATAAGCTATACAATGAATTCCACAACAACCTTCTTTCTACAAAGTGCACTTAGCATACACTACTAAAGTTTTTATAGATTCTAGAAGATCTGAACTATCCAGAGAAAGATGAATAACTTACTCCTCCTTGGAAAGAATGTGAGCAGTAATTGAAGAAGACCAAAAGGTCCATATGGACTTTCATTATTGGATGCATAGTTAGGAAAACCTAACTTGGATTGTACACCAGCCATTTGCTCAATCCTCAACATAGGCTCAAGAATAGCCACAAAATGAATACCACTCATCTTCATGACTTTTTCAAATTGCCTAAGAGAATGTTTATTTACTATCCTCCTTATATTCCAAATTAAAAGATTCATTAATTACTATTATTGGAGGAAGGCAACTTGAGTGACCTAGAAATATTCCTTGTCACAATATTTGATCCAGCAACATTTTTCGTCTTTCTGGATGTCTTCTTTACAACAAGAGTGAACTTCTCATTCAGAACTATTGTCATATTAGCCAATTGTAGACACCTATTTTTGTCCCTTTAGTTATCCCCTATTTTTCTTTTAATTTGACTCTCAATTTTCTTTTTAATTTCCCTTTTAATTTCTTTTTAACCTGCTTTTTTATTTCCTCTTAATTTATCCTTTAATTCTCTCTTAATTTGTCTTATGGTGTTTAATTATTATGTGTTTTATGCATTTTTGAAATACAAAGAATGAGTTTTAATATTATTAAGTTTTTAGATTTTTCAAAAAAAAAAAAAAAATTAGCGTGTTAACATGTACCGAGAGTACTGTTCTTAAAGATAAGTTGTAGTTACTTCTGCCACGTTTCTCTCTGCATTTTTTCAAAATTCTGTCTCTTATTCACATCCCCATACTTCCAACATGACAAGGAATGGTCTTTGACCATTTTTACACTCAATCCACCTCTTTAAAGAGCAAAAAAATCAGTCTAAAGTAGAGGGGACGAAATTTCTGCAGAAAAGAAAAGAGAGAAATTTTTCTAAGTCTGGAAAATTTTTCAGACAGCCAACTTTGAGCAAAAATTCCAAACGATCTAAAAGTAATTAGACTAAACTCAAAGAAGAAAAGTTGTAGAGAGCACCTGGAACTACAACTTATCTTTGTAAAACTCAAGCAAAATCATTCATTTGGAGGGTCAAAAACGTGGTAGAATCAGGCTGGTGGCCAAGAAAATCTGCAGAAAAAAAGAGATTTTCCAAGTCAAGAAAATTTTCCAGACAGCCAACTTTGAGTAAAAATTCCAAACGATCGAAGAGGAATTAGACTAAACTCAAAGAAGAAAAGTTGTAGAGAGTACCTGTACAGATCTACAACTTCTCTTTGTAAAGTTCAACTAAATTCATTCATTTTGAGGGTCAAAAACGTGGTAAAATCAGGCTAGTGGCCAAGAAAATCTGCAGAAAAAAAGAGATTTTCTAAGTCTGGAAAATTTTTCAGACAGCCAACTTTGAGCAAAAATTCCACTGATCAAAGAGGAATTAGGCTAAATTTAGAAAATAAAAGTTGTAGAGGGTACCTGAAACTACAACTTATCTTTGTAAATCTCAAGCAAAATCGTTCATCTGGTGGGTGAAAAATGTGATGGAAGAAGGCCGGTTCATCAACCGGAAGCTTGGAGGTGCCGAAAGCAAATTCGGCTCAAACGCACTCCAAGCCGAGCATAACCAATTCCACCACAGTCCTGAGGCTGAGGTGAGTTAAATGACCTTTTGAATCGATTGTTTTGGTGACAAAATGCTTATCTTACTATTTTTGCATTATTTATGACTTAATTTTCATTTTTTTTTTTTTTTTTTTAAATTTCTTCTAAAAAGTTACATTTTAATGAAAATAACCACCAAACTTTAATTTGATTTTTGTTTGACATTTTAATATGTTTAATTACCCTTTGATTGTGAAATTACCGTTTTGTCCTTATGAGTATTAAATTGTAAATAGGCTCTGATTTTGTACATATTTTTCGATTAGTTTATTTTGTGATGATTTGTGCTTTATATAATATTTATGCTTTTTCTTACTTGTTAAATGAAGGGAATTTACTCTTCTGTCCTCAAATTATGTTTAATTGCTGACTGGACATTAAATATTTGAATCAAACTCAATTTAGTCCATGACTTAATAACTGTATCAATAATATAAAATCGAGCTAGAAGTAAACTTTGGCGTGCATGATATTTGACTGTTTTGCCCCTTGGGAGTTAAAAGGCAGTACAAGCTAAATGTGTGCAACTTTAAATTGGACCCCGGGCTAAATTTACCTGTCAATATTTTTATTTACCATTTATTTTCATTTCCTCATTAATGTGTAAATATTTTTAGCGTTACTTTTAAACTATCTTAAGCACACGTACGCTGCAAAGTCGGCAATAATGAATACTAAAATTGAAAAGGGAAATGCGATAAAATCATGCAACCAGTCCAATGCCGGGTAAATTGGGTCCCGAGGGAAATTCAAATCTATCCCAAACCTTCCCATTTTACAACAGGATTCCCGAACTCATATTTTTTGAATTACGTGGACCAGGAGTCAATCTGGACTAGGGTTTATTTTTTCTTTAAATTTTGATGTATTTTTGTGTCCCGGCGCACCAACACACCGGGTGGTGACTCCAATCCTGTGTTCCCTAGCTTAGCCAATTTTTGTACAATTCATAGTCGCATTTAAAGCCCCGTTATGTAATAGTAAATAGGTGATTCATTTAAATTGGTAATAGTAAGTAGGTAATTTATGTTTGTAATAGTAAATAAGACTTTTGCATTTAATCACCTATTTCCCGAGCACCACATTGGCGACGATGCCGGTCCAAAAAGGTGCCGGCTAGACCAAGGGTGTTGTGGGGAGGGGGGTATGACACCAATATTTGAGGATACCTAATCAGTGAATAAAAAACTGAATTTCTATCACTGAGTAGGTCATCTAACTTTTTTTGGGGAGACATTCATCCTCCCCATGATTCCTACTTTGGGTGGTCTAAACATATTAGCATGATCAACCATTACCAAACTAGGGATGTTACTCTGTTCTGCAATAATAAACCCTATTGATCATTTCTTCTATTTTTGAATTCTATCAAATCTATTGTCAATTTTAGCAATCCAACATTTCCTTTGCTTGAAACCGTTATTAACATGGCAGATTCAAACTCTCTTCGATTGTAGGAGGTAAGATAATTGGAGAGATAGAAGAAAAAGTAAGCTGAGTATCATTATTTTCTAATATCTTTGGCTCAGTATCTGTCTGAGTTGGTAAATTAGTATCTGCATGGCCAGCTACTGACTATTAAGAATTTGAAATGACATTATCTTTTTCATGCGCAGTACCTGATGGACCAGCTTTCTTGCATTGAAATTCTTTGAATTGGAATCCATTTCAAATTTCAGCCAAGGCCTACTTTGTCTCCAACAATTCTTTTTTTTTGCTGCTTACTGATGCAACTGGAGCTTTCTGCTTCACCTATTGCATTTGTAATTGCTTCTAAACTGTTGCACCTTATTGCGACTATTTATGGATATCTTGATACTGAGATTGAACCTCATCTGATTTCTAGATTAAACCTTGCATGCAACTGGAATTATGATGACCTAATCTACTGCCTTTCATACAATACTTGCGCAACTCCTCATAGGTTATCTTTTGCAAAAAAACCATCTTTTTGAACTCCAAACCATCTACCTCAACACACACCTTCACTAAACTAGGTCCGGAAAGGGTAGCTGTAGCTATATCAATCTTTAAAGGCTTGCCCATAGGCTAAGACAATGAGAAAACCGAGTGCTTATTGAAGAAAACACAAGACAAACCTTCTAATGTAATCCAAATTAGAACTATTGTCAGTTCAATTTTAGGACAAAATAATGGATGCCATTTGAGAACATTATATGAAATATCCATTAATGACCATGTATTTTTCATCCCACATTGTAAGTAATCTTCCTCTAAAGAAGATTGAATCAAAACATATTTCCAGAAGACCTAATGAGAATTCCCTTTTGAAGCCAATTGTGTGGAAGCTTTTCCGTAATGTCTCCATGTTTGGTTTACCTCTTGGGAACTTTCCTAACAAAGCAAGTTGGAAAGGTTTGGCTAGCATGTCCACTTCATCCTCTGAGAATAAGATAGCCGGCTCTCCTTTGTGAAATTGATGTGGCTTCAATTGATCAGTCTCCTTAAAGGCCAATGGTTTGTATTCTGGTGGAGCTTGTCCTTGCCAAATATCTTTGAAAGAGTGTTTCTGCCCTTCAACCAAAGGCTGATAGGCCTAAGAAGCCGCCAAGAGAATGTTTTAGTGAGAGAAAGTATAGAGAGAAGCCAGAGAAAGTGTATCTCTTGCAAAGAAACTTCTTGTGTTGCACTCTCATTTTCAGGAGAAAATAACACTATAACCTAGCTACAAGATCTAAGAAACATTTTTAATTTTAGGGAGAAAATAACTCTTCCTAGATAAAAAGTCTAAGAAAACAGTTTAAATAAAGTGCAGGGATTTTATTATTAAATCCAGCAAAAAGGAATTTATAGAGACTAGCTCAAGAAGACATAAAAGGTGAACGCTAAAAGAATGAGCTAAAAAGTTCTAAATTTTTTAGTTTTTTAGTCAAACTTGCTCATGTCTATGCCCGGGTGCCCTCTTTAAGCTCTCATTCAAGTAGTCTTTTTTATATCTCATTCTTAGGAGCTCGTTTAACTATGAGCATTTGGTATACCCCTTTGAGGACTTAATTCTGCCTTGGACAAAAGGGCCTCAGACATAAGCAAAAGACCAATAAAAGAGTTTTTGGACAAAGTCGCTCTATTCATTTAGTACCCCAATCCTTAAAGTGCATTTAGGGAAACACTCCGAATTTTTTTTGGGTTTATTTATTTATTTTTTTATAAATATAAAATAATTATAGTAGAGTAGTAATCAAGAAAATAAATTATAATTGGTAGTTTAACTTGATAACTATTGATAAGTAGTATATATCAGTAGTATACATTCTATGGGCAATTGGATTTAACAATTTATATAAATATATATAGTAAATATCTGATATATTTTTCTTACCTTACACAAATTTTGAGGAGTGAGCAAATCGTCTGCACACATGAGAGGTTAGCCTTAGTTTTTTTTTTTATTAAGCTTTAATTTATTTAAATTCGTTTTAATTATTTATTAGATTATTGCTTGTGTTGAGTTTTGGGTAATTAGTTTAAGATATTATGAGTTTGGGAGGATCAGTATTTTGAATTGGTAATTAGTTTCATGGATTAATTAATTTATTGGGTTAAGAAAATTTGGGAACGATTTTCACACTTAAAAAAAAAAAAAACTAGAACAAATATTTTCAAGAACAAATATGTTATTCAGGATAAATGAATAAATAAAGAGGCCAATCAACTGTGCATGAAGGGCTGGTTGCCGGTAAGTGTAAGTTTCAGCCGGAGAGGTGGACTTTTAGTTTGAGTAAAATTGATCCATGGCCAGATGAAGAGCTCAAATGGTCGACGGCCGATGGTGATTGGTAGTTGTCGGTCGTTGGAGGAGAAGGCTAGTAAAATATATATATTGATGGCTGGAAAAGTTTGGACGAGGAAGTGCAAGTTCGTAGAAGAAGATGAAAGAGTTAGAAAGTTTTCAAAATTACAATATTGATCCCTCTAGTTATATAAAGTTATATTAATGCCCAAAATATTTTAAACCCACGTCGAATTGAGTCCTTTTCAACTTATGTAAATTGTAAATAACTCCCAATTGTTTTATAAGGTCATTAGTAGTCCCTTAGTAGTTCTGAAATTTGCAAAATAGCCCCTACCATTTATAAAAATGATACTATGACCTAAAAAGGTTTCTTTAATGGACAAGTTGACCCCTATAACTTTAATAAAGTTAACAAATGATGTTCAAAGATCTTGTAAGATACACAAAAGTTGCCAACTGACTTTCTAAAGTTAATAAAGTACCCTCATATGTTTTATAAGTTATCTAAGAGTCCTATATAGTTTTCAAAAGTGACGAAAATACCCTAAGTGAATTTCTAAAATATAGAATACTCCTAATACTTTCTAAATTGATAGTAAAGACTAAAAGGTTTTCAAAGATTATAGTAAGGCCTTATGAGTTTTTGAAAGTTGTAATAAAACCTATAAGTTTTGAAAATTCATAACAAATATATTTTGACTCAATTTAAACTTAAGTGATTAGATTATTTCGGCTAAACTTACATATGATAAATATTATTTTTGAACTATCTTGAGCTCAATTGTTTCTAAAAGTCAACGATTAATACAAGGATTATTTTGAAACAAAGATTTGGAAAATATTTCGTCTGGACGATGAATAATCGAAGTTATTAGACTTTAATTAAGAGGGAACAATATTTAGAGAAATTGCTATAGGATTTTATAGGATTTAACAGGAAAATATTTGTTTGATATTTAGATTATTAGTAATAAGGTATTGTGATTTTCTTCTAAGGATTCCCTACAAGGAACAAAGGCAAGTAAAGGCACAATTAAGGACTGTTTGAGATACGTGATGCTTACTTCTGTACTTACGAAAATGTATTCTTAAACTATGTGTTTTAAAAATTATTTTATGACTATGCACAATTTTATTTTTTTTAAAAGTCATTTGCGAAAATGTGTTTTTGCTCAAAATTATTTGTTATGAAATTCTAGATCATGTATAGTTATGTGACTGTTTGGTTTAAAAAGTGTATAGAAATGCATTATTACGTATAGTTTTGATTATGCGTGACATGTATGTATTGTATGGGTAATAATAAGATATTATAGCTCTGAACGAACAGAAAATAGTCGGTAGGGGTTGTAATCCTAAATTAGAGTCAAGCAAGACTTGACACCAGAGCCATGAGAGACTTGGCAACACAGAGTCAAGAAAGACTTGACAATAGAACCAAGAAAGACTTGGCAATGCAAGAAGCAAAGTCAAGAGGAACTGCAAAACTTCTTGATAGCCTTTTCTAGTGAGGTAAATCATTAAGTTGAGTACTCATAAGTCGATGACTGCCTGTTTGTTTTGAGCAATTTAAATGGATGCATGTTTTATGATATGAAATTATGTATGTTGCACGACAGTACAAGTCATGAAGAAATGTTGCATGATAAATGAAGAATGCCACGAGTATGTGAGTTTATTTCGTTACATATTTTACAAGAATGGCGTTACATATTTTACAAGAATAATTTGGATAAAAGCATGAGCATGTGATAGTATGATATGTATGCATGAGCTGTATATATATGTAACAACATGATCCAGCAGGAGTAAGTACTGTCTACTGGGAGACTTGTGGCTCACCCCATGTTTCTTTTATTTTTGTACAGAAGACGAATACGAGTATGTATTAGTTGATGATAAGGACTAAGTGTTCAAGAGTAAGGAAGGAACTTAAGGTGGTCACTACCTTAGGGATTTGTTTATAGGTTTAATTCTAGTAAGTTAAGCCTGCATGCTCTTAATGATTATTCATGTTTAACAGTTGTACATTTGTTTATAATTTGGTAAAAGCCGCACTATTTCAAGTTAATATATTTTTAGAGAATTTCTTCTGCTATTATAGTTAGATTTTTAACGTAAATAGTAATGCTATGATGCCTTCTATTCTTGGGATTTGCTCTTGAGGATACAGTGAATGACACGTGCCTGGCAAGTGCGGGTTAGGAGCATGAATTATACAACTAGAGAAATTTTGCTAATGTTGTCAATAGAACGACTTGCAGGAGACTCAGAATGAATTCCCTCTAATTCTAACAAATCATCTAATACGAGGTCCACCTATTGACAGGCTTCTCCCCATTGGGATGGCTAACCAGGTCACCTCTCTTGATAGGGCCTAACCTGGCTGTCTCTTGTAAGGGGTGCAGTTGTCTATCCCTACAAAGTGGCATGTTCAATGACATCCCATGAAGGGGTGTTTGATGACCCAATACAAAAAGGGACATGTGGTAGCCCATCCTTCATAAGGGCACAGCCGATACTACACCTCCTATTCAACTTGAGTTTATATCTCTATCATCATTAAAACCATCTCCATGACCATTAATCCAATATGTTCAAGCCAACTCATTTCCATCTTGATATGGAGAAGCTTATCCATAGTCAGATAGTCTTTAGCAAAATTCTAGTAGAATCTTATAGTAAAAAAACTCAGGCTCCAATGATGAAAATTTTAGAGTGTTGGAATTCTTCTACCAAGCTGTCAGTTTGCTTGTAGATATTCCTGGTAGCCTCTAAAAAGAGATGCTCCTTGTTTCTCCCTATATGTTGCTCCTACTAGTTGCCATCTTCAAGCGCATGCTCCTTGGCAACACTATAGGTAGCTCCTCCAAGGCATCCCCTTCAAATTGATAGAGTCATACTTTAAAAAAATCTTTTGAGTAAACAAACTATTTTCCACTACCAACAAAATCAATAAAAATACCTTTAGTGTACAAAAAGCAGGCTGACTAAGAGTGGAGGGCAAATGATAATGCAGAAAATATCTTCCTATAGAACATTGACATGTGGCTCACACATACTCACACATGCAAACAAAGACCCATTAAACCATGCTTTAGGTCCACACAAAAGGTTAAATTTGGCATAGGCCTATGAGAACCAAAACATGCTCTATATAATACGACAATCATGTATATACTTTCATAAGTTCACACATTATCATGTAAAACACTCACACATTCGGTGTAAATTTAGTTTGAAGTTTCAACTGACTTCTTGAATACTCTATTAACTTAATCATTGGAATGACACTCGGGATATCCCCACAACTCATCGCAAGACTTAAAAACTTTGCTCCACTCAAGACTTATACTAAAATCTTTGAACACGTAAGCTTCCATAAGATAGTATTTGACACTTAATAATAAAAATCACTGGTGTCATTTTTTGGTATCAATAATAAAGAAGTAGAAAATTTAGAGCAAATAACCAATACTAGTACCTAGAATCAAAAAATAATTAAAAGAAATCTATTTTTCATGTAAATGTCATAAATATAAAAATTAGAATTATATGTACCCTACATTTATCAGTTTTGGTACTAGTTTCAAATATATTGGTGTTTAAGTGTGTATTTTTATCTATTTCTACTTTTACATATTAGTATGAGTTTATTTAGTATTTTGTTGTTTATTTATGTGTTAACTATCTTATTTTACTAGGTTCATGTGTTCAGAGTTTGTGTCTTGCTTTTAACCTAATTCTTTATTAGTCTTTGGTTTTTAGTGTTAAGTGTTTAGGTATTATTTGAAGTGTTTTATTATAGTTATAAATGTATATTTATGTGTATGGTTTGGTTAAAGAAAACAGAATGGCATGAACAAAATCGGGCACAAACTAAAGATGGAGATAGGCTAAACATGATGCGAACCACGTGCACAATCAAGATTAATGCCATGCAACCCAATAGTCTAAGTGTCACCAAGTTAAGGATCGTTAAAATTTGGACATAGCAAGTAGGACAATAAAGCTAAAGATTACGAATGAACGAAGATAAACAATATAGAGAAGTATGCAATTGATGGGACAGTTTAGTCAACCCTATACTATTAGCCAAGAAAGAACCAACTAATTGATGTTTTCCAAACCTTATTTTGATGATGACATGAACACATAACTCTGTAAAACAAGCTTTTGCAGGAACAGATCTTTCGGACGCACAGAACCGTCCGAACTAGGTCAAAGCTCCTCGGACGCATTGCATCGTCCGAAATAAACTTTCAGAAAGAATGGGATCCTGTCTCTTATACACTTCTAGATGTGTATAAGAGACCGTCCGAAACCTCTGTCGGACGAAGGACCGGACGCATGCACGGACGTCCGAACGAAGCCTCTCAACAAAACTGAAAGAAGATCGGACGCTGCCTCGGACGCATTCAATCTCTCTCGGACGTCCGAAACTCCAACGGCTATTTTTTGTGCATTTATTACTTAGCCGTTAGGAAGTAGTTGAAACCACTATTTATTGCTCTTGCGTATAAATAGGTACTTTAATAACCTGAAAAACTATCTAATACAGTGAATACAAGCCTTAGAAAAGAGTAATTTGAGTGCAAATTGACTATAGTGCTTTGTTGTATTAGTGTGAAGTTGTGAGTGCAAATTCAACTTTGAGTGGAGTGATAATCTTGTATGAAAGTGTGGTTGTAAGTAAGATCATTGGCTCAACTAAAAAGAGTTTTAGTGCGAGCAAGAACTTCCCAACTTTGTAAAGATTATTGGCTCACCAAGTGTGTGAAGCATTCAAGAGATTTGATACTTCAAGCTTGCTAGCTTGGAAGTATTGTTTGTTCAATTTTTCTCTCTTTACTTTACTGTTCTAGTAAATTTATTATATCTGCATTTAAATTAAAAAGCTCACTATTTTCTGAAAGAATAATTTTTAAGAAACCTAATTCACCCCCCCCCCCGGTCTTAGGTTGCTTTGGGACCAACACTAATGTCTTAAGCCAAATTGACCCAATACTAAGAATTACAGGAACCAAGATATTTGGTTTTGGTTAACACACTCACAAGTTGTTCAAACTTGGAGCCCAACAAATAGTCTAGTAAAGGACTAAAAAAAGAGTATTAAAACTCACAAAAGTCAAGTTTTTATTATCAAAGTTGTTGATTATATTCGGCCAATTTATAGGCTTAAAGATTCCTAAAAACAAGCTAAAATCCCCTAAAAGTTAGGGCAAGGTTTCAGCCAAAGCAACCCCCAAAAACCCTAAGTGTTCTTGTTAAACAAGTAAGAAAAGAAAACCCCAGTAGTCCTAATTAGATGTTCGGCCGAGGCTCCAAATATGGGCCAAATGGGCCTTATTAAAGACTAGATAATTCAGTTTAAAACTAGGAATTAAACTAGTATTTAAACCATCCCAATTTACAAAACTTAATCAAATTAATTGGGCTTACAAAATAAAGACCAAACTAAAAATAAATTTGAAGTGAAATCCTAACTTCTTGTTGCACTTAAAGGGATCTGGCCACATGTACTTCAATCTTCGAAGCATGCTTGAGTCTCCAGCTTTTATCTCCTCAACTTGACACATCTTTAGGCACACCAAATTCATATCAAAACAGTTATCAATGTCTTCTTAGGCAAAAAACCTAACTGCATTCAGCAACTTCTAAGAAGAAGCAAATAGTGGTCAAGCTTTTATGCCTAAAAAAGCTAACTATAGTGTGCATAGTTTCTAGAGGCAAAATTATCTGGTTCGGGACAGATGTTTACTGAACTTTTTTTCACTTAACCCTAGCTCTATGTGTGAGGATTTGAATAAAATTAGTTTAACTAGATATTATTTGTTATGTGTGATTACTTGAAGCTTGTTATAAGGAAGCTTGTTATAAGGAAGGAAAAACATAACCAAAAGGGAAGAAGACCACCAAGAGAGCCAATCTAACTTTTACAGAGCCTACGATAATCCTAAGTCCATATACATGATTGTATACATGTATTTTTTATCAGTTTATTTGGATATATAACCTGATACGGCTGCTACAATTCTTTGTAAATCTAATATGTCTATGTGTATTGGTGTTGTAGTGCACTATTTTAGGTTTTTAAGTCTTTATTGATAGCACAAATCAACTAAGTAGCAATTTACTTTTTTTGTGTATGTAATTTAGGATCTGTTTAATTAGAAAAAGTTAACTTAGATTATGCGAACCAATAAAGCTAAAATAACAAATCTGAAATAGTTATAACTTAAGCTTTTTAAATGTGGGTAGAATTGGATAAATGAGTATTAACTATATTATGTAGAATCTGATTTTAAAGTATAGCTTAATGTATATGAATATATGCTATGGCATATGTTTGTTCTATAAAGCCATTTAGGGGCTGATTTTTATACCTATTAGCAGTAGTGGCCGATTAGTTTAGCCTATTTAGGAGTTGTATACTTAATATAATTAGGTTGGATTAAACTTAGGGACTAAATTTAATTTAGTTCAGTATGAGAAATTACTAGTTGAGAGAATGTAATGTGAGTTAGTTATGTGCAACTGAACATAGAAAGTTAAAGTAATTTGAGTTTCCATAACTAGGAGTGGCAAGAATAACGAGTTTAAGCCAACTATAATTAAAATTAAAAGAACCTAATACTAAAATCAATGACTAACTACCAATGATATCAAAATTGATTTTAAAGAACTCTTTATATGGCATGCCATATTAATATGTATAAGAGTTCATTACTTTTGACAACTTAACGGAGAAAATAATATAGCTTCATTGCACTTGGTTAATTGAACAGGTTGAAGAAAAGAAAGAAAGACAGATGTGAGGGCCCTAATCTAAATAGTAAGTGTTCCCAGTTCTTATTTTCATGAATATTTTTATGGTGAATTCTATGATATTAATGAAACTTAAAATGACTTTTATATGTTGTTCAGGTGATTAAATTGAGCACACAATGTGATTAGTTTACTTGAATTTCTAGAATACAATTCATTTGAATATGTAAAATTACTTGTGCATGTTGCACACCCAGATGTGTTCTTTATCACACCAAGAAAAACTAGACAACCATGCCATGCTTTGTATAGATTGGATACGTTGGGCTTACGTATCATACCTATTCAACCCAAGCACTTTGGACGGGATGATCGTTGGTGTTTAGGCATGCAATTTTATATTGGTACTCTCAAGTTTACCAACTTTTTTTTGGTTGCTTGGAGTTGAAATTGATTGTAGGGGATTTATTATTTGGAGGGTGTTGTCCACGTTAAAGGGTTGATAGTTGAAATTATATATTATCTTGGAAAATTAAGAGATATGGCTCCTATACGGTTTCCATTTAAGGCCGACTGTATCTACATCTGTGTATTTTATTTTGCCCAATATGTGTGCACTTTATTATCATGAGTTACTTCTTTAGCTACATTAATATCTTCTACATATTAAACAAACAAACAAACCAAGCCTTATTCCTACTAAGTAGGGTCGGCTGCATGAACCTCCTGCTACACGATTGCGCTTTATCATGAACTATATCGTTCTCAATTTCTAGATGGGATATATCTTTTTTATAAGTTACACCCACCAGATAT
Source organism: Cinchona pubescens (assembly GCA_025175665.1). Classification (NCBI taxonomy): domain Eukaryota; kingdom Viridiplantae; phylum Streptophyta; class Magnoliopsida; order Gentianales; family Rubiaceae; genus Cinchona; species Cinchona pubescens. The sequence continues at coordinate 940,785 of JANKKI010000032.1, forward strand.
TTTTCAGTGTTTCCCTACCCCTCTTATGTTGACTACTCTCTCAAAATTCTACTCGCCTTCAAAGACGGTCTCCCTTTTCTTTCCCCGTACCGATGACTCTTATTTTTCTTTTATTTTTTATTTATAAAATTTTGAATACAAAGATTCTGTTGGAAAGGGCCACTAGTTTACCTCTCCAGCATATCAAATTGGCTAAAGCGTTTTTATTGGTCGTCTTAGCACCTTAAGCGTGTTTCTCTCATCTTCTCATCAATAGGTGCTACTCCAATATCCAGTGTACCCACACACCCATCTTAACATTTGCATTTATGTTATTCTCATCTTTTGCTCATGTATGTAATTCACTGCCTAACATTCAGATCCATAAAGCTTCCCGATGCCATTCTCCATTTAGTCCAACCCACTTGTATCAATTAATATATTCAACATATTATTGGCAAAAAAATTGTTTATGGACCATACTTGGAATAAAACCATTGTGTCTTTAAAACTTGTATTTGCTTGCAAATCTAAGAATTTTGTGAAAAGGCCACTTGATACGAGCCAAAGCGCATCTTCAAGCTTGACTAAGGATCGTGAAGAGTCATTGCAAGTGCCAACTGGACCAATTACAAGGGCACGTGCAAAGAGAATCCAACAAGCCATGCAAAGTTTGGTTCGAGGTGTTCTTGACGAGGAAGCCGTCCCAAACAAACTAGAAGTGGAACGGGCTTGTACATCAGATGTTTAACATTCTTCAAGTCCAAATCCATAATGGAGAAGTCTAGTAGTTTGTGTTCACTCTATTATTTTATAAAGCCCAATAGTTGTTTAAGTTTGTGTAAATTGGGCTGGTTTAAGTCAAGTTTAGTTGTGATTTAGTTATTAGTTTTAGGCTCATTAATTAGCCTAAATAAGGCCCATTTAGCCCAACTCTTGGGGCCACTTATGGCTGAACCCTAGCACTACTTTTTAGGAGTTGTTAAGCTAGTTTTTAGGACTTTATGTCTCTTATACACATCTATATGCCTGTATCATAGAGACAAATTAGAGCAGATAGGAGAGAAATAGTATACAAAGTACGTTAGGACAAAAACCAATTCCAAATAGGATTAGGATAAGACTTTGTTGGTGCAATCGCTTGAGCAAGGTGATTGTTTTAACTGACTTATAGATTTGGTTCTTGCCTGATTCATATAGGCAACGGGTCAATTCTTGCTTTAAATCTTGTTAAGACTTTGGTTCTTGTCTCGTTATAGACAACGGGTTGAATTCTTGCTTGATTTTTGTGTGTTCTTTATTGTTCTTGTTTGTGTGTTCGCTGTCCAAATTCTCGTGACCAACTTTGGAGTCGATCCTTGGGATTTTGGTGCCGTCTTGAATTGTTGGGTTTCGTGGCATCAAGTCGATTGCGCACGGGGTTCGCATCGATTGGTATCGAGTGGTCCAGTCACCTGTTTATTTTTCTCTTTAATTTTTCCAGATTTTCTTTCAAAGAAAATCATATCTTAGTTTCTGCAAAAAAAAACCAATCTGATGCGAACCCCGTGCGCAATCGATTTGATGCCACGAAACCCAACAATTCAAGACGGCACCAAAACCCCAAGGATCGACTCCAAAGTTGGTTACAATCGACTTTATACACGAAAGAGACAACATCGATGAAGAAAGCCAAGAAAATCTACCAAATTTGACACTTTACATTTTTAGAAACTCCCTATTTTTGAAAACTTTCCAAATTTGTATTTCTATTCAAAAGCACTTAATTTTTGTTGGTTCTTTTAACTTTCTTTGTTATTCTTAAGTGCTACTTATTTGTTCTTGTGTGCTTAGTTTCCTTTTTTATTTGGTAAATTTGCCTACCAAATTCTTATTTGCTTTCTATACGTTTTGTTGCTTCACGTAGTCTCGGATATTTTGTTGTCTCTTATTCTTTGAAGCTTAAATCCGAAAGTTTGGTGTCTCTTATTTGTCGTTGGCCCGTGATTATTTGTTTTCTTTGACTTCTAACCAATTAAGTGGTTAGGACATAATTGGAGCTCACTTTGGTCCTCGTAGTCTTCCAAAGACTTTGAGAACAAACTAAAGAGAGGAAAAAGGCAGTGTGGCTATATCATTCGAGTGATAAAAAGCCATTCAATTGAGGGTATACACGAGGGATTAAGTGATATAATTTGAGTGCATATACTCCCTACAGAAGTTGAGTGGTGAGGAAATTTCCTTTAATCTTATTAATCTAGATGTGTATAAGAGACAGATTACGGTGATTGTTTTAACTGACTTATAGACTTTGGTTCCTGCGAAATCCCATAACAATGGAGGCCATACAACAACAATTTGATCGAGTATTTGCTGCATTTGGCAATGTTAGGGATCGCATAGATCAAATAGAGGCACGCATGAATGACCAACAAAGAGAGAGGCCTCAAGGAGTTAGACGTCAAGCTCGTAGAGCTAATACCCCTCCACGTCGTCAAGAAGGTGAGTATGAGTCTGATCAAGAAAATATTGACGATGAGGTTTATAATGACAGGAATGTGCAACATGGACGGGGAGAGAATCGGACTCGAGATAATGATATTGGGACAATTAAGCTATCCTTACCTCCGTTCCAAGGTAAAGCCGATCCTGACGCATACATCGAATGGGAGCGAAAGGTAGATTTTATTTTTGATTGTTACAACTATTCTGATGAGAAAAAGGTAAAGTTAGCCGCTGTCTCTTTTATTGATTATGCATTGACTTGGTGGGATAAATTATTAATAAGTAGGCGTAGAAATAGAGAACATACTATTTATCATAATAATTGGGCTGACATGAAATCTATTTTGCGCAAAAGATTTGTTCCATCTCACTATTACAAGGAATTGTATGCTTTGGTTAGGGCTTTAGAAAATTGGCAACATTATTTGTGGTCAAAAGAGTTCATTATTCGAACCGATCATGAATCTTTGAAACATTTAAAAGACCAAAATAAGTTAAATCGAAGGCATGCTAGGTGGGTAGAATTCATTGATATGTTTCCATATGTGATTCAATACAAACATGGTAAAGAGAATGTTGTGGCTGATGCATTATCACGTAGGTATGCTTTGATTTCTACATTGCATGCACGTCTTCTTGGTTTTGAGCATATTAAGGATGTTGGCCCCAAAAGCAACCTAAGAGGGGGGGTGAATTAGGTTATCTCTAAAAACAAACCTTTTTTCTGTGCTTAATAGAAATTCAAACTTTGTGCACCAAATGAAAACTTAAGCACAAATGAATACAATAGATATTCAACAGTTTAAGCTTAAAGAACAAATAAGAATATTAAGATTAAGAGAATCAAACCAAACTCCCTAGCTTCTCAAGCTTGGAGCTTGCAATTACAAAGAGCTTCTCACAAGGCAACTACCAAGTTCACAACTTGAAGTTCAGCCCTAAAAGTCTCTTCAAAGTAGGTGAGACAATAACCTCTTGTACACAAATGAGGATCACTCTTACTCACACTAATTCCCTTTAGTTGAGCCAAGAGTTTTACACTCACAACCTCCCTTTGTTACAATTGTTATCTCTCCACTCTTACACTTGAAGAACTTTTACACTTCTAAGCTCTTTTCACACTACCTACACTATTACAACACTTGTACCCACTATTTCTCTCAAATAGCTCAAGAATTGTTTGTAATCAATGTAGAAGTCTTAACGTCATTAATTCAGACCTAGGGGTATTTATAGTTGCCAAATATCTGCTTTCAACAACTTCCCAACGGCTATTTTCTGTTTACTGGAAAACTAGCCGTTGGACCTTTCGGACGGCCGATGCAAGCAGGGTTCAGCAGCGGCCGTCCGAAAGGGACTGTCTCTTATACACAGTCTCGGATGCTGTCTCGGATACACATCTAGATGTGTAATAAGAAAAGCAACAATTTGTTCTTTAGCATATCGGAACTGTTGAAGAGATCTATTGTATTCATTTGTGCTTAAGTTTTCATTTGGTGCACAAAGTTTGAATTTCTATTAAGCACAGAAAAAAGGTTTGTTTTTAGAGATAACCTAATTCACCCCCCCTCTTAGGTTGCTTTTGGGGCCAACAATTGGTATCAGAGCATTGGTCTCTTTATTCTTGCTTAAATTGCATTAGAGTAAAGATCATGGCAACCAATAATACTCTGTTTTTAGAGGGGCATTCTATCACTAGACCTCCCATGTTTAATGGCATTAATTTTGTTTTTTGGAGGGATAGAATGAAAATTTTTGTTCAATCTATTAATATTGAATTATGGTATATTATTTATGAAGGTCCTATTGAGGCAAATATTTTTGACTGATGAAAATACTCATAAATTAAGGCCTAAAACCAGATTTGAGTTAAATGCACAAGATAAAATAAATTTATCTTTAAATGCTAAAGCCATTAATATTTTGTATAATGCTTTGGATGCAGATGAGTTTTCTAAAGTAAAAGGTTGCATATCGGCCAAGGAGATATGGGACAAATTGAAAGAAATCCATGAAGCAAGAATAAAGAGACCAATGCTCTGATACCAGTCCGAGGGTGCGTCCGAACATGCGTCCGATCGAAGCAAAGTCTACTGGAATATGCACGGACGCTGTTCTTCGTCCGAGGCTTGCTTCAAATTCTTTGTGTCGGACGATTACCATTGTCCGAAGCTCTGTGTGGTTGTTTTGTTCGGAAGATCATTTGCGTCCGAACCTCCCTATTTTTCTGCACACTTGTCTTTAAACCATTAGTATGATTTGGTCATCATCAAAACATGATTAACATAACTGGGGTTCTTCAAAGGACTTGTATTCAAATGATCATGATTTTTCATCTATTCATCTTTGCTGCTTGTGAAAATAGGACTTTTGAAAAATTTTATAGGTCTGATGATTATCTTTTTCGAGAAAACAAACTTTGTATTCCACAATGCTCTTTGCGTGAATTGCTTGTCAGAGAGTCACATGGGGGAGGGCTGATGGGGCACTTTGGTGTTCTTAAAACTTTAGACATTTTGAAAGAGCACTTTTTCTGGCCGCATATGCGTAAAGATGTTGAAAAGATTTGTTCTAAATGTGTGATTTGTAGAAAAGCTAAGTCTAAAGTGCAACCACATGGTCTTTACATGCCCTTACCCGTACCTAATCATCCTTGGGTTGAGATTTCTATGGATTTCGTATTGGGTTTACCTAGGTCTAGATCGGGGAAAGATTGTATATTTGTTGTGGTTGATAGGTTTTCTAAGATGGCACATTTCATTCCTTGCACGAATGATGCTTCCCACGTTGCAAATTTATTTTTCCAGGAAATTGTGCGTCAAGATGACATTCCTAAAACAATTGTTAGTGTTCATAGGGATGTCAAATTTTTGAGCCATTTTTGGCGTGTTTTGTGGGGTAAAATTGGTACTAAACTTTTGTTTTCAACTACTTGTCACCCACAAACTGATGGTCAAACTGAAGTGGTTAATCGAACTTTAGGTACATTGTAGCGTGCTGTGATTAAATGGAATTTAAAGTCATGGGAAGAGTGCATTCCATTCATTGAATTTGCATATAATCGTTCTATGCATTCTTCTACTAATTATTCTCCATTTGAATTAGTTTATGGCTTTAACCCTCTTGCTCCATTGGATTTGTTGCCCTTACCTGTTTCTGAGTTTGCCAATATAGATGGTAAGAAAAAGGCAGAATTCGTCAAACGAATCCATGAAAAAGCAAGGCAACACATTTTGGATGCCAATGAACATGTGGCTAAAAGAGCAAATAAAGGCCGCACGAAGGTTGTATTTGAACCTGGTGATTGGGTTTGGGTTCATTGGCGTAAGGAAAGGTTTCCCAACTTAAGGAAATCTAAGATGCAAACCCCCCGTGGAGATGGACCATTCCAAATTTTGGAACGCATTAACGACAATGCATACAAGCTTGCTCTTCCTATTGAGTATAATGTTAGTGCTTCGTTTAATGTTTCTGACCTTTCTCCTTTTGATTTTGATGAAGGTCTAGATTCGAGGACGAATCATTTTGAGGAGAGAGGGAATGATACGAGCCAAAGCGCATCTTCAAGCTTGACTAAGGATCGTGAAGAGTCATTGCAAGTGCCAACTGGACCAATTACAAGGGCACGTGCAAAGAGAATCCAACAAGCCATGCAAAGTTTGGTTCGAGGTGTTCTTGACGAGGAAGCCGTCCCAAACAAACTAGAAGTGGAACGGGCTTGTACATCTGATTGGAACATTCTTCAAGTCCAAATCCATAATAGAGAAGTCTAGTAGTTTGTGTTCACTCTATTATTTTATAAAGCCCAATAGTTGTTTAAGTTTGTGTAAATTGGGCTGGTTTAAGTCAAGTTTTGTTGTGATTTAGTTTATTAGTTTTAGGCTCATTAATTAGCCTAAATAAGGCCCATTTAGCCCAACTCTTGGGGCCACTTATGGCTGAACCCTAGCACTACTTTTTTAGGAGTTGTTAAGCTAGTTTTTAGGACTTTATTAAGCCTATAAATAGGCCTCATCCTATGCACTTATTTCAGCAGATTTTTATCAATATAAAAGTATACATCTTTTTCGTGAGGAAAAAGTTCTTTCTTTTAGTCATTTGGATTAAGACTTTGTTGGGATCATCGCTTGAGCAACGGTGATTGTTTTAACTAACTTATAGATTTGGTTCTTGCCTGATTCATATAGGCAACGGGTCAATTCTTGCTTTAAATCTTGTTAAGACTTTGGTTTTTGTCTCGTTATAGACAACGGGTTGAATTCTTGCTTGATTTTTGTGTGTTCTTTATTGTTCTTGTTTGTGTGTTTGCTGTCCAAATTCTTGTGACCAACTTTGGAGTCGATCCTTGGGATTTTGGTGCCGTCTTGAATTGTTGGGTGTCTTTCGTGGCATCAAGTCGATTGCGCACGGGGTTCGCATCACCACTTAGCGAATATATGTTTTTCTTAGGCTATTCATAGTCTGTTTGTCCAGATTGTAACTGGTAGGTTGAGGTTTGTAGTATTTCTAGTTGTAACTACAATTTGGGTATGTATTTGTACAAGTATTGTGGTTGTATTTTGGTATATGTTTTTGGAGGCCTAGATGGCTTGAACTACGTGTTAAAGCTAGTTTGTGATGTATATGTAATAGATTTGGGATTTCAATTACTTATCATAGGCATGATTTTATTTATTTAGTCTTGCCGAGAGCCAGGCAGGAGACCGACTAAGTCCCTGGAGGTTGGAGATCTAGTTGAGGCTTCATAGTTGGTATCAGAGCCTAAGTTTAATAGTGGACATGAAAATGTTTCTAGCATGATTGTTTTACTTCGCAAGTGAAACCTTTGCTTGTTTGTACTTATGTGATAATTTAAGTTTACTTATTCTGTTTGTGATAATGGCTCGTAGATTATGGCCAGCAAAACAATACAAGCACTCAATTATCGTAGTTGACGAATGGTCACCTATCAACAGATAGTTGGATCAAGGGTTAGTCTATATAACCCTTGTAGGTCAATGGGTCAGTGTAGTTGCTTGTACCGATAGATATATTCTTACACTAATTAAGTAGTTATACACATATTCAAGATCTTCGTTTTGGGCACCAAGCATTAAACAAACCCAACACAAGCGTATAGAAGGAGTTGAGTTATCAGATACTAGCTATAAGAAAGATCCTTTAGAGACTAAATCTAGCACTAGTTCAGTAGTTGGACTTACTAGACTCCCTAGAGTTGATGCTTGAGGATATGATATCGTAGAAAAAGAAAATGATGTTATTTTGGGGTTAGTGAAGATATTGATAGCATTTGACTAGGATTACTTGAGAGATCCTTTTGATAGCTTTTGACTACGATTACTTGAGAGATCCTTTTGATATTTTTAGAGGTCTCTTGAGATTGGAATACATCTAAGGATGATGTATTTAATTTTTGTAAATGTTGACCTATTCTTGGTTATAAGGCTGTATATAATAATTTATTAGTACAAGATATAGAGTAGGAACTTATTTTCGTATCCCTTGTAGTGTATTAAATGCTTAATTATGTATAAAAAAAGAATTTTTTTTCCTTTTATTGTAAATCTACATTTTATATTTAAATTATATCCTTATTTGCTATTTTCTCTATATACTTAGTTTTTAAATATTGTTAGAATGGAGAGAGGGAGATGTAGACGAGGAGTTCCCCGTCGTGCTAGGGTGCACAAGAGGAAGGCCCTACCACAATTCAATCAGAACAAGGCAATTGTATAGGGAATAACATAGTATAACAAGTGGTAACAGCCTTAATCGAATGATCCAATATTTGGAAAGGTTAGAGGCTCGTCAAGTACCGCCAACCAAACCTCATCCTATTAATAATGATATAGAAGAAGATGTGGCTCTTCAATGTTTTAAAAAATTTATGCCTCAAATCATTTTAAGTTACAAAATTTCATGGAAGTCCTAATGGTGAACAAGCAGAGAATTGGTTTGAAAGAACTGAAAACATTTTTTCTTCCCTAAAGTATTCTAAGGAAGAAAAGCCTCATTTGAAGTGTTTTAATTTAAAGGGCCTGCATGATCTTGATGGAGCATGATCTTGATGGAGCATGATTCAACAAAATTGGGCATTAGAAAAGACTCCTTGGACTTGGGTAAATTTTAGTAAGGATTCGATGAAAATTTATAACCTCGATAATACAAAAAGATGAGAGGATGAATTTGTAAGTCTCTATCAAGGAACCATGAGTATCGCTGAACATGTAGCACAATTTAGTAAATTTTCAAAGTTCGTTCCCGAGACGGTTGAAACTGACCAGAAACACAAAATGAGATTTCTATAAGGGTTCAACTTGGAAATTCGACGCGATTTAGCATCAGTAAGGTTGGAGATATATGGCAAGTCATTGAAAAACTCTTTACGTGTAAAGAATAGTATAATGTGTCTTATTTAAGGATTTCCAAACTCGCAAAAATGCTAGTCCAAATAATTGGCTAAAGGTAAAAGAAAGCACACATTCTCAGAAGCCAATATCTGTTCCTAGAGGCCCCAAAGTACTGTCATGAAGCCCGGCAAGGCCAACAAATGTACCCAAAATCCAGTATCCAGCACAGATGCAAGAAGCTTGTGGATATTGTGGGAAACCTAATCAATAGAAAGTGAATGTTGGAGAATGATCCACATTGGACAAGTTAAATTTCCTTATCCCACATTTCCACTAATATCTACAAGTATACAGTTATCAATGTAGTAGGGTGAATAAGGGTCGATCCCACAATGATTGGTAACAAGTACCGAGAATCTTGTCAATTTCTATTTAGATAGTCGATTTGCAAAGAGTTAGGATTTTAGAATTAAAATTAAAAAAAAAATAATTAACTGAAATTTAAAGAACAATTGAATAAATTTTAATTATCTTAGATTTAATCAAATCTCTGGTTAATCAATCAATTTCAATTATATTTATATGGAGATTCTAGTCCGATGTTTCAATCTAACCCCGAAGCCTCTGGTAATTGAAATCTATCAAATTAATTTACTAGGTTTCAAGACCTTCTCTTACCTAATTAACCAATTCGACGAGTCTTTATCTGTATGGAATTCGAGTTTCCATCCAAAGAATACTCGACATATTAACTAATCAATTTCACTACCTTGTTCTAGAATAATTAGCCTAATAATTTAACACTGGTCTATAACGGAGGTTCGAAAACCTTATTCCCTCGGCCAACCTCACCAAAACTAAGGTTAGCTACTCCTTAGATTTGTCTATTTATGTTAATTATTAACCGATTAAAATAATTTAGTGATCAACCCTTAACTTTAGATTAACCCATGAATAATCACATCACCCGCACCCGAACCCTAATTAATTTTAGCAATTCATAGTGTGCGAAAAAGAAAACAAACTATTAAATTGCTAATAGACATGACAAATTGATAAATGGAAACTAAAAGTGCAATTATTGTAAGAATAAATAAATGGGTTGATAACATTTTGCCCCCTAAACTAGGTGGGTAATTACACTTCCCTCCCTAAACTATAGAAATATACACTTTGCCCCTCATTGACACTATTCATCTATTACTAATATAAATTCATTAAGATAATATAGTTAAATGACTAAAATAACCTTGGCACTATATTTTGATTTTTTATGTATTAAAATTTTGATAATGACGTGATAATTTTTTAAAATAATAAAAAATAAACTATATAATATTTCAATATAATCTAATCAACATATTTCTTGGTCAAATTTTTAAAATTTTTGGATTTTATTTTATATTATTTCGAATTTGATTGTTTAAATATAGGTGTAGAACAATTCTCAAATGGGCTTATTTTCTATTGAAATTTTTTCTTTAAAGGTATTGTATGAAAATATATTTTCTATAAAACTTTGTGATTTTTTAAAGTCTCATAGTATTTTACACTTTTAATATTTGACTTAACCTGTGTAAATTGGGATGTTAGAACAATGATATATAATACATTTCAACATTTTCTCACATTTTCACTCCCTAAAGTCAAAGATATCAATGTGTTATTATTTTTTATTTTTTTCCCTAATTCTTTTATAACTATCAAAAATCAACTAAATAAATGAAAAATGAAAATACAATACTAAGTGTATTTTCAATCATTTAACTATTATTTTTTGATATTTTAAAACTTTTAGAGGATGAATAATGTGATGGGGGGCAAAGTATATATTTCTATAGTTTAGGGGAGCAAAGTGTAATTACGCACCTAGTTCAAGGAGGTAAAGCGTTACTAACCCTAAATAAATTAGAGACAAGTTACCAGAATCAAAATCGTTGCAAAAGAACTTGAATTGAGTTACTTGAACAGTCCAAATTTTGAAAATTAAACCATGGAATTGAAGAAAAATTAAACCCTAAAGTTTTAGAAAAGTAGTTCTAAAAAACCTAAACAAAAGGTTGAAAATAAGTTGTGAAAATTGCTCTCATCAAAACGTTACGTAAGCCCTATGTCCTATTTATAAAAATCGGCTAACAGGCCCATGCCCAAAACGGACCACCTGCAAATTGCTGATGGTTCTGCCTTATTCTCTCGTAGTCTGGTGCTCACTCACATACTGCAAGTGATGCACTTGATTCAGTCGCAGTTTGCGGCTATGCTTCTATTTCTACCGCAGTCTGTGGCGTTTAACTACAATCCAGCCGCAGTTTGCAGTTGGTCTTCACCAACACTCCTCTTTTTCTTTGCTCCTCCACTTTAGTTCCCATTTCTTTGTCAATTGACCACTTTGCCCCTTGTTTCATATATACAAAACACAAAATGAAGTGAATAGACAAATATACTAATAAAACACACATTTAACCACAAAAATGACTTAAAATAACACAATCAGCTTTGAACATCCTGAACAGGACTTTATTCCCTAAAACACAACAAATAGGACTAAGCACACTTAAAAACATAACAAAAAAGGTATAAAAATAACTCTGAATATAGAGTTATCAAAGAATGTCAAGGAAGTATATTCTGTGTTGTGGAAGTGTGGAACACCAAACTAACAACTATCCAAATATGCATGAGGAATGATGTTCTCGATGCCAAGGTAGGCTAATTCAAAGGAAACTAAAAGATGAGGCTAGTAAATAGAAATTTCCTACGAGGGTGTTTTCCGTTGATAAGAAAGATGTCCCAAAAGCTTCTTATGTGGTCAAAGGTATGATCCTTATATTCCATAGATTAGTGAGAATTTTAATAGATCCTAGATTTATACATTCTTTTGTGCCATCCTTTTTAATGCATGATATTGGTGTGGAAGTTGAAAAGTTGCCATATCAATTAGAAGTTAGTAAACCTATGAGAGATTATGTGATAATTACATATTCATTTTATAAGAACTGTGATGTCCAAGTTAAGGAAAGAAAGTTTCCAGTGGATCTAATACCATTACCAATTTGAGGTTATGATATTATATTAGGGATGATTGGTTATTTCATGCCCAACTAGACTATAGAACAAGAATTATGAAATTTTCTATTGTGCACCTGGTGAACCAATTTTAGAATTTGATACGCATAGAATGATTAGTTCTACATCACTTATTTTGGGCACATGTTCTAGAAAATTATTATGGAAATGAGTTAAGGGATATCTTGCATACATGATTAGTAAGCCAATGGATAAGGTGAAATTGAATAAATACCTATTGTGAAGGACTATCCTAATGTTTTCTAGAAGAATTAACTTCCTTACCCCAGAAAGAGAGATTGAGTTTTTAATTAATATAATACCGGGATCGTCTCAAATGCGCTATATCGTATGGCACTAGCAGAACTAAAAGAGTTAAAAACTCAGTTGCAAGGATTGTTGGAACAGGGATTTGATCAACCTAATGTGTCTCCATAGCGTGCACCTATCTCATTTGTGAAGAAGAAGGATTGAACCTTAAGACTATCTGTAGATTAGCTAGGGTTAAATAATATCACCGTAAAGAACAAGTACCCTTTACCTTCATTGATGAGCTGTACCAATTACAAAAAGCCAAAGGGTTCTTTAAATTTGATTTGAGACAAGGTTATTACAATTGTGCATCAAGAAAGAAGATGTGGCTAAGATTGCTTCAGTGCTCGATATGGACACAACGAGTTTGTGGTCATGCCATTTGGTTTAACTAATGGTTTAGCAACTTTTATGGATTTAATACACCAAATTTTTTGACCCTATGTAGATGACTTTGTGATGATATTCATATATGACATTCTTGTTTATTTTAAACCACAAGAGGAGTATGAGGAACACTCAAGGATGGTATTTCAAACCTTGAAGGAACATAAGTTATATGCTAAATTTAGCAAGTGCAAATTTTGGTAAAATAAGGTATCATTCTTAGGTCACATAATTCTGGAGAAGGCATTCTAGTAGATCCATTGAAGATGGAGGCAAAAGTGTCCTAGGAACAACAAGAGAATCTAATTGAGGTGTGAAGTTTCCTGGGACTAGCCAGGTATTATTGTACAATTGTGAAAGATTTTTTGAAGCTTGCTGGTACCAACCCATAGGCAAATTGACACAAAACAAGTCCAGTTCATTTGGGATGATAAAAGTAAAGATAATTTTCAAGAGTTAAAGAAATGTTTGACTATTGCCTTAATTTTGGCATTACCAAATTAGAAAGTGAACTTTGTAGTATACACAAAATCTTATAAAGAATGTTTAGGTTGTGTTTTGATGCAAGATGGAAAAGTGATTGTGTATGGTTCCCAAAAATTGAAACTTTATAAGGAAAATTACCCCACCCACAACTTGGAATTGGCTGTCGTGGTGTTCGCTCTAAAGAAGTGGAGAGATTATTTGTACATTGTGACCATTGAAGTGTACACATATCATAAGAGCCTCAAATACTTGTTCTCTAAGAAAGAATTAAATTTGCGATAACATCAATGGATGGAATTTGTGGAAGACTAAGATTGTAGAATTCATTACCACCCAAGAAAGGTGAATATTATTTCAGATACTTTATGCAGGAAAGCACAACTATCTAGGCAAATGGTTATATCTTTATAAATGGAAATTACTTGAAGATATTTAGGAGGGGTATCCAAGACAAACATTAGGACGTGTGACTTTTGGAAATATTAGGGCCCAATCTTCTCTATTATTATGACTCAAAAAGGCACAAGAAAAGGATCCCATGTAACAACAATGCGGAGATAGCGTGCAAAAATGAGAATTACCAAATTACATTGTTGAACCGAAAGGAGTATTAAGATTTGGGATTAGGATCTATGTGCCACAAGACATTGAGTTAAAGAAGGAAATCCTTGAAGAAAAACATCGATATAAGTATACTATACATCTAGGTAGCAATAAAATGTATCATGATATGAAAAAACTCTATTGTTGGTATAATATGAAGAAAGATATTGTACACTTTATCTCAACTTGTTTACCTTGTAAAAAAGTTAAACTGGAGCATCAAAAACCATCAAGGTTACTTCAACCTAGAGAAATACCTAAATAGAAATGGGAGCATATTGCCATGGATTTTCTATCTGGGTTGCCTAGAACTCAATGATCACATGTTACATTTGGGTTGTTGTGAATAGGCTTACAAAGTCCGCACATTTCTTTCCAATAAATGTGTGGTTTTCTCTTGAGAAATTAGCACAAATATACCTTGATCTGATTTCAAAATCCAAGTCTTTCCTTTTATTTATTGGAAAGAAATGTGTTCCTCAAAGTCTAACCACAGAAAGGAATAATTAAGCATAAGAAAAGTTAGAAGTCAAGTCCGAGGTTTGTAGGACAATCTAAAATATTGCTACGGATTGAAAAAGTTGGATATCGGTTGGATCCACCACCTAAGTTGTCCAGGATACGCAATATTTTTCATGTCTCACTGCTGAAGAAATATCTTCCAGATCCTCAACATGTTTCACATTAAGAAGAATTGGAAATACAAGATCATCTTTCATTTGAAAAAAAAAAAAAAAAACCAATACAGGTGGTGGATCAATAAATAAATGTATTAAGTACCAAAGAGAATCCCTTAGTTAAGGTGTTAAATAAGATAGCAACCAGTGAATCAAAAGATGAGATGCAAAAGAAATATCTCAAACTTTTTATGCCTTAAAGTGAGAATTTTAAGGACAAAATTCTTTTAAGGAGGGAGAGTTCTGAGGATATGTATCAAATTAATTTGATTGAATATCATTTATTTTGTGCGATTATTTGAATTCCATTTTATAAGTTGTTATGGTGATTAAAATTCTAGTACGTTGCTAACTAAACAATAGGGGAGTAAAATAAGAATATGGAATACTTGATGACCATAGTGCAAGTCTCGGTTTAGGAAAAAATAAACAAATAAAATAAAAAAGAATATAAAATAAATTTGCTAACTAAATTCCAGGTAGTAGGAGGTGTCACCTCCTATGCTATTCTTGTAGCTACCAAATTAGCTTCTAATTAACTTAAAACCATATGTACTACTACTTAAATAATAGCTAGGAGAATGATGCTATAAGGATGGAAAAACATAACCAAAAGAGAAGAAGAACACCAAGAAGGCCAAGAGAGAGAGAGAGATGAAGCGACAAGAAACTATGGAAGGTAATCTACCTTTTACACTTTTACACTAGCCTACTATAATCCTAAGTCTACGTGCATGATTAGCTATTGTATATATATATTTTTATCAATTTATGTGAATATATAACTTGATATGACTGTTGCAATTCTTTGTATATGTATATGTGTATTTTCATTGTAGTGGATTGTTCTATGTGTTTAAATCTTTATTTACAGCATAAATCAACTAAGGATCAATTTTCTTTCTTTGTGTAGGTACTTTAGGGGCTGTTTAATGAGAGAAAGGTTAACTTAGTATATATGAACAAATAAAGCTAAAATAACTAATATGAAACGGCAATGACTTCAACTTTTTAAACCTTGATAGAATTGGAATAAATGGGTATCAACTATACTAGTAGAATCTGATTTTAAAGCATTACTTAATATATATGAATATATGCTATAGTATATCCTTGTTTTATAAATCCTTTTAGGGGCTGATTTTTCCCAGAGTTGTGTACCTATTAACACTAGTAAATTTGGCTTATTATTTTGGCCTATTTAGGAACTGTATACTTAATATAATCAGGTAGGATTAAGCTTAGGGGCAAAATTCAGTTTAGTTTCTTATTTATTTATTAGCATCATTGTGAGAAATTACTTGTTGAGAGAATTGTAATGTGAGTGAGTAATGTGTTACTTAACCTAGAAAGTTTAATTTGAGTTTCCATTGCATGAACCTAGAAAGTTTAATTTGAGTTTCCATTGCATGGGGTCGCCATAATAACAAGTTTAAGCCAACTATAGTTAAAAGTATAAGAACCTAATATTAAAATCAATGCCAAACTATTAATTATGTGAAAACTAATTTTAATGAACTCTTTATATTCTAAGCCATGTTATTAGTATGCATAAGTGTTGTTACATTGACATCTTAATAGAGAAAATAATATAGATTGGGTACTCTTGGTTAATTGAACAGGTTAAAAAAAAGAAAGGAAATGGTTGTAAAAGCTGTAAGCTTTGAATAGTAAGTGTTCCAAATTCTTGTTAACGAATATTGTATGCTAAATTCCATGGTATTAATGAAACTTTTAGTAACTTTTATGTGTTGTTCGGGTGACTAAATTAAACAAACAATGTGTTTAATTTATTTTGAACTTCATGAATACAATTTTCTTTTAATTTTTTCTTTTTAATGTCTTTTTAACCTGCTCTTTGATTTTCTTTTAATTTACCCTTTAATTCCTTCTTAATTTATGTAATGATGTTTAATTATGCGTTTTATGCTTTTGAAATACTAAGAATGAGTTCTAATATTATTGAATTTTTAGATTTAAAAAAAAAAATTAATTATTATTAATTAATTGGTTAAAAAAAATTAAAAAAAAAAAAAAAAAGAGTTTAGCGCGAGAACGCGCATACTGTTCACTCGCCGAACAGTCAGCTCGACAGAGCTATTTTGGCCACGTTTTCTCTGCATTTTGACCCATTTTTCACCAAAAATTTCAGATGCCCATACTCCCCACATGACAAGGACAATGGTCTTTGACCATTTTTACACTCAATCCAATTCATTAAAAGCACAAAAAATCAGTCTAAAGGGGAGAAATACAATCTGCATAGAATCATTTCATTAAGCCAGAAAAACTAATTGAATTACGTATTCAAACAAGTGTAAAATTATACACATTGGAGAGGAATTACACTAAACTCAAAGAAGAAAAATTGTAGAGGGTTCCTGGTTCTAAAACATCTCTTTGTAAATCTTAAGAAAAATCGTCCATTCGGAGGGTCAAAAACGTGGTAGAAAAAGGTTGTTGGTCCAGAGGATCTGCAGAAAATTTTTCCAGACAACCAAATTTGAGCGAAGATTGCAAGCGATGGAGGAGGAACTGGAATAAACTCAAACAATAAAAGTTGTAGAGGGTTCCTGGAACTACAACTTTTATTTTCAAACCCGAACCAAAATTGTTAATCTGGTGGGTCAAAAGCGTGGTGGAAGAAGGTTGGTAGCCCACAAAAATCTGCACAAAAAAAAAAGGTTAGAAAAATTGTATTTCCATTTTACTCCTCCAGATTTCAGTTTTTTTCATTTTGGCCCGAGAATATTTTCTTAAATTACATTTAGGCCCATCTGATAGGGCCCACTTGGTACCACGTCATCGATAACGTGGCACCGCCTGATTGCGCCACGTCATCGATGACGTGGCACCGCCTGATTGCGCCACGTCATCGATGACGTGGCATTAAAAAAAATTCCAAAATATCCAAAAAAAATTTATTTACGTTTTGGCCCTCCAGATTTCAGACTTCTGCATTTTTAGCCCTCAAATAATTTTTTTTATTTACATTTAGGCCCTTAAGGAATTTTCTTTAATATTACTTTTTTTTTTCTCTTCAAATTTCTTCCAAATTACATGTTTTATGTCAATAACCACCAATTTTTACTTTGATTTCTGTTTGGCATTTTAATATGTTTTAATTACTCTTTGATTGTGAAATTACTATTTTGCCCTTATGAGTATTTAATTGTAAATAGACTTTGATCTTTGCACATTTTTTTATGATTAATTGATTTTGTATAAGATTGGTGCTTTATTTTAATGTTTATTGGTCTGAATATAATATTTATGCCTTATCTTACTTGTTAAATTATGTGAATTTACCCTTTTGCCCTCAAATTTTGGATTAGTTGCACAACTAGACGTTAAATATTTGAATCAAATTCAATTTAGCCGAGGACTTAATAATTGTATAATAACATAAAATTGGGCTAGAAATAAACTCCGTGCATGATAAATTACTATTTTGCCCCTTGGGAGTTAAAGGGCACTACAAGCTCAATGTGTGCGACTTTTAATTAGACCTGGGCTAAATCTACCTGTCCATGTTAATATTTACCATTAATTTTTGTTTCCTCATTAACATATACATATTTTATTACTTTTAAACTATCTCAAAGCACACGTATGCTACAAAGCCGGCAATAATGAATACTAAAATTGAAAAGGGAAACACGATAAAATCACGCAACCGGTCCAAGTTTAAAAGTAGGTGCCGATTGAGCTATATGTTAATGATCTAATTAAAACTCCTGTCTCATTTTACATGTAGCTGTCTCTTATACACATTTTCTTGTGTTACGTGGAAGGAGTCAATCTAAACTAGGGTTTATTTTCTTTTTTAAATTTTGATGTATTTTTGTGTCCCGGCGCACCAACACACCGGGTGGCGACTCCAGCCATGTTTTTCCTAGTTTAGATCGTTTTTATACAATTCATAGTCGCATTAAAGGCCCCGTTTGTAATAGTAAATAGGTGATTCATTTAAATTTGTAATAGTAAGTAGGTAATTTATGTTTGTAAATTGTAAGTAGGATTTTTGCATTCAATCACCTATTTCACGAGCACCACACGTTGGCGACGGTGCCGGTCCCACCGGTGCCGGTCAGACCGCGGGTCGGTAAGCGCGCGGTAAAGGGGGGCGCGACAGCGTGGCGACTCCACTAGGGACTTTGAGAATCCGGGCGCACGATTTTAACGCGTTTCTCTCAATTTTACCCTGTTTATTATAAACCGGCTAATTTTTACCCATTTTAATACAGAGTGTGCTATGTTACCGGCTCTATACCTCGTTTTGCGTGCCCTATGCTATATGTTACTTTATTTGTTCTTTTCAATTAATTTGCACTTGTTTGAACGTATTTCACCATTTTTGCTGTCTTGTGTGCCGATTTATGGATTTTAGGTCTCGTTTTATGTGCCACATGCTATCTGTTACTTTCTTGTTCTTTTCAAATTATTTTACACTGGTTTTACTGTATTTCACTATGTTTGCTGTCTTGAGTGCCAATTTGCTCGATTTTGGTCTCGTTTTACGTGCCATATCCTAACTACTTATGGTGTGATTTGTTCTTGCTTTATTATACATGTTTTAATATATCTTGCTATTATACCTATTTGTGGTTAATTTGGGGGAAATTTTTGGGGTACTGGGTGCATCAAACCTTTAGAGCCAAGCGCGCTAAAATGTGTGAATCTACCCTCTACAACCTGTCTCTTATAACACATGTCTAGATCATTTTATGTCCTATTTTTTGTGGGTGTCGTTCCCACATTCCCTGTAGGAATTAAAATGATCTACCCAGATATGCGGTCGTGACACAATGTGCACGTAACGGTATCTGTGGCGATCACCCAACCACCGACGATAAGGCCCATTGGAATTGACGGATTTTATTTTTGGGCCCAAAGTCTGAAGGTTCGGGAACCAAGCCTATCTAGATTGCATTAGTAAGCCTAGCCTCATGGTCATATAGCTTAAACCATAGGGCAGAACCGTGTGGACCTTGTTTAGGACACTAGACACGAGGCGGTAAGACCTACCCATTTATCTGACTTGTAATAGTAAATAGCCTTACAATTTTTGCTATGTAATAGCAATTAGTTTTTCTGATTCGTATGATTTATATTGGCCCTGTAATTTGTATCTACTTCCCGCAAGAAAGAGTAAATTTCAATTTTTGCATTGCATAAGCCTTAGGTAGGGTCAAAGGCATATGGTTGTCAAGCCCTAATAGGAGACCCATCCCTACAACATGTTTCCAAAGTTTTATTATCCCTCGTGTGTGCATGTAGGTTAACCCCACCGATGTAGGGCCACCGTAGGCTACTTATTGCATATCATTAGCCGTAGAAGGGATACCTTATCGGATACCCGTACATAGAATTGCATACCTATCTAGGTACATAACCTACAATGGGATTTGACAAGATAGCGTGTCATTTTATACAGGCTCTAAAGGGGTACCAGCCTCAGGTAAGGCTAACATGTATTTCATGCAGATGAGTTCCGCTCGAATAATTGGAAAGGCGACCAAAGTGCCCTATTTGCTACAGGAGTGGGAACGAAACATGCAGTTGTCAGAACTGAATGCGATAGCTGGTTAATTGGGTCACCTAGTATGTCTGCGGGATATTGAGTCAGATCGAACCATAATAGATGCTTTGGTACAAGTGTGGGACAGTGAGGCAGCTGTGTTCATAGATGTGTATAAGAGATGTGTATAAGAGACAGTAGATATATATACCTTTGATGCTCGATAGCAAAATCCTCAACAGAAACATACGTATATCACATATACATATAGTTCAACAACAGAATCTATCAAATAGAATGACTCATTTTTGCATCCCATCGAGGAGTCCCGGGCCCGGCGTGTCCGGTTTTTGCTCTAGCACCGGTGCATATATTTTTCCGAGGCCGGATGGGAGGATAGCATTTAGGACGGTACGGATGTTAGCCGATTTGATACATGGCGTCGGTGGTCGAGACCTTACCATAATCCCTACTATTCTAGCCGACATATTGGTGGCTTGTACAAACTGTCAGAATGGAGTCAAATTTTTCAAGGGTTCAAGCCTGTTATTGCAAGCCTGGTTCATGGAGCATTTGGGGCGACGAAAGATCGGTCGTCATGATTTTTCCTGGGGTAGAGTGAATTGGGTACAAAGTCACAATCAACGCATCAACCGGGCGAAGTTACTGAATGGACAAGGAGAAGTACATCCGCTTGTTATCTTCATTGAAGGACTCAGACATACAGTGGATTCTAGAGTGGGTACCCTGTCATGCACCGAGCCTGCAGTCTGCCTTCCGTTCATACCCTTGATAGGAAATGAAGGCATTGTTCCCTACATGCCTTTCCGGGTCTTACGTCAGTTTGGGAGGGTTCAAACAGTACCTCCAAAATCAGCGACTGATCGGTTCAATATTATGTTCGACAAAGGGATGCGGCCCGAATCAATACCAGAAAAGGCGAGTATTTTGTCAGCGTGGGCATCCAGACGTGCATGTCAGGAGTCGTTATACGATCCACAGTGTGGAATTTCAGCGACCACACCTCAGTATGATGCATGGCTGGAACATTTGCTTAGAAAAGAACAAATGTAATAGACCCTTCAGAAGAAGTTGCTCGATTGACCGCACTATTGGAGGCTAAGGACAAGGAAATAGTAGAAAAGGAGATAGCTCTAGATAATCGCAGGCAAGCTTACAAAAGACTTCAAGATAGTTTAGATAGCAATCCTGTATTCGAGAGCAGGAATACAACCGAAAGAGGGCATGCACTGAGATGGCCGATGATCTGGGACGGCTAATGCACAATGGGGCTGCTGAATCAGCACGTAGCAAGCTTCTGCGGTATGAGGAGCAAATAATGAAGATACGAGACCATCTAAAGGAGCTCACCGAATAAGTTCAAACGGGCTTCGTCCCCTTTAGAGTTTTTTTGCTTTCAGGGTTCCTGGGGAAGGAACCACGTTTTATGCAGTAAATTTATGATTATGTTTGTTTATATATCTGAATTTTTCTTTTTTTCTTTTTTATTATGTTTTAATAAGTAGGTACTAAGTGTCAAAATAGCTGCCCAACGCAGCCCTATTTATACACGCTCGCGTGCACGTAAATTCTGATTTGAAGACAGTATGAGCACCGTATCGGCAAAAGATGTGGAAGGGACCAGTGGGGATCCCGGAGATAGCAGAGTTGCGCAAACAGATGGAATCTATGTTGGCTGCTATGGCAATCGGGCTTTAGACTACCAAGATCTTGATATTCCCCGAGGTGCAATTGCCGCCAAAATTTAAAATCCCAGAATTTCCAAAGTACAATGGCACTGGGGATCCAGTTGTTGGTTTATGTACTAAAGGCAACAGTGTTGGAATTAGAAATTATACTTATTGCCAACGTTAAATGAACCTAAAGGGTCACACACTTGTCAGATTAACTTAACCCAAGAGCAGTATTCCAGTTAAATAGTAATTATAATAATTCGTAAGGAACTATATCTGGTTACTATCATACGCGTTTATATACCTAATACGTGTGATAGAACAGATTCTAATCAAAGAGGAGTTCTTTGAATTTAGGTTAACCGCTATATATAGAATATGATTCTTTAGGGTTCAAGGGTCTAACATGCGACTCATTAGTATTATTCAAAGTTAAAATCAGCCCGGGAGGTAAAAGGAGTTCACATGTTCCTACGGCTAGAGCAGCAACTCTTGCTTTATTTCGTGTGGATACCTAGATTGTGATTCTTGATGAGATTGCACAGAAGAGGCAACTGTCGAACTATACACATCTAGAACACGTCCAGACCTTAGGCCTGTCTCTTATACACTATCTAAGGTTGGATCGCAACCGGGTTTTGCTATCGATCTAGAAGGTATATATATCTAAACCCTAGACGATTTAATCGGAACGCATAGACATCCTCTTATAGGGATTTCCGGTGTTTTTCCGCTGCGTTCCGGAAATATTATAACTAGTAACACAAATGTGAGCTCCACATCCAGTATCTAATACCCATGATGAGGAAATAGAAGTAGTAAGATTAACGTGTATAACATAAATACCTGAAGTAATCAAGTACATGAACCGTAGTTACTGAATGTATCTTGTTGAAAATCTGTTTGATATCTTGATCTCAATACATACATATGATGTATGCAAAGATTCTATTCGATAGAAACCTGTTCTGTTCGATGATTCTATTTGATAGATTCTGTTGTTGAACTATATGTATATGTGATATACGTATGTTTCTGTTGTTGAACCGCCGTACTTTCTGTCATAGTGGCTTAAAATCGTTTTGGTTATAACATCGGATAAATAATAGTATGTTTTCTGTTTTATCTGACGAACAGAATCCCAAATAGGTGCAGGTTCTTTCCCTTTTGACCATCTAGAATAGTAATTTATTTCTATTTTGGGGTGTAATTCATAAATAAGATTCCTAGATCAAATTGATTCGGAAAAACACCTTTATGGACCATTATTATTGTATTACAAAGCTTGTAACAAAGGCAAGAGGAGCAACTAAGCATCAATCAACAACAAGGTGTATTCCATGAAGATGGAAGAAATTTTGAAGTTGTAATTTGACCCTAGGATTGACCTTGATCTTCATATTGGCTTATGAAGATCATCATAGTTTAAGGGCCATGCTATGACACGTTTATCTTACATACATTTGTATGTGTTTAAGTGATGTTAAATGTTAAATATATGTGGTGCATGAAAACATATGATCAATTAACAAGTTCACATTTCATGTTAAGCCCTCAATTAATGAGTAACACACTCTTTTTATGTGTAATTCCAAAGACTTTGATCAGCGATGTGTGTTTTTGCTAAAGTAAAAGTACATATACACATCTACTCTTTGACTGCTTCGTCAAAACGAAGATTCCAACAACGGTTTTGGGCCCATGGGCATAAGATGAGATTAAACATGCCGGTACATGTGATGTATTGATCTCATAATTGTTTTAAGAGTTACATATGATGTAATTGGTAAAGAGTTACCTACCTAAATAACTTAATTTTAATTGTCATGCCAAAGCTGAGTTAAGGTTAAGTGAAATATGGATCTTAACCCACTAAATACAAACTGTTGTGTATTCATTTATGAGGGTAATTGATTTAGTGGGAGTTTTATATTAATATCGAAATATTGTACTTTGCATAATTGTTGTAGATCGATGGCCGCTAATAACACTTCAACACTATCTTTGCGATCTATCCTTGAGAAGGACAAGCTGAATGGGACCAACTTCCTTGACTGGTTCAAAGGTTTGAGAATTGTTCTCAAACAAGAAAGGAAGCTGTATGTTCGGACAATCCTATCCCCGACTGCACCAATGCTCCAAGAGCGAGAGAGATGCTTACAAGCATTTATACACATCTAGACAGGGAATGTCATTTCCAATGAGCAGTATGTCATCAACATACAAAAGGACTTGGAGCACTTGGAAGCTTTCGAGATGGTCAATCATCTCAAGGAAATGTTCCAACAAGCACGGCAGAAAGGTTTGATACGATCAAAGCTTTACATTCTGCAAAATGGTGAAGGAGCGCTGTTAGTCCTCATGTCTTGAAGATGAAGGGTCACATAGATCATCTTGAAAGACTTGGTCTCTTATACAGTCAAGATGTGGTCAAATAAGGCTTATAAGAAGAAGCCCTATACACAAAACAAGCCCAAGAACCCGAACAAGCCTAAGCCTCCAAAGGAAGGAGTTTGTCACTTTTGCAATGAGCCTGGTCATTGGAAAAGAAATTGCAAACTCTATTTGGAAGATCTAAAGAAGAAGAACTTCCAAATGAGACTACTACTTATACACATGTTAGACACGTTAATCTTACTACTTCTATTTCCTCGTCATGGGTACATAGATACTGGATGTGGATCACATTTGTGTTAATGTGAAGAGATCCGAAATGTGTATAAAGAGACAGGCCCGGGAGGAAGTTTGAGTTCACATGTTCCTACGGCTAGAGCAGCAACTCTTGCTTTATTTCCAACCTGCATCTCCACTTCACCCACCGTGAAGACGTGTTTTATGGAAATGCTGATTTGCATAATGGTCTTTACGTTCTAAACATTAAAAAGCCCAATCCAGAGATTGTTTATAACATAAATACAAAGAAACCTAGATTGGATGATTCAAATCAAACTTTCTTATGGCATTGTCGCCTTTGTCACATAAATGAGAAGCGCATATCAAAACTCCATAAAGATGGGCTTTTGAATCAATTTGATCTTGAATCTTATGATATCTGCGAATCTTGTTTGTTGGGAAAGATGACTAAAGCTCCTTTTCTGGACACGGTGAACGAGCCAATGATTTATTGGGCCTAATACATACGATGTATGTGGTCCATTAAATCTGTTGCGAGAGGAGGTTACCGATTTCATTACTTTCTCGATGATTTCAGTAGATATGGATATGTCTATCTAATGAAACATAAATCGAGTCTTTTGAAATGTTCAAAAGTTTTCATGAAGAGACAGAATCAACACAGTTCCCACTATATTGAACCGAGATCGATCGAGGTGGTGAATATCCGAGTCAAGAATTTTATGATCATCTTAGAAATTGTGGAATTGTTTCACAATTAACTCCACTGAACACCACAATGGAATGGTGTATCGAAAGAAGGAATCGAACCCTATTAGATATGGTTCGATCCATGATGAGTCATACAGATCTCCCTTTATCAGATTTGGGGTTATGCTTTACAAACAGTGCATTCACATTGAATCGTGTTCCAACTAAAAGCGTAGAAAAGACACCATATGAGATGTGGACTGGTAAAAGCCTTGTTTGTCTTTTCTTAAGATTTGGGGTGTGAGGCTTATGTCAAACGGCAGGTCTCGGATAAGTTAGCTCCCAAGTCGATAAGTGTTTGTTTGTGGGGTATCCTAAAGAAACTAAAGGATACTACTTCTACAATCCCTCTGAAAACAAAGTGTTTGTTGCCGAAATGGGATATGACGGAAAAGAGTTTCTTTCCAAAAGAACTAGTGGGAGTAGAGTACATCATTGAAGAATTTCAAGATCCACAAGACAACACTCTCTCTTCTGTGCAATCTCATCAAGAATCACAATTAGTTGTTGGTTCGAATGAGACAACACAATTGGAACATGGGAATGACTCACAATCAGTTGTTGAGCTTCCACATGAAACACAAGGACTCCGTAGATCCGGTAGAGCTAGAAATATGCACGAGAGATATGGATTTCTTATTACACATACAAATGATGTGTTACTCATGGATCACCATGAGCCCACTAGCTACCAAGATGCTATGACTAGTAACCAGACTATGAGTTCCTGGCAAAGTGCCATGAAATCGAGATGCAATGTGTATAAGAAACAGTAACTGGACTCTTATACACATCTAGATGTGTATAAGAGACAGTATTGGTGCAACCAATCGTGTTTTGAAGGTAAGTAAACGCTGTCATCAGGTATGTAAATCTTCATCAGAGTGAGTACCAGAGTGTATACCTTGACTTAGTCTATACCATGTATAAGACTGTGTGTTACTAATCAGTCGCATGTTATGCTTAAATCCATAAGGATTCTTATTGCCATTGCAGCATACTATGATTATGAGATATGGCAAATGGATGTCAAAACAGCGTTTCTTAATGGAAACTTACTCGAGGATGTGTATATGACACAACCTGAGGCTTTGATCGTACAACTGATGTGTTACTAATGATTCAGCTCAGTCCTTCAAAGGATCATAGTCTCTTATAGCAAGCCTCTCGGACCTGTCTTCTTATTGACGAAAGTCAAAGAGTTTGGATTCATCAAAAATGAAGATGAATTTTGTGTTTACAAGAATATTAATGCAAATGCAGTTGTGTTTCTAGTTTTGTATGTTGATGACATACTGCTCATTGGAAATGACATTCCTACCTTGCAGAAAGTCAAGTCTTGGTTAGGAAAGTGTTTCTCAATGAAGGATTTGGGCGAAGCAGCTTATATCCTTGGTATCAAGATCTATAGAGATAGATCTCAAAAGCAAGCACTAAAGAGGTTTAGTATGCAAGAATGTGAGCCTGTCTCTTATACACATCAAGATGTGTATAAGAGAAAGCCCATCTGGATCGTTGAACGATTGTATACACATCCAGAGACGTTATAATCTCATTCGTGAGATCTTTGAGAGAGGAGACGTCAAAATATGCAAAGTACCAACTGATCACAACATGTCATCTGATCCATCTGATCTATTATACACATCTTCAAAACATGAGAGACAGGTTTATGCTGTACTCTTATACACATCTAGAATCTCTTTCTAAATTAGGTCCAATTCAATAAGTTTAAGTTTCATAAACGAATATTACATCATGCTATTTGTAAAGAGATTTATTATTGCATGTTTTAATATTAGAATCCATGAATAATTTATTATTCTAAATGTGTCTAGTTATACAATATAGTGGAACTGTTATCCCATTTAAGCTGATAATCAGAGATAGTTTCCTACATAAGAACTTATGTGTTTTGACACAATCAAACGTTGTCTTTAACCGGATGATTATAAAGATTGTGAATGAACATGTAGAAATTATGCGGAGGAAAATGAGTGATTAAGATGGAATTTGTCCCTCTTATTATGAGAGAGATGTCTTTGGGCCCTCGATTAGTAGGAATGTAAAATGCATGGCCGTGCTCAAATGGATTGATAAGGTGATCAAATTCATTTGTTTTATCATTCTACTTCGAGATCGAGAAATCAAATAGTTGGACACAAATAGAGATGACATTGTCCATGCTCTATGTCAATCAACTAAGACATCGTGAGACAAAAGGATTAAGACATGGGTTATTTGATCAGGTTATGTCAGATCAATGATCTTCATTTAACTTGGGTGGTCATGATGCCTTGCTAGAGGCCAATCTTGATCTATGAGTATAATCTGTTAATGATAAATTAAAGGTGTTTAATTTATTCAATTCCAAAACTTCCTGGCTAATTGTCTTTAGTCCAAGTGGGAGTATTGTTGGTTTATGTACTAAAGGCAACAGTGTTGGAATTAGAAATTATACTTATTGCCAACGTTAAATGAACCTAAAGGGTCACACTCTAAGAATGAGCATTGGGTTAAGTTAATTGTTGACTAAGTTCGTTGAATAAGAATTTGTGTCTAGACAAAATGAACGAGAATTATTTACTAATTACATTGGATTCTGGTGTAGGGTACATCTGAGATGTGTATAAGAGACTCCTATAGTTCCTTACGTTGTCTATCATACGCGTTTATATACCTAATACGTGTGATAGAAGAAGCTTATGCAGTTTCTAATCAAAGAGGAGTTCTTTGAATTTAGGTTAACCGCTATATATAGAATATGATTCTTTAGGGTTCGAAGCGTCTAACATGCGACTCATTAGTAACACACAGTCGGACGAAAAACCCTACGAAATAGTTCCGAAACACTGCTCTAGCAAGCAACACCCTAAAATTGGAAAAGCTATCGTGTGGCCTCGTTCAGGGCGTTCGTTCAATCCAGAGCAGCGCCTAAGGTCTGACGTGTTCTACGAATAGTTCGTGGTTGCCGTGGTGTCCAAATAGTGACCGTGGTGTTCACATCGTGAAAGGTTCAGATCGCAACCAGGGTTTTGCTATCGAGCATCAAAGGTATATATATCGACCCTAAACCCTAGACGATTTAATCGGAACGCATGGATCCTCTTATAGGTCAATTTCCAGTGTTTTTCCGCTGCGTTATTTTTATATTATGGCTAGGAAATCCCAACACCAGTAGCTCACCTTAAAATGTTCTGCAACTTGCTGGGGAATCCAAAGAGCGACCCTCACGGATAGCAATGAGGGTATTTGCCAGAAGCTTGGAGGGAGATGCGTTATCATGGTATTTAATGCTTGATCCCAAAAAACTGCAGGATTGGACGGACTTGGTAAATGCTTTTGTGAAACAGTACGAGTTTAACCGCGACCTAGAGCCCGACCGTTTTGCTCTGATGAACTTAAAGAAGAAGCCCTCATAGGAGTACCGTGAGTAACATCTAGATGTGTATAAGAGACTTATAGCTATAGGATTGTAATCTCTATGCCGACCTCCACTACCACCTCAATACTATCCTCAACCCGTATACCAAACACAAGTACAAGTGCCCGTGCCTAATCCACAGCTCCCATATTATAATCCAAAACCACAACCCTCAAACAGTCAAAGACCCAACCAGCCAAATAACTTCCCTCCACCAAACCCCAACCAAGCCAGACCACATGACAGACCACCCCGCAATTTCACCAACTTGGGACGGCCCATCGAGCAACTATATGAGCAGTTGAGATCGGCGGGGAGATTGCATCCTATAGCTCCTCCTCAGTATCCGAAGGGAGTTCGGATAGGTTTGACGCCAATGCCAGCTGTGCCTATCATTCTGGAGCCCCAGGGCATTCCATGGCTAATTGTTGGACGTTGAAGAACAAGGTGCAAGACATGATCGATGCACTAGAGATTGTCATTAGGAGGCCGGAACAAAGGGCTCCTAAAGTAAACACTATTGAACATATCTGCTGCCACGGCATGAGCCTCATGTTGGGATGGTTTGTATAGAAGCAGAGATCGAAGAGGAAGAAGGAGCAATCAAAGAAGTGACAATGACTCAGATCAAACTCTTTATTTGGATTCGTCATCTGATAGGCATCGATCTTTGCTGGGTCTATCTCAATCCTTACTTTAGGAGCCCTTTGTTCCGGCCTCCTAATGACAATAGATGTGTATAAGAGACAGAGGCAGCACGGTGGCCCTACATCGGTGGGGTTAACCTACATGCACACAAGGGATAATAAAACTTTGGAAACATGTTGTAGGGCTGTCTCTTATACACATCTAGTATAAGAGACAGGATACACGATCTAAATGCCTTAAAGGTTTGGGGAGGTCAGAATGACAAAGATGTGGAGGACTTTCTAAGATTGACCCGAAAAAGTGAACATTCAGTAGTGGAGCAGCTGAATAATCTGCCCTCACAAATAAGAGACAGCTCAACTTATTGTTAACATCCGAATCAAGATTGGCCTCTAGCAAAGCATCATGGTGATCCGAGGTTTTGACGGGGCTCGAAGACAAGCCACCGGAGAGATAAACCTTGTTTTGGAAGTCAGTCCATCTGTTCATCAGGTCACTTGCCAGGTTCTTCCAATTGATGGGGTATATAATTTGCTGCTGGGACGTCCCTGGATCCATTCTGTTGGGGCTATTCCGTCATCTTTGCATCAAAGGGTTAAATTCATTTACGAGCTTAAGTTAATTACTGTATTGTGGATAAGGCGAGTGTAATGATTGCAAAGGAAATGCTGCGTGGAGAATATCGCATCGGCCAAGGTTTGGGGATGAATTTGCAAGGCATAACACACCCTATTGATCTACCAACGCAGATGAATACATTTGGGCTCGGTTTTCGCCCGAATGCCAGGCAGTTGAAGGAGATTAAGGAGCTGAAGACAGCTGAAGAGGAAGGTCGAGCATTGCCTATTGTCATTCCACCTCTTAAGATTACTTTTCCACGTTCTGCCGCCATTATGGCTCCTGATGCAGATGAGGCTGAAAAGGACAAACCTCTCCATTTTGAGCCGAATTATCGCCGGGGGTAATTATTCAAGAGCAGGCGGAGGAGGATGACACTGAGCTGCCATTTGCTGAGATAATCCGACCAACTGCACAATTGGACATCTGATGATCTCCCTAGTCATAGGGAGTTTCGGTAAATTTGAAAGGATATTATTTTTAGTTTTGCTCCTTTTAATTTCATCTTTGTATGTATGTTTCGTATTTTTTAAGCTGTTTTGTTTATGCCATCTAGTCAAGAAATAGGTGCATGCACAGCATTGTATTCATGATTCATCTCGTTCATTTGTTTTGGAGATGAATCTTGAAAACAATTCAATTAGTAAGGCAAGTACAATCATGATATTGCCTTCATGATTCATCTTATTCATCTTTTTGGAATTGAATTCTGAAGACAATTGATTTTTTATAGGATGGCCAATGAATGTTAAGTTATGTTCTCTAGGATCACTTGTACAAATCTTTGATTAATGAGAACTTTTTCTTCAAAATGTTTTAGCTCATTTTGTTTTCTTTCATTTCATACTTTATTTTCTCCCAGATGCCCCAAAATCAATGCTTTTGATCCTTCGGATACTACCATTTACGAGGCCGATGAGTGCAATTTCGATATCACACCTGACCCTATTTCTACACAATCTGAGAGTGATGAGGACGAGTGTGATATTAAAAATGAATTCGGGCGACATGAGGAAAAACCAAAGCCTAACTTGGAAGAAACAGAAACGGTAAACATTGGGACAGACACGGACGTAAGAGAGGTTAAAATCAGCATATATTTGACTAGAGGGCAGAGAAAATAGATGATAGAATTTTTGATTTTGTTCCAAGACGTCTTTGCCTGGTCTTATGATGATATGCCTGGCATTTCAACAGATGTAGTGGTTCACAAACTTCTCACCGATCCTAAATGCCTGCCTGTAAAGCAAAAGCCAAGAAAGTTTAAGCCGGAAATGAGTTTAAAGATCAAAGAACAGATTCAAGTGTTTCTGCCACATCATCATTGTATCCCGGTATCCTATTTGGCTTTCCAATATGGTGCCAGTACCGATGTCTTGACCTTGTTCTTCAACGTCAGAATTAGCCATGGATTATCCTGATTTAAATTATATGTTATAGCAGTTTGGAGCTGTTTGAGCATGCCTCCTAGATGTGTATAAGACACATCTAGGTCATTGTATAAGAGACAGATCTAAGAGATGGAGGTCTATGTCGATGAGAACATTCATCAAATCCAAGAAGGCCGAGGATCACTTGACCAATCTTAAGAAGGTATTTGAGAGGGTGAGGAAATATAATCTGAAGTTGAACCCAGCAAAGTGCGCCTTTGGAGCTCCTTCTGGAAAGTTATTAGGTTTCATTGTCAGTAAGCGGAGGATTGAGATAGACCCAGCAAAGATCGAAGCTATCCGTGATATGCCTGTGCCAAAGACTTAGAAGAACGGAAAAAGAGCTTCTTGGGTAAAATCAATTTCATCGGTCGCTTCATTGCTCAACTGACAGATACTTGTGAACCTTTGTTCAAACTGTTGAGAAAAAATGCACCGATGTACTGGAATGATGATTGTTTTTTTTTGACAAAATCAAAGATTATCTTTTGAACCCTCCGTGTTGGTCCCCCAAAGCCGGGCAATGAAGCGACCGATGAAATTGATTTTACCCTTTTCCTTGGGTTGTTCTTTAAGTTTTGAAAATTCTCTTATACACATCTAGATGTGTATAAGGAAGACAAACCAATGCACAGTCCAAGGTGCCTAATTATTCCTGTCTCTTATAAACATCTAGATGTGTATAAGAGATGGTTCAAAATAAGGCAGCCAGATGCATCTGACTAATACACATCAGATAGGGTGTATCCAGAACCTTCAGGACTTCATCCCCAATGTTGGACCATGCGATATCCTCCACGCAGCATGGGACAATCTTGGGATGCCACGCTGTCTCTTATACACATCTAGATGAATGTATACAGAGACAGCCATTCTTTAATGGTGCAGGCATAGGAGCATTTGATATCTCCAGGAGGCGACACTTCCCAACCCAAGTTACAATTTCGTGTACGAACCACATGGCGAGTATGAGGCTTGCATACTTGGTCCGAAAATGGCATTAGATATGGGTATTAAAGAGTTAGCTGTGCAAAGATGAAGGAATAGCTGATGTGTATAAGACACAGCTCACTGTGGGTAACCAGAGATTCTAAAATCATGCCATATCACTGCAATATTCTCAAACTAGGTCGACACTTTGATGCTTTGGAATTCACTCACATACCCCGATCTAGGAATGAATTCGCCGATGCTTTGGCTACCTTATCTTCGATGATCAGTCATCCGAACGGTACAGTGATCAATCTAGAGGTGCGTTGATAAGAAAGAGGCCGCTTACATGTGGAGGATGTTCATGGAGGAGTCTGTGGGCCACATATGAACGGACACTTCTTAGCTAAGAAGATAATGAGAGCAGGATATTTCTGGCTTACTATGGAGCATGAGTGTATCGAGTTTGCACCTGTCTCTTTAAGTGCCAAATGCACGGGGATGAGATAAGGGCAACCAACTGAATTGCACAACATGTCTTGAAAAATGTCCAATGGAGTGAATAAGATGAATCAGCAAGGCAATACCGACTTCTAATGGTCAGAGCTTCCTACCCAGTGGCTGGATTGAATATTTCACTAAGTGGGTCGAGGTTGAATCCTACAAGCACGTCACAAAGAAAGTAGTGGCAGAGTTCATCCGAAAGAACATCATTTGCCGCTTTGGGATCCTGGATACATTGGTTACCGACAATGCCAAGAATCTGAACAATGACATGGTAGATGGCCTTTGCGCCCAATTCAAGATTAAGCATCGAAATTCCACCATCTACAGGCCAAAAATGAATGGGGCAGTCGAAGCAGCCAACAAGAATCTTAAGAGTATTGTACAAGTGATCCTCTGTCGCGTGATTGACCTGTCTCTTATACACATCTAGATGTTGGGTTATCGGACTTCCATCGGGACATCTACTGGGCAACGCCTTACTCCTCATGTACGGAATGGAAGTAAACTTTCTTGGAAGTAGAGATTACTGTCTCTTACGCATTCTTATGGAGGCTGAAAAAGAGGATATGAATGGGTAAGTCTCAGACATGAACAGCTTGCACTCATTGATGAAAGACGGCTAACAACAATCATCATGGCCAATGTTATCAACGGAGAATGGCCCGAGCTTACAACAAGAAAGTCAAGCCCAAACATTTTCAGGCTGGCGATCTAGTTTTGAAACGTATATTGCCAATACAGGACGAAGCAAAGGGCAAGTTTGCTCCTAACTGGCAGGGTCCATTCATTGTACACAAAGTATTATCAGGAGGAGCTCTTATCCTTACGAAGATGGATGGACAGGTTTTCCCCCAACCGATAAATGCGGACATGGTCGAAAAGTTTTTCATCTGATTTGGCAGACTGTAAACCTTTAAGTCATTGCAGAACGTCGGATAGAATTCCACCCGTTGTTTTCTTTCCCTTTTCACCCACATCCGGACTAAATTCTTTTATATCTCTTCTCTTTATTTGCCTATCTTTCGTTTCAATTGTGCTTTGTCCCTATCATTTGTAAAAACAAATTGGAACTGAGCTCATTTACGATGTTGGGGCAAAATTGTTGTTTTGGGTGGCAAAAAAAAAACAAAAAAAACAAAAAAAACAAAAAAACAAAAAAAAAAAAACAACAAAAAACAAAACAAAAACAAAAAAAAAGTTCGAGATGCTGACCAAAACAAATACCCAACAAAACTCAGTTTGTTATAATAAAACTGGGGCAATTTTTTTCATCTATTTCCCCAGTTCAGTCAGTTGCATTCAAGTAAGACTCTCAGCCCAAAATGGGGCAATTCTTTTAGATAAGGGACATAACCTGTTTTTCCTCATATCACAAACCCGCTCTTCCATCCCTTGTAGCTATATTCTAAGAGAGCTGTCTCTTATAACATCTAAGATGCAGAACCTTGACAGGGGCAATTTTTGTTAAGATAATCTCAATCTTTACCAATCACACGACTTAACCCATTTTGACCCTAACTATCCTAAGTTCTGCATAGGCTTAAAGGGAGCAGTTTGTGCGGTCTCGGCAGTTGATGTTAACATGTCTATCCCAATAACAGGGAAGGCAGCCTTATTTGGATGCCGAAAAAACTTTGAAAACTAAAGTTCGCATGCATTGGAAAAGGCGATTACTTAGCCTTTGGACACCAGACGTCTTCCGTTTACTCCCACACCTTGCTGTTTACTTGGACCTCCTAGGTGAAAACCCGGAAAGGGCACCTTTGTTTGTTTTAAAAAAAAAAAAAAAAAAAAAAACCAAAAGCTAAAGAGAGGCTAGGTTGAAAACCCTACGGGGCGGCCTAGGCAAAAGGAGAGTGTGCGGAAAAATGCAAAAATAAAAATAAAAATAAAAGGGAGGGGAACCTTAGCGAAAACCTGAAAAGGCGCTGAGGAAGGGGCAAATCGAGCAAACGGTCAAAGTCTGGTTGATGACTTCTCTGAGTCCACGTCCGGAAAGTGTTCAATCGAAATTTGTTGGTGAAGTTAGGCTTAACATGGTTGCCTCTATGTCGGTCTCTCAACACAGTCATTGGCCTTTAAGAGGCACGTATCCGATGGATCCAAAGCATTGCCTGATCGGGTCCAAATAACTTAGAATGAAAGGCAAAGCGGTGTTAATACGGTGATGGCACGATTTTTACTAAGATTGCTCCCATGGTGCCTGTATTATTTATTCATGTACTTCTATCTAACTCACACATTGCCATTTTGTTTGTTTGTAGTTGTTCTTGTTGTTGTTGATGTCTTAGTTGTCAAATATGTGAAAATCATCTTAAGAATCGAAATACGTTCGACCTGATTCCCGTGGTGGGATACGTAGGCAGCTTTTACCGAGCTCGGTCACCTTGCTTATAGTAATGTTCACTAAGATTGACATTTTGTATGTTATGACACTGACCAATTCGAGTTTTCTTTACTCAATATCGCATTGTTTTGAGTACCTGCAGGTACACGAAAATAAAGTGGATGCTAAAATCAACGACACTGGGGCAAATTTTTATTGATTGGATATCCTTCATAAACAACAAGGGATACACTAATCCTGAGAGCTGTCTTGATATCCAACGATTTTTCTTCGCAATTTGAAAGGGATGATTCACGCCAACCCCTAATGAAGCAATCAACCTCACAGGTAATCGCCACTTGGGAGATGGTGCACTTGAATTCCCAGTCAAACCTCTCAGTTTAAATAATACTATCATTTACCGTTTAGGGCTTAATGTCCCATTTTACAATCCAGTCATGATTAGGGTTAATTACTAGTTGCCTTTTACATTTCATTTCATGGGTAAGCCCAATGACATGGCTCCATTATACAAATCTAAGATATTGCATTTTCAGACCGATAAAAGAATTTCGGGTTTCCATGCTATTAACCTGATAAACGAATTTCAGGTTTGCATTTTAACCCGATAAACGAATTTCGGGTTCTCATTTTCATTTTTATTTAACCTGATAAACAAATTTCAGGTTTGCATTTTTTACCCGATAAACAAATTTCGGGTTATCATTTCTATTTTCATTAACCTGATGAACGAATGTCAGGTTCGCATTTTTATCCCCGAGTGGCGATTACCCTGTCTCTTATACACATCTAAATATGTGTATAAGATGACAGTATTATTGTTCATCCCCGATAAACTGACAGTATCTCTCATTTAAATGTAATTTAAGAAATTTCAGGTTTGCATTTTCACCCGATAAACGAATTTCGGGAGAAAAATTTATTTTTATTTATCCTGAAAACAAATTTCAGGTTTGTATTTTCAGGTTGATGAAAATGCAAACCTGAAATCTCATTTTCATCAACGGGTGAAAAACAAACCTGAAATTCGTTTATCAGGTTGATAAACGAATTTCGAACCCTCATTTTGATTTTTATTTAACCTGATAAACGAATTTCAGGTTTGCATTTTCATCAACCTGATAAACAAATTTCAGGTTTGCATTTTCACCCTATAAACGAATTTCGGGTTCTCATTTTCATCAACCTGATAAACGAATTTCAGGTTTGCATTTTCACCCGATAAACGAATTTCGGGTTCTCATTTTCATTTTTATTTAACCTGATAAACGAATTTCAAGTTTGTATTTTTTACCCGATAAACAAATTTCGGGTTCTCATTTCCATTTTCATTAACCTGATGAACGAATGTCAGGTTCGCATTTTCATCCCCGATAAACGAATTTCGGGTTTCCATGCTATTAACCTGATAAACGAATTTCAAGTTTGCATTTCTCCATTGGCCGATAAACAAATTTTGGCTTTCATTTCAAGTTTACATTACCCGACAAACTCACCATTCGGGTTTTCATTTTAACTTACATGTCTTTACCCCGATAACATAAAGTCGGGTTTTTCATTTGTGTTTACATACCCTGGCCTTGATGATATAAAGTCGGGGTTTTAATTCACATTGCTTGTAGAGTTTCATTACCAGTGGCGTTTACATGTTATGTCAAGTTAGTTTCTTTGTCATTCACGGCTACGTTTCATTCTGAGTCTCTGCGCTCCCAATGACACCACATCGAGATTTCGTTCTTGTACACAAGTTTCGGTTATGTCTTTTATGGTTCAAATTCACTGGCGTCTTTTTGTTCATTTCTTTCCCCCAATAAGGACTTTTCATCGCTCTGGATGAATAGATAGATCTAATCTCCCCAGTGTGTTTGTCAAAATGGTGAATTTCCCCTTCCATGACCTCTTGAGCTTAAGGTTGACATGTGGCAAATTTTGTTGCACGATTTAATCATCCAGTCATGCGGTGTATACAATCTTTGCCTAGAGTTTCTTCGATCCTCTTCGACACTCAGGCAAAGAGGGGCAAGCTGTAGACACCTATTTTTGTCCGTTTAAGTTGTCCCCTATTTTCCTTTTAATTTGTCTCTCAATTTTCTTTTTAATGTCTTTTTAACCTACTCTTTGATTTTCTTTTAATTTACCCTTTAATTCCTTCTTAATTTATGTTATGATGTTTAATTATGCGTTTTATGCTTTTGAAATACTAAGAATGAGTTCTAATATTATTGAATTTTTAGATTAAAAAAAAAAAATCGATTTTAAAAAAGTTCAGAGCGTGAACGATCAGCGATCTTGTTCACCCGATTTGTTTTGGCCACGTTTTCTCTGCGTTTTTGACCCATATAAGAGACAGGTTTTCACCAAAAATTTCAGATGCCCATACTCCCCACATGACAAGGAATGGTCTTTGACCATTTTTACACTCAATCCAATTCATTAAAAGCACAAAAAATCAGTCTAAAGGGGAGAACAAAATTTTCTACAGAGAATTTTCTTAAGCCAAAAAAAAAATCTGCCAAACAGCCAACTTTGAGCCTAAATTCCATACGATTGGAGAGGAATTAGACTAAACTCAAAGAAGAAAAATTGTAGAAGGTTCCTGGATCTAAAACTTCTCTTTGTAAATCTTAAGAAAAATCGTCGATTTGGAGGGTAAAAAACGTGGTAGAAAAAGATGATGTGGCACCGCCTGATTGCGCCACGTCATCGATGACGTGGCATTGCCTGATTGCGCCACGTCATCGATGACGTGGCATTCAAAAAAAAAAATCCAAAATTTTCGGAAAAATTTTATTTACATTTTGGCCCTCCAGATTTCAGACTTCTGCATTTTTAGCCCTCAAATAAATTTTTTTTATTTACATTTAGGCCCTCTACTATTAAGGAATTTTCTTTAATATTACTTTTTTTTTTCTCTTCAAATTTCTTCCAAATTACATGTTTTATGTCAATAACCACCAATTTTTACTTTGATTTCTGTTTGGCATTTTAATATGTTTTAATTACCCTTTGA
Source organism: Cinchona pubescens (assembly GCA_025175665.1). Taxonomy (NCBI): domain Eukaryota; kingdom Viridiplantae; phylum Streptophyta; class Magnoliopsida; order Gentianales; family Rubiaceae; genus Cinchona; species Cinchona pubescens. The sequence continues at coordinate 978,642 of JANKKI010000032.1, forward strand.
TTGTGAAATTACTGTTTTGCCCTTATGAGTATTTAATTGTAAATGACTTTGATCTTTGCACATTGTTTTTGATACAATTGATTTTGTGATGATTGGTGCTTTATTTTAATGTTTATTGGTCTCAATATAATATTTATGCCTTATCTTACTTGTTAAATTATGTGAATTTACCCTTTTGCCCTCAAATTTTGGATTAGTTGCACAACTAGACGTTAAATATTTGAATCAAATTCAATTTAGCCCAGGACTTAATAATTGTATCAATAATATAAAATTGGGCTAGAAATAAACTCCGGCGTGCATGACAAATTACTATTTTGCCCCTTGGGAGTTAAAGGGCACGACAAGCTCAATGTGTGCGACTTTAATTGTTAGATGTGACCTGGGCTAAATCTACCTGTCAATGTTAATATTTACCATTAATTTTTGTTTCCTCATTAACATGTACATATTTTATTACTTTTAAACTATCTCAAAGCACACGTATGCTACAAAGCCGGCAATAATGAATACTAAAATTGAAAAGGGAAACACGATAAAATCACGCAACCGGTCCAACGCCGGGTAAAGTGGGTGCCGAGAGAAATTCAAATCCATCCCACATCTTCCCATGTTTACAAGAGGACAGAACTCATTTTCTTGAGTCACGTGGACCAGGAGTCAATCTAAACTAGGGTTTATTTTCTTTTTTAAATTTTGATGTATTTTTGTGTCCCGGCGCACCAACACACCGGGTGGCTACTCCAGTCTTGTTTTTCCTAGTTTAGATCGTTTTTATACAATTCATAGTCTCATTAAAGGCCCCGTTATGTAATAGTAAATAGGTGATTCATTTAAATTTGTAATAGTAAGTAGGTAATTTATGTTTGTAAATTGTAAGTTGGATATTTTGCAGGAATCACCTATTTCACGATTTGTCTCTTGAAAATTCAATTGTGTCCCACCGGTGCCGGTCAAATTCGCGGGTCGGTAAGCGCGCGGTAAAGGGGGAGGCGCGACAAGGTGAGTTGTGATGTATATGCAATAGATTTAGGATTTTCAGTCATTTATCATAGGTGTAGTTTTACTTGTTTAGTTCTAGCAAGAGCTATACAGGCGCTCGACTTGGTCCCCAGAGGTTGGAGACCTAGTTAGAGCGTCACATTATATATTGTGCCTTTAAACCTCTTGAAGGTGTTAGCTGGTAGGAAGACTAGAATTAGATTAGGATAGTCTTAGGGATCCTTTCCTACTCATTTGGAGAAGGTTTTCTTAGTTTAGGGTTTCTTTTTTAGTTATAATTTCTAAGTTGAAAATTGAATCTTTAGTTTCTTAAGTGTTTTGTTTGTTTTTAAACTACTTTAGTCAGCTTTTAATTTTATGTTGTTTTTGCTTAATTAGTTAAACTGCTTTCTTTTATTTACTCGGTTCTTTACTTGCTTTTTTACTGTAATGTTTAGTTTAGTTTATGGATTTTTTTAATTGTGCTTTCTTAGTGTTAATCTAGTGTAATGTAGCTTAATTGCTTTATTAAAATACTTTTTTCTATTTGCTTTCTTAAAATACTTTCTTAAAAAATACTTTCTTGCCTTTTTTTTTTTTTGGATACACAACAAAAGAAGAGAGAGAACTGAGAGAAAATATAACTCTGTATATTCAATTGCTCAACTTCTGAGGTGTGTTACAAATGAGGGGGTTGGCCCCTTTTTATACTTGTAAGAGAGAATTCTAGAACCTTCCAAAGTAAATACAAATCTACAAGATTCTAGAGAATTCTATACAAAGAATATTCCTTCTAGAGGATATTCCAAATCTACATCATTCTAGAGAAGTCTAGAATGTTCCTTTATCTTCTGGGCCTGGGCCAATCATTTGGACTTACTTTTATTTTGGGCCAAATCTCTTCGTTTAAATGGGCGGACCGTGTCATTCTAGATTCACTCAAAAACGTCAGACAACTGATAACTATAACCATAGTTACGAAACCACACAACTCGCCTATCTTCTGTCAAGACTTCTTCCAAAAAAGTTGGAATGAAAAACCATTTCCTATCTCCTTCAATGCAAGCATGCCGAGCAAGTAGGTCTGCAACACAGTTTCCTTGTATGCAAGCCCATCGAACCTCTTCTACCTCGTAAGACACAATCTACTGCTTTACTTCCTCAACAACAATCCCCACTTCTGCCAGATCATCCATTTGCACTCCCAATGTTGTAATCACACTTGTTGCATCCCTTTCCAAGATAAAACTTCCCTGCACATCATCTTGCATTAATCGAACCACTTCTCTTGCTGCCAAGCATTCGGCTAATTCCGGATTTGAACTACCTTCAATTTTTTTTCACATGCCCACCAAAAATTTCCCCCTACTATCTGTCACCAGCACTCCTATCCCCATGGCCCTCTTTTCTTCAAACGGACCCAGCAAAGTTCAGCTTCAACACGACACTTTCCTGCACCCCTATCCATTTCGCTTGGCTTACTTGTTTTCTTGGTTGTAGCTCAGTCCTAATCGCATCCTGGCATGAGGTTAACCAGTTGGCTGCGAAAGAGCATAGCATCAATGTATCATCCTTTTTCCTTCCAAACATCGCTGTATTTCTATTATCCAACAAAACCCAACATACAACATCAATTTTATTTGTCACATCTTTTTCAATTTGCGTCAACATCTTCATAACCTAGAGCATAGTGACCAGAAATGCGGTACGTTAGGAAACGTGGTACGGGTAAGGGACATGATTCACCACTTTATAAAGGATAAATTTAGTCGATACATCGCGGTACGCTACTTTTTAGAAAAGTTGCTACATTATGGGAATAACAAGGTAATTGGTAGTATATAGTATTAGATTTCTAATAAATGTTGAACTTTTATTGACTTGAGAAAACAAAATATTTGACTTTCAAGAATTATTATCTTCAATCCAATACTAAATAGTTTTAATCAAGTGNATGCATTGAAATTTAGAGAATATTCTCATTTTCTCAATAAATAAGGATTCGTTACATTTGACGTTCCAAAACGTGAATCATCACATTTCAATGCCCAAATAAATCGTATTTCGATACGCATGATATGTAATTTACAAGAATGGGAAGAATTTCCGATAACTATGACCTAGAGTCTAGCTACCTCTTGTCTCCATTTGTAAATTTCAGTTGAAAGGTAGCTTAATACCCACACTTGTTATGCTACTGGACAGTCCAAGAACACATGTAGCATAGGCTCATCATGTGCATGACATAGTTTGCGAAAATATCTACCTGAAGTCCTCGGTTCTACAACTTACATAAAGTTGGTAGTATGTCTTTGCACATCCTCCATATGAAGATCCTCACCTTCTATGGCACCTTCAGCTTCTAGATACTCCTCCATGCACCATTTCTTCCCCCGCTAGGCCTTGCTATCTCTGGAAATTTTAATCCCTCCTACATGCCTGACTTCAAGGCTAACTTGCGCATTCTCTTCACCATAAAATAGCCATTTCGGTAGTTATGCCAAATCATCTATCAGCTACTGGGCTCGTTCCCAATGGTATGTCATGAATGATTTTCACTAGATCAGGCTCAAAACATCCCATCAACAGATCATTCCTCCAGCTCTTATTTTGATGATCAGCTTCGACACAAATAGTGGCCAGGTTCTCCACCCGGCTATACAGAAATCATAAACCCCCTATCTCTCGGAACCCAGAAATTCCCGAGATAAGTATATTCTTCCCCGACCTGACCTGCAATCTGCAGCTAGCCTCCATCAGCCCCCTCGCCCAAAGGATCCCCTCTATGAAAAAGACAGCCTTGGACCAACTCTGCTTGAATAAAATCACAGTGCAGAAAATACTTTGCCTTACAGACTTGAGCTAGAAGTGACTTTGGTTAAAAACATTCTCCATTCCCATTTTTCCAGTATTGCACAATTGAAAGATTTCAAATCTTTGAACCCTAATCCTCCATCCTTCTTTGGGAACACACATCTTAGCCCATGACAACCAATGAATCTTCCCTTTCTCCTCCTCATCTCCCCACCAATACCTGCCATCAATGTTTGCATCACGTTTAACACTAAATCTGAAATGCAATACCACGATATTGCTTAAGTTGGTATAGGTTGGATGACTACTATAAGTGGGTATAACTTGCATAAGTTGTTTTTCCTTCCATTCCTGTACCTTAGCCATTACCCTATTCTTAATGGACCCAAAAACCTCTTTCTTATTTCTGCTAACAGTGGTAGGTAAATCCAAATATTTATCATGGGCCAACACTTCTTTAATTTGAAGAATTTCCAATATACCTTGATTAACATCTGGATGGGATGGATTTTTTTGTTGAATACAATCTCCGATCTTTTCACATTAATCTATTGCCCCGAGGCTATTTCGAACATATCTAAAATTGTCTTTATCGTTTTAGCCTCCTCCACCGATGCTTCAGCTAACAACATAGTATCATCCACAAAAAGGGGATGGGTTAGATCCATATTGTTGGACCATCTATTCCTATGCCTTTCAACTTTCAACGCCTTTCTGCATCTTGAGGAAAGCACGAAAATGCCTCTGCGCATAAGATGTCCAGGTAGGGAGATAACGGGTCACCTTATCTAATCCCCTCTATGGAACAAGGTGACCAAAAACACTGATTTAGAATAAAAGAATAAGAAATCAAAGTCACACACGTATTTATGATCTCAACAAGTTTTTCATGAAAGCCTAATCTAAGTAATAATTTATAAAGGAATTTTCATTCCATTCTATCATATGCCTTACTCATATCTAACTTAATAGACATTAAGTCTCCCTTGCCAGCATGTTTAGTTTTGATAAGATGATTTAACTCATAGTTTTGATAAGATGATTTAACTCATAAGAAATGAGGACATTGTCCATAATAAAACGATCCGGCAGACTGGACAGATGACAGTAACAAATACAAATATGAAATCTATTAGCCATGACACTAACACATAAATATGAAATCCTGATAATTAGCCAATGCTTTTAACGTAATTCTATATAGCACATTACCCAAATTAATAGGACGGAACTGCGACATGAAGTTTGGCACTAAAACTTTCAGAATCAAAACCACGAGTATGATTAGTTCCACATTAAAATTACAAGAATTAAGAATAAACAAACAAACCAAGCTTTAATCTCATATCCTTCTTAATTCATAGATGGGCTATATCTTTCTTATAAGTTACCCACCAAGAATTAGGAAATCAAGCACAAAATTACCAACATCATTTTTTATTGAATAAGCCAAAAATTTTGATAAAAGATCGAATTTATCCCAACATGGCTTGGTGATTTAAAGGGAACATTTGGAAAGGAGGTTTTGTTACCTCCACTTCCGTGAATTTTTTTGACAGGTTTTTATTCATCTTCCTTGCAACCCAAACTCGCAATCTCTCTAGTATCAAGTTGAAGTGGTCGTCATTTGGATTTGTTGATTCGAATACAGCCCCAAAGTAGTCCAAAATTATACATGATTGTCTACTCCTCAATTTTCTTATCTACCTCGCACCAAACACCCCTTCCGTTCATCACCCCAATAACCGCATTATGTTTCCTCCAATTTGTGACACATCCATGAAAGTATGAGGTTTTCCTATCCCCTTCCGTATACCAATGAGCCTTACCCCTTTGTTTCCACATTACATCCTCCAGATCCAACATCTACTCCAACTGATTTGTCATCATACCTGTAGCTGCCTTTGTTTGATTATCAATGGAGCCTTTTGATAAAGCTTCAATCTGTCGTCTTAAATCATCTGCCTGCTTTTGCACGTTACCAAAAACTGTTTAACTCCACCTCGTTAACGCCTCCTTACACTGCTAATTATTTCTTAACAGCCCCTCCCATCCAATACCCCGCTCCAAGACTCCTCAATAATCTGTTCAAAGCCATCCTTCATTGCCCACATCGCCTCAAACTTCCATGGCTTCCTTCAATTTATACTCTGAGCCTGTCTTCCATTTTTCCTCACTTGAAAATTTTATAAAGAGTGATAATTATAACGAAATGTGATCAGATAGACATGACCATAGATAAGATAGCTTTGTATGTACAACTTATTCCAGCCTCAGCCGACCACTACTCGATCAAGACGAGCTCTGGTCCGATCAGGGTTCACCATGAGCTTAATCTAAGTAAACTGATAAACTTGGAATCCTCCACTAAACCATAGCCATCCACAGTCAACTAGAACTCTTTCATCTACCTCATAGTTCTCGGACCCACCCCCACAATTTCACTATGGTGTAACATCTCATTAAAATCATCGATGCATACCCATGGGAGTTGCGACTTAACCCCTAGGTCTCTTAGAACCATGGTTACCAAATTTACGATACTCTTCGGTACGCGGTACGGATACGAGAACGCGATACGTCATATAACTAAAAATGTGGTACATCGAGAATAGGCTTAGTTGGTGTGTACCGAAATATGGTACGTTGGGAATAGGCTTAGTAGGTACATTCTTTCTGGTACGCTTGATTAGTTTAGACGATCTAGAGACTTGTACGCTCCAATATAATATTTTTAAAAAAAACAAGTTAAAATCTTATACAAATTTATATAAACTTCTTGAGATTTATTAGAATAGTATGGTAATTAATGTCAACAAAAGTATTAGTATAAATGGGTCAAACGAGAATATTTAAATAAGAAGAACCAATTAATATTAGAAATGATAAAATTACAAAAAGTTTAAATTTAATTAGTTTTTCTAAAATTAAGACTAAGAGCAGTTCGCCAAATTTAGTGAATCTGTACGTCTACCATAGTGTTCCAATACGCAAAAGTATCGCGAATCAGAACACGTGAACTGGTACGCGGAAGCCTAGAGCGGTTCGTCAAATTTAGTGAATCCGTACGTGTACTATAGTGTTCCAATACGCAAAAGTATCGCGAATCAGAACACGTGAACTGATACACGGCACGTGGAGTTATCTAGTGAATCTGGTAACTATGCTTAGAACTCCACATGACGACTTTCTTTTTGCAGTTTTAGACATGGTTCAAAGTGTTCGACCGAGTCTGAATCAACTCAACCGAGTCATAAATAGAACTCCTCTGACCGGTACAATACCACCCCACACAGCACCAGTATATACCAGATATTCAAAGTTGGGGACAACTCAAACTAGTCACACTGATTCTTCCTACTAAGTCATGAAATTCGAGAGACCTGAGTGAGCCGAGTCGACTCATGATATGAGGGAAGAAAATTGCATAAATCCAACATAAATCTTCTATTGAACTTCAATTTATACTGCAAGCACCCAAAAAAAAAGAGAACAAGTTCCATTCTTTTATCATCTATTCATTTGTATGCCAGTGAGAAGGAGATAAAAGGAAGGGTTAGGGTTCAGAATAAGAAGATAAAGAAAAGAGGGAAAAGTACAAAGAAATGCTTCCATCCTCACTACTAGGAATGAATAAAGTTTCTGATTTCTGAGGCGTTTAGGGAAGGAGAATCATGAAGTGATTTAGGGTTTGTGATTGGGCTGGAGGAAAGAAATTGTTAAAGCATGGCTTATTCTTGGGCTATGGAAATTTTATTTCTTAGGAGGCATATGGGGCCTTTAGTAAAGAGAAACACATTACATGATGGCCTAATCAAAAATGTTTGCAATAAATTTATCTAGCCAAAATTTTAAACTATTTTTAACTTCTGTCAGATTTAAGAAAGTTATAATATAATTATTAGAAATGTTCTTAGGTGTTAATAAATTTATATTGGATGTTTTTTTTTTTTTATTGAAAGTGAAATAAAAATAATATCCTATTTAAACTTTTGGCGAATTGTACAATCTCGTTGAGGAAACCATTCCCTTGGTTTGAAGGAATTGTATAGTACAAGTTTTTAAATCACATATTGTTGTCCTGTACAAGCCCTTAAATCACAAGGGAATGGTACCTAAAAGGGACCGCAGAATTTTTCTACACTTTTAAGACCATGTATAATTTCTTCTTATTTTGACAATATAAAAGATCTGATACATGATTGATACACCACAACCGATGTGGAACAGTGACGTTTCTGAGGTTACAGGAGATCCGTGATTGCGATTTGAACCATGATTTTATGCTCTCCATCATATTAGGTCAATTGCCAAGCTTCTGAGAAAAAACCCCATTCTAATCGTCATATCAATGTATCTCTGGGAATAGCATTGTACAGTGACATCCATGTGCTTCTTCCATAGTATTCCCAGGCCTTCACAGTAACCTTTAGGAGCCACCCCTATATTAAACATACACTTGCTTTAAATATTCAATTTTCTGGTTACCACAATTCATCTCCATTAGAAAAACTAAGTCGGGATCTTTTTAGGTGAATCAAACTTCGCAACTCTCAAATTGTTCAGAGGTTCCCAAGCCCCCGCAATTCCAGATAATAATACTCATTTGCCTTAGTAGGGCTAGGAACCAACCTCTATGATGAAGCTAGATTTAGATTCTAGGTAGAGAGAGAAAGTAGAAGAGCTAAGGAGAATTTGTGATTGGTATTATTGTGGAGAGATTAGTCCATGTTTTTGGTGCCCAAGGCCCCTTTTTATAGAGGAATAAAGGAATCATTTACATGAAGGGCATGTGGCTACCATTCTACTAGCTCAACTGCGGCTAAATTACATAACTACCCTTAATGAGCCTGCCATATAGGCACCTCCAGAACATTTTTGGGTCGCGAACCACAAACTAATTCCGAGCATCATCAATTGTCCCATTGGAATCTTGTAAAAGAAGACCTTAAAACCTAAAATGCCTCTCCTAGGACTCCATACACACCAAGAGTCTCATTGAGTCTAACCTTAGAATAAATTTTAACAACCAGCCTGCCATTCTGTCTAACAACATCCTAGCCTGGGCGGGGCTGTTCCTTACCCATAACGTCCTTCGGAGCTACGACCCTCATAAAGGTCATCACATTTCCTCCTTTATTTATTTTTTTTTTTAATGTTACTTCGTCGTAATACTGACCTCTTGTCTTTTTATAGAGCTCGGAGCATTTCTAAGGGGGCCAATGTCTGTTGTACCTGCTACTGGTGCGGGCTCTTCCATCCAGCCCCCACCATCAACTGCAAGCGGATCTTTATCTGCCAGAGCTTACTACCAACGTGCCCTCGGGGAGTGCTGGGGCTACCCTATCAGCTTCAGTACCCCCGGACCAAACTGAGGTCGGAAGAACCCAGGAGAATTCGAGTGGTGAGCACCCGGTCACATAAGCTCTTCATTCCGTTGCTCACCCCGAGGAAGAGGTCAAGGGAGACTGCTAGCCTCAGGGAGGATCTCTCCTCGGTAGTGGCCCTCGCCTCTTCGTCATCGTCCTCGAGGTCCTCCGGTCTGGTGGCGCGGGTGAGGACTAACCGGGAGGGCTCTGGGAACGCCCGGCTGTCAAAGCAACTCATCACCTCCTATGGTAAGGTCTACCGTGCCTTCTTCTTTCTCGCTTTTTGTCTTTCTTCCCAGTTGAATGCTAACCTCTTTTTCTTTTCAGGCAATAAGAAATACAACCCCGAAACGGAGAGGAAGTCCGCGGGGTCACAAGATTTTCCATGAGGTCGACTGACCGTTGATCCTCTTCCGATTCCCATCATCTCGGGGAGTACCTAGTTCCGACCCACCCCGCCGATCGATATAAACCACCGAGCATAATTTTTGAGGGTGGCTCGTGAACAAGCGAAGCTGGTTGCTTTGCCTCAGGACGTAGCCTACGTAAAGAGGCTTACTCCCCAACAGAGGCTGGACGAACTTCATGTCAGTTTGATGAACATAAGTGTGCCTGGCATTTCTCAAAATTTCAACTTTTTGCACTTCATTTTTTAGCTTACACCTTTGCTCCTTTGCAGGCTATTACTATCCTGCCTGCAGTTACCGAGTCGAAGCCTCCTTCAATTCTGCTCTCAATTCCCTGAAGCAGGAGTTGGCTCATGCCAAGTCTGGTGTAGATCAAAAAGTGAAGGAAGCCATTAAGGCCAAAGAAATTAAGTGTAGCATTGATGCGGGCAAGAAGTATGATGAGTGGAAGGTCGAGCTGGCCAAAGTGAGAGATAAGCTTCGTCAGGCCGAGCTGGAAAAGAAGACCCTTCAGATTGATGTTAGCGATCAAGACAAGAGGATCGCAGACTTGAGAAGAGGGTCCTTCAAGGGGTTGCCATGTAACGCCTCTGTTACCGAGGGGGTCATCAATGGCTTGCAAGCTCAATTCAAGGCCCCAATACCGATCCCTGGAGCACCTGAAGTAACTGCCTTGAATCAGGATGGGCCATCAACTGCAGGCCCGAAGCCGAGTCTGAACCTGTGAAACAAGCCTCCACCTCCTAGGCCGAACCTTCCACTTCTGCTCCGAAGACTTGACGTGATACTTCTGTAATAGTTAGGCACTTCTCTGTAATATTTAGGATCATTTAATAAAATTCTTGAGTTTTTGACAACCTCGCCTTTTCTTTACTTCTTTCCTTTACTTGCTTTTCATATTCTATATGTCCTTTCAGGGTCAGAGAAGTATTGTTTTATTTGAGGAGGGCTATCGAGCCTCTGGCTTCGAGGGGGAAATACTGGGTCTCAGCCCTCAATGTTTGTATTCATGTTGTAAACGGGAACCGAACCTTTTGAGGTCGGAGCAGCTCGATTTTACTTTTTTGAGGAGTTAGGACCAGACCTCTGAGGGTCGGATCTTCTCGAATTTATTTGAGGGGGGGGCTACTAAGCCTCAGCCCTCAAACTTTATTTTCATGTTGAACTTGAACAAAACCTCCGAGGGTTGGAGCAGCTTGACTTTGTTTTCTGTTGAGCTAGGACCGGACCTCTGAGGGTCGAAACTGCTCGAATTTATTTGAGGGGGGCTACTAAGCCTCAGCCCTCGAACTTCATTTTCATGTTGAACTGGATCCGAACCTCTGAGGGTTGGAGCAGCTCAATTTTGTTTTCATGTTGAACTTGAACCGAACCTCTGAGGGTTGGAGCAGCTCAATTTTGCTTGGGGGCTACTAAGCCTCTGCCCTTGAGGGGGGACTACTAGGTCTCAACCCTCAATTTTTGCATTTATGTTGAACTAGATCCGGGCCTCTTGGGGTCGAGGCAGCTCGATTTTGTTTTCATGTTGAATTTGACACAACCGAACCTCTGAGGGTTGGAGCAGCTCAATTTCGCTTGGGGGGGCTACTAAGCTTCTACCCTTGAGGGAGGACTACTAGGTCTCAACCCTCAATGTTTGCATTTAGGTTGAACTGGATTCGGGCCTCTTGGGGTCGGGGCAGCTCGATTTTGCTTGGCGCGGTAGTTTGATGAAGTAATTTCTTTCTTTTGAGAAGGAACTTATATTACATTCCTTGGTAATATTTTTTTCAAATTTATAATGTTCCACATTCTGGGAACAGGGTCCCCTTTCATGTCAACTAACTTGTAGTAGCCCAAAGTGTGAGCTTCTATTACATGATAGGGGCCCTCTCAGTTTGGGTCTAACTTTCTAGTCCCTTCTACACAGCTTGCTTCATTTTTTTGAAGTTCCAAGTCTCTGGGCCGCAGGTACCGATGCTTGACCCTGGCATTGTAGTGTTCGGCCATGACCTGCTTGTACTTGGCCTCTCGGATGGACGCATCCAACCTCTTTTCCTCGAGCAAGTCTAATGTTAGGTCGTAGGGCCTTGTCGTTGTATTCTAAGGCACACAGGGACACTCGAGCCGACGATAGCCCGATCTCTGCAGGGATAACAGCCTCAGACCTGTAAGTCAAGAAGAACGGAGTGTTTCCATTGCCCGTTCGGGGTGTGGTCCTGTACACCCATAGGACACTAGGCAATTCCTCGACCCATGCGTCTTTGGCTCTTTCGAGTCGAGTCTTAAGCCCCATCAATAGGGTTCGGTTGCATACTTCGGTCTGTCCGTTCGGTTGTGGATGAGCGACTGAGGTGAAGTGTAGTTTGATGCCGAGGTTAGTGCAGAAACTCTTGAAAGGCTCCCCTTCGAATTGTTTTTCATTGTCAGAAATGAGCACAGTAGGGATACCCAACCGACAAACAATGTTTTTCCAAAAGAACTTTTCTATTGCTTGTCCCGAAATTATGGCCAGGGGCTCGGCCTCGATCCACTTAGTGAAGTAGTCAACAGCTACTATCAGGAACTCAAGTTTCGCTACCCCTCTGTAGATCGAGATAGGAAGTGGGCCCAATATGTCTATTCCCCACTGAGCAAATGGCCATGGGCTCTACATGGGAACCATGTCCGAACCGGGCCTTCGGGCGATCGGTGCGTGTATTTGACATTGGTGGCACTCTCGCACCAAGGTGTCAGCGTTCGAGTGCAAGGTCTGGAATGGCCTTGAAGAGCCTTCGACGAGTCAAAGGGAGGAGGAGGAAAACATGGGGCCGCAGAAAAATGCTATTGAGATCCCGAATCCAAGGGGAAGGGCAAAGCAAAAATTGAGCCCCAAGACGAGGTCCCCATCGAGGAGGTACCACTGGATCCAAGCTTCTCAGATAGGAAAATAAAGATCTGTGCTACCCTCCCAGCAGAATTCAAAGCCCTCATCTTCAGACTTCTGGCTAAGTACAAGGACATGTTCGCTTGGACCGTCGAAGACGTGCCGTGCGTCCCTCGAGAAATAATCAAGCACAAACTCAGAGTGGACCCAACATACAGACCGGTCAAGCAGAAGAAGCGCCTAGATCTTTGGTTCGGAGCGCAGTTTAGTAATTGAAGGCGAGGTGGATAAACTTTTAGTGGCTAAGCTAATTAGAGAAGTATTGTATCCAACCTGGCTTTGTAATCCAGTCCTTGTAACTAAGCAAGATTCGTCTTGGCGAATGTGCCAAGATTTTATCGATCTTAATAAAGCCTGTCCAAAGGACAGTTACCCATACCCCCGGATTGATACGGTAGTAGATTCATTTGTTAGATTTTACATTTTGCACTTTTTAGATGCATTCAAGGGCTATCACCAGATATACATGGCCAAGGAAGATAAAGAGAAAACCTCTTTCATCACCGACCGAGGCACGTATTGCTACACTACGATGCCCTTCGGACTCAAAAATGCCGGAGCCACATATCAGCGCCTCGTCAACAAAATGTTCAAGTCTCAAATAGGACCAAACATGAAGGTATACATTGATGACATGGTGGTCAAGAGCCGAACCTATGAGGAAACCCTGGAAGATCTCAGGAAAACGTTTGACAGAGGCATTAAGATCGATCCGAATGAGGCTGAACCCCAAAAAATGTAAATTCGGGGTCCGTCCCCTCGGGAAAATTCTTGGGATTCATTGCCTCTCATCAGGGAATTGAGGTGAACCCTGAAAAGGTGCAAGCCATAATCGATATGAAAACTCCCACCTCGGTCAAGGAGGTTTAGAGACTCACCTATAGAATGGCAGCCCTAAATCGGTTTCTGTCCAAATAAGTAGAAAGAGGCTTACCGTTATTCCGGCTCATAAAGAAGACCGAGGGTTTTCAATGGACCGAAGAAGCTCAGAAAGCCTTCGAAGAGCTTAATGAATACTTGGGCAATATGCCGAGGCTCGCGTCTCCTCAAAAAGGGGAACCGCTATACCTATACATCTCAATCACCGAATTGGCAGTCAGCACGGTTCTACTGAAGCAAGATGAGCAGGGCAAACAATGCCCCATCTATTTTGTAAGAAAAGTGCTTCAAAGTCCGGAAAGAAATTACACCCCTATCGAGAAGGTAGCTTTTCTCATTGGTGGTGTCGGCTCGGAAGCTAAGACCTTACTTTCATGGCCACAAGATAATTATTCTGACTAACCTCCCATTGAAGAATATATTGACCAAGCCCGAAGCCTCGGAAAGAATGCTAAAGTGGTCTGTAGAACTGTTCGAGTTCGACATAGAATTCAAGCCTCGGACAGTAATCAAAGCACAGGCTTTCGCAGATTTCATTGCAGAAAGCTGTGACACCGAGCCTGTTCTTATCGTCATCTAATTGATCAAGCTAAAGAGCAGCAAGCAACAGAACCTTAACATGGGAGCTTAATGTTGAAGGAGTTTCGTATGAATCCGGAGCCGGAGCAGGAATAATAATTCGATCCCCAAAATGAGACTATCTCTCGTATGCCCTGAGGTTCGGATTCCCAACAACCAACAACGAAGCTGAATACAAGGCCCTTATCTGTGGGATGGAGATGGCCCTCCAGATGGGAGCCCGAACCTAAAAATACATTTCGATTCTCAGCTAGTTGTGATAAATCAAAGCCTAGGAAACTATCAGGCTCGAGGTGTAATCTTAGAAAGGTACCTGGCCGAGGTCAAAAGCTGGATAGCAAAATTCAAAAAGGTGAACGTCATTAAGATCGCCCAAACAAGAAATACGCATGCCGATGCTCTGTCAAAACTAGCCTCGACAATATACTCACATTTGACAAAAGAGATTTTGGTAGAGGTGCGAGAGCGCAGGTCTGTTGACTTCTCGGAAAGAATCCCTTGTATCCTTCCGGACCTCGGTTGGATGGAGCCCATAATAAGTTATCTCAACGTCGAGAAAAATCCGGAGGACCTCACCGAGGCCAGAAGGATCAAATATAGAGCTGCTAAGTATACACTTATTGACGGAGTTCTGTATAAAAAAGCATACTTGTGCCGCCTGTTGAGATGCCTCCCGTCTTCCGAAGGTAATTATGTGCTACGAGAGGCGCACGAGGGCATATCCGAAAGTCACATCGGTCCTTAAAACTTGGCTCGCAAGGTCCTACTATTTCCAGCCTGGTATAATTGGCTGACCTTGCACAGCTGGTGTACCAACATTTTCTGCTCATCGGTATGTACCACGAGGTGTTGGTTGCTCGCCTCAGCATCCTTGCTAGCCGTTCGGCGTGTTCCTCGATTCTTCATCCTTCCAAAAGCAAAAACAGAGAATTAAGATGATTGAAAAGTATCAAAGGAGATAGAAATCTGTCGATTCCCATAGACGGCGCCAATTGATGAAGCTAGATTTAGATTCTAGGTAGAGAGAGAAAGTTGAAGAGCTGAGGAGAATTTGTGATTGGTATTATTGTGGAGAGATTAGTCCATGTTTTTGGTGCCCAAGGCCCCTTTTTATAGATTTACATGAAAGGGCATGAGGCTACCATTCTACTAGCTCAATTGGGGCTAAATTACATAACTACCCTTAATGAGGCTGCCACATAGGCACCTCCAGAACATTCTTGGGGCATAAACCATGCGCTAATTCTTAGCATCATCACTCTACCACAATATGGACTGGATTAGATAAAGTCTCGACTCATCCTAATCTGATATGTGGTTTCTTGACCAATAGCTCTTCAACATTCAACCTATCATCATCCACTAAGTCCCCCTTATTCTTCTGACCTGTCCCGCTAATCTGTCAGCTTGCTTCTCATGATAACCTTTCCTATCTTGTCCCCACATATCCCAAAACACCTCTACCTCCATATACCCTACCCCTTCTTTGTTTCTTTCAATCACCAGAATCTCTATTAGGAAAAGCTCCACACCTTTCGCATCCTGCAATCGAGGTACAGGTTGTCTGTCTCCTAGAACTTCACATGCAGTTTTGATATCTCGCTTGTTTTGCACAGAGCTTAAACCACCCGCCTCTATCTCCAAACCCTCCACCCAATTCCTCAATCCTTTTGCTGTAACCGAATACCCTACCTTCTACTTTTCCTTTCTCATTCACCTCTCAAATTTTTTTCTCTCACATTTCACTACCCTATCGCCTTTCTCTTCGGCTATCACTTTATCAGCCTCATCCACTTGAGAAACAACTTCTAAACCTTCTTCCTCTATATATCCTCATCACTAAGACTAAAACCCCTAACTTGTGGCGTAACTTCTCCTTTTCCAACTGTGGGCCTGAGCCTGCATTTCCCTCATCACTCATGCAGATTGGTCCCAACATAGTTACACATTTTGTCTAGCCTTATTTTGTTAATATGGTTGGCACCAACTAAAAAACCCAAATTAATTTCCTCATTTGGATTTATTCAACCATGTAGTGTCCATTCTGATTTCCCTCTCAAGTACTATCATCCACAATTCCCCAACCTTTGAATTTTACTGATTTTGCATTCCCTTTAACAACACATAAACCCTTCCCATCCTCCTCTGCACGCCCTCGTTCTTTACTTTCTTCCTGATTTTCAGGATCTCCATCAACCTTCTAATCCCTCCCCCAATCATTGCATGAAAAACTTCCATTCACCCTCAATTCTCTCCCATCCCCCTTCTGTCCGTCGTCTCCATGTTTCCACCTAGCACCCATAGATGCAACACCCGTATCCCTTTGTTGCTTGCTCCTCGGACCCCGAACGAAGCCATCCACCATATTGATTTCGTCGGGAGCCTAATATTTTCTCTTGCAATTTAACTACACAATCTCTTTCCCCATGTCCTATTTTGCCACAGAAATAACAAAAGTTTGGTAACCTCTCGTACTGAAAGTAGATCTCATTAATCACATCATGGATAATAAGTTTCATCACTTGTCGAAGGGGCAACGTAATATCCAAATTAATCTGAATACGCATAAATTTACCCCATGAAAGGTCCAACCCCAGTATCCACTTTTATAACCATCCAAGCTTACCTCCAATAAGTAAACCCATGTCCTTGTCCACTGTTTCAATTGGCAACTTATATATCCTCACCCAAAAAGGGCATTCGTTAAAAGTTATCTTTGATGGCTGGATATTTCCTGTGAATTCCTTTAGGACCAGAATGTGTTTATCAAATAACCACAGAGCACCACTCAACACTTCGCTGAGATCTGTCTGCGAGTACGAACTAAAACATAACCATATTCTCCCCTACTAGCACATACTGTAACCCTTTGGGATGTCTCCACAAGTTCTCTATAAGCCCCATCAATGCATCCAAATTAATTGATTTGGAACAAAGCACCTTCCTTAGAATGCATTGGTTCCCTCTTTCACAAACCACTCTATTTACAAGGTTTACCATTACATGCTCCAATCTTTCAGTTTCGGCGATTTGCAGCCTACTACATTGTTGTGCAAGTTCTTCCACCATTCTTCCCCAGGCAACTTCCACTTGATTCCAAAGAGCAAGTCTAAATAGCTGAGAAAGATTAAATAACAAACCTGCACAGAACTTTAAAAAACAATAATACAAGACGAAGACGAGAAAAAAAAGTGACCAATTGAAGGAAGAAAAAAAGATAGACAAATGCAAAGAAAAACTCAAGTAACAGACCAAAACCTAAACCAGACACATCAAGAATAGGAAGAGAATGACAAACCTACAAGAAAAAACTTGTAAACAACCTACGAAAGTTTTGACTCCTACTAGGTCAACAATCAGAAAAGACAAAACTTGCAGCAGGGATGGGGGCTCATAGAGAGAAAAAATCCTCATAAGACTGACAACTCCATTCCAACAGGATGTTTTAATTATACATTATTTAATCTTGGGTTAAGGTGAGATGATTCTAATTTGCAATGGGTATTGATTTGTTAGTGGGTTGAATAGTAAAATGGAATAAATTTGGGTAGTTATTAGGGCTTGATCAACTCTTGAATCTAATTGATAATTTGGGGTCAAATATGAAAGTAAAATCTTAAATTTAGACCATGCAACATTTAGATTAGGTCAAATAGTAGTCTGGCTAAAATATTATCTACCTAATTGGTTGGAAACTCTTAGAGTTCATTTATGTTTTAGAATTAATTGTCCGGCCAAAGAATTGATTCAACATTGAGAGTAACCTCCAATTGAACCTATTAAACCACTGAACCTAATCAATGGACCAAGTTACAAAAATTGACCAAAACCCATAAATTAGTTTATAATCAAATTCTCTTTAATCAAACTTTTTAAATAGCATTATAACTAAATAATCGGTAATTTTCATCCAATCTTTATGGGTTTGATTCCTACTTCCACTTGCTACTATTTGAACCCGCATGCTTACGGTGCGACATCTAGTTAGTAATAGAATTTAGGTGTATTATAAATCTAAAACTAGATGTGATACACATCAAGTTTTAGCACTATTATCAGAGATTGGTTTTCTACAATATCGGAATAATTTAGTTGGAATACTAATTTAAAAATCTTTGTTTTCTTGTATAATTGTCTCACTTTTTTTTCAAAGCAAAAAGATTTTTGTTTTTTTAGTTGTGCTCTTAATTTGAAAAAATTCATTTTGGTAGATAGTTTATACTAGGTTGTACATATGTTATTTTAATCTATTAGAATGGTTGTACAATTAGTGGCACTGCCATAGTTTATACTAGATTGTATAAAACTATCTTGATCGGTTGGAATGGTTGAACAATTAGTGGTATTGTTCACACATCATTCTAACCAATAGTAACAATGAAACTAATTGAAGCCATTAAAATAATTCAAAAACTAAAAAAAAAAAAGTATTACCACTAGAAATTTGGTTATGTGTAATAGATGTATACTCTAGTACTATCCTGCATGCTACGAAGGGGGGGAAATACTTTTCAGCCAAAAAGAAAAAGAAAAGGAAATGAAACATCAAACACAGTCATTTGTTTTTAAAAGCTATATTTTGCAACTTGTTTTTCGCTTCATTTTTCTCGTTTTTATGATATATTTGGTCGGATAACTCTTGTTCGACTCCTGCAAGAAAATGATATTATTAGAAAAGAGAATAAAAGGGAAAAAAAAAAGTAAACATGTCATCTTCCAGCTAAACTTAAGCCTAACTTCACGCAATAGGTGCCAATGGGAGTTTGTTCATACAGTAAGTAGTGTAATTAATCCATAAAAAGTTCACATGTTAAATCCTCATTGCTCTTTGATTAATGGATGATGTGTAAATATCAATATAAAATCATAATTGTCTCTTACTGAAATATGATAGACTTTCAGATTTTAGTTATTTGTCCATGTTAAAGAGTGCCAAACCATGGTATATGATGAAAGCCATTTCGAACAAATAACCATAACCTCTTGACCCTCATCGTCTACAATTTTGCTCTGTTACCCTTCTTTTGATTGGATAATTATCAAAATCCAATGTATAATGATACAAAATAACACATGGGAGCAAAATACAGAGATGACACGACAAATATTATAGAACTCGTCTAACGAATAATGGATAAAAAGAAGTATTTCCTCTGCCATTCTATCAAACTATGAAACAATGCTAAAACTTGATCAATTTTTAGAAAGCCAGACTTTGTTATAGCCACGTTAGCTGTGAAAGACAGTCGGGTGACTGGTCACATCCTGTGGCTAACTGTTTCATGCCCACTGTGCACCAGCAGAAATAACTTCATAAGCAAACTAAGATTATCTACAAGGACAGACAAGATGTGCTTCAGGGCCCCTTCTGTTAACCCCCGTTGTTTGTTTTTTGTGTATATATATATATACATATATATAACAATGAAGTTAAACGATTATATCTGAAATTAATTTTCTTGTGTTGGTGTTATCTTATAAAATCAAAATTCTTATCTAGTTAGGAGTTCTAATGGTTTATAGAAATTACTTTGGACTAACTTATTGTCTACATACATTTTCTTTTGAAAAATAGGTCTTTTGCCAATTAAATAGTAATTTTCGTAATTAAAAATAGTGCAAAATTCTCAGCCACTTTTAGTTATCAGATAAGTATACGAATTGTAGAAGTTTAGCAAAATTGTAGGAAATAGAAGTTGAAGGCTTTTAGGAGTAGAAATAAGTATAAATAAGGAACTCTACAAGGTAAAATAATTATTGGTATCGGCTGGAATTTGAGACTTCGAGAGAGGAGTATTCGTACTCACATCGTGTATCGAATTCAGTAAAAAGTTTTACCAAAGTTTTTATTTTTATTCTGTTTTCATTATTTATGTTTCTCATTACGTATATGGAATATCATGCCTAAGAATATAAATTTTTTTTATTATGTTTAAACAATGATTTTGATTTGGCTTTACGTATTTTAATCTGGAAAATTAACTTTGCAGTATGGAAGTTTATTTTGGAAGTTTTTTCGTATGAATTTCGTATGAAGGTTGTTAGAAGTAATCAAGAATTAAATTTCTGGAATTATTTCCACATGATATTAGAACAAGGGTCTGAAAAGAAAAAAATAAAGGGGGAGGAGGAGAAGATCGGATGTACTGTGACGGGTAGCTTTAGTTTGCTAGTGGCCGCTGCTGGTATAAATTGGGACGGACGGTGGCGTGAGGCTGCTGGAAGGAATAAGGAAGAAAGAGAAAGAATAAAGAGGAAAGTAGGAAAAGTAAGACAGAGAAAGAGAGAGAGAAATAAAGTGTTGATGGGACATTGACTAACTTTTGGCAGAAAAGTTGCAAAATTTGGATTAATTGCGTAGTAGGTCCTTTAGGCTACTGTTGGTGTACCAGTTTAAGGTAAATAGCACAACAAGTCCTTAGGTTTCTGAAATTTAAGTTTTTGACTAAAAATTTGAATACTTATTGTATAAGTAATTTAAAGGTATTAAAGAACTATTTTATAATAACATATTGAATACTTTTGCGGTATTAATAATATATTTTGACTATTATATTTTATATATTTTAGTATGAACATGATTAAATATTTTTGAAACTTGAATAATATTACCGAAGGCATCGTAGTCTATTTACGAACCGAATTATTTTGAAATTAACTTTAGTTAATATTTGATAATTTTGTTAGGAGATTAGTCAGTTCCCTTGCTACGAGTTTTGTACTACTTTGAGGTAAGTGGTTACTATCTCTTTATAATTCCGAAAATATTTTGTCTAAATATTATTTTTGACAACATATAATTTTAGTTATTAAACTTGGACTTTACATGGATATTTGAATTGTTTTAAATTATGAACTTATATAAGTGGCATTATTTTGAATTTTGTATGGTGTTTATAGTTATTTTGCATGAGTATGTACATGGAATATTTTAATAATGGACCAAGGCTCTTAAAATAATCATGAATAGTCTATGGGAACTATAGTTCTGCACTTTCTGAACTGCCAGATAAGATGACTTCTGGTCTCTGAACTCCGAACTCTGGCTAAGATGGTTTTCGCGAGACCCCTTAGCAATCTTTTCTAGTGGGGTCTCTTAGCACTAGGTTGAATACTCAGTAAACCGATGATAGCGTGTATGTTTTAATTAGCCTATAATAAATTGAGATACGAACCTCTGAACTTTGATTATGAATTTCGAACTCTGAAATATTGATTTTTGATTTTTGATTTCTATGAAATATGTTTAGTAAATTTTTGATATGATGCCACTTGCTATGGAAGTAGGTAAATGTTGTTTGAAGTGACATTTTGAAGGAAATTTTGTTGTACGTGGGATAAGTTTTGCTTCGATTTTTGATAAAATCCTTTTCGAAAGATTCCTATGTGTATGTATGATAAAATTTTGGAAAAATGATATGTATATATATACGTAACTTGTTTGGTCTAGCAAAGCTGGTGTTAGCTATTTGCTGAGCGATTTGTCGCTTATCCTTATTCCTGACATTTTTGCAGAGTTACAGAATTTTGGGGATTCACAAGTTTAGCTGCGCCAAAGTCCTGAAGAGTACCAGTTAGAAGTAGTTCGAGACCGAATAAATTATTGTTTAATTTAGTTATTTAATTTGAACTTATGTTGTTTAAGAATTTGTGGATTGATTCAGTTTATGTTAACTTTCTGCGTTAGTGAGACAATAGAAATTATCGTTTATGTACGAATTCTGTTATTATTTAATTGAGGATTATGTTTGATTCGAGCCTTGTGCCTTTGAGAGATAACTTTTAAAGGTACGGCGACTGTCATGTGTCGATGTACGCGGGCACGAGGCGTGATAGTGTAAGTGGTATAAGAGCCTGGGATAAAATCCACAAAAAAAATGTAGAAATTAACTGCTTGAGAATTTAGGTATGACTTGTGGAATTTGATTGTAGATAAATAAGTTGAACTAATTAGAATGTCACTTGCAGGTATCATGGAAAGATCAAGACCCACCCATAGGTTGACCGAACCCTGTAATTGTCCTATAAACATAACGGGATGTGAGATACGACATCTGCAAGATTACAAGCAAGAGCTTACTTATAAGGTGAACCATTTGGAGACACAAAACAAGAGACTGAAAGAGATGTGTGATGATTAGGAAAGTGAATTTCGCTATGTGTATAATAAATATGAAGACATGAGGAGCAAGATGGAAGGACTTAGCAGCAAAAACAAAGAACTCATCGATGAACTGGGAATGAAGGAAGGATTTGTCAAGGAACTTATAGGAAATATTAATACTGCTATCCATAAGTGTGAAACAAATTGGCCAGGAATAATAGTGGATGATGAAGATATGCCTTAGTTGGTAGAGAACCATAAAGAGCAACCAACAACGTGGGAAGGTGAAGAAGAGGAACCCCAAATGGAAGGGAAAGATGTGGAACCCCTTGAGGTCTATAATGACGACTTGGTCATTATTTTAAGTGATGATGATCCTTCAGAAGATGATCAAGAATGAATAACTAGGATTTATGACAATCTATGGTTCTTGGAAGAATTTAGGAAATAGATAGTTTTACAAGAATTAGTTTATTTTTCTTTTAGTATTTTTCTTTCATTGTTTATTATAGTATTTAACTAAAATTGTTTCCCGTAAGAACCCTCAATTGTAGTTTTGTTATTTGGTTAATCAAGTTTTCAATTATTATAGTTGTCAATACTATTTGCGAAATTTATTTATTATATATATTTACTTTTGGAAATATATTTTAAATTCTCGATTAGGAAATGGTGATTGGTACAAGATCCACTACTTCCAACGTTAGGAATTTGAGAAATTCTGAAAATTCGAAACACGGGAATTTGAACATTAATCCTGGAAGTGCTAACAGAAGTGTTAGTAGGTCTAGAACTCAAGAATTACCACCCCAAGTCAGCCTACCCCCTGAATTCATGAATGACATTACCAACTTAGCACAAGTAGCTCGAAACAATAACAATATCCATGGAGCACCCTATTGCATGTTTACTATGAGAGGATGAAAAAGGTTCATACAAGTTTAATTATGATGGGACCCCGAATCCGAACTTGGCTGAGAGATGGCTTGGGGAAATAGAAAATAACTTTCGAATGCTACAATTACCCCGAAGAGTTTCAGCATGAGCTTGTGAGGCCCTTTCTGGTGGATGAAGCTAAGAAATGGTGAGATGTCATTCGACCCATTATAGTACCACCGGTGACGTGGGTGAAGTTTAAAGAAGAATTTCTAAAAGTTTACTATCCTACAGCTAGGGCTGGCAATTTCTGACACGACCCGAACACGACACGAAATTAACAGGTTATGACATGACCCAAAATTTATCGAGTCATTATTGGGTCAACCTGTTAATGACACAAAATTAAACTAGGGTTGGGTTGGGTCAACCCGTGGGTTGACACGATACACATAAGTTACTGTATGAACAGATTTTGCTGAACTTTTTACACATTTTTTTATAATTTAATACAGTATATTTTAAGATTATGAATAATACATTTAATATTAGATTATTAAATCAAACATAATAATTATTTTAAATATTATCCAAAAAAATTTAATAATTTTAATTATGCGTTTTAAATTACTAGTATTAATAATTGTTTGAGTTATTAAATAATCAAAATTTGAGATTTTAACTCAAATGGATCGCAAGTTATATAATTGTTAAATAGGCTGATACTCTCTGTCAATAGTAAATGGGCCAGACACGAACACGTCACGAACCCGAATAGGTCAATACGAACACGACACGATAAGAAATAGGCCCCACAAGACAAGAAATGGGCCCCACACGACACGACACGAACACGATAAGAAAGGGTCATACCTGACATGACACGATAACCTGATAACCAGACCCATTGACACCCCTACCTACAGCTATTCGCTCTCAAAAGATGGAAGAGTTTGACTCTTTGAAACAAACTCCAAATATGTCAGTATTGGAGTATGCAACCAATGGTCTAGGTTCAATGCGCTTGGAAGGTTTTCTCCTATTGTGATGGCTGACCTGAAAATAAGAAAAATGAGGTTCATCAAGGGACTGAACAGTAAGATTAAGTCCGAATTAGTGAATGTAGATGTGGAAAACTTTGGGAAGTTAGTTAATGTTAGCATTAATGCTGAAGGTTATTTCAAACAACTAGATGGAGAGTTTAGAGCTAAAAGGCCTCCAACTGTGGAGAAGCCCGTGCAAATCAAAATAACCAAGCCCGCAATTGTAGCTCCACTTAATTAGAAGAGACGTGAGGGTTTGCCACCCATAGGACCACCAAAACCCCCCTTTATGTAACTATTGCAATAAAAATCATGCAGCGGAATGCCGGAGAAGTTAGGAGCCTGTTTTAAGCGTGGGCAAATTGGACACATGAATAAGGACTGTCCAAATAACAAGGAACGTGACAACAAGTCAATCAAGTCAACTAGATTTATCCCTAGGACTAATGCTCGAGTTCATGCAATGAATGATTATTTCCTCTCTTAGAGGTCGAAAGGGAAGAGGACGTGGTGACAGGTACGTTGCTGGTCAACTCTACTCCTGCTTATGTGTTATTCGATTTTGAAGCGTCACACTCATTTGTTGCTAAGAAATTTGTTAAAACTTTTAAGTGTCAACCTGAATGGCTAGATGATCCATATCAAGTAGCCACTCCGGGGAACCGAATTTTGGTGTCTCGTTCGAAATTCAACAATTCTATCGTGGAAATAGAGGGCAGTGAATTTAAGGCTAACCTAGTTCAAATTAATATGAGTGATTTTGACGTGATTTTAGGAATGGAGTAGTTAGCCAAGTATAATGCTAAAGTGGATTGTAAGAATAAGCGGGTAACACTAGGTGACATGGGAGGAATGGAATTGACCTACCAAGGTAATTTGAACAAGAAAAAGAAATCTTGAAAAATATTATTGAGCACAAGCATTTAAGGCCTTAAGAAAAGGGGGTGAGGGATATTTAGCTTACGTTGTTGATACTCAAAAGGAAGGAGTGATCAACTTGAGAATATCCCGATAGTAAGTGAATTTCCTGAAGTTTTTCCTGACGACTTACTGGGCATGCCCCTGGATAGGGAAATTGAGTTTGAAATAAATTTGGTACTTGGGCTGTGCCGATATCTAAAGCACCCTATAGGATGGCCCCAATTGAATTGAAAGAATTAAAGGATCAATTGCAAGAGTTGCTAGACAAAAAGTTCATTAGGCCAAGCGTCTCTCCGTTGGGAGCACCTGTCTTGTTTGTAAAGAAGAAGGATGTGAGTTTGAGGTTGTGTATCGATTATCGAGAGTTGAATAAGATTACTATTAAGAATAAATATCCCCTCCCTAGAATCGACGACTTATTCGATCAACTTAAGGGTGCAAAAGTGTTCTCTAAGATTGACTTGAGGTCTGGTTACCATCAATTGAAAATTAAGGAGGACGATGTGCCCAAGAGTGCTTTTAGGACACGTTATGGGCACTATGAATTTTTGGTGATGCCATTTGGATTAACTAATGCCCCCGCTGCATTTATGGATTTGATGAATAGAGTTTTTAGACATCAACTCGACAAATTTGTGGTGGTATTCATTGATGACATTCTGATGTATTCCCCAGATGAGAAAACTCATGAAGGACATTTGAGAGAGGTTCTTGGTATTTTGAGAAAGGAAAGACTTTATTCCAAACTTAGTAAATTATTTTTTCTATCAATGGTGACATTTTTGGGTCATGTAATTTCAGCTGAAGGAGTCTCAGTAGACCTAAGAAGATTGAAGCCATTGTTGATTGGCCAAGACCCACTAATGTTACGAAAGTAAGAAGCTTTTTGGGTCTAGCTAGTTACTATCGTAAGTTTGTTGAAGGATTCTCAACTATTGCGATTCCATTAAGTAGATTGACCCAAAAGAAGGTGAAGTTTGTATGGTTATCGGAATGTGAGAATAGTTTTCTAACCTTGAAGGAGAAGTTGACTACTGCCCTAGTTTTGGCTTTACCATATGGGATTGGAGGGTACGTGATTTATAGCTGACGCAAAATGAAAAGGTTGTCGCTTACGCATCTAGACAACTCAAGCCTTATGAGAAGAACTACCCTACTCATGATTTAGAGCTAGCTGCTATAGTTTTTGCTTTAAAGATATGGAGACATTACTTGTATGGTGGTCAATGCAAGGTATTCACGGATCATAAGAGTCTCAAGTATCTATTTACCCAAAAAGAGTTGAATATGAGACAACGAAGGTGGTTAGAGTTGTTGAAGGATTACGACTTGACCATAAGTTATCACCCGAGAAAAGCCAACAAGGTAGCGGATGCCTTAAGTCGCAAAAGTGCAAATAGAAAAGCTCCAATGTTGGAAAAACAAATGGAGGATTTTGAGTTAGAATTGACAGAATCTATAGAGCGAGTTTTGGCTGCTTCGGTTTTACAACCTACTTTAATAGAAAGAATTATTGAGGCTCAAGGGGAGGATGAAAACTTGGTAAGGATTCAAAAGAAAGTGAAAGAAGGCTCGATGCCTGACTTTAATGTCCAAGGATGATGGTAGTTTATGGATTCGTGGGAGATTATGTGTGCCTAATAATGAATAGTTGAAAAATAAGGTCATGAAAGAGGCACATAGTTCTAAATTATCAATTCATCCAGGAGGAACTAAGATGTACCGAGATCTTAAGAGGAATTTTTGGTGGAATGGGATGAAGAGGTCAGTCACTGAATTCGTGGCTAAGTGTTTAGTCTGCCAACAAATAAAAGCTGAGCACCAACGACCTGCGGGTTTGCTTAAACCTTTGGAAATTCTCCTATGGAAGTGGGAACATGTTACAATGGATTTTGTTGCGGGACTTCCCAAGATGAAGGACGGTAATGATACCATTTAGGTGGTGGTTGATCGTTTAACTAAGTCAGCAAATTTTATTCTAATGCCCAATGGATCAACCATGGAAAATTTGGTAGAGTTATACGTGGAACACATCGTGAGTTTACATGGAGTACCCGTGAGTATTGTATCGGATAGGGATCCCCAATTTACCTCTAGCGTTTTGGACTTCTTACCAAAAAGTCGTGGGAACGGAATTGAGACTTAGTACTGCATTTCATCCTCAAACACATGGTCAATCTGAAAGGACAATTCAAACATTGGAGGATATGCTAAGGTCGTGTGCATTAGTTTTTGGGGGAAATTGGGATCGACTGTTGAAGCTAATGGAATTCTCGTATAACAATAGTTATCATAGCAGTATTGGAATGGCACCGTTTGAAGCTTTGTACAGTTGTAAATGTAGGTCCCCATTATATTGGGATGAAGTTGGTGAGAAACTTACTACGGGGCTCCATTTAGTGGAAAAGACATTGGAAAAGATCAAGGTAATTCGAGAAAAACTTAAGGTTGCCCAAGAACAAAATAAGAGTTTGGCGGATTTAAAGCGTAGACCCTTAGAATTCTAAAAGGGAGAGAAAGTATATTTAAGAGTGTCCCCGACCAAACGAGTTATGCGCTTTAGTAAAAGTGAAAAGTTGACTCCACACTATGTGGGACCATTCGAGATCCTGGTTTGGAAAGAGTCGACGAATTGGCATATCGCTTGGCATAACTGCCTGCTTTGTCAAGAGTGCATAATGTATTCCATGTCTCACAATTAAGAAGATATGTACCTGACCCGAGTCACGTCGTGGAATTTCAACCACTAGAAGTCAAAGGGGATTTAACATATGAGGAACAACCATCGAAAATTGTGGACCGTAAGAATCAGGTATTGCATCGAATAACAATACCACATGTCAAGGTACAATGGAGTAATCAAAGTGTGAGGGAAGCAACATGGGAATTGGAAAATGATGTTAGAGCGAAGTATCCGTCTCTTTTCAAAGGTACGTAAGTTTCGAGGACGAAACTTTTTGTAAGGAGGGTAGAATGTAAACCCCCCGTTGTTTTTTTTATGTGTATATATATATATATTATTAATATAAAATATGAAGTTAAACGATTATATGTGAAATTAATTTTCTTGTGTTGGTGTTATCTTATAAAATCAAAATTCTTATCTAGTTAGGAGTCCTAAAGATGTGGTTTATAGAAATTACTTTGGACTAACTTATTGTCTACATACAATTTCCTTTTGAAAAATAGGTCTTCGCAAATTAAATACTAATTTTCGTATTTAAAAATAGTGCAAAATTCTCAACCACTTTTAGTTACCAGATAAGTATAGGAATTGTAGGAGTTTAACTAAATTGTAGGAAATAGAAGTTGAAGGCTTTTAGGAGTAAAAATAAGTATAAATAAGGAACTCTATAGGGTAAAGGAATTATTGGTATCGACAAAAATTTGAGACTTAGAGAGAGGAGTGTTCGTACACACATAGTGTATCGAATTCGGTAAAATTTTTTACCAAAGTTTTTATTTTTATTCTGTTTTCATTATTTATGTTTCTTGTATATGGAATATCATGCCTAAGAATATAAATTTCTTTATTACATTTAAACAATGATTTTGATTGGGCTTTATGTATTTTAATCTGGAAAATTAACTTTGTAGTATGGAAATTTTTTTTGGAAGTTTTTTTTTTTTTACAAACTTGAATTTCGTATGAAGGTTGTTAGAAGTAATCAAGAATTAAATTTTTTTGAAAATTATTTCCACATGATGTTGGAACAAGGGTCTGAAAAGAAAAAAATGAAAGGGGAAGGAGGAGAAGATTGGCTGTATTGTGACGGGCTGCTACGGTTTGCTGGTGGCCGCTGCTGGTATAAATTGGGACGGATGGTGGCGTGAGGCTGCTGGAAGGAATAAGGAAGAAAGAGAAAGAAGAAAGAGGAAAGTAGGAAAAGTAAGACAGAGAAAGAGAGAGAAATAAAGTGTTGACGGGACATTGACTAACTTTAGGCTGAAAAGTTGCAAAATTTGGATTAATTGCATAATAGGTCCTTTAGGCTACTATTGGTGTACCAGTTTAAGGTAAATAGCATAGCAAGTCCATAGGTTTCTGAAATTTAAGTTTTGGACTGAAAACTTGAATACTTACTGTATAAGTAATTTAAAGGTATTAAAGAACCATTTTATAATAACTTATGGAATACTTTTGCGAGTAGTATTGGTAATATATTTTGACTGTTATATTTTTACATGAACATGATTAAATATTTTTGGAACTTGACTAATATTACCGAAGGCATGATAGTCTATATGCGAACCGATTTATTTTGAAATTGAACTTAGTTAATTTTGATAATTTGTTTAGGAAATTACTCGATTTCCATGCTACGATTTCTGTGCTACTTTGAGGTAAGTGGTTACTACCCTTTGGTAATTTCAAAAATATTTTGTCTAAATATTATTTTTCACAACATATTATTTTAGTTATTAAACTTGGACCTTAAACGGATATTTGAATTGTTTTAAATTATGAACTTATATAAGTGGCATTATTTTGAACTTTGTGTGGTGCATGTGTATGTACATGGAATATTTTAATAATGGATGAAGACTCTTAAAATAATCATGAATAGTTGCTAGGATCTATAGTTCTGCACTTTCTGAATTGCCAAATATGATAACTTCTGGTCTCTGAATTCTAAACTCTGGCTAAGATGGTTTTCGCAAGACCCCATAGCAACCTTTTCTAGTGGGGTGTCTTATCACTAGGCTGAGTACTCAGTAAACCGATGATAGCGTGTATGTTTTAATTAGCCTATAATAATCTAAGATATGAACCTCTGAACTTCGATTATGAATTTCGAATTCTGAAATATTGATTTCGGATTTTCGATTTCTGTGAAATATATTTGGTACATTTTTTGATATGATGCCACTTGCTATGGAAGTAGTAAAATGTTGTTTGAAGTGACACTGTGAAGGAAATTTTGTTGTACATGGGATAAGTTTTGCTTCGATTTTTGATAAAAACCTTTTCGAAAGATTCCTATGTGTATGTATGATAAAATTTCAGAAAAATTTGTACATATATATGTAACTTGTTTGGTCCAGCAAAGGCGGTGTTAGCTACTTGCTGAATGATTTGTCGCTCATCCTTATTCCTTACAATTTTGCAGAGTTAGAGAATTTTGGGGATTCACAAGTTTAGTTACGCCAAAGTACTGAAGAGTACATCCTGTCCCAGTTAGAAGTAGTTCGCGACCGAATAAATTATTTCTTAATTTAGTTATTTAATTTGAACTTATGTTGTTTTAGAATTTGTGGATTGATTCAGTTTATGTTAACTTTCCGCGATAGTGAGACAATAGAAATTATCGTTTATGTACGAATTCCGTTATTATTTAATTGAGGATTATGTTTGATTCGAGCCTTGTGCTTTTGAGAGATAACTTTTAAAGGTACGGCGACTGTCATGTGTCGATTTACGCGGGCACGGGGCGTGACACTTTCCCTCACCATAGTCTTTACAAACAGCTCTCCATCCTGGTATGAGGATTGAACCTGTAAAAGTTGAAAAGTTAAAATGACAAATCTTTCAAAAATTATGCAAAAGGACTTGATCAAATGCCAGAGTTTCGAAGCTTAAGAGAAAAAACATCATTCTGTTACTAGACAATGATTTAGAGCTTTTCATATTCTCAACCAAAGATAAAATCCACCCAGATCTTGTGTTTTACATGAATATCACAATGAGATCGAAAACTAAAATAAGTTCATGGAGTACATTTGTTCATTAACCATTTTATTAGGCCAATAGTTATTCGTTCTAAGTTAAGCAAAATTGAAACTTACCAAGGGTCCACAAGCTACATATCAAAAACCAATAGACTCTCCATATTCTTTCCAGAAGGTAAATTTTTCTGGGGTAACGTACTCTGACAGTAAGATGTAATGGAGTTGGCTGCATCACAAAACAAATGCAAATTAATACCACAACGTTTTATGAGCATATTTCTAGCATTAATGTAGTGACAACAATTTGCTACATGCACAAATTGTACACGATGGCAACACAATATGAATCATTTTGTGAAGCCATTAAGATAAAGCTGCTTTTCTTTGTTGACATCATATATTTTGGAAGTCAGATAATCAAACTTCTCTCAAGTATAGAACAGCTTGCACATTAGCATTCACCTGTAAATACTACCCAAATGTCAGAATATTGACATCTATGGCCCTTAAGTCGGCCATAGACAGACTTCCTTCAATTCATCATTAGTTTCACCAACTCCCAACATAATCACAGATTTAGTTATCATCCCTTCCTTAGTCAATTTTGCATGTTTCAAAATGGATAAGCTCTGTTCATATCTGCCTCAAATGAATTAAGTAGCATACACCAACTAAAGATTTTGAACAATCAGAAGTCCTATCAGCCTCAAGAATTTAATAACAGATTGCTCATCGGTAAGTGTTAACTCCAGTAAGCATTTTGTTAGTGTGAATTTCGAAGTTTGGTTAATGATTTTAGTTAATTTTCAAATTACGTGTTTAGATTTTAGTTATTGTTAAATCTGATATATTTTGATTAGAATTTTAGTTAAAGTGATTACTTACTTGGTTTAATATTATGTAGTTTTAAATTAGAGGTTAGAAGCTGAAATGAACAGAGTCCGAGGACCAAAAGGCAATTACAGAAGAATTGAAGATTGCTGAAAAAAGGCTCCATGTAGCAGTCTCAATTGTTCCAAATCACAACGTAGATGGACACGGAATTAGACTAATGTAATTATTAGTCCATGTCGAGATCTCAATTGTCCAAACCGCAACACGGACTCGCTTTTAGCAATAGTAATAAGGGCAGTCTTGTAATATTTCTAATAGCCAATTTCTAATCTTAGATTGTGTAATACTCAACTATTTAAGATACTTTATATGTGTGCTAGTACACGTAGTTTAGGATAAATTAGAATACAGTAACAAGACTTGACTCTCAAGTTTTATTTCCTAAATACAAAATCCACTTTAATTCTTCTTTAGATCTAACTTTTAATTTCTTGTAAGTTTAGATTTTGATTACATGTTAGTAATGGGTTAATCATTAGCTTTAAGTAGATATAATTTTTATTTGTTTTCTTGTTTAATTTCCTAAAAATCTCTTTGCTTCTATTTCAAGTTTTTTTAGAGTAATCAGGGTTCTTGTTAATTTAGTACTTTTTAAAAATTTCAATTTCTTGCTTTTAATTCTAGTTAACTTTTAGTGGGCTTCCTTTTTTCAATACAAAAATCCAAAAACATTTATTTTGGCACTTAATTTTCTCTCAAGAATCAATAGTTTCATTTGATAGAAATGGTTGTTACTTTGTTCTTATGCTTTCTAATTGCTTTCCTTAGTTAAATTAAAACTCTTTGCTTCCAATGTTAGCATAAAATTAATTCCTTTATTTAAGTGAATTAAGTTTACTTTCATTTGCTTTCATGTAATTGCTTTTTGTAGAATAGATTAATTAGTAGGTAATTGTCATTATTACTTGCTTTATTAGGAAAGTTAATTTAATTATCGAACTTAAATATGTAATTTCATTGAGAATTAGCATAGTTTAGATCTTTAATTTTCTTTTTTTACCGCTTAACATAAAACTTGGTACTTGCCTACCACAATCCTTGTGAGAACGATTCCGCTCATTCTATACATCTAGCACAGTATACTTACGGACGCAAGGGTAAAAGTTAACAATTAGTGTAGTTTTATTACTTGACATTTTTAGAAAATTGTTTTTATTCTACACACGAATCAAGTTTTTGGTACCGTTGTCGGGGATTATTCTTCGTATTTGGCAATATTGAGCGCTTTACACATCGTGTAGATTAAACACTTTAGTTTAATTTAGTTGTTACATTTTTGTTTATTTCTTTATGTTGGCCATTCTTCTTGTTGGATTATTGTTGGACTTGGATTAATTGCTTGTTTTTACTTTTGTAGTGCATGGTAAGGAGAGACAAAGGGCTATTGATTTGCCTAGACAAAGAAAGAGAAAAAGAGTTGAGAGAAATCCGCAAGGGACGTTGACCACTTGGAACCAACTTGCTCAAGAATTTTTGACAAAACATTTCCCACCTTTAAGGACTGCCAAATTGTGGAATGAAATTACCTCCTTGAAACAAGATGTTGGTGAGAGGTTAGGAGAGGCTTTGGAGCAGATTAAGGATTTGATAAGGAAATGTTCTCATCATGCGATTCCATTATGGTTTCAAATTCAAATCTTCTACAAGGATGGATTGACACGAGACGAAATCCATAGTAGTGCCTCCACCGATGGTTCTATATCCTACAAGACACCGGAGGAAGGTCAATAATTGCTCAATATGATGGCCTACAATCATTATTATCATGGACCAATGACTCCACCGGTAGATCCACACCAAGCCAATCAAGCTAGTGCACAAAATGGAGTATTGAATTTGAATACGCAAGATGCTCTTTTGGCACAACAAAGTATTTTTATGAATGCGAAGAACAATGTTGCAAAAGTGTTGAAGAACTTAGGGAAACCCAGTAGATGAATGCAATGTTTTCTTCTCCAACTCAACCAAGCATGGTGTGTGACTTCTGTGGGGACGGACATACAAATGGGCAATGTGAAATGCCATGCAGGTCCAATGAACAACGCAACTATATGTCTAATCAATCATCTTTTCCAAGGAACCCACCCAAAATTTATGGGAACACATATAACCCTTCTTGGAGGAATCATCCCAACGTTTCATGGAGCAATATGTTACCAATAACCAATCCAACCCTCCATATCAACCAAATCCCCCACCTACTTCCACAACCAAGCTTCAAGTTCCTCATCTAGACCCTATCGTCCACCACATCAAAGAAATTTTCAAACCAACTCATATCAATCACCCCCTAACCTTCTATTTCAAAATCAACAACCACGACCTCCCTTCCAACATGAAAATTCTTCCCAACCGATGTATAATGACCAATTTGCTCCAAGTCAAAATGTATGTGAAGATGGTTGGAAAAGTATTTAAGAGGAGAGTTGTAAAGGGAAAGAATGGATAAGCAAGAGCATAGGAGAGATTTTGAGAATTTGAAAGCCTCAACAAGAAATTTGGAAATTCAACTAGGCCAATTGGTGAGGTTTAATAATGAACAATCAAAAGGGGCATTACTGAGTGATAGTATTCCTAATCCCAAGGAGCAATGCAAGGCCATTACCCTTAGAAATGGTAAGGGTGTGGAAGAAAGAGTTGGGAGACACTCATTGAAGGGGTAGAGAAAAGGAAAGTTGAAGATGAAGAGAAGGAAAAAGGGGTCTTCAATGGGACAAGACAAAAAGATGAAGGAGTTTACTATGCCCAATGTACAAAGAAATGAAGGCAAGGATCCTAATTATCGAGAGCCAAAGCAAGTAAATGTGGAGTCGTATTCCGCTTCGGGAGCACTACCCCTTATATGGTACTCCCCTCCTTAGCAAAATGGATCGGTTCCTTGACTCCAAGAACCGTTTGCTCCGCCATATGCATCCCATCGCATGGTGGGCAGCAAGACGGCCTTTTGGTATGGATCCGAATAGCCCAAAGATGTGTCAAGATGAGGAAATGAAAGATGGAGCAGGCTTGGACACACTCTTGCCAAGATTGGAGTACATTCGTGGTATTTTGATCGAGTTGGATTGGATATCTTCAATTCATTATTACATGATACCCAATTCTTCAAAATAAAGCACAAGTAGAGATCCTTTAAGTGCAAGAAGGCCGAATTTTCTTTCAAGTTTAATGATATTTTAGTTTGGTCTTTATTATGCAAAGCCCAAAAGTAGTTTAAGTTTGTGTAAATTGGGCTGGTTTTAATTTGGGTTTAAGTCGATTTAGTTGTTGATTTAGTTCTTAGTTTTTAGGCTCATTAATTAGCCTTAATAAGGCAAATTTAGCCCAAATCTTGGGGCCACTTATGGCTGAACCCTAGCACTACTTTTTTAGGAGTTTTTAAGCTAGTTTTTAGGACTATATTAAGCCTATAAATAGGCAGTATTATATGGACGAATTTCAGCATATTTTTATCAATAATATTCATCTTTTTTGTGAGGAAAAAGTTCTTTCTTTTAGTCTTTGGATTAAGACTTTGTTGGGATCATCGCTTGAGCAACAGTGATTGTTC
This sequence comes from Cinchona pubescens, assembly GCA_025175665.1. Lineage (NCBI taxonomy): Eukaryota > Viridiplantae > Streptophyta > Magnoliopsida > Gentianales > Rubiaceae > Cinchona > Cinchona pubescens. Next base: position 1,013,631 of record JANKKI010000032.1, read on the forward strand.
TAACCAACTTATAGATTTGGTTCTTGCCTGATTCATATAGGCAACGAGTCAATTCTTGCTTTAAATCTTGTTAAGAGTTTGGTTCTTGTCTCGCTATAGACAACGGGTTGAATTCTTGGTTGATTCTTGTGTGTTCTTTTTCGTTCTTGTTTGTGTGTTTGCTGTCCAAATTCTTGTGACCAACTTTGGAGTTGATCCTTGGGGTTTTGGTGCCATCTTTAATTGTCGGGTTTTGTGGCATCAAGTTGATAGCGCACGGGGTTTGCATCAGATTGGTATCAGAGTTGGTCAAATTCTGGTAAGTTCTATTTGTTTTTGTTTCAAGTGTTTCAGATTTTCTTTCAAAGAAAATCATATCTTAGTTTCTGCCAAAATAAAATAAAAAATCGTACTGTTCATCGTTACTATTACCGACTGTTCATCGTTACTGTTATAGTACTGTTCATCATTACTCTTCCCGTTGTTGGCCCAAAAAGCAACCTAAGAAGGCGGTGAATTAGGTTGTTTCTAAAACAAACCTTTTGATGTGTTTAATAAGAAATGTAAACTTTATGCACCAAATAAAGATTTAAGCACAAATGAATACAATAGATATTCAACAATTTAAGCTTAAAGAACAAATAAGAACAGATTGATATTAAGAGTATCAAACCAAACTCCCAAACTTCTCAAGCTTGGAGCTTACAACCACAAGAGCTTCTTACAAGGAAACTACCAAGTTCTCAACTTGAAGTTTAGCCACTAAAAGTCTCTTCAAAGTAGGTGAGACAATAACCTCTTGTACACAAATGAGGATCACTCTTGCTCACACTAATTTCCTTTAGTTGAGCCAAGAGTTTTACACTCACAACCTCCCTTTGTTACAATTGTTATCTCTCCACTCTTACACTTGAAGAAATCTTACATTTTAAACTCTTTTCACCAAACTACCTACACTGTTACAACACTTGTACCCACTATTTCTCCCAAATAGCTCAAGAATTACTTGTAATCAATGTAGAAGTCTCTGCCATTTAATTCAGGTTTACAGGTATATATAGTTGCCCAAAATTTGCTTCTAACAACTTTTCAACGGCTATTTTCTGTTTACTGGAAAACTAGCCGTTGGACCTTTCGGACGGCCAATGCAGCAAGTGTGCGTCCGACCGAACTAGCCGTTGGACCATTCGAACGGCCGCTCAAAACCCTGCATCCAACGTTGCGTCCGTTCTCTGAGGGTATTCGTTCGGACGTCCGAGGAAGTTTCCGAACCTGCGTCCAGTCAATGCAATGTCTTCTGGAAATATGGTCGGATGCTATTTTTTATTCGAAACTGCTTCAGGTTCTTTGTGTCAGATGATTATAATCGTCCGAATTGTCTTCCTTTCGGACAATCATCAACGTCCGTAGAGTTTTACTGGTTGTTTTCTTGATTGTGTTCGGACAATCATTTACGTCCGAAACTCCCTATTTTTCTGCACACTTGTTTTCAAACTGTTAGTGCATTTGGTCATCATCAAAACATGATTATCATAACTGGGGTTCAACACCCGTACTATTCATCCAAGAAAAAAAAATTTTGTTTGGCTGAAAAGTGCAAAAAAAAAAAAAAAAGTGATGAAAGAAAAAGAAACGCAAAGAAAAAGAAAAAAAAGGTGAAAGAGATGAATCGGTTTATTGAGAAGGAGAAAAAAAAAATTGTTGTCCTAATCCAAGAAGGTTTTGATTACCTAGTTGAGTTTGGAAACTTTCCAACTTCCAAATTTGGAAACTTACCAAAGACATCTTTGGAAACTTTATAAATTCTAAATGTGGAAACTTACCAATTCATTTTTTTTTTGGAAACTTTTCAAATTCCAATTTTGGGAACTTACTAAATTCATTTTTGGAAACCTTCCAATTTCTAGATTTGCAAACTTTCTATTTTTGAAAACTTTCCAAATTTGTAATTCTGTTCAAAAGCATTTAATTTTGTTGGTTCTTTTAATTTCTTTGTTATTCTCAAGTGCTACTTGTTTGTTCTTGTGTGCTTAGTTTTCTTATTTATCTGGTAAATTTTCTTACCAAATTCTTATTTGCTTTCTATACGTTTTGTTGCTTCAAGTTGTCTCGGATATTTTGTTGTCTCTTCTTCTTTGAAGCTTAAATCTGAAAGTTTGGTGTCTCTTATTTGTCGTTGGTATTCGCGTGATTATTTGTTTTCTTTGACATCCTACCAATTAAGTGGTTAAGACATAACTGGAACTCACTTTGGTTCTCGTAGTCTTCCAAAGACTTTGAGAGCGAACTAAAGAGAGGAAAAAGGCAGTGTGGTGAGATAATTTGAGTGATAAAAGCCATTCAATTGAGGGTGTACACGAGAGCTTGAGTGATTCAACTTGAGTGAATTGTTCTCCAAAGAGTAAGGCCGAGTAGTGAGGAAAAAATTCAAATTATTTCTTTTTCTAACACTAACCACTTTGTTTTGTGAGTTTTATTTGTGATGTCTCGCAGGTGGAAATAGACTTTCTTCACTAAGGTTCTTGTGAATGAAAGGGTTTGTAGTATTGTAATTGATAGTAGCATATGGATTAATATGGCAAGTACATATCTTGTTGAAAAGTTGAATTTGCCTACTTTGCCACATCCAATACCATATAAGTTCCAATGGTCAACTGAAAGTGAAGCGTTTGAGGTAACTGAACAATATATGTTATTATATCCTTCACTATTGGTAAGTATTCTGATAAGGTAGTTTGTGATGTAGCACCTTTGCTCACATGTCATTTACAACTTGGTCGGCTATGGGAATTATCTGAAAATGGTTTTTATGATAGCTATACTAAGGCGTATCACTTGTGTAAGAAGGGTAAAAAGTTTAAATTTCTTCCTTTGCCACAACATCAAATAAATGAAGAAAGATTAGAAATTCAAAGAAAATTTCTTCAATGGAATAAAGGTGAAAAGCAAAGTGGGAAAAGCCATCAAAAGGAAAAGATTGTAACGGCTTCGACCATAGTCCAAGAAAAAGAGAGAAGAGAGAGATATCAAGAGAATTTATTTTCTCATGCCTAACCTTGATTTATCTTTGTCTAGTTTTCTTTCTTATGTACAGCCCTTCAAAGGTGTAAGTCATGATGCACTAACCTTCCAATTGAGTATCTCATCATTCCAACCAAAGCAAGATAAGAAAGATATGATAGTCAATACCCTATCTCGAATAGATATGAACTTCTTTCTGCTTTTTGTGTTGAAATTCTTAGATTTGAGCATCTTCAGAAATTGTATAAATTTAATTCTGAATTTAGAGTTATTTTTAGTGTATACTTTGTTTATTTCTTGTTTAAAATTAATTCTTTTGAATTGGTTGTTGTTTTGAACAAAAAAGGGATCCAAATTCTTGGACTTCAGTTCCAATTTGTGGAGCATTGTTTGGATAAATCCGTCCAAGCTTTAGTTGATAATCATTTACATGCCATCAAATCTAATTTGAATTGTTGTGTTAGCATGCTACATGATTTTCAACATTTCACTCTTCTTCAAAATAACTTGGATAACTTTGTTATATTGGGTAACTTCTTTTTCGAATTTTGAATCTCAAGTAAAGTTAACTTCAAAATTTTCAAATTTTGTCCAAGTCAAGTTAAGTTTTTGTTATGGCATGATAACCTGTTTGATTTTATTTTACTTAGACACGCGACCGAAATTTTTGTTTATTACTTAGATCAAGTCTGTTGAGAAACCTAAGTTGTGTGATTTAGGTCAAATACTTTGTAAGAATGAAATCGTGTCAAATTTGCCTCAAAACACTTTGACTGAAATTTTTATTTACGGTCAAATAACTTCCAATTTGTGTCAAAATCAGTGTTTTCTGGAAATTTCTCAAATTGTGCTTATCTTGAAAAAGCTGAATGATTTTCTACTTTGACGTGCACATTTGTTTAACTGTTTGGATCATTACTTTGCAAAACTTTGTTGTGTTCGCAATAATGCAGGGCTTCAAGGCCTATCTTCTGCCAATCTTGTGTCCCATTTGACTCATCCCTATTTTTCTTATCCATATTCGGATTCGAGGATGACTCATTTTGAGGAAGGAGGGAATGATATGGATCCGAATAGCCCAAAGATGTGTCAAGATGAGGAGATGAAAGATGGAGCAAGCTTGGACTCACTCTTGCCAAGATTGGAGTACATTCATGGTATTTTGATCGAGTTGGATTGAACTATGTTCAATTCGATCATTATTACATGATGCCCAATTCTTCAAAATAAAGCACAAGTGGATATCCTTTAAGTGCAAGAAGGCCGAATTTCCTTTCAAGTTTATTTTAGTTTGGTCTTTATTATGTAAAGCCCAATAGTAGTTTAAGTTTGTGTAAATTGGGCTGATTTTAAGTTGGGTTTAAGTCGAGTTTAGTTTTTGATTTAGTTCTTTGTTTTTAGGCTCATTAATTAACCTTAATAAGGCCCATTTATCCCAAATCTTGGGGCCACTTATGGCTGAACCCTAGCACTATTTTTTTAGGAGTTTTTAAGCTAGTTTTTAGGATTATATTAAGCCTATAAATAGGCAGTATTATATGGACGAATTTCAGCAGATTTTTATCAATAATATTCATCTTTTTCGTGAGGAAAAAGTTCTTTCTTTTAGTCTTTGGATTAAGACTTTGTTGGGATCATCGCTTGAGCAACAGTGATTGTTCTAACCTACTTGTAGATTTGGTTCTTGCCTGATTCATATAGCATGCAACGAGTCAATTCTTGCTTTAAATCTTGTTAAGAGTTTGGTTCTTGTCTCGCTATAGACAACGGGTTGAATTCTTGGTTGATTCTTGTGTGTTCTTTTTCGTTCTTGTTTGTGTGTTTGCTGTCCAAATTCTTGTGACCAACTTTGGAGTTGATCCTTGGGGTTTTGGTGCCATCTTCAATTGTCGGGTTTCGTGGCATCAGGTTGATTGTCCTCGGGGTTCACATCACCTTTATTTCACCGCGGCTCGGACTTATACTTCTTTTTTAGAGGATGGTGCTCTTACGTGTAAGCAAGGTTACTGTCAGAACAATGTGCCATTTCCTCAAAAATTAAAGGATGAAGAAAAGGCGAAAAAGTTCAAAAAGTTTCTTGAAATATTCAAAAAACTTGAAATTAACATTCCATTCATGGAGGCACTTGAGAACATGCCCGCGTTTGCTAAATTTATGAAACAAGTCCTCACTTCAAAAAGAAAATTATATGGGAATGAAATCTATGTCTACACCGGACCGGAGAATTGTAGTGCACTCCTCTCAAAGAGGTTACTACCTAAGGTCAAGGACCCTGGGTCCTTAACCATACCTTGTGAGATTGGAGGTTTATAATTTGTGAAAACATTGTGTGATTTGGGAGTTTCAATAAAGCTCATGCCATATGCGGTGTTTAGGGGACAATTGAAACCAACAAGTATCTCATTGCCACTTGCGGATCGTAGCATAAAGTTTCCAAAGGGTATCATTGAGGATGTGATAGTTAAAATTGACAAACTCTACCTTCCGGTTGATTTTATTTTTCTAGACATGGAAGAGGACGAAGAGATGCCGATCATACTTGGGAGACCTTTCCTTGCCACCGGCCGTGCGCTTATTCATGTTCAAGAAGAGAAGTTGAAATTTTGGATAAATGATGAAATTGTTACATTTAATGTTTTTAGTTCATTAAAGCTTCCTTCAATTTTTGAGGATGTTATGAATATAAATGTAGTAGATGATCTAATTGATGATTGTTGCTAGGAATGCATTGGAGAATTCTTCAATGGAAGAAGAGATGTTAGATTCAAATGCCCTAAGTCAAGATGATGAAGATGGAATAAAGAATATGAATCACTTGGAGAATGATACCTTATTGCAAAAGGAATGAGAGGAGAATCAAGAAAAAGGTAAAGGGGGTTCTCCGACCAACGAACCCCCCAAGGTGGAGTTTAAACCTCTTCCTACTCACTTAATATATGCATACCTTGGTGAAAATATGACATACCCAGTAATTGTGAATGCATCCTTGACAGGTGAGCAATTTGAAAGATTAATTGTGGTGCTCAAAATGCAAAAAGATGCCATTGCTTGGTCTATTGATGATATTAAGGGAATTATCCCTTCCATATGCATGCATAAAATTTTGTTGAATGAAGAAAACAAACCGGTAACACAACCTCAAAGGAGATTAAATCCTACCTTAAAAGAGGTTGTGAGAAAGGAGGTTATCAAACTTTTGAAAGCCGGTATTATTTATCCTATACTACCGATAGTGAGTGGGTTAGCCCTACTCAACTTGTTCCAAAAAAAGGTGGTATTATCATAATAATAATTGAAACCAATGAACTCCTCCCCTCTAGATTGGTTATGGGTTGGCGAATGTGCATTGATTTTCGAAAGTTGAATTAGGTCACCCATAAGGATCATTTTCCTTTATCTTTTATTGATCAAATTCTTGAGAGGTTGGTCGGTTTTGCATATTATTGTTTCCTAGATCATTATTCCGATTATCTTCAAATTATCATTTGTCCAGAAAATCAAGATAAAACAACTTTTACTTGCCCATTTGGTACTTTTGCATATAGGAAAATGGCCTTTGGGCTTTGCTATGCTTCTAGCACATTTCAACGTTGTATGTTTTTCATTTTTCATGACATGCTTGAAAAGAGCATAGAGATCTTCATGGATAATTTTAGTGTACTTGGTGTCTCATTTGATGATTGTCTTGTAAATTTGTCCAATGTGTTAAAAAGGTGTGTTGAAACTAGGAGCCATGTGGTTCTCAATTGGGAAAAATGTCATTTTATGGTGCAAGGAATTGTTTTAGGTCACAAAGTGCCATCAAGAGAAATAGAAGTTGATTGGGCAAAAGTGGAGGTGACTGAAAAGTTGCCTCCTCCCATTAATGTCAACGGGGTAAGAAGAGACTTAGGTCATGAGGGTTTTTATAGAATATTCATTAGGAATTTCTCACATATCACTAGACCTTTGTGTTCACTACTTTAAAAAGATTGCCCTTTTATTTTGATGATTCTTGTTTGAAAGCAATCAATGAGTTGAAACATGCCCTTGTGATTGCACTTGTTATTGTGGCACCAAATTGGTCTCTTCCATTTGAACTTATGTAGAATTCTAGTGACTATGCAATAGGTGCCATTTTGTGTCAAAAGGTGAATAAAATGTTGCATGTCATTTATATGCAAGTAAGACCTTAAATGAAGAACAACTTAATTATTCTACTATAGAAAAAGAACTACTTGCTATAGTGTTTGCAAATAATTTGATAAGTTCAGATCATATTGATTGGGTCTAAGGTAATTGTGCAGACCAATCCCTCCGCATTAAAGTATTTATTTTCTAAACAACATGTCAAGCCACATTTATTGAGATGGATACTTCATTTGTAGGAGTTTGATTGGGAAGTGGAGGACCAAAAGGGTGTTAAAAACATGGTTGCGGTTCATTTGTCAAGGATTGAAGCATCTAAACTTAGCAATCATGACGAAAGAGCTATTAATGAAGAATCATCAATTGAGAAATTGCTTGAGGTGAAGGACGTAAGCCCATGGTATGCAGATATTGTGAATTATATTGTTGCAAGGATAGTACCAAAAATGCTAAGTATCAATGTCTCTTATGTGCACGCGAGCGTTTATAAATAGGGCTGCGTTGGGCAGCTATTTTGACATTTAGTACCTACATATTAAAACATAATAAAAAGCTTTATTGTACATGTTCTAAACAAACGATCAAGTTCTAAATTTACAACATGTGGTTCCTTCCCAGGAAATGGGACGAAGTAACTAACATATTCGAGCTCCTTTACATTGTCATCTTCATCTCCTCGCACGGCTTGGATGTCACCCCATTGTGCATTAGGCGTCCCCATCATGGCCCTTTTCGGTTGTATTCTGCTCTCGAAGTACAGATCAAGTGTAAGCTTATATTGGCCTCCTTTTCTACTTATTTTCAAGGATTCTAGGGTCAATTATAGCATTGCATTTGTGGCTCAAATGTTCCACCATGCCATAAGGTGTAGGTCGCTGAAATTCCATCGCTGAGATAATGACTCGACATGAGTCGGATACCACTTCGCCTTTTCTCGGTATGGGCGCATTATTAAGTTGGAAGTATTTGATCACCGAGACATTGATTTTAGGTACTGTCCCTCCCAAATTCGATAAGACCCGAAAAGGCATGTAGGGAACAATGCCTTCATTTTGGTTGAACGGAAGGCTAGCAGATCGTAGGCTCGGTGCATGACAGGTACCCACTCTATATGTCACACCTTCAATGAAGATTGAAGCAATCACCACCCCAACCAATTCTCCGATGCTAGAGTGACTAAATTTCTTCACCCCAAAAAATCATGAACATTTTCGTCGCCCCAAATGCTCCATGAACCAGGCTTGCAATAAAGCTAGAACCATTATTAGTGGTCCATTCACACTTCAACAATTCACATTTTGAGGATTTAATGACAAAGTATGTGTTGAAACATAAAATTGCCTTAGCCTATCATCCGGCCTCAAATGCACTCGGTGCTAGAGTTGAGGTTTCAAAAAAATGAGTCTTGTTTCTATGACATCCTTGTTTCTGTATAAGAGACAGCACGTAAAAACATCAAAGAGAACTAGCCTCGGGTCCTCCTGGTATTGTGGCCTCGGATAATGCCGGTGAACAAAGAGAAGAATAGGGCAATAACAGTCCTAAAATGATGCAATTGGCCTCTAGTGTGGGCACCATTCAAAACTCCCATAACACACTGCACTGTCTCCACACTTGTACCAAAGAATCTATTATGGTTCGATCTGGTTCAATATCCCGCATGTCAATTAACCAGCTAGCATTCTGGGCCTCGACTTTTCGTTCATAGAGCATATTTGGGCAATCAAGAGCGGAACTTCTCATGATGAAATTTTGATTTGAAGACCCAAGTATGTGAAAATGAACACGCAATCTTAATTTGAATGAGGGATTGGATGAATTTCAAAGAGGTATCCGCTAGGATATCACTTTGAAAATTCTACGGTTGATCGAACCTACATGCACACAAGGGATAATAAAACTTTGAGAACTGTTGTAAGGGTCATGGCATGACAACTCATATGCCTTACCCTAGGAAATGGAATTCAAAGCTCTTTCTTGGGAGTGATTTGGTATTAGTCAGAAAAAAATTGCTATACATTCAAGGTTCAAACTATTCCCGGATAAAAGGTCTTACCGCCTCGTGTCTAAAACAAGGTCACGGTTCGCCCTATGGTTTAAGCTATATGACCATGAGGCTAGGCTTTGCAATTGGTTCAACCTTCGGACTTTGGGCCCAAAAATCCTAATTCCAATGGGCCTTATCGTGGTGGTTGGGTGATCGTCACGGATACCGTACGTGCACATTGTGTCACGACCGCATATCCGGGTAGATCATCTTAATTCCTAGGAATGTGGGAACGACACCCACAAAAATAGGACATGCAATAAATGAGACATGTGTTATGGTGTTCACTTGGAGGCGGTAAGATTTATTGAAAGGTTTGATGCACCCCAAAAAAATCCCCATCCAAAACGGTTTGTATAATAGCAAGAATATTAAAACATGAACAAGAACAAATCCATTCCATAAGTCAAGCTAGTGACTAAAATGAGACCTAAATCTTGGCACTCAAGAAACCCAAGTTTCTAATACAAAGAAATGTTTTGTTTCTTAATTTGAAAAGAATGAAAAAGTTTTATTTTGAATGATAGCATGTGGCACATAAAACGAGAATGGCACCGGTGGGACCGGCACCGTCGCCAACGTGTGGTGCTCATGATATAGGTGATTGAATGCAAAAATACTACTTACAATTTACAAACATAAATTACCTACTTACTATTACAAATTTAAATGAATCACCTATTTACTATTACATAACGGGGCCTTTAATGCGACTATGAATTGTGTAAAAACAATCTAAACTAGGGAAAACAAGACTGGAGTCACCACCCGGTGTATTGAGGTGCGTCGGGACACAAAAATATATCAAAAATTTAAAATTCTTGATAAACTCTAGTTTAGATTGACTCCTGGTCCGCGTAACTCAAGAAAATGAGTTCGGGAATCTGTTGTAAAATGGGAAGGTTTGGGATGGATTGAATTTCCCTCGGCACCCACTTTACCCGGCGTCTTATACGGTTGCTAGATTGTATAAGAGACAGATGTTAATATTTATATTCATTATTGCCGGCTTTGTAGCATACGTGTGCTTTGAGATAGTTTAAAAGTAATAAAATATGTACATGTTAATGAGGAAACGAAAATAAATGATAAATATTAACATTGACAGGTAGATTTAGCCCGGGGGCCAATTAAAAGTCGCACATATTGAGCTTGTAGTGCCCTTTAACTCCCAATGGGCAAAATAGTCATTTATCATGCACGCCGGAGTTTATTTCTAGCCCAATTTTATATTATTGATACAATTATGAAGTCTTGGGCTAAATTGAATTTGATTCAAATACTTAACGTCTATCAAGAGTTGTGCAACTAATCCAAAATTTGAGGGCAAAAGAGTAAATTCACATAATTTAACAAGTAAGATAAGGCATAAATATTATATTGAGACTAACAAACATTAAAATAAAGCACCAATTGTCACAAATTAATCAAAAAATGTGTGCAAAGATCAAAGTCTATTTACAATTTAATACTCATAGGGGCAAAACAGTAATTTCACATTCAAAGGGTAATTTAAAACGTAGTTAAAATGCCAAACAGAAATCAAAGTAAAACTTGGTGGTTATTGACATAAAACATGTAATTTGGAACAAATTTGAAGAGAAAAAAACATTAATATTAAAGAAAATTCCTTAAGGGCGTAAATGTAATCGTAAAAAATTATTTGAGGGCTAAAAATGCAGAAATCTGAAATCTGAAAGGCCAAAACGAAAATAAAATTTTTTTTCTGAAATTTTGGAATTTTTTTGAAATGCCACGTCATCGCTGACGTGGCGCATCTAGATGTGTGCCACGTCATCGACGACGTGGCACATTCTGGGGATGCCACGTCATCCGTGACGTGGCACAATCTGGGGATGCCACGTCATCCGTGACGTGGCACAATGTGGTGACGCCACGTCATCCGCGACGTGGCACAATCTGGTGATGCCACGTCTCGGATGACGTGGCGCAATCTTGTGGTGCCACGTCATCAATGACGTGGCATCAAGTGGGCCCTATCAGAAGGGCCTAAACGTAATTTAAGAAAATATTCTCGGGCTAAAATGAAAAAAACTGAAATCTGGAGGAGTAAAATGGAAATAAAATTTTTCTAACTTCCTTTTTTTTTGTGCAGATTTTTGTGGGCTACCAGCCTTCTTCCACCACGCTTTTGACCCACCAGATCAACGATTTTGCTTCAGGTTTGAAAGCGGAAGTTGTAGCTCCAGGAATGTGCTAAAACTTTTATTCTTTGAATTTAATCCAGTTCCTCTTCCATTGCTTGAAATCTTGGCTCAAAGTTGGTTGTCTGGAAAATTTTCCAGACTTGGAAATTTCTGCAGATTCCTCTGGACTAACAGCCTTTTTCTACCATGTTTTTGACCCTCCAAATCGACGATTTTGCTTCGGGGTTGAAAAGAGAAGTTGTAGCTCCAGGAACCCTCTACAACTTTTCTTCTTTGAGTTTACTCTATTTCCTCTGTTATCCCTTGAAATCTTGGCTCAAAGTTGGTCATCTGGAAACTTTTCCAGACTTTGAAATTTTTCTGCAGATCCTCTGGACTAACAGCCTTTTGCTATCACGTTTTTGACCCTCTAACTGGACGATTTTGCTTAATATTTACAAAGAGAAGTTGTAACCCCACGAACCCTCTACAATTTTTATTCTTTGAGTTTAGTCCAATTCATCTCTGATCGTATGGAATTTTGGCTCAAAGTTTGTCTGTTTGGCAGATTTTTTATTGCTTCAGAAAATTTTTTCTGCAGAAAATTTTTGTCCTCCTCCTTAGACTGATTTTTTGTACTTTTAATGAATTGGATTGAGTGTAAAAATGGTCAAAGACCAATTTCTTCCTTGTCATGTGGGGAGTATGGCCATCTGAAATTTTTGGTGAAAAATGGGTGAAAAACGCAGAGAAGCGTGGCCAAGTCGTGAACAAGAAGCTCTCACGCGCAAAACTAAACCAATTCATTAATTTAATTTCTAATTTAATTAATAATTAGTTAATTAATAATATTTTAATTAATTTTTTTTTTTTTTTTAAAATAAAAATCTAAAAATTCAATAATATTAGAACTCATTCTTAGTATTTCAAAAGCATAAAACACATCAGAATAATTAAACATCATAACATAAATTAAGAAGGAATTAAAGGGTAAATTAAAAGAAAATCAAAGAGCAGGTTAAAAAGACATTAAAAAGAAAAAATTAAAAGAAAATTGAGAGACAAATTAAAAAGAAAATAGGGGACAAATTAAGGGACAAAAATAGGTGTCTACAGGATGGACTTGAAAAAAAGTGGTGAAGAATGGAGAAAATTTGGCTAAGTGTCAAAAATGCACTTTGTAGAAGTTACAAGGCCAAATTGCGATTCGGAAAGCCAAATTCCGACATCAATCTCAAACTTCTACAAAAGCAAAAATTTCACTCACCGCTAGATCGCGGCTTGGAAAGTCAAATCGCGATATCAACCTCAAACTTCTGCAAAGGCAAAAATTTCACCTGAGTGGAGATCGCGGTTTGGAGATCCAAATCACGACATCAAGATTAGGCGAGATCGCGTTATGGAGAAATCCAAATCGCGGTTTCAATATAAACAGAAGTGAAATTTTAAAAGACCTCTTCTTCTCCATTTCTTTTATCTTCCATTTCTCTTCTCTTAACCGTGGAAACCCCTCACCTAATCCCTCAAATTCTTCCATTAAAAATCCTTTCAACATCATAATTTATCACCACAACCTTTCTACATCATCCTTGAAACTTCAAAATGGGAATACTTTGGAGTTTTCTTGGAAAAGTTGAACTTCAATGAGGGATTTTCACTCAAATTCTTGGGGAATTTTTTTGGCAACAATTGGGTAACTTCTTTTATTAAATTCGTGGTAGCAATTTTTCCAATCGTTGAAGACAATTTTTGGGTATTTATGAATTAGTTGTATTTTGGAATTGTTGGTAACAATTGGGTGATTTTGGAACAAAAATTTGGTGCTTTGGACAAGATTGTGGTAATAAGTCCATTAATTCTTTGAATTGTTGGGTTTTGAATTGGATTATTTGAATTATCATTGAAAAATTGTGAAATTTTGTTGATAAATTGGTGAATAGTTTTTGGTTGTGAATTCGGAATTCTTCAGTGCTTAAATGTTAAATTTACTGATAATTGTTGAGAAAAATGACAAGAGGTGTTTATGAGAATGCTGAGAGGACGGCAAGAATGAGGGGATAGAGGAATCGGTTCAAGAAAAAGAAAAGTCGGTAAAGGTACGAGTCAAGAAGGAGAAGTAGGTCAGCCTAGTGAGCGAGGTGTCAAGCAGAACCTTAATTTTCTAGTGATAGGGCCCATCAATTGTATAAAAATAATGAGAAACATGAGGTGATCAAGGAGAGAAATTTTGATTTATCCATGCATTGGGGAAGATATGAAAAGAGGTTAGGAAGACAATATAGGATCAAATTAAGGCAAGGCATTGGGATGGGTTTAATGCTCCGATTGACGCCAAAGGTACTCAATTAGTGAAAGAATTTCACTGTAATCTGTGTGATTTGAGGATGAAAAGTGAGAGTTTGGGGGTATTAGTTGATTTCATCTCAGAAGTGATTAATGCTTATTTTAACATACCTCATGTACCTTCTGATCAATATTTAGCACTTTTGGATGGTAAAAAGGACATGAATGCAATTAAAGATGCTATTTGTGATATCAAAGTGAATTGGATTTGGAATGCTACAAATGATACTGAATTAAGATTTGCTCGTCATGGACTCTCACTGTCACGCCCCAAAAACGGGACCGTAACACGCCGCGCTAATGGTACCTTGCCCAAAGCGCAAGGCACAAACGAACAGAGCAACAAACTTAACCACAATGTAATATTGAACCATCAAACCATTTTGTCGCGCCTACCGACCCGGCACCGGTGGGACCGGCACCGTCGCCAACATGTGGTGCTCGTGAAATAGGTGATTGAATGCAAAAATCCTACTTACAATTTACAAACATAAATTACCTACTTACTATTACAAATAAAATGAATCACCTATTTACTATTACATAACGGGGCCTTCAATGCGACTATGAATTGTATAAAAACAATCTAAACTAGGGAAAACAAGACTGAGTCGCCACCCAGGTGTGTTGGTGCGGGACACAAAAATACATCAAAAAAAGTTGTAGAGGGTTCCTGGAGCTACAACTTCTCATTTCAACCTCAAGAAAATGAGTTCGGGAATCCTGTTGTAAAATGGGAAGGTTTGGGATTGATTTGAATTTCCCTCGGCACCCACTTTACTCGGCGTTGGACCGGTTGCGTGATTTTATCGCGTTTCGCTTTTCAATTTTAGTATTCATTATTGCCGGCTTTGTAGCATACGTGTGCTTGTGAGATAGTTTAAAAGTAATAAAATATGTACATGTTAATGAGGAAACGAAAATAAATAGTAAATATTAACATTGACAGTGACCCGGGCTAAATCCTGTCTCTTATACACATTGAGCTTGTAAGAGCCTTTTAACTCCCAAGGGGACAAAATAGTCATTTATCATGCACGAGTTTATTTCTAGCCCAATTTTATATTATTGATACAATTCTTAAGTCCTAGGCTAAATTGAATTTTATTCAAATATTTAACTTCTAGTTGTTCAACTAATCCAAAAATTGAGGGCAAAAGAGTAAATTCACCTAATTTAACAAATAAGATAAGGCATAAATATTATAATGAGACCAACCTGATTAAAATAAAGCTGTCTCTTATACACATCTAGATGTGTATAAGAGACAGCATTACCCAGTATATTTATTTTAAACACTCATAAGGGCAAAACAAGAATTTCACAATACAATTTTTGCTATGTAATCTTATACACATCTTCTTTGCCGTTAAAGCAAAAATTGATGGTTATCGACATAAAACATGTAATTTGGAAGAAATTTGAAGAAAAAAAATAAAAAATAAAAATAAAAAATAAACAGTAATATTAAAGAAAATTCCTTAAGGGCCTAAATGTAAATAAAAAAATTACTTGAGGGCTAAAAATGCAGTATGAAACTGAGGGCCAAAAGCAAATAAAATTTTTCGAAATTTTGGATTTTTTTTTAAATATAAAAATTCAATAATATTAGAACTTATTCTTAGTATTTCAAAGGAAAACTGCACTTTGTATTTTTGATTTTGAAAATTCCTTCTTAATGGATGAATTTGAGGTATTAATTATTCTTATGCATCAGATGTGTATAAGAGACATTGAAGATAAAAGAAATTAGAAGAAAGGGCTTTTATGTTTTAGTTTGTTTATAGGGACAAGAAGGGAGCGGTGTTAATACGGTGATGGCCCTCACCAGAGTGTCGAAGAGGATCGAAGAAACTCTAGGCAAAGATTGTAGACACACCGCGCGTACTGCTGTCTCTCGCATGACTGGATGATTCCAATCGTGCAACAAAATTTGCCACATGTCAACCTTAAGCTCATGAGGTCATGGAAGGAAAAATTCACCATCTTGACAAACACACTGGGGAGATTAGATCTATCTATTCATCTAGAGCGGAAAAGTCCTTATTGGGGGAAAGAAATGAATAAAAAGACTCTGAAATGAACCATAAGAGACATAAATGAAACTTGAAAACAAGAATGAAATCCCGATCCGTGTTTACCGGGAGTACAGGATTTCGAATTAAACGTGAATGAATGACAAAGAAAACTAACTTGACATAACATGCAAACGCCACTGGTAATGAAACTCAACAAGCAATATGAATTAAAAGCTCGACTTTGTATCATCAAGGCAAAAGTATGTAAACACGAATGAAAACCCGACTTTATGTCATCGGGGTAAAGACATATAAATTAAAATAAAAACACGACTTTGTGTCATCGAGGTAACAAGAGTGAAATAAAAACCCAAACGGTGAGTTTTGTCGGGTAATGTAAACTTGAAATGAAAGCCAAAATTTGTTTATCGGGTAAAATACAAACCTAAAATTCGTTTATCAAGTTGATGAAAAATAAAAATGAGAACCCGAAATTCGTTTATCGAGTATGAAAATGCAAACCTGAAATTCGTTTATCAGGTTGATGAAAATGAAAATGAGAACCCGAAATTTGTTTATCAACTTGATAAACGAATTTTAGGTTTGTATTTTACCCGATAAACAAATTTTGGCTTTCATTTCAAGTTTACATTACCCGACAAACTCACCGTTTGGGTTTTTATTTCACTCTTGTTACCCTGTCTCTTATACACATCTCTTCTGGATTCCCGAACTCATTTTCTTGAGTTGCATGGACCCTGTCTCTTATACACATCTAGATGTGATAAGAGACAGTCTTTATTTTCATCTACCTTAATACGGTGATGGCACGATTTTTACTAAGATTGTTTTTCATGTGCATGTATTTATTATTCATGTATGTCAAATTAGTTTATCATTGCCATTCACAACCTGTCTGTTCGTTTATCAGGTTGATGAAAATGAAAAGGAGAACCCGAAATTCGTTTATCGGGTATGAAAATGCAAACTGAAATTCGTTTATCAGGTTGATGAAAATGAAAATGAGAACCCGAAATTTGTTTATCGGGGATGAAATGCAAACCTGAAATTCGTTTATCAGGTTGATGAAATGAAAATGAGAACCCGAAATTCGTTTATCGGGAGAAAAAGCAAACCTGAAATTCGTTTATTTGATGAAAATGAAAATGAGAACCCAAATTCGCTTATCGGGAGGAAAATGCAAACTGAAATTCGTTTATCGTTGATGAAATGAAAATGAGAACCCGAAATTCGTTTATCGGGATGAAAATGCAAACCTGAAATTCGTTTATCAGTTGATGAAAATGAAAATGAGAACTCAAATTCGCTTTATCGGGTATGAAAATGCAAACCTCTTATTCGTTTCTAGATGTGTATGAAGAGAAAATGAGAACCCGAAATTCGTTTATCGGGGGAAAAATGAAAATGAGAACCCGAAATTCGTTTATCGGGGATGAAAATGCAAATGAGAACTCGAAATTCGTTTATCGGGAGGAAAATGCAAACCTGAAATTCATTTATCAGGTTGATGAAATGAAAATGAGAACCCGAAATTCGTTTATCGGGTATGAAAATGCAAACCTGAAATTCGTTTATCAGGTTGATAAAAATGAGAACCCGAAATTCGTTTATCGGGTGAAAATGCAAACCTGAAATTCGTTTATCAGGTTGATGAAATGAAAATGAGAACCCGAAATTCGTTTATCTGGGGAAAAATGAAAATGTAGACCTGTCATGGGTGAGCCTGTCTCTTATCGGGTGAAAATGCAATAAGAATGACACGCACACGGAGCCATGCCATTGGGCTCACCCATGAAATGTAGTGTAAAAGGCAACTAGTAATTAACCCTAACATGGCTGGATTGTAAACTAGAACATGAAGCCCTAAACGGTAAATAGATCTAATCTCCCCAGTGTGTTTGTCAAGATGGAATTCAGTGCACCTCTCCGAAGTGGCGATCACTGTGAGGTTTATTTTTCATCAACTTGTTAAACGAATTTTAGGTTTTTAATTTCATCCGATGTTTATATTTCGGCTTTCATGTTAAGTTTACGGGATTAGTGCGTCCCTTGTTATTTATGAAGGATATCCAATCAATAAAAATTTGCCCCAGTGTCGTTGATTTTAGCGTCCACTTTATTTTCGTGTACCTGCAGGTACTCAAAACAATGCGATATTGAGCAAAGAAAACTCGAATTGGTCAGTGTCATAACATACAAAATATCAATCTTAGTGAACATTACTATAAGCAAGGTGACCCAGAGCTCGGTAAGAGTATGTATGTATCCTACTAAGGGGAACTTATTCGAACGTATGTCACATATTCAGACAGATTATTTTCACATATGAACGTGAAAAGGACGAGTACAGACAAACAAAATGGCATTGTGTGAGTTAGATAGAAGTACATGAATAAATAATACATGCACATGGGAGCAATCTTAGTAAAAATCGTGCCATCACCGTATTAACACCGCTTTGCCTTTCATTCTAAGTTATTTGGACTCGATCAGGCAATGCTTTGGATCCATCGGATACGTGTGTTAAAGGCCAATGACTGTGTTGAGAGAACGACATAGAGGCAACCAATAAGCCTAACTTCAATCAACAAATTTCGATTGAACACTTTCCCAGACGTGGACTCAGAGAAGTCATCAACCAGATTTTGACCGTTTGCTCGATTGGCCCTTTCCTCGTTTTCAGTTTTCGCTAAGGTTCCCTCCCTTTTATTTTTATTTTTGCATTTTCCGCACACTCTCCTTTTGCCAGAGACAGCTTCATTGCTCAGCTGACCGATACTTGTGAACTTTTGTTCTTGACTTAAGATGGGCGCTTTGGTTGGAAAGAATATAGCTACAAGGGATGGAAGAGCGGGTTTGTGATATGAGGAAAAACTGGTTATGTCCCTTATCTAAAAGAATTACCTCAGTTTTGGGCTGAGAGTCTTACTTGAAGGCAACTGATTGAATTGGGTTTTTTTTTTTTTTTTTTTTTTTTTTTTTTTTTTTTTATACACATCTTTATTTTTTTTGTGTTTTTTTTTTTTTTTTTTTTTTTTTTTTTTTTTTTTTTTTTTTTTTTTTTTTTTTGCCACCCAAAACAACAATTTGCCCCAACATTGCAAATGAGCTCAGTTCCAACTTATTTTTACGGCAAAGGATAGGGACAAGGCACATGTGTATAAGAGACAGAGGCAAATAAAGAGAAGAGATATGATAGGGTTTAGTCCGGATGTGGGTAAATTGAAAGAAACCTTGTCCCAGAATTCTATCCTACATAATCTGGGATGAGCTATTAGGACTCTTTTGAACACATCTAGATGTGTATAAGAGACAGGGCTGTAACAGACAAAGATGCAAGAATTCATCCATGGTGATCCAGGTCTGACGTGTATACACATCTCAGCCTGATAATATTTGCCTACAATGGAATGGACCCTGCCAGTTAGGAGCATGGCCCGCCCTTTGCAACGTCCTGTATTGGCAATATACGTTTCAAAACTAGATCGCCAGCCTAAAAATGTCTGGGCTTGACTTTCTTGTTGTAAGCTCGGGCCATCCTCCGTTGATAACATTGGCCATGACTCACAGCTGACATCCGTCTTTCATCAATGAGTGCAAGTTGTCCATGTCTGAGCCTTACCCATTCTGCATCATCTAACTCATCCATAAGAATGCGTAGAGAAGGGATCTCTACTGGCAAAACAGATTCACACCAACCCCTAATGAAGCAATCAACCTCACAGGTGATCGCCACTTCGGAGAGGGTGCACTGAATTCCCAGTCAAACCTCTCAGTTTAAATGATACTGTCATTTACCGTTTAGGGCTTCATGTTCTAGTTTACAATCCAGTTGGCCCTTCATTGTCCCATTCATTTTTGGCCACATGGTGGAATTTCGATGCTTAATCTTGAATTGGGCACAAAGGCCATGTACCATGTCATTGGTTCAGATTCTTGGCATTGTCGGTAACCAATGTATCCGGGATCTCAAAGCGACAAATGATGTTCTTTGATCTTTAAGCTCATTTCAGGCTTAAACTTCCTTGGCTTCTGCTTTACAGGTGGGCATTTAGGATCGGTGGGGAGTTTGTGAACCACAACATCTGTTGAAATACCAGGCATATCATCATAAGGCCGGAACAAAGACGTCATGGATGGGTAAATCAAAAATGGCTATCATCTGTCTCTTATACACATCTAGGGATGTGTATATAGAGACAGCGATCGAAACATTGGGACAGACACGGACGTAAGAGAGTTTCTGTTTCTTCCAAGTTAGGCTTTGGTTTTTTCCTCGTGTCGCCCGTATAAGAGACAGCCTCAATACTATCCTCAACCCGTATACCAAACACAAGTTCAAGTTTTCGAGTGTGATATCGAAATCACACTCCAAGGCCTCATAAACGGTAGTATCCAAAGGATCAAAAGCATTGATTTTGGGCCATCTGGGAGAAAATAAATTGTATGAAATGAAAGAAAACAAAATGAGCTAAAACATCTTAAAGAAAAAAGTTCTCTTTAATCGAAGATTTGTACAAGTGATCCTAGAGAACATAAACTTGACATTCATTGGCCATCCTATAAAAATCAATTGTCTTCAGAATTCACCTCCAAAATAGATGAATAAGATGAATGAGGAAGGCAATATCATGATTGCACTTGCTTTACTAATCAAATTGTTTTCAAGATTCATTTCCAAAACAGATGAATGAGATGTATCATGAATACAATGCTATGAATGCACCTACTTCTTGACTAGATGGCATAAGCAAAACAACTTAAGAAGTACGAAACATATATACAAAGATGAAATTAAAAGAAGCAAAACTAAGAACAATATCCTTTCAAATTTACCGAAACTCCCTATGACTAGGGAGATCATCAGATGTCCAATTGTGCAGTTGGTTGATCTCAAGAAATGGCAGGTCATCCTCCTCCTTTGCTCTTGAATAATTACCCCGCAAATAATTCGTACTTCTTAAGATTGTCCTCCTTTTCAGCCTCATCTGCATCAGGAGCCAAAATGGCGGCAGAACGTGAAAAAGTAATCTTAAGAGGTGGAATGACAATAGGCAATGCTCGACCTTCCTGTTCAGCTCTCTTCAGCTCCTTAATCTCCCTCAACTGCCTGGCATTCGGGCGAAAACCGAGCCCAAATGTATTCATCTGTGTTGGTAGATCAATAGGGTGTGTTATGCCTTGCAAATTCATCCCCAAACCTTGGCCGATGTGATATCCTCCACGCAGCATTTCCTTTGCAATCATTACACTCGCCTTATCCCAACTGTGAGGTACGGCATTTGCCTCTCAGTGCCCTACGGCCACAATCTCAAGTGCATTAATCACAGAACTTAAGTGGTGTATGTCCCTAATTCTCCAACTTCCTCCTTGACCATCATGGATGGTCGTCTTCGGCAAACACAGATGCTTAAGCTCGTAAATGAATTTAACCCTTTGATGCAAAGACATTTTTGAATAGCCCACAGCAAAATGGATCCAGGACGTCCCAACAGCAAATTATATACCCCAACAATTGGAAGAACCTGGCAAGTGATCTGATGAGCAGATGGAGGCTTCTAAAACAAGGTTTATCTCTCCGGTGGCTTGTCTTCGAGCCCCGTCAAAACCTCGGATCACCATGGATGAATTCTTGACCAGGTCATGAGAGATTTCGAGCTTATCCAATGTCTTCAAAGGACAAATATTTAAAGCAGACCCATTATCAACCATGACCCTAGGCAAATGCCGCACCTCACATCTAACCGAGATGAATAGAGCCTTGTGCTGGTGGCTCCCTTCAGAAGTTAAGTCATCATCAGAAAAACAAATTTGATTTGATGCCAAAGACTGCCCACTAACTTTCTAAGATTGATCAGATGGGAATGTCACGAGACAGGTCTGGGCCTCACTCAAAATCTTCAATACTGCCTCCCTGTGTAGCTCGGATGTTAACAACAAGTTGAGCATAGAAATTTGTGAGGGCATCTTATTCATTGCTCCACTACCGAATATTCACTTTTTCCGATCAATCTTAGAAAGTCCTCCACATCTTTGTCTCACATGCCTTAGGGGCTGCATAGGCTCTTTACCTTCTGGATTGTCCGACTTCAAAATGTTGTCATTTGTGATTCGGCCGACCTCGTGACGACACTTCCTCCTAAACCGGCTTTCCACCGACTATCACCTGAGGGTTGGTAATTCCACGGCCGATCCGTTTGAGTGTATAATTGGCAGATCCCGTTGGTGATTCAATCACAACGGGATCTTGGAAACGTCAACCTCAAACATCCACGTCTCCTGGATAAACATCTGAGACGCTCCGAATCCAAATATGACGGTTTATTTGAGTCATTGTCACTTCTTTGATTGCTCCTTCTTCCTCTTCGATCTCCGCTTCTATACAAACCATCCCAACATGAGGCTCATGCCGTGGCAGCGGATTAGTGTTTACTTCAGGAGCCCTTTGTTCCGGCCTCCTAATGACAATCTCTCGTGCATTAGATCATGTCTTGCACCTTATTCTTCAACGTCCAACAATTAGCCGTGGAATGCCCTGGGGCTCCAGAATGATAGGCACAACGGGCGTTGGCGTCAAACCTATCCGGAACTCCCCTCGGATACTGAGGAGGAGCTATAGGATTCAATCTCCCTGCCGATCTCAACTGCTCATATAGTTGCTCGATGGGCCGTCCCAAGTTGGTGAAATTGCGGGGTGGTCTGTCATGTGGTCTGGCTTGGTTGGAGTTTGGTGGAGGGAAGTTATTTGGCTGGTTGGGTCTTTGACTGTTTAAGGGTTGTGGTCTTGGATTATAATATGGGAGCTGTGGATAAGGCACGGGCACTTGTACTTGTGTTTGGTATACGGGTTGAAGATAGTATTGAGGTGGTAGTGGAGGTGGTGCATAAAAGGGTTGTGGGTTAGGTCTTTGGTATTGATGGAAATTGCATGGTGGTTGGCGGTTGGGTTGGTTGAAAATAAAAGTCACTTCCTCTTCCTTCTTGTCAACGGTCTTGCTCAGGGGTATAAGAGAGCCACAGACGTGCTCCCCTGCATGGATTCTACGAAGTTTGAAAGCCGTCATGTCAATAATTTTCCGCTTTTCAAGCCCCTTTCAACCCTCGCTTATTGACGATTTCAAAAGGATTTACCAATAGACCCGGTCAACTTTTCATAGTAAGGAGGTTCTTGTGCGTCAATAAAAGTTTGACCATCTCGGTCTGTCATAGGTGGGCTCACTCTGGCAGCTAACGCCTCCATCTTTTCACATACTCACGGTACTCCTCCGAGGGCTTCTTCTTTAAGTTCATCGAGCAAAGCAGGTCTGCTCTAGGTCGCGGTTAAACTCGTGTTTCACAAAAGCATTTGCCAAGTCCGTCCAATCTGCAGTTTTTGGGATCAAGCATTAAATATCATGATAACGCATCTCCTCCGGCTTCGGCAAATACCCTCATTGCTATCCGAGGGTCGCTCGTCGGATTCCCCAGCAAGTTGCAGAACATTTTAAGGTGAGCTACCGGATCTCCAGTGCCATTGTACTTTGAAAATTCTGGGATTTTAAATTTTGGCGGCAAATGCACCTCAGGGAATAGACATAGACAGCCCGTACATAGAATTGCATACCTATCCCTAGGTACATAACCTACAATGGGATTTGCAAGATTGCGTGTTCATTTTATAAAGGCTCTATCAGTGGGTGGTGGTGGCATTAATTCAGCTTCTCGGGTGTACTCCAACTCAAGAGGAGGTGGTGGTTGTGGAATTGGATCTCACGGTGGTGGCACGGGAGTTGGAGGAGGTTGATTGTGGTGGTAGGGGTAGCGGCATCCCTATGCCGGATTAAGAATATGAGGAGGTAGCATCTCCCGATTGGCGGGTGAGGCCCATAAGTTTGCTGTACCATTGCATTTCTTGGTTCATACCGCCATAGCAGCCATCATAGATTCCATCTGTTGCGCAACTCGCCATCTCTGGGTTTTGATCCCTTGGTCCCTTCCACATCTTTTTTGCCGGTACGGTTTGCTCATACTGTCTTCAAATCGGAGCTTATGTGCACGCGAGCGGGTATAAATAGGGCTGCACATGGCAGCTATTTTGACACTTAGGACCTACATATTAAAACATAATAAAAAGATAAATTCAGATATATAAACAAACATAAACATAAATTTAGAGCATAAAACGTGATTCCTTGTGGTTGTGTATTCCAGGAAAAAACATCTAAAGGGGATGAAGCCCGTTTGAACTTATTAGGCGAGCTCCTTTAGATGGTCTCGTATCTTCATTATTTGCTCCTTGTACCGCAGAAGCTTGCTACGTGCTGATTCAGCAGCCCCATTGTGCATTAGGCGTCCCAAATCATTGGCCATCTCAGTGCATGCCCTCTTTCGGTTGTATTCCTGCTCTCGAATACAGGATTGCTGTTCTTGAAGTCTTTTGTAAGCTTGCCTGTGATTATCTAGAGCTATCTCCTTTTCTACTATTTTCTTGTCCTTAGCTTCCAATAGTGCGGTCAATCGAGCAACTTAGGAAGCTGTCTTCTGAAGGGTCTATTACAGCTTGCGGTTGCCGGCTAAGCAAATGATCCAACCATGCATCATACTGAGCTGTGGTCGCTGAAATTCCACTGCTCTGGATCGTATTTCACCCTTGGTAGGCTGTCTGCATGTGCCGACTTACGGATTTTAGGTCTCGTGGGCGTATAAGAGACAGCCGGGTGGCGACTCCAGTCTTGTTTTCCCTAGTTTAGATTATTTTTATACGATTCATAGTCGCATTGAAGGCCTTGGTATGTATGAAGGCAAGATCTGTCTACATTTATACACATCTAGATGTGTATCTTAGACAGCATCTAGAGCTCGGTGCATGACAGGTACCCACTCTAGAACCCACTGTATGTCCGACTCCTTTAATGAAGATAACGTGGATGTACTTCTCCTTGTCCTTCAAGAATCTTCGCCCGGTTGATGCGTTGATTGTGAGTTTGTACCCAATTCACTCTACCCCAGAAAATCATGACGACCGATCTTTCGTCGCCCCAAATGCTCCATGAACCAGTTGCAATAACAGCTTGAACCCTTGAAAATTTGACTCCATTCGACGGTTTATACACATCTAGATCTGTATACATCTAGATGTGCCGAAGAGACAGGTCAGCAGAGTTGATTGCTGCCACTTATACACATCTAGACGTGTATAAGAGACACCGTCCTAAATGCTATCCTCCCATCGACCTCGGAAAAATATATGCCTTTGGTCGGTGCTAGAGCAAACGTGGCATTTTTTGGGGCCCAGGTCTCCTCAGTGGGATGCAAAAATGAGTCTTGTTTCTATGAAATCCTTGTTTTGTGCCAAAGTGCTCGTGTAAAAATATCAAAGTAACCGAATTAGCCTCGGGTCCTCCTGGTATTGTGGCCTCGAATATGCCGGTGAACAAAGAGAAATCCCTTGTAGTACCTAGGGATGGTAGTATATGCCCGATCCTTGAAGTCCAGTCAGAAATCCTGCAATTTCCTCTAGTGTGGGCACCATTTCGAACTTCCGAATCTGAACACATTGCCTCACTATCCCACACTTGTACCAAAGCATCTATTATGGCTCGATGGCTCAATATCCCTCGGACATACTAGGTGACCCAAATAACCGCTTATCGCATGACAATCGCATGTTTCGTCCCACTCCAATCAAGACAGACCACATGGTAGACCACCCGGCAATTTTACCAACCTGGGACGGCCCATTGAGCAACTAAATGAGCATGTTGAGCCTTACCTGGGAGTATGTGATCCCATAGAGCCTTTATAAAATGAACACGCAATCTTGCAAATCCCATTGTAGGTTATGTACCTAGGGATAGGTATGCAATTCTATGTACGGGTATCCGATAAGGTATCCCTTCTACGGCTAGTGATATGCAATAAGTAGCCTACGGTGGCCCTACATCGGTGGGGTTAGCCTACATGCACACAAGGGATAATAAAACTTTGAAACATGTTGTAGGGAAGGGTCTCCTATTAGGGCTTGACAACCATATGCCTTTGACCCTACCTAAGGCTTATGCAATGCAGAAAAGGGATACAAGCCTCTTTAAGGCTAACATGTATTTCTGCAGATGAGTTCCTAGCTTATGATGTGGTCTCTGTCAGTCGAGGGCCTGGAGAGCAGCTGTCTCTTATACACATATACTCGTTTTTAATTTTTGCTTTTCAGAAGCTGAATCAACCTCCTCCACTTTGACATGAGGCTGTCTAAAATGGCATATGTGTTTAAGAAACTATGAGCATGATGGTTTCATGTGCAGCAAGCCCTGTCTCTTATGCAATCTAGATACAGGGGGTGCTCAAACCTTTAGAGCCAAACGCGCTAAAATGTGTGAATCTTACCGCCTCCAAGTGAACACATCCGTCAATTCCAATGGGCCTTATCGTCGGTGGTTGGGTGATCGCCACAGATACCGTTACGTGCACATTGTGTCACGACCGCATATCTGGGTAGATCATCTTAAACATTGATTGACTGTTATGCTGTGTTCACTTTCATAGGACATGCAATAAATGAGACATGTGTTATGCTGTGTTCACTTGGAGGCGGTAAGATTCACACATTTTAGCGCGTTTGGCTCTAAAGGTTTGATGCACCCCAACACCCCAAAAATTTCCCCCAAATTAACCACAAATAGGTATAATAGCAAGATATATTAAAACATGTACAATAAAGCAAGAACAAATCACACCATAAGTAGACAGGATATGGCACGTAAACGAGACCTAAATCGAGCAAATTAGCACTCTTACAGCAAACAAGTGAACACAGCATCAAACCTGTCTCTAGAGCCAAACGGGAAAAGAACAAAGAAAGTAACAGATAGCATGTGGCACATAAAACGAGACCTAAAATCCGTAAGTCGGCACACCAGACAGCAAAATGGTGAAATACGTTAAAACAAGTGTAAATTAATTGAAAAGAACAGATAAAGTAACATATAGCATATGGCACGCAAAACGAGGTATAGAGCCGGTAACATAGCACACAAAAATGGGTAAAAATTAGCCGGTTTATAATGAACGGGGTAAAATTGAGAGAAACGCGTTAAAATCGTGCGCCCGGATTCTCAAAGTCCCAGTGGAGTCGATGCACCACTGATCGGGTTATACACATCATAGATGATTTATAGTGACATAAAACATATTTGTCATGTTTACAAATGATTAATGTGTACTGTGGAATTTCATACAATGTAATCATCTAATAGGTGATACATTTTAACGGGGCCTTCAATGCGACTATGAATTGTATAAAAACAATCTAAACTAAGGAAAACAAGACTGAGTCGCCACCGGTGTGTTGGTGCGCCGGACACAAAAATACATCAAAATTTAAAAGAAAATAAACCCTAGTTTAGATTGACTCTGTCCACCTATTTCACGAGCACCACACCTGTCTCTTATACACATCTAGATGTGTATAAGAGACAGATCAATAGCGGGCCATTTATCTACTTTAAAGGCGTTGGACCGGTTGCGTGATTTTATCGCGTTTCGCTTTTCAATTTTAGTATTCATTATTGCCGGCTTTGTAGCATACGTGTGCTTTGAGATAGTTTAAAAGTAGTAAAAGTAATAAAATATGTACATGTTAATGAGGAAACGAAAATAAATAGTAAATATTAACATTGACAGGTAGATTTAGCCCGGGTCCAATTAAAAGTCGCACACATTGAGCTTGTAGTGCCTTTTAACTCCCAAGGGGACAAAATAGTCATTTATCATGCACGCCGGAGTTTATTTCTAGCCCAATTTTATATTATTGATACAATTATTAAGTCCTAGGCTAAATTGAATTTTATTCAAATATTTAACTTCTAGTTGTTCAACTAATCCAAAAATTGAGGGCAAAAGAGTAAATTCACCTAATTTAACAAATAAGATAAGGCATAAATATTATAATGAGACCAATAAACATTAAAATAAAGCACCAATCATCACAAAATCAATTAATAAAAAATGTGCAAAGATCAAAGTATATTTACAATTAAACACTCATAAGGGCAAAACAGTAATTTCACAATCCAAGGATAATTAAAACATATTAAAATGCCAAACAGAAATCAAAGCATTGTAAAAATTGATGGTTATCGACATAAAACATGTAATTTGGAAGAAATTTGAAGAAAAAAAATAAAAATAAAAATAAAAAATAAACAGTAATATTAAAGAAAATTCCTTAAGGGCCTAAATGTAAATAAAAAAATTACTTGAGGGCTAAAAATGCAGAAGTATGAAATCTGGAGGGCCAAAAAGCAAATAAAATTTTTTCTGAAATTTTGGATTTTTTTTTTTTAAATATAAAAATTCAATAATATTAGAACTTATTCTTAGTATTTCAAAAACATAAAATGCATAAGAATAATTAAACATCAGAACATAAATTAAGAAGATCTAGTTGTGTATTAAGAACTTTGCAGGTTTTTGACATTGAAAAGCATCTTTTGTAAAAGAAGGAATTGAGAGACAAATTAAAAGGAAAATAGGGGACAACTGAAGGGACAAAAATAGGTGTCTACACATTTCTTAACTATAAAACCGAATATTTCATTTTACACAAAAATACGAATTACAAAATGTCCTTCTTAGTACAAAAGATGCTACAACAAAAACAAAGTTCATCAATACAAAACCTATCTAATACACTACCCCTCTCCAAACAAAAGAGAAGCTTGGAAGATTATCCGCAGAGTCCTACCAGTAATGTGGAATCTGGAGAAAATCTAAAAGCTGCTAACGCGGTTTTCTTTTAATTTTTGCTTTTCAATGTCTTTTTAACCTGCACTTTGATTTTTCTTTTAATTTACCCTTTAACTGTCTCTTAAAGCACATCTAAATGTCTTATAAGCATTTCGATAAAAAGAAAACAGTGATGTAACATTTGCGAAAACCATAGTCATAAGCAGTTTCTAAAATGTCTTATGCCATGTTAAATGTCAGGCATGTCCAAAACATAGCCAAAAAGATCCATTCATTTCAAAACATAGCTAAAATGTCTCATGCCATTTAAATGTCAATAAACCATAATCATAAGTAGTTTCTAAAATGTATCATGCCATTTAAACGTCAGGCATGTCCAAAACATAGCTCAAAAAGATCCAATCATTTCAAAACATAGTATGCTAAAGCATAGCTAACAAATCCAAGTACAGTTTCAATCCGGAATGTAATAAAATAGCATGAGTATCTTTTAGGCTCAAAGGTATGTCCAAAACATAGCCAAAAAGATCCAATCATTTCAAAACATAGTATGCTAAAGCATAGCGAACAAATCCAAGTACAGTTTTAATCCGGAATATAATAAAATAGCATGAGTATCTTTTAGGCAGAAGGTAAAGAGATTAACATAAAATAGCTTGGTCCCGATTTCATATGTAATAGTTCCAAAACTTGGTAAAAGTGGCAGTTCCAAACATCATACACATTTTAAAATCCATCCAAACATATTCGAAAGTCGTTAAACAAAATACAAGTGGAAGAGGGTCTATGTTACCCACCTATCAAAGCAAAACGCATAAATGATCAAACGCAATCGCGGCTTATATCTGTTTTAGGTACCACGCCACCTACCGCCTGTCTCTTATACACATCTAGATGTGTATAAGAGACAGAATAGCGAAACGACGCGAAACGATAGAAAACGACACCAACAGCTCTTTGGTCAAAATGACCTTTTCACAATTTCGACCAACTTGAAATTTTAGGAAAATTTATTTGAAATGTTATTTCTTATCAAATCATTTATATTATGTGGTTGATGAACTATCTTTTGGAAAGAAATGAATTAAATGAAGTAGCCTCCCCTAGGACTATAAGTAGGCTATCCTCCCTGCCAACTAATATCCAATTCCAAGGTATTCAAGGGACCTTGGTTACAACCCAACTCAAAACAACATATTCAACCAACCAACAAAATCCATAAACGGAAAGATTCACCGGAGCAATAGCCGGGACTATATCAATAGCATTCCACAACAATCCATACCCCATAACCACTACAATTATCTCTATTACAACATTAGAGCAACAACCTATGGTTGGAATTCCTCTTTACTACCAAACTGAAATTTTTACCGATTAGCCACACGCATGATTCAAACATGCTTCCTATCCAACCAACTACCAAGGAAACACTTAAAACCATCAAAAGATCATTAAAGATCCTTCAAACATAACCAATTATCCAAATTATCCTAGTTGCGCCAAACTTCCGCTTACTTACAAAATGAAGGGAAATCAATTCCACTTGGTTTCAAGTCTCAATTCCTATCCAAACTAACCTTAAAACACTCCTAAAACATCATTATGTGTATAGACATAAGCATTCATAGCGTAACACTCATTAGGCCACATATGGAAGACAAAACCCTAACTCATAATCTTAAAATTTGTAATCTAACCATGGAAAGTTGTTAAAAATCAACCCCAATCACTTCCCAACCTCCAAAACACTAAAAACAACCCATAACATACATAAATCATAACTTACAAGGCTGCAAAGAGGGTTTATTTCAGCCATAAAGAATCCTACAAAACTTGAAATTAAAGCTTGAATCATAAAGCCCATAAGCCATAAATGCTAAAATACATAAAATCTTACCTTCCAAGTGATTTCTACTTGAAATCCAAGAAAATTTTTGGGGAAAAAGGAGGAAGAGTTTTCGGCCAGCAGCTGGAGAAAATGAGGAAGAAACAAGCAAGAAGAAGACTAAAAAGATTTCAAGGTTGACCCAAATAGTTCCCCATTTGACCAAATAGTCTCCAAGTTGACTATTTAACCCAAAAACTAATTTTTTGCTACTAAATTAACATTTTTTTTCTGAATAATTCAGCCATCAAACAACATCTACAGTCTCACACACCACAATGCACTAATTACACTTAGTCCAATTTTTGACCCGTTTACCCGCCGGAACCGAAATCGCGTAAACCGAAAAATTTGCCGAATTGAAAAACGAATAAGTTGAAGTATTTAATGACTAAAAATAATATGAAAAACATTTTAAACCAGTTAAAATCAAAGAACAAGGCTATTAAAATACTGGGTTTCACACTCACTGGCAGTAAAACTGTGATTTTATTTTATTAGATGTCGAATTTGGTGTTCTAGCTATTTAAGTTTTGTTCAGAGGGACAAGGCATTGGTGGTCTATGCTATCATGACAAGGATACCAATGAATATTGGCAGTTTGATTAGATAGGGATTTTTTGACAGTGGAAGGTTCAGGAGACCTATTTTTATGCACACAGTCTAATTCATTATTTGTGCACTGTTGCAGGGTGTCCCATTGATCCCGCGGAACCTATGACATATCCTAAGGGCAGGATAAATCAAGAATATGTCTATAGGATGGTACGAATGCATATAAGAAACATCACCTTGGAGAAGGCCCTGCTCTACCATCACCACCTCCACCACCTCAAAGTACATCATATATCCCTTTGCCACCCACATACGTATGCAACACCCCAGTCAGTGAAGAAGAGAGGAACGAGTTATAAGTGTATTATATAGTCAGTTGGTCATGCACAATGATTTGGGAGTGATAGGAGAAGCTCTCAGAACCACTACACTTTGTACATGGGTTCGTCCACCACCACCTTTGCTTTGGCATTTTGGTCCACCTCATGGGCAGTATTATACACCCTCCGTAACTTCGGCATATCAAGAAGAAGCTTAGCAAGCAGGTAAGACTGGAAGAGCTAGGGATGATGATCATGAAGAAGTTCAACCCAGTGATACAGAAAATGGTCGAGAGGAAATGAAGCAGGACAATTGAGCAACCAGTTACAAATGATAAGGAAAACTTGGGATTCAAGCATTTGGAGGACTTTCATGAAGATGGACAATTTTTTCTTATTTTTCATTATTTAGCAGTATGAATAATTTCAACTTTTATCTTTAATTACTTTTATCTTTAGTATTTTATTTTGAAATATTTTAGTCCTAGAGTATAGTGGCTAATGGTCATAAGCTGACACCAAGTAAATCTCTTTTTATTGCTTCATGGATTTGAACATTTTGAGAATTGCTTTGTTAAATATTTGGTGTGGTTTTTGGTCATTTTCATTGATTGATGATAGTAGAGTGGCTAAGGACCTTAAGCTGATGCCATGTTTGCATTTGTTGATAACTTGATTTTGACTTTATAGAGGTTTATTGATTAGATACATGGCATAGTTAAGTGTCCTTATTACATTCACTTGGTATTGATTGCTAGATTAAAATTTTGTCGTAGTTTATTTAGTTCTTGTTTAATTGTTGCTATGCCTTTATGTAGGAATTTTGAGTGAGTGGAATGATGAATTATTCATCAATTTGAATAAAAGAGATAAGTTTGGGGGTGTTTAGTTCTTGATTTGGGAATGGTGATTTTATGTGTATTGGCATGACTTGATGACAAGTAGATCGAAAATTGATCAATTGAGTACTTAATAATGATATTTGACGTACAATGTTATATGATTGAAATATTTGATTGGGTCATTTTGTGAATTTAAGTGTGGGTAAGTAGTTCTTCATAACATAAGATTTCAAAAACTTGGTGTTACTATTTTTCAAAGAAAAGAGCTACAAAAATTTTGGGAAGATTCATTTGAAATATTATTTTTGATCAAATCACCCATATTATTTTGTTAGCCGATTTATCTTTTGGAAAGAGTAGGTCAAATGAAATAGAAGGAAATTGGGACATTTTGTGTGTTTACAAGGGAAATATTTTTCTAATTTGTGATTAATTTAAAGTACGTTTCACTCATTTTTTTTGGTATAGGGCCGCTTTAAAAAAAATTGCATTTAAGAATAAAGCGAGTACGGAATTTCATCATGTACCCATATTGTTTCTCCGATTTAAACCATTAGGAATTACGTTTTAGTATACCAATAAGATGAGGAGGAATAATGTATGTATACTTATCATTGATCTCATACTACTTGTCCTTATTAGAAGTATATTCCCAAATTGTGTGATATTTGCATTTAAATATATTCCTAATGAAGTTCTATTTTCATGCGACCTTGTCGGAATGATTGACTAACCTTATAATAATTGTGATTCGAGAAAAATGATGTTTTAAATGGATAAAACTAAACGTATAGGAATTCTTTTTTTTTTTTTTTTTTTTTGGAGAATAGCAATGTTTGGTGACTTGAAAGTAAATGAACGTGTCTTTTTAGAAAATTCAAAATTTGGATTGACTTAGATAAATACTTCAGTTATCATATATTATTGAAAGTCTCTTGAGAGATTTCTTAGTTGTTCCAAATACATCCATGGCTCATTGAGATTTTTTGTCAACTTTGCTAGTGTTTTTGTGTTTAATTGTGAGTAAAAGTCTTTTTACTTTTTGTTTTGCTCTGGACTAGTAAAACACTAAGTTTGGGGGTGTGATAACTCTAGTAGATGATAAACATGAGTTATTTTACTCTAAATCCTAACATTTTGTTAGTGTGAATTTCGAAGTTTGGTTAATTAATTGTAGATTTTAGTTAATTTTCAAATTATGTGTTTAGATTTTAGTTATTGTTAAATATGATATGTTTTGATTAGAATTTTAGTTAAAGTGATTACTTACTTGATTTAATATTATGCAGGTCTAAATTAGAGGTTAGAAGTAGGAATGAACAAAGTGTGAGGATCAAAAGGCAATTTCAGAAGAATTGTAAAATTGCTGGAAAAAGGGTCCATGTCGCGGTCTCAATTGTTCCAAACCATGACATGGACACATAAATAGGCTAATGTAATTCTTAGTCCATGTTGCGATCTCAATTGTGCAAACCGCGACATAGACTCGCTTTTAGCAATAGTAGTAAGGGCAATCTTGTAATTTTTCCAGCAGCCAATTCTAATCTTGGCTTGTGTAATACTCAACTTTTTAAGGTACTTTAGATGTGTGCTAGTACACATAGATTAGGGTGTAGTTAGTAGTTTAGGATAGATTAGAATAGAGTAACAAAACTTGACTCTCAAGTTTTATTTCCTAAAAATAAAATCCTCTTTAATTCTTCTTTAGATCTAGTGGATTAATCTTTAGCTTTAGGTAGATATAATTTTTACTTGTTTTCTAGTTTAATTTCCTAAACATCTCTTTGCTTCTATTTCAAGTTTTCTTAGAGTAATTAGGGGGCTTGTTAATTTAGTACTTTTTAATTCAAGATTTCAGTTCCTTGCTTTTAATTCTAGTTAATTTTTAGTGGGCTTTTAATTCTAGTAATTAGGGGGCTTGTTAATCTAGTAGTGGGTTTTTTTTCAGTTCCTTGCTCGACAGTACTCTTGCTTTAAACGGTTTTGCCAGTTATTCTTAGTTTAATGGCTAAAACCAACACAGTACCGCAGAAAGCAAAGGTCAAAGGTCTTTAAGCTCAATTCTTGCCAACACCCTAATTGTGGATGTGCTTGGCAACACATGGAGCGTGTTATGTGCTCTTAAATAAATAAATGACCTTGGTCCCTAACAGCTTGTGGTAGGCTAGGGAATATATAACAGATATAACTGAAATATTGACTTCTCTATAAAAAATTAAAAAAAATTAAAAAAAACACTGATTAGAATGACGCTGAAGGATCTTAAGAAAGAAAACTGTTGATTCTTTAAAGCACCTCAATTTGAAGGGTAATTAATGTAATTTGATAAAAATCCTTATGCTAACTTACTGCATTACAGATGGATAGAACGATGAAGGTTTTACTTTCACAGATTTTTCCACAAAGCCGTAGAATGCCAGCAAAAACAGACTCCCATGATTGACATCGAATTTTGTATCAATGTTGAAAATGTACAAGAGCATACTGCCTAAAACAAGACTTAATTCTGCTAGCTAAAGTTTCATACTGGAACAACAAAACAAGAAGTATTCTCCTTAGATAGCATCAAAAGAACTGAACAACTTACCCAGCCCTGGGATCTCTAAAAATACGCTGGAGTTGAATGTAATTAAGTCGTTTCATAGTCTCAAAGTTGTGGGCAAAAACATCTAATCCTGAGTGAGCTAGAGCAGAAACAGCATCTAGGTCACCCTGAAAATCAGAAGTTAAACACTAAACCATAATATCAGGCTTGAGTTTCGGCAAGGATAATTTATAATACAAGTAAGAATTTTATTTTTAATCTAAAAAGATATTTCTCATGTATAATTCTGGGCTTATATATATATATATATATAATTTTCAATTCCCAATAGAAAACATATATAAGTGTTTCTCTCTTTTTTGTAATGTCTAAAATACCCACGCTTAATAAAATGTAATTTCAAAATTCCCAATAGGAAAACATATTTAATTATTTCTATACTTTTTTTGTAATAGTCTAAAATATCCGCTCGTAATGAAATATAATTTCCAATTTCCAATGAGAAAACATAAGTAAATTATTCATTATCTATTCTACCTATTTGTTATTTTTTAGGATACAACAACCTATTTGGCATAAATATACAATAAGATGAAAGATTTTTATTTCTATAAAAATATTTATTATAACTAAAATTTCAAAAAATAAAAAAAATGAATATAATTAAAATGTATAGATTAAATTAATCAAACAAAAATTATGTCTTATGTATAAGAAATTAAATAGATTAAACTAATATATTCTCCATATTGCGAATAGGTATCACATAGTATATTAATTTTATTATAAAAAATCAAAATAATAATTTGTTCTTTTGCCTTACTTTAAAAGGCACCGAATATTCATGAAAACATCCTTTATCTTATTCTAAAGTGTACGAAATGCTAATGAATGAAATAAATTGGTTCTTCCTTATTATTACAAAATTTTGGCATCAATACGTAATAAGAATCTATATAATTTTAAAAGTAGAAAATCATTTACATTTAAGCAAAGAATAAAATAAAAACATTATGTTTTGTAACTGTTATACATGTTCAAATTATTTCTATTTTTATTCATAATAAAAATAATCTTTTATAACTATTATAAATATAAAGATCCAAATTCACTATAATTATTTTCTTTTCTCTAATTGTTCATTCAAGTATATCCAGCCTGGGAAACTTAGTTAGATCCTTTCTCTCTGCGTGCATTATATGTAGGGTTAATTACACTTTATCTCTTTGTTAGTGTCATTGACAGTTAAATACCAAACATTGTCGTTTGACCAATTAAGTTCTTATGTTATGTCAACTAAACATGTTGACCATTTACTCCTATTATATTCTAATATTTTTTATTTAATTTAGTCTGATAGAAACTACCCACAAAAAGCGAAGATCAAGGGAGTTTTTCTATAGCTTGTAAAATTGGTGATGTTTCAATTAATAAAGCTCTCTATGACCTAGGAGTTTGTATAAATGTAATGCCTTTATCTATTTGCAGGGAAGTTAGATTAACAACCACTCATAAAATTGATAAGTCAATTCAAGTGGCAATAGAAGTACGAAGGACACGCAAGGTGTGGTAGAGAATGCGTTTGTTCCAATAGAGTAGTTTATCTTTCTCAAATAATGGACTTCGTAATATTAGATATGGAGAAAAATGACTCTGACGATAGCTCATTGATTTTAGGAAGACCATTCTTAGCCATGACCCGAATGTTGATTGATGTAGAATAAGGAATGGTAACTCTAAAGGATCACAAGTGAAAAATCTCATTTTGAATTGTGTAAGCAAGAAGGTATCTACATAAGCATTTCACTTGTCTCAATGGTGGCACGAGAAATCAACTTGACGGCATCCCCAATGGAGATTTAAAAACTGCAATTACGTGAACGAAAAGATACATCTAGCTATAAACGTTAACCAAAGTGCTTCGTAGGAGGCAACCCATGTTTTTCGAACCTTGTACCCTTTAATTTTTAGGTAATTTTACATGCTTGTAACATTATAATTTTGAACTAATTTTTTGTTGTTTATGCATCTAGGTGTTAAAAATGAAGTATGAAGGTGATTCGGGGGCTTAAATATGTCAAAAGGATGGAAAAAGATAGAAGGAAAGACTGAAAATTTGTCCAGCACAATTGAGGAGGCTAGCCGCGGGTGCGTTTGGAGAGCCTGAGCCGCGCCAGCCACCACTGCCTAGCTGCGATGCTTCCATGGCTTCTCAGTCGTGCCCAACCTGCTTAATTTAAGGGTCAAGGATTGCAAATTGTAGCCCATTTAGCCATCCGTAGGATATTTTTCCACCTTTAAGTCACCCCCAAAACTCTTCCAAACTCTTCTAAACCCTTCCTAACATAAAATCCACTTGATTTATACTTGTAATCTTGCATAAATTTCACAAAAGAATTTGAATTTTCAGCTCATTAAAGAAGAATAAGAGAGTTTTCAACAAGCATTAAGAAGACTAAGTTCTTGGAGGATTCTTCCTAAAACTCAAGGAGGTTCCAAGAAGGGTTTGAAAGCTTCTAAATTGGCGATTTCTATCCTTAATAGTACTTTTAAAGTTAGATTGCTGCCTTTCATTTTACTCTAATTGGTGAAATTGCTTAGTTAAAAGTTTTAGTCTTTGAGTGTGCTTATGTGCTTGAATTTGCATAGGAAGAACTTGATTCTTCTTAATTTAAATTAATTGATGTTCTTTATCTTGTTCTATATCTATTTCAAGATTAATTGAGCTTGTAAGTTTGAATTTAGATTTCATGGCTTCTAAAGAAGAGTATTGATAAGGATAGTAGTTTTTCAAGGAAAAACTACTCTAAATTTCAATTCGCTCATGATGGAGCTTATGATAGGTTTAAAGATAATTACACTAATAAGAAATTAATTTTTGAAAGGGGTTTTAAACTTGATGTTGCATGGACATATAATAATCTCCTGAATTAAGTTGAAAGCATGATTGTGAAGAGAGGTTGGGTAACATCTTTTATGCATCATGAGTTTGCCGTTGAAGAATTAGTTAGAGAGTTTTATTTAAATGTTCTTGAACTTGATAATGGATTTGTTTGGGTTAGAGGAAAAAGAATTCATTTTACTCGTGAAACTTGTGAATGATTATTTTGGTATTTCATCCACGGATAGTTGATATTGATATTCTAAGTACCAAAGGCAATGTGATTTGAATTTTGTCAAAATGTCTCAATTTCTTGTAAGGTGTTGAAGTAACTTAAAACATCGCTAAAAATGCTTCAAGAACAAAAGAAAAAAAACTTTTCTTTATGAGATTTTTGTCCCCGATTCCAAAAGTTTGGTTTAATTTTATAAACACTTCAATATTTTCGGGTTTATATGCTTCAAATGTGACTAAAAAAATAATTGTATTACTATATTGTTTGCTTAAAGGAAAAGCATTGACATTGTTCATGTAATTCATGCTAAAATTTTTCATACGGCTAGAACGAAAAGTAAGCGACTTTGGTTTCCTTGATTGATCACTCAGTTCTGTATTGATGCAAATGTTTGTTGGGATGACAATGTTGATAAGTGGATTGCAACAAAGAAGCCAATTGATAGTAGGGTAGTTACGAAAATGAACCCATATTTGAACAATTGAGCAAAGGAAAGGCATCAAGCTCAACTAATCGTTCAATTTCCAAATAGGAGTATGGAGAGCCGCTTGACAAATCTTGAGAGACAAATGGAGCATCAATACCCATACGTGAATTCCATGGAACAATAATTCCATTATATTCGTGCGGCCTCAAACATTGATATGACACAAGCTCCAACTTTGTCGGCCACTCCTGAATTTGAAGATGAGAAGCAAGTGGAGGATGATTTGAGAGATAATGAGGATGAAACCACGAATAAGGATGATGCACAAGAGGAAGAGGAAGATTGATGAAGCCACAACAAAAACCAGGGGAATGTTGTTTTGTTGTTTCTTTTCATTATTTTAGTATTTTTATTGTCTTTACTTAGGTATGGAAACATTGAGGACAATGTTTCATTTTAAGTTGGGGGTGTGTTTGTGTTTTTGGTGGTGTGATTATGGTTATGTGTTATGTATTTTTTTGGAAAGGTTGTTTTTATTTGTGTTCATCTTTGGTTTTGTTTTAGAATCTAGGTTTTCTTCCTTTTTTTTTTTTTTTTTTGCTGCNACCAGAAAACGCAAAAGATTTTTGAATTTTAAGTAGTTTTTTTATCAATCTTGACGATTTGACTGTATAAAAGACTCCTTGGCTACCAAATGACAATCTTCAGGAATTCTATGCACTTTTTACCTGGAGTATTATAGAGGACTAACCCAAAAAGATTTTCTTTTTTAGTGTCTTGTTTGAATTTATTAATTTTTGTGATACATTTCAAGGATTAAAGATGTTTCGAACTGGACCTAATCTTGTTAAAGTGTATGAATTGTAAATGCATATAAGTTCTCCATTGCTCTTTGAATCTTTTGAGTAGGGAAGTGTTATCACTGTACACTTAAATATATTTCTTTGGGTAAGGGTGTGAAAGTAAGGTAATTTTCAATGAGTGTTAATCGTGATTGCCTTGCGATATTTGTTTTGCTTGTGACATTTGTTGGAATTATGTGTGATTTATATGCTTGCGAAGTATGAGTGGATTTTAGACCAAGAAAATAATTTAGGCAAGTTCTTTGGACCGTTTGTCGCCAGCCAAAAGGCCGACTTAATTGTCATTATATCCTTAGTGTCCCCTTTTGAGCTTTATAAGCCTTAATTCTTTTTTTTAACCAATGTTATTTAGCTGCAATTATCATTTTTAATTTATCATTCTTTTTACCTGTCACCATAGTAGTTAGTGTTGGTGGTGCGCCACATCAATACTATGGGCATGATGTTGTAGATATTTGGGAAGGACATAATACGTGTTCTCTTGTGGAAAAAGTCACATTTATGACTTCAAAAATTATAATCATCCCCTTTGTTATGTATGTTGAGCTAAAAATGTTGAAAAAATGTTGAAAAAAAAAAGAAAAAGAAATAAAAGAAGGACAATTCCTTCTTAGTTTGTTTCAAGCGTTTTGAATAAAAAAGGACAATTCCTTCTAAGTTTTGATAAAGAAGGATAATTACTTGTCTTCAAAGGTGTATTTCGTTAAATAAATGGTTGATTGGCGGATGTTCTATGGATTATGGTTTGAAGTTTTTGACTAACATGAGTCTAGGGTGATTTAAGCTACTTTATCTAAATATATATCCTACCTTGATACCTTAACCTATGTTACAAGCTTTAGACCTATTTGATCCTTGGTTTGAGTTTATTTGCATTAGTGAGTATTTTTGTGAAACCCAGTATTTTAATAGTCTTGTTCTTTGATTTTAACTGGTTTAAAATGTTTTTCATATTATAAATAGTCATAAAGTACTTCAACTTATTCGTTTTTCAATTCGGCAAATTTTTCGATTTACGCGTATCTACCGGCAAAGTTATACCCAAATAGTACCCATTGGACTAATAGTAATTAGTGCAAAGATGGTGTGTAAGTGTTGTAAGATGGCTGATTATTCAGAAAAAAATTTAAAAGTCAATAAACAAATAATTAGTTTTTGGGTCAAATAGATCAACTTGGAGACTATTAGGTCAAATGGGTACTATTTGGGTCAACTTTGGAATTTGTTTTAAGTCATTCTTCTTGCTTGTTTCTTCCTCATTTTTCTCCAGCAGCTGGCCGAAATTTCTTCTCCATTTTTCCCCAAAAATTTTCTTGGATTTCAAGTAGAAATCACTTGGAAGGTAAGATTTTATATATTTTAGCATTTATGGCTTATGGGCTTTATGATTTAAGCTTTAATTTCAAGTTTTGAAGGATTCTTTGTGGCTGAAAATAAACACTCTTTGCAGCCTTATAAGTTATGATTTATGTATGTTATGGGTTGTTTTTAGTGTTTTGGAGGTTGGGAAGTGATTGGGGTTGATTTTTAACAACTTTCCAACCAGACTACAAATTTGTTCCCCAGGCTAGGTTTTGTCTTCCATATGTAGAATTAGACAGTTATAAATCTCATGCTTATGTCTATATACACATAATGATGTTATAAGAGTGTTTTAAGGTTAGTTTGGATAGGAATTGAGACTTGAAACCAAGTGGAATTGATTTCCCTTCATTTTGTAAGTAAGCGGAAGTTTGGCGCAACTAGGATAATTTGTATAATTGGTTATGTTTAAAGGGTCTTTAATGATCTTTTGATGGTTTTAAGTGTTTCCTTGGTATAGGATGTATAAGGAAGCATGTTTGAATCATGCGTGTCTCTTAACACATCTAGATGTGTATAAGAGACAGTAGTAAAGAGGAATTCCAACCATAGGTTGTTGCTCTAATGTTGTAATAGAGTTAGTGGTTATGGAGTATGGATTGTTGTGGAATGCTATTGATATAGTCCCGGCTATTGCTCCGGTGAATCTTTCCGTTTATGGATTTTGTTGGTTGAATATGTTGTTTTGAGTTGGGTTGTAACCAAGGTCCCTTGAATACCTTGGAAATGGATTTTGCTGGTTGGTTGAATATGTTGTTTTGAGTCTAGATTGGAATTGGATTTTGTTGGCAGGGAGGATAGCCTAATTATAGCCTAGGGAGGCGAAGTTTTTTTTTCTGGAAAACTGAGCTTATTATCTCCTAATCTAAATGTAATACCGAATTTGAGGGATTAACTAAGTGTTTTGAGGGTTTTAGCTTGTCGGGTTGGTGAACAGAATCTATATAAGTCTGTCTCTTATACACATCTAGATGTGTATAAGAGTCCATCAGCGGTAGCCTGTCTCTAGGTACCATCCAGATACCGCGATCGCATTGATGATCTTTGTGCAGTTTTTGCTTTGATAGGTGGGTAACATAGATTCTCTTCCACTTGTATTTTGTTTAACGACTTTCGAAATATGTTTGGATGGATTTTAAAATGTGTATGATATTTGGAACTGCACTTTTACAATGTTTTGGAATTATTACATATGAAATCGGGACCAAGCTATTTTATGTTAATCAAATGATATGTTTGTAAACTCTTTTGATATGAAAGCATTTTATGACTGTTTTGGCTCATAGGTGACCTAGGTATATAATTTTGGATGTGTTTGGAAATGTTTGATTTGTGGAGAACCGGTTCTATAGTCATTCATGGGACGCCATGGTGACTGCTGTTGTCGGTAGGTTATACCTTGGAGCCTAAAAGATACTCATGCTAAAAGATACTCATGCTATTTTATTATATTCTGGATTGAAACTGTACTTGGATTTGTTCACTATGCTTTAGCATACTATGTTTTGAAATGATTTGATCTGTTTGGATATGTTTTGGACATACTTTTGAGCCTAAAAGATACTCATGCTAAAAGATACTCATGCTATTTTATTAAATTCCAAGTGATTTCTACTTGAAATCCAAGCTATGCTTTAGCATACTATGTTTTGAAATGATTGGATCTTTTTGGCTAAAAAGATCCAAAGCATTACAAAACATCGTAATGCTTTTGGAAAACATAGCCAATGTTTTGGACATGGACGTTTTAATTGCATGATACATTTTAGACCCTACTTATGATTATGGTTTATTGACGTTTAAATGGCATGAGACATTTTAGAAACCCTTTATGACTATGGTTTTCGCAAATGTTATTATCTTTATGTTTTCTTTGTATCGAAACACTTGGCCCCATTTGAAGAGCTTTTATGATATCCACGAGCTAGTTATGCTCACCCCACGTGATTACAATTTTGATTAGGTGCTCGTTTTGGACTCTCCATCGTTAGCGGCTTTAGATTTTCTCATTCCACATTAATGGTAGGACTGCGGATAATCTTCCAAGCTTCTCTTTTGTTTGGAGAGGGGTAGTGTATTAGATAGGTTTTGTATTTATGAACTTTATTTTTATTGTAGCATCTTTTGTACTAAAAAGGAATTTTGTAATTCGTATTTTTTGTGTAAAATGAAATATTCGGTTTTATAGTTAAGAAATGGTTTGATGGTTCTATTACATTGCGGTTAAGTTTGTTGCTCTGTTCGTTTGTGCCTTGAGCTTTGGGCCGGTGTCCCATTAGCGCGGCGTGTTACGGTCCCGTTTTGGGGCGTGACATTTAGTGGTATCAGAGCATAGGTGTGAATCCTAAGTCTAGTAATAAGCATTCGATGAGTCTTTCGAGGTTTAAATCGATGTGCTCGGGCTTAGAATTATAATAGATTCTGTTTTGTTCGCGGCATTAATTATCTGTGGAATTCTTTGACTGAGTTAATTGATAAAACTTGTTTTGGGGAGGTTTTGGGAGGTCCTTGCTTATGTAATTTTTGTTGTACCTCTTTTGTTGAATCTTGAAGAGTTATTCTTTGCTCATGATTCCGTCTTTGACTCTTATCAGCTAGTATGCCGCCTAGGACGCGTTTTGGTTCTAGAGGTCGCGGTAGAGGCTCGGCACCTGTCTCTTATACACATCTAGATGTGTATAAGAGACAGCCAAATCCTGTAGTCGAGTCGCCAGAGAGTGTTACTAGGCTGCGGTCTACCCTAGGGACGAGGCGGGCCACGACCTCCTCAGGAC
Organism: Cinchona pubescens; assembly: GCA_025175665.1. Classification (NCBI taxonomy): domain Eukaryota; kingdom Viridiplantae; phylum Streptophyta; class Magnoliopsida; order Gentianales; family Rubiaceae; genus Cinchona; species Cinchona pubescens. The sequence continues at coordinate 1,056,750 of JANKKI010000032.1, forward strand.
CACCTAATAATTAACCGCCTCCAGCGGTGGTAATGTGCCACAAACTTCGACAGCTCAAAACGCTGAGCGACCTCCCGTTGCTCCACCACCTCCACCACCGCGTACCGACATTCCATCCCTGTTTCAGACGCTCAAGAAGGCCGGGCTACCTACGTTTGATGGGGCTCCGGATCCGCTTAAGGCGGAGTCATGAATGGGCGAGATAAAATAGCTTGGTCCCGATTTCATATGTAATAATTCCAAAACATTGTATTCCTTTCTTGGTTCTTGAGGCGGCCAAGTGGTGGGTGATTGAGGCTACGTTGCCACACCGAGACTGTGACTTGGGAGATATTCCTGGAGCAGGTTTCTAGCTCATTACTTTCCCCGTCCATCGAGCTCAAGATGAACGAGTTTTATCAGCAGCGAGATCGGTCCGTGGTGATGCATTCCAGCAGAGGCTTAGAGTATGTTCCCGCTGTCCGGCGTGACGAGTATGTCCCTCAAATTCGGTATTACAGCTAGATTAGGAGATAATAAGCTCAGTTTTCCAGAAAAACCGAAAAACTTCGCCTCTCCCTAGGCTATAATTAGGATATCATCCTGATGTGTATAAGAGATCAGATGTGTATCAGAGACAGGTCCACGACTCTCACGCCACCCGACTAGCCGACCATTTCGGTCTCGGCCTCGGTCTCGCCACAATAAATTTTGACAGGACTTTAGCACCTCCCGGGAGTAGGAGGGTCCGTCGAGTTCTTCGTTTCTTGATTGGGAGCCAGCCTCGAGATCTCGACGGTTTCGTCGCCGCCATGCCGGTCTTGTGGTCGACTACACTCTGGGGAGTGTTATTGGAGGACTGGAGCTTGCTTTAATTGTGGCGAGCACGGTCATTTGATCAGAGATTGTCCTAAGTGTGCACCAAATCGAGGCGGACTAGTGGAGTGCGAGGTGGTAGGACAAGAGGCGAGGACTCGGGCGAGGTGCATGCGTTGAGTCAATCGGACCGATTCAGCTTGCGTACGATCTTAGTGAATTCCATACCTGCTTATGTTTTATTTGATCTATGTGGGGCATCGCATTCATTTGTAGCTACACATCTTAGATGTCTGTCCGATAAACCTAGATGGTTATAAGATCCTCTATAGATAGTTCATCACTAGCCACAGGTTTTGGAGTCTAGGATTGTTTTGAAAGGTTGTCGGTTAGAGTTTTCTTATAGGAAGTAAAGAGGCTGACCTTATTCAGTTACCGATGATCGACTTTGATTTGATTTTGGGTTTGGATTGGTTGGCGGCTAATGGTGCGACGATTGATTGTAAAGAGAGGTGTGTGATGTTTCAGATGCCTGGTTTAGATACGGTGATTTTTCGTGGGAATGAAAAGAAGCCCAAGAGTAGGATTCCGATTTTATCAGTAGTGAAGGCGTTTAAGGCCTTAGATAGGGGTTGTGAGAGCTATTTGGCTTATGTGATAGACTCTGATAAAGTAGAGCCAGACATTGGTGAATAAACTAACCCCTATCGTGAAGGTGCAATGCCGAATCATTCTGAGCGAGAAGAGGTCTGGGAGCTTGGGCGAGAGCCTCATGAGATCGAAGTATCCAGCTTTGTTTGCTTCGTGATTTCGTAAGTTTCGAGGACGAAACTTTGTTTAAGGGGGGTAGAATGTGAAACCCAGTATTTTAATAGTCTTGTTCTTTGATTTTAACTGGTTTAAAATGTTTTCATATTATAAATAGTCATAAAGTACTTCAACTTATTCGTTTTCAATTCGGCAAATTTTTCGATTTACGCGATTTCGACATCATGGGTTAACGGGTTAAATATTGGACTAAGTGTAATTAGTGCATTGTGGTGTGTAAGTGTTGTATGATGGCTGATTATTCAGAAAAAAAAATGTTAAGTTAGTAGCAAAAAAATTAGTTTTTGGGTCAAATAGTCAACTTGGAGACTATTAGGTCAAATGGGTACTATTTGGGTCAACTTTGGAATTTGTTTTAAGTCTTCTTCTTGCTTGTTTCTTCCTCATTTTTCTCCAGCAGCTGGCCGAAATTTCTTCTCCATTTTTCCCCAAAAATTTTCTTTGCCATGGATTTCAAGTAGAAATCACTTGGAAGGTAAGATTTTATATATTTTAGCATTTATGGCTTATGGGCTTTATGATTTAAGCTTTAATTTCAAGTTTTGAAGGATTCTTTATGGCTGAAAATAAACACTCTTTGCAGCCTTATAAGTTATGATTTATGTATGTTATGGGTTGTTTTTAGTGTTTTGGAGGTTGGGAAGTGATTGGGGTTGATTTTTAACAACTTTCCATGGTTAGATTACAAATTTTAAGATTATGAGTTAGGGTTTTGTCTTCCATATGTGACCTAGAGTGTTATGCTATGAATGCTTATGTCTATGCACATAATGATGTTTTAAGAGTGTTTTAAGGTTAGTTTGGATAGGAATTGAGACTTGAAACCAAGTGGAATTGATTTCCCTTCATTTTGTAAGTAAGCGGAAGTTTGGCGCAACTAGGATAATTTGTATAATTGGTTATGTTTAAAGGGTCTTTAATGATCTTTTGATGGTTTTAAGTGTTTCCTTGGTAGTGGGATGGTTAGGAAGCATGTTTGAATCATGCGTGTGGCTAATAGGTAAAATTTTCAGTTTGGTACTAACATCTAGAATTCCAACCATAGGTTGTTGCTCTAATGTTGTAATAGAGTTAGTGGTTATGGAGTATGGATTGTTGTGGAATGCTATTGATATAGTCCCGGCTATTGCTCCGGTGAATCTTTCCGTTTATGGATTTTGTTGGTTGAATATGTTGTTTTGAGTTGGGTTGTAACCAAGGTCCCTTGAATACCTTGGAAATGGATTTTTTGTTGGTTGAATATGTTGTTTTGAGTTGGGTTGGAATTGGATGTAGGCAGGGAGGATAGCCTAATTATAGCCTAGGGAGAGGCGAAGTTTTTCGGTTTTTCTGGAAAACTGAGCTTATTATCTCCTAATCTAGCTGTAATACCGAATTTGAGGGATTAACTAAGTGTTTTGACTGGGGTTTTAGCTTGTCGAAGTTGGTCAGAATTTGTGAAAATGTCATTTTTGCCGTCAAGATGTGATCTTGTGCTCTTATGCTTTGATAGGTGGGTAACATAGATTCTCTTCCACTTGTATTTTGTTTAACGACTTTCGAAATATGTTTGGATGGATTTTAAAATGTGTATGATATTTGGAACTGCACTTTTACAATGTTTTGGAATTATTACATATGAAATCGGGACCAAGCTATTTTATGTTAATCAAATGATATGTTTGTAAACTCTTTTGATATGAAAGCATTTTATGACTGTTTTGGCTCATAGGTGACCTAGGTATATAATTTTGGATGTGTTTGGAAATGTTTGATTTGTGGAGAACCGGTTCTATAGTCATTCATGGGACGCCATGGTGATATGCTGTGAATGTGACTGAACTAGGTTTGCCTCGCTTGAGGGCTCTTGTGAATGGGATAACTTGACCTCTCGGTCAGACTAGTAGACCTGTCTCCCAGCTGGAGGTCTAGAAGGTTATACCTTGGAGCCTAAAAGATACTCATGCTAAAAGATACTCATGCTATTTTATTAAATTCTGGATTGAAACTGTACTTGGATTTGTTCACTATGCTTTAGCATACTATGTTTTGAAATGATTTGATCTGTTTGGATATGTTTTGGACATACTTTTGAGCCTAAAAGATACTCATGCTAAAAGATACTCATGCTATTTTATTAAATTCCGGATTGAAACTGTACTTGGATTTGTTAGCTATGCTTTAGCATACTATATTTTGAAATGATTGGATCTTTTTGGCTATGTTTTGGAAAAGCATACGATGTTTTGTAATGAGTATAAACATAGTATGCTAGTATCTTTTAGCATCCTATCTTTTAGGCACATCTACATTTTCCAAACTACTTATGATTATGGTTTATTGACGTTTAAATGGCATGAGACATTTTTAAATTTTAGAAACTGCTTTATGACTATGGTTTTCGCAAATGTTATTATCTTTATGTTTTCTTTGTATCGAAACACTTGGCCCCATTTGAAGAGCTTTTATGATATCCACTGAGCTAGTTATGCTCACCCCACGTGATTACAATTTTTCAGATTAGGTGCTCGTTTTGGACTCTCCACCGCGTTAGCAGCTTTAGACCTAATCCAGCTGTCCTTATACACATCTAGACCCTGTCTCTTAGACAGATAAAAGATTTGTATAAGAGACAGGTATATAGATTAAATACTTTTAACCTATTTCTGAAGCATTTTTATTGTAGCATCTTTTGTACTAATGTAAAATTTTGTAAATCGTAAATGTGTGTAAGATGTGTCTTATACCACAACATAGTTATGTGGTTTGATGGTTCTACACAATTGCGGTTAAGTTTGTTGCTCTGTTCGTTTGTGCCTTGAGCTTTGGGCCTGTGTCCCATTAGCGCGGCGTGTTACGGTCCCGTTTTTGGGGCGTGACCACAATTTTTGTGCTTAGAAATTCTTCCAACATATTTGTTCCTTATTGAACTTTTATTCAATGGGTGTTTTATTGACTAGTGAGCAAGTGATATCCACTTTCATGAGTAGAGAGTTAACACTTCCATGATTATGATTTGTGATTGCTTACAAATATTTTTTTTATATCCTTGTTGAATTCATATCTCTTCTTTCTTAGTTTTTCCTTTGTAACAACAATTGACATGTTCAAGAAAGTTAATCTGATTGAATGTATTTATGTGTTTGTTTTACTTGGGATGAGTAAAATTTCAAGTTGATTAGTGTGTTAACTCTCTAGAAGATAGTTATTTAGATATACTTTAGCTTGGGTTTTAATCGGTTTTCAAGAGTTTGTCTTCCATAACTAAGGGATGTTTTGGTAATTTTAGAATTTTAGTATCAAAATATTGTTTTAGTGTTTTATGTTTAAATACACTTATTTATGTGTTTAATTGTACTTTATAGGTTTAGGATCAATCAGTAAGAGTCAAATGGGATGAAAACGAAGCAAAATACAGCAAAATGGTAGACATTGGAGACCAAGTCCCAGGCTAGGATGTGCCTGGGAGGTTTGAGCCATACCCAGGGGCTGTGTCCCAGGCACAGGTGTTCTTAGGAGAGCTGAGCCGCGACTAGGCTGCAAGCTAAAAATGAGAAAATGCAAGTTTTGGTTGTTTACGGCTTCGTAGGGACATTTTTTAGATCCAAACAAGTAAAATCCTAACTAAGGCTATAAATAAGTGTCTTAAGGCATTATTAACTTATAGGAGATAGCATAGATTATAATTAGGTCGGTTATATCACAGAGTAGCCGTCTGGAGAAAATCATCAGGAAGAGCAAGACCACCATACCAAGAGGAGAATCCATACGGAGGAGGCGCAAGGATTGAGATGGTTTCTAACTTAAGGACTCCTACACAGTTTCTAGTTGAAAAGAAAGACGGCCACTTTGAAGGAATGTTAGAGACAACTAGATCATTGAGCGTGAATAATGAAGAATGAAAACCTCTTGGAGTACAATTGTCAGCAACAAAATCATTGAACACTTGTTTGGAAGCACCACCGGCCTATCTTGGGCATGAATGTGGAGTGACCCCGATGTTTTACAAAGAGATACTATTCGGAGTGTTTGTGGGGAAAGAGCCTATTCAAGAGGTAGGAGAGCGGGGTAGTTACTAGAAGGATTTAAGGAGATTATGTCTACATATGCCAGAGTCTCAGCTTTCCTTGGAAACTTCTGATGCTCAAAGCAATAGAGCACATTTTCGAAGGACTATGGCATCCTCGGCAAGCTTCCTTGGCTTTACTAGGAGGGAGTTTTGATAACCCTAAAAAATTAGGGTTATTGCTACTATTTTTCGTATGATTTTTGCACTAGTTTCAGCGCTTTTAAGTTTTATGTGTTTTTTTTCATTTATTTATATTTCCATTTGTTAATAAATGTTTAGTGTAGTGTTCAAGTATTAATTTGATGTTATTTAACTTAAACTGATGTTTGTATTTGTTTAGAATTGTGTTTAGGTTGTTTACCTAATTCCCCTGGGAATTAGAGTTCTTTGTGCATTCTTATTTGTCTTTTGTGTATAGTTTTAGGAAGTGTTTAAGTGTTATTTTAGTATTATATTATAGATATTAATCTATGTTTTCGTTCTAGGGTCCTGTAGGAATAAATAGTGTGTCAATCAGATGTTGGACAAAAATTTTAGAGGCAAAATAGCAAAACCGCGCATAACTATTGGGGGCCATTCGCTGAGAGTGAATGAAACAAGCCTATTTGCTCACTATCAATGAAACAAAAAGATCCATATGCACTGACATTGAGTCCATTCGGTAAGAGCGATCCATGTTAGGCTGCTACGCAATGTTTATAAATTTTAAAGTTCCGGGTGTCCATTTTGGACCTGTTTGAATGCAGTTCGAAGTTTATTCATAACCCTACAATTTGTAACTCTTAGAAACTATAAATAAGGGTCTCTTTGACCTTAAAATAAGTTCTATTTCAACTTCCCTTCGGAGGTCTAACTACAAGATTAGACTAGGGATTTCTTCCTTTTTTCAAGAAGAGTTGAAGAAGAGGTTCAAAATTCACAACTTTGGACCAAGTGTCGCATCCCCCCCCACAACCCGCGGTCTGGCCTGCACCCTTGGGACCGGCACCGTCGCCAATGTGGTGCTCGTGAAATAGGTGATTAAATGCAAAAGTCTTATTTACTATTACAAACATAAATTACCTACTTACTATTACCAATTTAAATGAATCACCTATTTACTATTACATAACGGGGCTTTAAATGCGACTATGAATTGTACAAAAATAATCTAAGCTAGGGAACACAGGATTGGAGTCGCCACCGGTGTGTTGGTGCGGGACACAAAAATACATCAAAATTTAAAGAAAAAAATAAACCCTAGTCTAGATTGACTCATGGTCCACGTAATTCAAAAAACATGAGTTCGGGAAACCTGTTGTAAAATGGGAAGGTTTGGGATAGATTTGCATTTCCCTCGGCACCCACTTTACCCGGCGTTGGCACCGGTTGCATGATTTTATCGAATTACGTGGACCATTAGTATTCATTATTGCCGACTTTGTAGCGTACGTGTGCTTAAGATAGTTTAAAAGTAATAAAAATATATACATATTAATGAGGATATGAAAATAAATGATAAAAAAATATTCAGGTAAATTTAGCCCGGGGTCCAATTTCAAGTTGCATGACATTTAGCTTGTAGTGCCCTTTAACTTCAAGAGGCAAAACAGTCGTTTGTCATGCACGCCAGAGTTTACTTCTACTAGAGATTTTATATTATTGTGTATGTTATAAGTTCACAGACTAAATTGAGTTAAATTCAAATATTTAATGCCTAGTCGTGCAACTAAACAAAATTTGAGGACAGAAGAGTAAATTCACATCATTTAACTTAAGTAAGAAATTTTTTATTTAAGACTTTTGCATTTACCAACAAACATAAAAATAAAGCACAAATCATCACAAAAGAAACTAACCGAAAAATATGTGCAAAATCAGAGCCTATTTGCAATTTCTCTTATAATACTCATAAGGGCAAAACGGTAATTTCACAATCAAAGGGTAATTAAACATATTAAAATGTCAAACAAAAATCAAATTAAAGTTTGGTGGTTATTGTCATTAAAAAAATTAACTTAGAAGAAATTTAAAAAATAAAAAAAAATAAAAAAAATGAAAATTAAGTCATAAATAATGTAAAAATAGTAAGATAAGCATTTTGTCACCAAAACAATCGATTCAAAAGCTCATTTAACTCACCTCAACCTCAGGAATGTGGTGGAATTGGTTATGCTTGGCTTGGAGTGCGTTTGAGCCGAATTTACTTTCGGCACCTCCAAGTTTCCGGTTGATGAACCGGCCTTCTTCCACCACGTTTTTCACCCACCAGATGAACTATTTTGCTTGAGCTTTACAAAGAGAAGTTGTAGTCCCAGGTACCCTCTACAACTTTTTTTTCTTTCAGTTTAGTCTAATTCCTCTTTGATCGCTTGGAATCTTGGCTCAAAGTCGGCTGTTTGGAAAATTTTCCAGAAGATCTTAGAAAAATTTCTATTTTTTTTCTGCAGATTTTCTTGGCCACGAGCCTGATTATACCACATTTTTTACCCTCCAACTGAATGATTTTGCTTGATATTTACAAAGAGAAGTTGTAGTTTCAGGTAACGTATACAACTTTTATTCTTTGAGTTTAGTCTAATTACTTTTCGATCGTTTGAAATTTTCGCTCAAAGTTGGCTGTCTGAAAAATTTTCCGGACTTACAAAATTTCTCCTTGAAAAGCAGATTTTCTTGGCCACCAGCCTGATTATACCTGTTTTTGACACATCAGTGATTACCACGCATTTTTTCTTGATCAGAAAAGTCTCTTTGTAGTTCCAAAGGTACTCTCTACAACTTTTCTTCTTTGAGTTTAGTCTAATTACTTTATGATCGTTTGAAATTTTCGCATCAAAGTTGGCTGTCTAGAAAATTTTCCAGACTTCGAAAAATTTCTCTCTTTTCTTTTCTGCAGAAATTTCGTCCCCCTTCTTTAGACTGATTTTTTTGCTCTTTAAAGAGGTGGATTGAGTGTAAAAATGGTCAAAGACCATTCCTTGTCATGTTGGGAGTATGCGGCATCTGAAATTTGGTGAGAATTGGTGAAAAAACGCAGAGAAAAATGGGGCCAAAACAGCTCTGTCGAGCTGACTGTTCGGCGCGTGAACAGTATGCGTGGTACTGTTCACGCGCTTCTTTTTTTTTTAATAAATTTTTTTTTTTTTTTTTTTGAAAAATCTAAAAACTTAATAATTTTAAAACTCATTCTTTGTATTTCAAAAATGCATAAAACACATAATAATTAATGTGTATAAGACAAATTAAGAGGGAATTAAACGATAAATTAAGAGGAAATCAAAGAGCGGGTTAAAAAGAAATTAAAAGGGAAATTAAAAAAAAAATTGAGAGTCAAATTAAAAGGAAAATAGGGGAGAACTTAAAGGACAAAAATAAGTGTCTACAACTTGCCCCTCTTTGCCAGAGTGTCGAAGAGGATCGAAGAAACTCTAGGCAAAGATTGTAGACACCGCATGACTGCCCCGATGATTCCAATCATGCAACAAAATTTGCCACATGTCAACATTAATCTCATGAGGTCATGGAAGAGGAAATTCACCATATTGACAAACACACCGGGGAGATTAGGTCTATCTATTCATCCAGAGCGGAAAAGTTTTCATTGGGGGAAAGAAGTGAATAAAAAGACGCCTAGTGAAATGAACCATAAGAGACATAAATGAAACTTGGAAACAAGAATGAAATCCCGATCTGGTGTTTATCGGGAACACAGGAACTTAGAATGAAACGTAACTGTGAATGACAAAGAAAACTAACTTGCCATAACATGCAAATGCCACTGGTGATGAAACTCAGCAAACAATGTGAATTAAAAGCCCGACTTTGTATCATCAAGGCAAGGGTATGTATACACAAATGAACACCCGACTTTATGTCATCGGGGTAAAGACATGTCAATTAAAATGAAAACCCGACTTTGTGTCATCGAGATAACAAGAGTGAAATGAAAACCCGAACCGTGAGTTTGTGGGGGAACACAAATGCAAACCTGAAATTCATTTATCAGGTTAATGAAGATGGAAATGAGAACCCGAAATTCGTTTATCGGGTGAAAATGCAAACCTGAAATTCGTTTACAGGTTAATGGAGATGGAATGAAAATGCAAACCTGAAATTCATTTATCAGGTTAATGAAGATGGAAATGAGAACCCGAAATTCGTTTATCGGGTGAAAATGCAAACCTGAAATTCATTTATCAGGTTAATGGAGATGGAAATGAGAACCCAAAATTCGTTTATCGGGTGAAGATGCAAACCTGAAATTCGTTTATCAGGTTAATGAAGATGGAAATGAGAACCCGAAATTTGTTTATCGGGTGAAAATGCAAACCTGAAATTCGTTTATCAGGTTAATTGGAGATGGAAATGAGAACCCAAAATTCGTTTATCATCTAGATGTGTATGCAAACCTGAAATTCGTTTATCAAGTTAATGGAGATGGAAATGAGAACCCAAAATTTGTTTATCGGGTGAAGATGCAAATCTGAAATTCGTTTATCAGGTTAATGAAGATGGAAATGAGAACCTGAAATTGGTTTATCAGGTGAAAATGCAAACCTGAAATTCGTTTATCAGGTTAATGGAGATGGAAATGGGAACCCTAAATTCTTTTATAGGGTGTAAATGCAAACCATTAAATTCGTTTATCAGGTTAATGGAGATGGAAATGAGAATAAAAATTCGTTTATCGGGTGATGCAGAAATACAAACCTGAAAACGTTTATCAGGTTAATGAAAATGGAAACCCGAAATTCACATATTGGGGATGAAAATGCAAACCTGAAATTCGTTTATCAGGTTAATAGAATGGAAACCCGAAATTCGTTTATCGGGGATGAAAATACAAATCTGAAATTCGTTTATCAGGTTATAAAAATGGAAATGAGAACCCAAAATTCGTTTATCGGGTGAAAATGTAAACCTAAAATTTGTTTATCAGGTTAATGAAAAATGGAAATGAGAACCCGAAATTCGTTTATCGGGTAATGCAGAAATGCAAACCTGAAATTCGTTTATCAGGTTAATAGAATGGAAACCCGAAATTCGTTTATCGGGGATGCAAAGGCAAACTTGAAATTCATTTATCAGGTTAATAGAATGGAAACCCGAAATTCGTTTATCGGGGCTGAAAATGAAAACTTGAAATTCGTTTATCAGGTTATGAAAATGAACATGAGAACCCGAAATTCGTTTATCGGGTGAAAATGCAAACCTAAAATTCGTTTATCAGGTTAATAAAAAATGGAAATGAGAACCCGAAATTTGTTTATCGAGTGAAAATGTAAACCTTAAATTTTTTTATCAGGTTAATGGAGATGGAAATGAGAACCAGCAATTCATTTATCGGGTGATCAAATGAAATGCAAACCTGAAATTCGTTTATCGGGTCCCAACATGACAAGGAATCGTTTATCAGGTTATCCACCACGCCTGTTTCTACACACACGTCTATCAGGTGAAATTGCAAACCTGAAATTCGTTTATCAGGTTAATGAAAAATGGAAATGAGAACCCGAAATTCGTTTATCGGGTAAAATGCAATAAGTATGATACATACTTGGAGCCATGTCATTGGGCTTACCCATGAAATGAAGTGTAAAAGGCAATTAGTAGTTAACCCTAATCATGACTGGATTGTAAACTGGGACATTAAGCCTTAAACGGTAAATGACAACATTATTTAAACTGAGAGGTTTGACTGGGAACTCGGTGTATCATCTCCCAAATGGCGATCACCTGTGAGTTTGATTGCTTCATTAGGGGTTGGCGTGAATCACCCCTTTCAAAATGCGAAGAAAGACCGTTGGGTATCAAGACTGCTCTCAGGATTAGTGTATCCCTTGTTGTTTATGAAGGATATCCAATCAATAAAAATTTGTCCCAGTGTCGTGTATTTTAGCATCCATTTTATTTTCATGTACCTGCAGGTACTCAAAACAATGCGATATCAAGCAAAGAAAACTCGAATTGGTCAGTGCCAACATACGAAATGTCAATCTTAGCAAACATTTCTATAAGCAAGGTGACCGAGCTCGCTAAGAGCTGCCTACGTATCCCTCCACAGGAATCAGGTCGAACGTAGTTCAATTAAACAGATGGTTTTCACATATTTGACAACTAAAATATCAACAACAAGAAGAACAACTACAAACAAACTAAATGGCAGCATGTGAGTTTGATAGAAGTACATGAATAAATAATACAGGCACATGGGAGCAATCTTAGTAAAAATCGTTCCATCACTGTATTAACACCACTTTGACTTTCATTCCAAGTGATTTGGACCCGATCAGGCAATGCTTTGGATCCATCGGATAGGTGCCTTTTAAAGGCCAATGACTGTTTGAGAGATCGACACAGAGACAACCAATAAGCCTAAGGGCACTGGGTAACAGTTGAACACTTTAGCCCTCGGACCTTGGACCCAGATATGTTCATCAACCAGATTTTGACCCGATTTGCTCAGTTTACCCCTTCCTCAGCGCCTTTTCAGGTTTTCACTACGGTTTCCCTCCCCTTATATATATATATTTTTTTTTTTATTTATTTATTTTTTTTTTGCATTTTTTTTTTCGCACACTCTCCTTTTGCCTAGGCTGCCCCGTAGGGTTTTCAACCAAGCCTCTCTTTTGCTAAACGGTAAGGTGTGGGAGTAAACGGAAGACGTTTGGCTAAGTAATAGCCTTTTCCAATGCATACGAACTTTAGTTTTCAAAGTTTTGCGGCATCAGTAAGGGTGCCTTCCCTGTAATTGGGATAGACATGTTAACATCAACTGCCGAGACCAGCACAAACTGCTCCCTTTAAACCTATGCAGAACTTAGGATAGTTAGGGTCAAAATGGGTTAAGTCGTGTGATTGGTAAAGATTGGGATTATCTTAACAAAAACTTGCCCCAGTTTAAGATCGGCGCTTTGGTTGGTTGGAAAGAACATAGCTACAAGGGATGGAAGAGCGGGTTTGTGATTTGAGGAAAACTGGTTATGTCCCTTATCTAAAAGAATTGCCCCAGTTTTGGACCAAGAGTCTTACTTGAAGGCAACTGACTGAACTGGGGAAATAGATTCAAAAAAATTGCCCCAGTTTTATTATAACAAACTGAGTTTTGTTGGGCATTTGTTTTGGTCAACCTCTCAAACTTTTTTTTTTTTTTTTGTTTTTTTTTTACCACCCAAAACAACAATTTGCCCCAACATTGCAAATGAGTTCAGTTCCAATTTGTTTTTACATCAAAGGATAGGGACAAAGCATAATTGAAAATGAAAGATAGGCAAATAAAGAGAAGAGATATAAAAGAATTTATAGTCCGGATATGGGTGAAAAGAGAAAGAAAATAACAGGTGGAATTCTATCCGACGTTCTAAGATGAAAAACTTTTTGACCATGTCCGCATTTATCGGTTGGGGGAAAACCTATCCATCCATCTCCGTAAGGATAAGAGCTCCTCTCGATAATACTTTGTGTACAATGAATGGACCCTGCCAGTTAGGAGCAAACTTGACCTTTGCTTCATCCTGTATTGGCAATATGCGTTTCAAGACAAGATCGCCAGCCTGAAAATGTCTGGGCTTGACTTTCTTGTTGTAAGCTCGGGCCATCCTCCGTTGATAACATTGGCCATGACACACAGCTGTTAGCCGTCTTTCATCAATGAGTGCAAGCTGTTCATGTCTGAGCCGAACCCATTCTGCATCTTCCAACTCAGTTTCCATAAGAATGCGTAGAGAAGGGATCTCTACTTCCACTAGCAAAACAGCTTCCATTCCGTACATGAGGGAGTAAGGCGTTGCCCCAGAGATGTCCTGATGGCCGTAATTTGCCGCTCTAGACCCCGGATGCAGATGGTTACTTTTAATGCCAAGAACCTGAACAATGACATGGATGGTATAATGTCTCTTAAGATTACACATAGCTGCTTCAACTGCCCCATTCATTTTTGGCCTGTATATGGTGGAATTTCATGCTTAATCTTGAATTGGGCACAAAGACCATCTACCATGTCATTGTTCAGGTTCTTGGCATTATCGGTAACCAATGTATCCGGGATCCCAAAGCGGCAAATGATGTTCTTTCGGATGAACTCCGCCACTACCTTTTTTGTTACGTGCTTGTAGGATTCAGCCTCGACCCACTTAGTGAAATACCAATTGCTCCTAGAATGAAGCGATGACCATTAGATCTTTGTGGCGGCTCGATCAATCCAATGACGTCCATTCCCCAAATTGAACAGGGCCATGGAGGAGTGATGTTGTGCAAGTCAGTTGTTGCTGCCCTTATCTCATCCCCGTGCATTTTGCACTTAACACACCTGCGGACAAATTCGATGCGAATCATGCTCCATAATAAGCCAGAAATAGCCTGCTCTCATTATCTTCTTAGCTAATAAGTGCCCGTTCATGTGTGGCCCACAAACTCCCCTATGAACATCCTCCATAATGTAAGCGGCCTCTCTCTGCTTGATATCTAGCATTGTTTTGAGTCTGTCTCTTATATAAAGTACATTGCCATTTAAAAAGAACTTGATTGACATTAGGCGTAGGCACTTCTTATCCGAAGTACTAGCCCCTAGAGGATAGCTACCTTTTTCCAGAAACTCCTTGATATCATGAAACCAAGGAAGTCCATCAGATTCTACCTCAAAAGTGCAACAGTACCCTGGCTTTTCCAGCACCTGAATGGTAATGGGTTCTATCACTGTGCCGTCTGGATGGCTGATCATTGAAGATAAGGTAGCCAGAGCATCGGCAAATACATTCCTGGATCGGGGTATGTGAGTGAATTCCAAAGCATCAAATTGTCGACCTAGTTTGAGAATACTACAGTGATATATCATGATTTTAGGAATCCTTGGTTACCCACAGCCCTAGTGTCTGATGGAAGAGCAAATCTGATTACTAAAGCAAGTACAATCATGATACCCATGTCCAATGCCATTTTCGGACCAAGTATGCAAGCCTCATACTCGCCATGTTGTTCGTACACAAAACAGAATTTGGCTGTTGCTGGGAAGTTAGGCCTCTGGTGATATCAAAACTGCTCCTATGCCTGCACCGAAAGTGTTGGATGCACCATCAAAGAATAGCCTCCAATGTGGACATTCATCTTTCATGTCTTCGACAGTGCCAATGAATAAGATGTCTTCTCGTCCGGAAAGTATGTGTGCAAGGGTTGATATTCATTCTCCCTTGGGTTCTCAGCAAGATGATCCGCTATTGCTTGTCCTTTGATAGCCTTTTGAGTAGTGAAGATGATATCGAATTCTGCTAACAACATCTGCCATCTAGCCAAGCGTCCAGTCGGTATAGGCTTCTCTAACAGATAGCGAAGGGAATCAAACTTGTCTAAAATGAGATAAGTGGTATGACCCAGTAGATAATGCCTTAGCCGTTGGGAGGTCCAAACCAATGCACAGCATGTTCGCTCCAAAAAAGAATAATTGGCTTCATTGACTGTAAACTTCTTACTTAGATAATAGATAGCCTGCTCTTTTCTGCCCGAATCGTCATGCTGCCCCAAGACACAACCCATGGATCCATTCAAAATTGACAGATACATGATTAATGGCTTCCCTGGCTTTGGGGGGACCAACACAGGAGGGTTCAAAAGATAATCTTTGATTTTGTCAAAAGCCTGTTGACAGTCATCATCCAGTACATCGGTGCATTTTTTCTGAAGCCACTTTTGAACCAAAGGTTCACAAGTCTGTGTCTTAAAGCAATGAAGCGACCAATGAAATTGATTTTTCCCAGGAAACTTTTTACGTCCTTCTGAGTCTTTGGCGCAAACATATCATAGATAGCTTTGATCTTTGCTGGGTCTATCTCAATTCCCCGCTTACTGATAATGAAATCCAATAAACTGCTCTTTCTGGAATGAGCTCCAAAGGCGCACTTTGCTGGGTTCAACTTCAGATTATATCTCCTCATCCTCTCAAATACCTTCTTAAGATTGGTCAAGTGATCCTCAGCCTTCTTGGATTTGATAATGATGTCATCGACGTAGACCTCCATCTCTGTGTATCATGTCATGAAACAAGGTGGTCATAGTGCGTTGATATGTTGCACCAGCATTCTTGAGTCCAAATACCATAACATATGTAGCACTATGTCCCCCAAGGAGTAATGAATGATACACAGAGATGGCTGTCTCTTATACACATCTAGATGTGTATAAGAGACAGCCTAATGCACAGCTCCCATGGCAAAGGCTTGTAAAGAGTTAGCTGTGTTTAGTCTGTCTCTTATACACATCTAGATGCCTTGTATAAGTCTCGATAGTCGACGCAAACTCTAACCTCCCCAGCCTTCTTCGGTACTGGCACCATATTGGAAAGCCAAATAGGATACCGGGATACAATGATAATTGTGGCATTCTGGTGAAACTACTTGATGATTTGTTCTTTGATCTTTAAGCTCATTTTCGGCTTAAACTTCCTTGGCTTCTGCTTTACAGGCGGGCATTTAGGATCGGTAGGGAGTTTGTGAACCACGACATCTGTTGAAATGCCAGGCATATCATCATAAGACCATGCAAAGACGTCTTGGAACAAAATCAAAAATTCTATCATCTCTTTCCTCTGCCCTCTAGTCAAATGTATGCTGATTTTAACCTCTCTTACGTCCGTGTCTGTCCCAATGTTTACCATTTCTGTTTCTTCCAAGTTCGGCTTTGGTTTTTCCTCGTGTCGCCCGAATTCATTTTCAATGTCACTCTCGTCCTCACCACTCTCAGACTGTGTAAAATCAGGGTCGGGTGTGATATCGAAATTGCACTCATCGATCTCATAAACTGTAGTATCCGAAGGATCAAAAGCATTGATTTTGGGCCATCTGGGAGAAAATAAAGCATGAAACAAAATGAGCTAAAACATCTTAAAGAAAAATAGTTTTCTTTAATCGAAGATTTGTACAAGTGATCCTAGAGAACATAAACTTGACATTCATTGGTCATCCTATAAAAATCAATTGTCTTTAGAATTCACCTCCAAAATAGATGAATAAGATGACTGAGGAAGGCAATATCATGATTGTACTTGCTTTACTAATCAAATTATTTTCAAGATTCATCTCCAAAACAGATGAATGAGATGAATCATGAATACAATGCTGTGAATGCACCTACTTCTTAACTAAATGGCATAAACAAAATGACTTAAGAAGTACAAAACATACATACAAAGATGAAATTAAAAGGAGCAAGAACTAAAAACAATATCCTTTCAAATTTACCGAAACTCCCTATGACTTGGTTTCATCAGATGTCCAGTTGTGCAGTTGGTCGATCTCAGCAAATGGTAGCTCAGTGTCATCCTTCTCCATCTGCTCTTGAATAATTGCCCTAACAAATAATTCGGCTACCCCTTGGATAAGATCCTCTTTTTCAGCCTCATCACTGTATCAGGAGCCATAATAGCGGCAGAACGTGAGAAAGTAATCTTAAGAGGTGGAATGACCCTAGGCAATGCTCGACCTTTTTTTTCAGCTCTCTTCAGCTCCTTAATCTCCCTCAGCTGCCTGGCATTCGGGCAAAAACCGAGCCCAAATGTATTCATCTGCGTTGGTAGCTCAATAGGGTGTATTATGCCTTGCAAATTCATCCCCAAACCTTGGCCGATGCGATATCCTCCACGCAGCATTTCCTTTGCAATCATTACACTCGCCTTATCCCAGACAGTTTCATTGATGACTGTTCTCCAGGCCCTCGGCTAACAGAGACCACATCATAAGCTAAGAAAGGCACCGGAGTGTCACTGCTCTCCCAACTTCCTCCTTGACCATCATGGCGTGGTCATCTTCGGCAAATACAAGATGTCACCCTTAAACTTGTAAATGCTGGAGAACCCTTCGATGTAATGATGCAACTCAATAAGGCAGCAGTAATGGATATAGGGCGTCCCAGATGCAAGTCTATATACCCCAAAAATTGGAAGAACCTGGCAAGCGATCTGATGAGCAGTTGGCCCCACTTCCAAAATAAGGTTTATCTCTCCGGTGGCTTGTCTTCGAGCCCTGTCAAACCCTCTGATCACCATGGATGAATTCCTGACCAGGTCATGAGAGATTTCTAGTGTGTATAAGAGACAGGTGATGCTCCCATACAAACTAGATGTGTTAAGAACCATGACCCTAGGCAAATGCCGCCCCTCACATCTAACTGAGATGAATAGAGCCTTGTTGTGGTCGCTCCCTTCAGAAGTTAAGTCATCATCAGAAAAACAAATTTGGTTTGATGCCAGCACACTACCCACTAACCCAGCAAGTTTGTCAGTGGGAATATCACGAGGCACATGAGCCTCACTCAAAATTTTCAAGACTGCCTCCCTGTGTAGCTCGGATGTTAACAATAAGCTAAGCATAGAAATTTGTGAGGGCATCTTATTCAGCTGCTCAACTATTGAATATTCACTTTTTTTGATCATTTCCGTGGAATTATCAACCCTGGGATTCTACCTCAAACGGATCCATGTCTATGATAAAAGGCTCAGATGACTCCAAATCTAAATAAAACGGTTTGGTCTGAGTCATTGTCACTTCTTTGACTGCTCCTTCTTCCTCTTCCGTCTCCACTTCTATACAAACCATCCCAACATGAGGCTCATGCAGTGGCAACGGATTAGTGTTTACTTCAGGAGCCCTTTGTTCCGGCCTCCTAATGATAATCTCACGTGCATCGATCATATCCTGCACCTTGTTCTTCAACGTCCAACAATTAGCCGTGGAATGCCCTGGGGCTCCAGAATGATAGGCCCAGTGGGCATTGGCGTCAATTTCCTCCACCAAACTCCAACCAAGCCAGACCACATGGGATTCAATCTCCTGCTGATCTCAATGCTCATATAGTTGCTCAATGGGCCGCCTAGATTGGTAAAATTGGGGGTGCCGGATGCCATGTGGTCTGGCTTGGTTGGAGTTTGGTGGAGGAAATTTGTTTGGCTGGTTGGGTCTTTGATTGTTTGGGGGTTGTGGTCTTGGATTATAATATGGGAGCTGTGCATTAGGCATGGGCATTTGTACTTGTGTTTGGTATACGGGTTGAGGGTACTATTGAGGTGGTAGTGGAGGTGGTGCATAAAAGGGTTGTGGGTTAGGTCTTTGGTATTGATGAAAATTGCGTGTTGGTTGGCGGTTGGGTTGGTTAAAAATAAAAGTCACTTCCTCTTCCTTCTTGTCAGCCTTCTTGCTCAGGGGTTTCTTAGCCACAGACGTGCACCCTCCATCTTTTCACTACTAACGGTAATCCTCTGAGGGCTTCTTCTTTAAGTTCATCAGAGCAAAACGGTCCGGCTCTAGGTCGCGGTTAAACTCATACTGTTTCACAAATGTATTTGCCAAGTTCGTCCAATTCTGTAATTTTTTGGGTTCAAGCATTAAATACCATGATAACGCATCTCCCTCCAAGCTTCTGGAAAATACCCTCATTGCTATCCGAGGATCGCTTGTCGGATTCCCCAGCAAGTTGCAGAACATTTTAAGGTAAGCTACCGGATCCCCAGTGCCATTGTACTTTGGAAATTCATGGGATCTTAAATTTTGTCGGTAATTGCACTTCGAGGAATAGACATAGATCTTGGTAGTCGATAGCTCCAAATTTATCTGTCCCCTATTGCTGCTTCATGAAACTATCGAACCGCTCCATTCTTTTCAATAGGGCATCATTGCCAGCCGGTACAGGGAGTAGTGGTGGCATTAATTCAGCTTTCCCTCCTGGGGTATACTCAAACTCAAGAGGAGGTGGTGGTGGTGGAACTGGATCTGTCAGTGGTGTCACTGGAGTTGGAGGAGGTTGATTCTGTAGTGGTAGGGGTAGCGGCATCCCCATGCCGGGATAAGATACATATGAGGAGGTAGCATCTCCTGACATCTAGATGGTATAAGGACATAAGTTTGCCTGTACCATTGCATTTCTTGGTTCATACTGGCCATAGCAGCCATCATAGATTCCATCTGTTGCCAGACTAAAGGAGCTGAGTTTTAATCCCCACTGGTCCCTTCCACATCTTTTGCTGGTACGGTGCTCATACTGTCTTCAAATCAAAGTTTACGTGCACGCGAGCGGGTATAAATAGGGCTGCGTTGGGCAGCTATTTTGACACTTAGTACCTTCATATTAAAACATAATAAAAAAAAATTTAGATATATATAAACAAACATAATCATAAGTTTACAGCATAAAACGTTGTTCCTTCTCCAGGAACCCTAAAAACAAAAAAAAAAGCTCTAAAGAGGACGAAGCCCGTTTGAACTTATTCGGCGAGCTCCTTTAGATGGTCTCGTATCTTCATCACTTGCTCCTCGTACCGCAGAAGCTTGCTACGTGCTGATTCAGTAGCCCCATTGTGCATTAGGCGTCCTAGATCATCGGCCATCTTGGTGCATGCCCTCTTTCGATTGTATTCCTGCTCTTGAATACAGGATTGCTGTTCTTAAAATCTTTTGTAAGCTTGCCTGTGCTTATCTAGAGCTATCTCTTTTTTCACTATTTCCTTATCCTTAGCCTCCAATAGTGCGGTCAACCGAGCAACTTCTTCTGAAGGGTCTATTACAGCTTGCGGTTGCCGGCTAAGCAAATGTTCCAGCCATACTTCGTACTGAGGTGTGGTCCTTGAAATTCCACGCTGCTGTGGATAGTGTAACGACTCTTGACATGCACGTCTGGATGCCCACGCTGACAAAATACTTGACTTTTCTGGTATTGATTCGGGCCGTATCCCTTTGTCGAACATAACATTGAACAGATCAGTCGCTGATTTTGGAGGTACTGTCTGAACCATCCCAAACTGACGTAAGACCTGGAAAGACATGTAGGGAACAATGCCTTCATTTCCTATCAAGGGTATGAACGGAAGGCTAGCAGATTGCAGACTTGGTGCATGACAGGGTACCCATTCTAGAACCCACTGTATCTCTGACTCCTTCAATGAAGACAACCAGCGAATGTACTTCTCCTTGTCTTTCAGCAACTTTGCCCGGTTGATGCGTTGATTGTGACTTTGTACCCAATTCACTCTATCCCAGGAAAAATCATGACGAACAATCTTTCGTCACCCCAAATGTTCCATGAACCAGACCTGCAACAAAAGGCTTGAACCCTTGAAAATTTTGACTCCATTCTGACAGTTTGTACAAGCCACCAATATGTCAGCTAGAATAGTAGGGATTATGGTGAGGTCTTGACTACCGATGCCATGTATCAAATCGGCTAACATCCGTACTGTCTTAAATGCTATCCTCCCATCCGACCTCGAAAAAAGATATGCGCTGGTCAGTGCTAGATAAACCTGGACTCGCTTCTGAGCCCAGGACTCCTTAGTGGGATGCAAAAAATGAGTCTTGTTCCTGTGAAATCCCTGTTTTATGCCGAAGTGCTCATGTAAAAATATCAAAGTAACCGAACTAGCCTCGGTTCCCCTTGGTATCGCAGCCTCTGATATGCAGGTGAACAAAGAGAAGTCCCTTGTAGTACCTAGGGACGGTAGTATAATAGCCCGGTCCTTGAAGTCCAGTCCAAGAAATCCTGCGATCTCCTCTAGTGTGGGCGCCATTTCAAACTTCCCGAATCAAAGACCTAATCCACGGACCATAGTAGACGCTTTGGTACAGGTTTGGGACAGTGAGACAGCTGTGTTCAGATTCGGGAAGTTTGAAATGGCGCCCACACTAGAGCCTGTATCTTATAACACGCAAGCTTGCAAATCCCATTGTAAGAATGTACCGGTTCATAGGTATGCAATTCTATACAGGGTATCCGACAGGGTATCCCTTCTATGGCTAATGATATGCAGTAAGTAGCCTACGGTGGCCCTACAATGCTGGGGTTAGCCTAAATGCACACAAGGGATAATAAAACTTTGGAAACATGTCGCGGGGGTGGGTCTCCTATTTGGGTCTGGCAACCATATGCCTTTGACCCTACCTAAGGCTTATGCAAAATGCAAAAATCAAAATTTACTCTTTCTTGCGGGAAATAGATACAAATTACATGGCCAAAGTAAATCATACGAATCAGAAAAACTAATTACTATTACATAACAAAAATTGTAAAGCTATTTACTATTACAAGCCAGATAATGGGTGGGTCCTACTGCCTCGTGTCTAGTGTCCTAAACAAGGTCCACACAGTTCTGCCGTATATAGTTTAAACCCATGTGAATATGATCTAGATGTGTGAAGAGACTCGTGCAATCAAGTGGTTACATGGTAGGGGAACCTTCAGACCTATGGGCCCAAAATAAAATCCCCCTCAATTCTTTTAATTTTATCGTCGGTGGTCAGGTGATCGCCACAGATACCGTTACGTGCACATTTTGTCACCACCGCATATCTGGGTAGATCGTCTTAATTCCTACAGGGAATGTGGGAACGACACCAACAAAAATAGGACATGCAATAAATGAGACATGTGTTATCCATGTGTTCACTTGGAGGCGGTAAGATTCACACATTTTAGGGCGCGTTTGGCTCTAAAGGTTTGATGCACCCCAAAGGTTTGATGCACCTCAACACCCCAAAAATTGCCCCCAAATTAACCACAAACAGTTATAATAGCAAAATATATTAAAACATGTACAATAAAGCAAGAACAAATCACACCATAGACAGAGAGGGTATGGCACGTAGAACGAGACCTAAATCGAGCAAACGGGTACTCAAGACAGCAAACATAGTGAAATATAGTAAAACAAGTGTAAAATAATTTGAAAAGAACAAATAAAGTAACACATAGCATGCGGCACATAAAACGAGATCCAAAATCCGTAAACCAGTACACAACACAGTAAAAATGGTGAAATACGGTGAAATAAGTGTAAAGTAATTGAAAAGGAACAAATAAAGTAACACATAGCATGTGGCATGTAAAACGAGACACAAAAATCCGTAAACCAGCACACAAGACAGCAAAAATGGTGAAATACGGTAAAACAAGTGTAAAGTAATTGGAAAAGAACAATGTAAAGTAACACTTTGCACATGACACGCAAAACGAGGCATAGAGCCGGTAACATAGCACACCAAAAAATCGGTAAAAATTAGCCGATTTATAATGAACGGGGTAAAATTGAGATAAACGCGTTAAAATCGTGTGTCCGGAATCTCAAAGTCCCCAGTGGAGTCGCCACGCTATCGCACCCCCCCACAACCCGCGGTCTGGCTGGCACCCTTGGGACCGGCACCGTCACCAATGGGGTGCTCGTGAAATAGGTGATTAAATGCAAAAGTCTTATTTACTATTACAAACATAAATTACCTACTTACTATTACTAATTTAAATGAATCACCTATTTACTATTACGTAACAAGGCTTTAAATGCGACTATGAATTGTACAAAAATAATCTAAGCTAGGGAACACAAGATTGGAGTCGCCACCAGGTGTGTTGGTAGACTGGGACACAAAAATACATCAAAATTTAAAGAAAAAAATAAACCCTAGTCTAGATTGACTCCTGCTCCACAAAATTCAAAAAATATCATGAGTTCGGGAATATAAGAGACTAAAATTCAAAGGTTTGGGATAGATTTGAATTTCCCTCTTATACCCACTTTACCCGGCGTTGGATCGGTTGCATGATTTTATCGCGTTTCTCTTTTCAATTTCAGTATTCATTATTGCCAACTTTGTAGCGTACGTGTGCTTAAGATAGTTTAAAAGTAATAAAAATATATACATATTAATGAGGAAATGAAAATAAATGGTAAATAAAAACATTGACAGGTAAATTTAGCCCGGGGTCCAATTAAAGTTGCACACATTTACCTTGTAGTGCCCTTTAACTCCCAAGAGGCAAAACAGTCGTTTGTCATGCACGCTAGAGTTTACTTCTAGCCCGATTTTATATTATTGATACAGTTATTAAGTCATGGACTAAATTGAGTTTGATTCAAATATTTAATATCTAGTCGTGTAACTAAACAAAATCTTATACACATCTAGAGTATAAGATTCACATCATTTAACAAGTAAGAAAAAGCATAAATATTATATCGTACTAGACCAACAAACATAAAAAATAAAGCACAAATCATCACAAAAGAAACTAAGATGAAAAATAAGTGCAAAATTAGAGCCTATTTGCAATCTTAATACACATAAGGGCAAAACGGTAATTTCACAATCAAAGGGTAATTAAACATATTAAAATGTCAAACAAAAATCAAATTAAAGTTTGGTGGTTATTGTCATTAAAAATGTAACTTAGAAGAAATTTTAAAAAAAATAAAAATAAAAAAAAAGAAAATTAAGTCATAAATAATGTAAAAATAGTAAGATAAGCATTTTGTCACCAAAACAATCGATTCAAAAGCTCATTTAACTCACCTCAACCTCAGGAATGTGGTGGAATTGGTTATGCTTGGCTTGGAGTGCGTTTGAGCCGAATTTGCTTTCGGCACCTCCAAATTTCCGATTGATGAACCGGCCTTCTTCCACCACATTTTTCACCCACCAGATGAACTATTTTGCTTGAGATTTACAAAGAGAAGTTGTAGTCCCAGGTAATCCCTCTACAACTTTTTTTTATTTAGGTTTAGTCTAATTCCTCTTCGATAGCTTGGAATCTTGGCTCAAAGTCGGCTGTTTGGAAAATTTTCCAGACTTAGAAAAATTTCTCTTTTTTTTCTGCAGATTTCTTGGCCACGAGCCTGATTATACCACATTTTTGACCCTCCAAATGAATGATTTTGCTTGATATTTACAAAGAGAAGTTGTAGTTCCAGGTACCGTATACAACTTTTATTCTTTAAGTTTAGTCTAATTACTTTTTGATCGTTTGGAATTTGCGCTCAAAGTTGGCTGTCTGGAAAATTTTCCAGACTTCAAAAATTTCTCTTTTTTTCTGCAGATTTTCTTGGCCACTAGCCTAATTATACCACGTTTTTGACACTCCAGATGAATGATTTTTCTTGATCTTTACAAAGAGAAGTTGTAGTTCCAGGTACTCTCTACAACTTTTCTTCTTTGAGTTTAGTCTAATTACTTTTTGATCGTTTGAAATTTTCGCTCAAAGTTGGCTTTGAGGTGCATCATTTCGTCTGTCTCTTAGACTGATCTTTTTGCTCTATAAGAGGTGGATTGAGTGTAAAAATGGTCAAAAACCATTCCTTGTCATGTTAGGAGTATGGGGCATCTGAAATTTGGTGAGAATTGGTGAAAAAATGCAGAGAAAAATGTGGCCAAAAACCATTCCTTTTTTTTTTTTTAATAATTTTTTTTTTTTTTTTTGATAAATCTAAAAACTTAATCATATTAAAACTCATTCTTTGTATTTCAAAAATGCATAAAATACATAATAATTAAACACCATAAGACAAATTAAGAGGGAATTAAACGATAAATTAAGAGGAAATCAAAGAGCAGGTTAAAAACAAATTAAAAGGGAAATTAAAATGAAAATTGAGAGTCAAATTAAAGGAAAATAGGGGAGAACTTAAGGGACAAAAATAAGTGTCTACACCTAGAACTTGTGAGTCTTCATTAGATAGTTTTAACATTCATAAACTTCCTTAGATATTTCTTATATTATTTAATTATTGTTTGATGGTTGTTTTATCATTTTCCTTCAATCAATACTTTCTTTATTTACTTTTCTAGATTAATAGTTAGACTAGTTTACTTGCCTTCAATGTTTTCTTTTGTGTTATTCTTCTCATTCATGGTCTAAATAGTATGGATTAAGGTTGGTTGATGCTAATTCCTTTAGGTAATGATTAACTTGATCATCAATTGGAATAATGAAAATAGTTGGGTAAAAATTGGCACAAATTGAGAATTTTAGAGAGTAATTAATACTAGACTTGGTAAGGCTGGCCAATTTTGTGTTAATTATTAGATTAATTTAATTCGTGATCAAAGTGACAAGATTAATTAGTTAGTTCATGATAATTCCATACATATAGGACTCGAGTTGATTAATCTAGGACACAAAGAAATCTACCCGTAGTTAATTAATTTGGCAGGACCCAATTGTGCAAGAAACTGAGGTTGGTAGCTATTAAATTAATATTTAGGAATTGGTCTTTTATGCATTATAATTGGACCAATTAATTGAATGGATTAATCAAAACTAAGAATTGGTTAGTCTTAACCCTAATCCATTATTTTCATTAGTTTAAGTCTTTAATTCTAGTTTATTTAACTCTCTCTCTCTCTCTTCCATTGTCAATTCTTCAAATGGTGTTCAATCCAAATAACAAGTAATTGTTAAACCAATCCTTGTGGGTTCAACCCTTACTTCTACTATATACTATTTGGCCCCATATAATTGTGGTGTGTTATATAGTTAATAGTATAGTTAGGTGATTATAAATTTTATAACTAAATATTTTACGTATCATGCTTCTTTTAATTCTGTCCTTATTTAAGCTTCATTTATTATATGCTTTAGTTTAAGGATCCGGTAGGATAATAAAGGCTTTAACTCTCGTGATTAGTTTATTTTATGTGTTTTATGTTGTGAATTGCTTTTGATTATACTTGTTTAGCTGATGACAATGATGGTGGGTTTATTATTTTTGGTGATTGTGATTGTGGTATGGGATATATCATTTAACTTGAACTTGTTTTACTAATTAGTTGTGATTATGTGAACATTTTAGTTGAGGGTACACTATCTTTGCTATAGTTTGATAAGAATCTTTATGAATGCTTGATATAAATTGTTGAATATTTTTGAAATTTATCTTGCGAAAAGCTAAGTTGGGGGGTATGAATTGGATATTTGTAACATTTGTTTTTGTGACTAACCCTATTACCCGTAGTAAATGGCCTTTAGTTATAATTGAATTGTTGAATCCCATGCAGTCCTAATGATTCCCATATAGCATAGCCATGTTGGTTGAAAAAGAAAAACATTATTATGATTCATTTAAAATTACTCATTGCTTAGTAGTATTTTAAGTGCATTATTAATGAATTCTATAATTGATGGTGAAACCATAGTTTTAAGTTGACTATTGTGTTTTCTTTAGTAGCATTTACATTCACTTATAAGGATTTTATTTGAATCTCATCTATTAGAGCTTTTTGGTTATTCAAGTATAGACATAAGTGGTTCACTAGTGTTATGTTTACTTATGTTTATGTGTTTGTATTTTGGAAAAAATATAAAATTTTCTAAAAATTCAAAAAGACTTTAGGTTTTGAGTTTGTTTTATCAATCTTGAGAATCTGACTGTTTAAAAGATTCAAAAGCCACTAGATGCTAGCCTTCAGGATTTCTATACTCTTTTTCTCTGAAGTATTGTAGAGGGTTAAAAAAAATGTTTTCTATTTTTAGTAATTTTGTGTTCATTAACTTTAAGTATCTGTCAAGAGTTTTAAAATGATTCAAGTGGATTATGTGTCAAAGTTTTTGGATTAAAAGTGTATATAAACTTTCTTTGCTTCATGAGCCCTTTGAATTGTGAAAATGCTATCACTCTACACATATATGCTCCCTTGAGTGAGAAAGTGTAGTTTTGATATTTTTCAATGAGTGTTAATCGTGATTTTGCCTTGCGATTTTTGTTTAACATCTTTGTGACATTTGTTAGAATTATGTGTGTTTTTATAATTGCGAAGTACATGTGAAGCTTGAACCTTGGAAATAATTTAGGCATTTTCTTTGGACCATTTGAGTCTAAATTGCCAATCTATTTTATATTATGAATTTCTTCGAATTTGTCTGTCACTTGTTAAATTTTAGTTCAATAGCTCATTGATTAATGAGTTGAGTGATATTTGCTTTCATAAGTGAAGAGATTAGCACTTTTATGGTGATTTGGGATTGATTACCAAATCCCTTTCTATACACATGTTTGGTTCATCTCTCTACTTGCTTAATTTTCCTTTTTACAACCATTGATACATTAAATAAAAGTTAATGTGTTTTCTATTTCTATTTGTTTTTCTTTTTCTCAGGACGAGCAAAATACTAAGTTGGAGAAGTTGATAACCTTATAATTTAGGGTTATTTTGTTATTCTGCTTTACTTAGTTTTAATGCTTTTAGTCCTGTTTTGTGTGTTTTGTTGGTGTTATTTAGTGACAATGTTAGATTATAATAGGTTTTTATATATTTTGTGCATTTTTATTAGATTTAAGTGTTTAAGTAGGGTTAAATTGAGTACTTATATTTGTTGTTCTCCGTTGTGCAGATTAGGGGTAATTTTGTCAATTCATAGAGATGGATATGCGCAATTGAGATATCACAAGATGATAAGAAAGCAAAATGAGCAGTGGAGACACTTGCTGCAACAAAGGTTGCAAAGTAGATAAGGCTTGTTGTACCAAGCATGGCAAATTCGTGGGTAGTGGGAACTTTGTTGCACTAAGGTATCCCAAGTGTAAAGACCTTGCCGCAGCAAGGTCATCAAGGGAGAAATGTGAATTTTAATGTTTCTAGAATTTTGTGTGTCCATTTTGGGCTTGTTTTAGTGTGTTTTTAAAAGTTATTCAGAGACCTAAGAATTGAAATTCATAAAACCTATAAATAAGGGTCCCTAGGACCTCAAAAACATGTTATCTTCCAGCTTCTCTTTGGGGCTATAATGAGAGAGATTAGATTAAGGTTTTCATTATTTTTTAAGAAGAATTGAAGAAAATGTTCAAGATTGACAACTATGGACTAAAAACTTGCAATTCTTCATTACATTAGCATTCTTTAATCTTACTAAGGTTTTCATAATAGTTTTTTCAAATAGCTTTTGAGTTGAATAACCGGTACTTATTAGCCAATTCTTGTGAGTTTGACCCCCTACTTCCGCTATGTACTTCTGGTATGTACTATTGATCTCGTGCACTTACTGTACATTATCTAGTAAATAGTTGGATTAGGAGATTACAAATTTTATAATTAGATATTTTACATATCATTGCATTTGTATTGGCAATTTTGAGTAGATGTGGATTTCAAATCTAAATTCCTCATAAATTATACAAACAAGTTGGTGGGAATTTGATATCCACCTATAAGTAAAGGTGGAATTTTAATGGTTATAGTAAACGAATTTTAAATTTTCTCAAACTTCAAGTCATTTTAAATCTATTCATTAAATCTTTCTTTTTTAAATCAAATCTACTTATCAAAATGGACCCTGAAGTAATCATTTTCTCAAAGGCCAAATTACATTTAGCCCCATGAGATTTGGGCAAATTACCAAAAAAAATCTTGTAGATAAACTATAATAGATGTCGAAACGATTAATAGATCCCTCCCTATCGTAATTAACTATCATTAAAAAATATATCAACAAAAAGTAATTTTCTTCGGCCAAGATGCCCTTCTTGCATTTATTTATCTTTTCCCATGTCTTCTTAATCCAAAAATGACAGGTTTGCTAGAACTAACATAGATATTCCCTCCTTAATTCATGCTACATAGACTAGCAAGAGCACTAGTCAAACAAGTAATAAAGGGATATGAGTGTTGGGTTGTCATTCCTATGAAAACTATAGAAATTCAAATAATTTTAGTTTCACTAAATTGTTATCTAAGAATTTGAATTTAATGATTACTTAATTTAAACGAAACGAAAGGCAAGCTAGAAATAAAGGAAAGATTATTGATGGCNAAACAAACTTCAATGAAAGACACATCAGGAAATTAGATTTTACCTTCAATTACACAACTATGAGATTCTTAGCAAACAAGACTCAATCAAGTAAATCACACAAGACATCATAATTCCCAATTGAGTATTAATCTTTCTCAAACTAATACTATTCTTATTTTATTCACGCTCGAATAAGTCTTTGAAGAGTTATACTAGGCAAATAGCACAACAATTATCGTGAACAATAGAATTTCAAATAGTTAGTTCTCTTATGAGATCACCAAACAGGCAATACAATTCAATTCAAATTTCCCTTCCAAGAATGTTTTAGTCAAATTATGGCACAATTTATGATTGATTAATATTCCAAGTTCAATTCCAATATATAATATGATTCATAAGGTATAACACTTCTTTTCGGAAATCAATCAAACCAAATTCATCAATCACATAAAAGAACATATTAAATCACAACTCATATTCTTATACATTCAACAAAAAATTTAATATTTACTCTTTAAAATTGAATCTCATCATATGTATTCTGGGTTACATCAATCCCTAACAAATAAAACTACTCCATAATAGTTGAGAATAAACCAAAAGTTATATTAACAAAAGTTTGGTCAAAATAGAAGACAGAAATAAAGAAAACTCTAAAAAAAACTTGTAAAATTGATGAGGTTTATTGTTAGTTGCCCCTCAAGAATGGAGAATAATCTCTCTTCACAATGTCTTGAAAAGCCTTTTTAGGTTCTTCAACTAAAGCTAATGAAAAGAAAACAAAGAACGGCTAAAACTAGATTGCGATGTATATAGCCTATTTCATTTCAAATGAGCCTTATTTATAGGTACTAAGTGCCTCCTAGGGTAAATATAGGTTTTCAATATAAGTTGCTTCATATGGGTCTAAAATCAGAGCCCTAGTCAATACAGTAGCAAAGTGCCACATTCAAAATTTCACCACAATGCTGTGGCACTTGATTTTCCCTTGGCCAAAATATCGCAGCATCCTACTCTCAGATTCTCATATGTAAAAATGTAGTGATGAATGACGCAACACTTGATTTACTACAAAAATGCCACAGTGCTTGAGCTCTAATTTCACTTCTCGATCGCTTTGCTCTACATTTGTCCTGTACTCCACGTTATCAAACCTTCCACCAACCAACAAAAACACTTAAAAATCTTGAAGTGTAAAAAGGATTAAAATATGCACTAAAACCTTAAAATTTGCTCTAACTCCTAACAAAAATCTAGACCAAAATGATTGGAAAATAACTCTATTTGGTTGAGTTATCATATCCCCCCAACGTTAACTTTTGCTAGTCCCAAACAGTAAAAAACAAAACACAACTAACAACATACAATCCCATAAAGTCACAATGGTGGTAACATTTAACTTCCTTGCAAAGGAATAAAGAAACATTAAGTCAATTGAACAATTTGACTACTGATCCCACAAGAGTATGCAAAAAATTTGACCACTAATGAATATGTATTGGAAGAGCTCTTAACTCAGCTAAAAATTTACATTAAATTAATTTGTCAAGAAGTTTGAGGTAACCTGAACAAACCCAAAATTAATCAATGAGGTGCACTCACTTATAATTGAGAATGTTGTTTGGACCGTGATGAATTTGGAGTACAACTTGAGTATGGCCAAAATTACCTTAAAATAGCAAAGTTACCTTAGCTTTGTCATGAAACTTCTCAGCGAGCACGACATGCTAATTAACAGAAGATTCCAAAACCACCTTTTCTACATGAGGGGGTATTATATACTTTTCTTGTTTTTTAATGTTTGGGTTTGTATTTTGGAATAAGTGTTTGTGTTATTTTCAGTTTTTATTTACCTTAAGTTTTGTTCATGGGCATGTGGTGTGTCATTTTTTTTAGATTTGTTTTCTTTTATGTCATTATTTTTCTTCCTTTTCATGTGTTTTGTTTATGTTATTGATTTTAAGATCTGAATATTTTAAAAGCCTCCTAACTATTGAACGACAACCTTCAAAATTTCTACATCGTCTTTGCCTGAAATATATATAGAGGATTAAAAAAATGTTATTTAAGTTTTTCTATACCTTCAGGATTTTTATTATACATGTTATACTAGTTGACTTCTATATTTCTCAATAGTTTAAATATTTTCGATTTTTGCTTGGTATTGAATTTGAGAATAACTACAATGTAAAGGATGCTCTAGGTATTGAACCCATTTTGTTTAAATTTGTTATGTTTAAAAAAGTTTTGCACTCCTAATGATTTGAGTATGTATTTGCCAATGTCAATATTGATTTTTGAGTTTTAACATGGGAGATTGGTTTTGGGTGGTGTGAATCTCTCACGTAGTGAAGTACAAATAAACCTTGAATTTTGAAAATGGCCTAGGTCTTCTTTGAATCATTTGAGTCAAATTACCTACTTTTTTGAAATTTTATCTGTAATATCCAAGTTTGAGCATAAAACACTTTGATTTTCTTGTTTGAACTACATCATTTATCCTTCATTCCTGTATTTTATACTACCCTCTTTTCAACCTATTCCAAGACTTTAGACATTGTTGATCTTTTAGAGTTGGGAAAAATGCAATTTTAGCCCCTATCCCCGAAGTTTCAGACAAAACACATCTAATTCTCAAACTTTTCAATTTCTATCAATTCAAGATAAATTTAAAAATAAAAATTCTCTCAATTACAAATGGGTAAAGTCACGTACAAGTCACGTGATTGTTAAATCTCAAAATTTGAATATTAAAACAATGGAAAAAATACAATTTTAACTACTAAAATTTGGATTGCAGTCCATCTTAATCCCTAAAGTTTAAAACAAAATGCATTTAATGCTCGAACTTTTTAATTTCTACCAATTTTGGAAAAATTAAAAATTTTGTTTATTAGTGACTATTAAATCTAATTTGGATAATAACCCCTCCCAGTCGATTTTAACAAATTTAACCTGGTGTAGGAAAAGTTATATCCAAAGAAAGAAAAATAATAACACATTAATAATTCACCAATAAATTAAAATAATAATTTAATTCAAGTATTGGAAAAGAAGGCCTTTGTTTATGGTCGAGGTATGTTAATTAGCGTTCTTTGTAGGAGTAATACACCCCTACTGCATTGGGTTAATGTGGCGTTCATTCTCCAATATACCATGACCTCCAAGTGAGTTTTGATGTAGCAAAATACTACCCAGGAACTGATATTACACCCTTGTTCTCAATTATTTGGATATATAATTTAGTATAGTCTAGTTTAGTATAATGGCAATTATAATATTGAGGGTAAATAGGGAGAGAAGTGATATAGGATGTATTGTATCAGATATGTTTATTTGTAGTGGAAAATACTCCTATTTATTATATTTATTAGACAATGGAAAATTGTTGTTGGTGGTGAGAGAAATTTTAACATTTCTTTTTTTCCCATTACATTTCCTAATTTTCCGATATACATTTGAGTAGTTATGTAGTTATTATCTCCTAATTTTGTGAGATGATTATATTCAGGAGCACTTATTAAGCAATTAGTTGGAAGACTTCTTCCAACTAGTACAAGTGGATAGGGTTCTACAAAAGTCCCACTTATAAATAAATTTTTAATATAATTAACACTTGGGAGGAGTCATTTTCATGAAACTAGGCTTCAAGAGGTAGGTTATGATCCCTTAGAAATTCCATATATTAGAAGACTAAGAGTAGTCGTTCTAAAGATGGGAATGTTGGTTCTAAATATAGTAGTGGTGGCTCTAAAAATGAGAGTGTTGGTTCTGAACATGGAAGTAGTGAATTTGATAAGGGGATATTGGTAAGGATGATAATGCCACAAATACAAGTAATAATAATGAATCCAATAGTTTTGTAGAATGGTCTTTCCTAACGGACTCTGATTACAATATTATCATATTCCTAATGATGAGAATGATGAATCATTTCTTGATAATGTAGACAAGAATGTTGAATGGTTCTGTGTTGATAGTCAGAGATGGAAGTGAAAATATGGTTAAATGAGTTGAAATCGATTAGGATATGTTATAACTCACATTAGATTTAACAGTCACGTGCATTGTAGGTTACTTTTTTCCATATGTAATTGATAAAAATTTCAAATTCATTCTAAATTGATAGAAATTAGAAAGTTTAAGGATTAAATACATTTTGTCTGGAATTTTGGGGAACAAGATGGACTATGACCCAAAGCTTAGCGGCTAAAATTGCACTTGTGATCTTGAGATTTAACAGTTACATGGTTTGCACGTTACTTTTTCCATTTATAATTGACAAAATTTTTAAATTTGTCCTAAATTAGTAAAAATAGAAAACAAGTTTTAACATTAAATGCATTTTTTGTCTAGAATTTTAGGGGCTAATATGGACCACAACCTAAATTTTGAGAGGTAAAATAGCATAGAGCTTTCCCCCTTTTGGAGTTTTTCAATGCATGATGATGGAATGTTTTTGGTGGTTATCGTACAAAGGAAACGCAAAATGATTGTTGTACTCTCTTGAGAAAAATGTCAAATGACTTCAATTTTTGCAAATATTTTTTCCTCATTGGTGTAAGAATATAAAGTTCTTCAGTATTATTTTCCTCAAAAGGAAAAAATAGAATTGTTAAAACAAAGATGAAAAAATAAAATTGAAGTGAGGAAGAAATAAAGAAGGTTTAAATTCCTTCAAGTGTATATGATTAAATAATGTGCTTTGTGAGATATTATGTTATAGAATCATGGTTTGACACTTGTTAACATATCTAAGGCAATTTAAATTATTTTTATATTCATATTTATATTGCCTTATCACCCTAAATTAACGTTACAAGCATGTAAGTCTTGAATGATCCTTGATGTAATTAGTTTGTAATAGTAAAGAATAAGTGAAACTTTGTTTTCGATTTTTGTAACGCTTGTTGAACCTTGAGACCACTATAGTTTCATCTAAATAAGTACGATTGATCTGACGACTATTTTTCATGTAAATATCTAGTAGTGTTTTCATGATGAGACAGAATTAGTGGTCAAATTATTCTATAGATGTGAATGATTCTCCTATTCAATACTTGGCCATTGATTGTCATAAGTGATTATTGTTGGTTAAATTTGCTCTTTCTTATATTGATTTGTAATTTATGGTGATTAGTGTCTTTTGATACTCACAAATTCAAGGGTAAATGCCATGTTAGCCCTCCAAACTAAACAAAATTCTTAATATGACCTTTTAAATTGAAAAGATCTCAATTTATTCTTTTAAAGTAAAAAATATAGTAATATAGTTCTTCAAACTATAAAGAGTCTCAATTTGATTATTTAAACTAAAATAACCATTCCATTGTGTTCCTCCAAACTTAAATAGTTTTAATTTGGCCCTCCAAATTGAACCTTTATTCTAATTTGGCCTCTAAACTAAATTGTATTCAAACAAAATACTTTTTAGACTATAATTTTTAGTTCAAATGAAGAAAATATATATGATATGCCAAATAAATAATAGGGCTGGATAAGAATATCTTTTAAAGTGTGTAATATCATTCCTCTTTTTTCATTTATAGAAAAATAACCGCTATATATCTCTTTATTTTTTATGCAAGTATTTCTCTTTATTTTAGGAAATACACCAATAACTCTTTCCTCTCATAGTCCCTGAAGAATAAGAATTTAAGTGTTTTTATATATATATATATATATATATATGTGTGTGTGTGTGTGTGTATGTATATGTATATGTATGTGTGTGTGTATTATTTATCTTTAAAAGTAAGATAATTTTTTCCTTTTGGAGAATTAATATTAAAAAATAAAAAAGATTAAATATAGGGTTACTAGAACAATTTTTTACTTCTTCCCTTAGCTTCATGTTTACTTATTTCTCACCTGCTTCAAAAAAATTTTCGTTTCAATCCACAATATTAACAAAAAAAAAAAAACTAAAAATTCGTTATTTTTTGGAGGGTTAAAATGAGACTTTTGAGTATAGAGGGTCACTACAGAACACTTGCTTTAGTTTTAAGGGCCAAAATGAGATTCTTTTAGTTTGGAGGGCCTTATTAAAATATATTTTTCAGTAAGGTCAAATTGAAAACATTTTTTATTTTGGAGGAGCATGTTGATTGGATTTTTACTTAGTTGAAAAGTCAAATTGCCATTATTGTTTAGGGTTAATGACATTTTGGCCCTCTAAAATGAGTAAAAATCAACGTGACTCTCTAAACACAAAATGTCTCAATTTGTCCCTCCAAACTAAAAAAGTAGTCCAATATGACCTTCCAAACTGTAAACGAAAATACTTAAATAGACTCGGTTTTGAATCCCATTTGTAAACTTTGTGTTCATGATTAAATTTTATGAAATCTTGCTTACATCAGTTGATGTCATTTATTCCATAACGTATAATCCACAACTTAAGGTCTATGATTAGGGTAAAAAACCGGGTTTAGATAAGTTTTTCCCAACTAAAAAAGTCTTAATTTGGACTCCAAAGTATAAAAAAGTATTCCAATTTGACCTTTTAAATTAAAAAAATGTCAATTTGACCATTCAAATTGAAAATTTATTCTAATATGAACTTTCATTTTAAATACATATTAAATATGTGCAATAATATTTTTGGAGTTTATACAAATATTGTCCTCATTATTCCATTTATAAAAAACACTATCTTTCTCTTTAATTTTATGCACAAGCCTTTTTTTCTCTAAAAGCATTTAGGTATTTTTTTTTTAAAAAAAATAGGGATTTTGATATATTTATTAAAAAATAATTACTAATGTTTTATCATTTGATAGGATCAAGTTTTGAAAATACAAAAAATCAGAAAATTGAAACGAAGGGTCGTATCGAAATATCGAAATTTTTTTCCAGTTTGGAGGTCCTAATTGAGATTTCTAGTCTGGAGGACTATATTGAACCACTTAGTTTAGTTTAGAGAGCCAAAATGAGACATTTCTAGTTTAGAGGACCATAATGAAACACTTTTTTTTTTTTAGTAGTTTGAAGAGTCTTGAATGGTCATATTGGGATTTTTATCCAGTTTGGAGGGCAAAAATGACGTTAAACCTTTTTTTTTTTTTTTTTTTTTGAATCAAACGATAAAATAGTTACTATTAATAAAAAATTCAAAATCCCATTTACTCCCACTATACACATTTAATAAGACTTTTCCAAGTAGGGTTTGAATTCAATTCAATTCAGCCCACAACTTTTACTCAATTTCACAATGACGCCCTACTCCAACATTCCAACTCAGAAATTGCAGTCCAATACCGCCGCTAGCTGCATTTTTCCCTTTCTTTTTCTTGTTCTTCTAAATCATTCTCTATCCCATTTCCTAATTAATTTTAGAAATGGGACAAGTAGAAGCCAACCAGTAGCCTCAGAGGATGAAAAGAATCCATCTTCAACTTCTCCAGCTGCTGCGGCCGCCGCGGATGAGAATTCTTCTCTTGATTCTTTAATTGCTGGTCCCATACTTCTCCTCTCTTTCTCTTTAACTTTTCTTTATTATTGTAATTTTCTACTAATTTTAAAACTTCAATCACTCATGTTTCCACCAATTTAGGACTTTTTTTTTTTTTAAACTACTGGTGTTTGGGTAGCACTGAAATTATGAAAATGCGGATTTTAACACAAATTGGATGATCGTATGGTGTTTGCAGAAGCTGCTGCATTTGGTGATGAAGATAAGAATTTGGTAAGGTGGTTCCAGTTTTCTTTTGCTACTATTAAAGTCTTCTGCTTTTATTGTTTCTTGAGATATCTGTGGTTTGTTGTTCAGTCTTAAGAAATTTATATATGTCTTGTTATTATACATTCATACAGTCTGAGGAGGAAAAAGCTCAAAAAGCACTGGAATGCCCTTGCATTGCTCATTTGAGGACTGGCCCTTGTGGCTTCCAGTTTTCCGATGCTTTCCTCTGTTTTCTCAAGAGCACTGCTCAAGAGAAGGTAAACTAAAACTCAGATTTTCTCTGTTTTGTTCCCTTTTTATCTCGCCTTCTTCTGAAAAGATTTAGTGTGAAATTCACACACCACCAGCTAACTCCTGTAAATACAATTTCTAGTTTGATTACAATTTAGAAATTGCAGTTTTAAGCATATGATTATGTCAAGTGTAAGAAGTAATGAAGCTTATTTGAAACCCCAAATCTGATAACAGGACATAGATGGAGATGAAATGGTTGGAGAATAGGTAGCAACTGCCTAAGAAAAATTTCTCCATTCCCTCAGTGTGTTTTTGTCCTGATATAGAAGGAAAATAGGAAATGGGATAATGAAATCAATTAAATTAAACTGCTACATGGATAACTGGATTTTGAGTTAATACAAAAATTTAATCCTGAAAAAGAAAGGCCCGATATAATCTGTATAAAATTTGGTTTTTGTTTTCCATGGTCTCTCTATCTCCTATCTCCTTTGCTTTCCTCAGGTGCTTGAGTTACTCTAGCATGCATGTTGTTGATATGCATAATTAGACCTGCACTCACAAAATACTAGATGCCTATGTTAGTGCAATCGTCTATGACTTTCCACACCTTGCGGCAATTCTCATGATTTTCATGATTACTTATGGTTTTGCAAGTGCCCAACTTGAAGTTGATTGTGTTATTGAGATATAACTAAGAGCAAACGGCCGTACAACCCACTTAACTTTCATAGGTTACACTGAAATTGCCCATTCAACTTTTTTTTGTAGCCAATATGCTCACTCAACTATTAATTTTGTTGTCCAATGCCCATTCCGTCTATTTTGACCATTAAATGAGCGTTAGTCAATGGCATGTGCCATCCATATGATTTTTAAAGAGGCAAATTTGTCCAACTATGATTTATTTCATATCACACCAAAACCCTGGCCACCCTAAACTTTTTCCACCACCGCTGCTACCACCACCCCTATCCCCACCCTCACCACCCTTCCTCCTCCACCATCTCCCCTATCCCATCACCTGCAAATTCCTTCACCCCCTCCTCCTCCCACCAAATCCCATCTCCCCTTCCCCTCCTTTCCCCTACTTCTTTTTTCCCCTCCCATTCAAATCCATCACCCCCTCCCTTGCTAGATCCCATCTCCCCCTCCCTCTGCCTTCTTCTTCCCTTTCCTCTCCAAATCCCATCCCTCCCTCCCCTTCCTTACCTCTTCCTTCTTCATCCACTTCCTCCCTAGATCCCTCCTTCTCTCCAGATCTTGCCTTCCTTTCCCCCTTCCCTTCAAATCCTATCTCATTAACTCAGTAGTTTACTACGTATGGCAAAGCTCAAATGAATTGAAAGTAATTTTATTGTAGCTTTAATTAGTTGCAGAATGACATGGCTATTGCTCTAACATTAGCACTTAATGCTGAGTTTGTCCTAATCAATAATTATTTAGAATCAGTTAGAATTAAAGAGTGGGACTTTAGGATCTGTATTATTAGATCTAAAAAAAATTATTAGATCTGAAAATTTATAATCTGAAAAAAATTGTTAGATCTGAACGGGTGGCGGTTGGAGTGGAGTAGGAGAGATAGGGATTGGAGGCGGTTGGCGGAGGGAATGGAGAAAGAGGAGAGAGAACGGAGGAGGAGGCGGCTATAGTGCAAGAAAGAGCGGCGGTGAGTAGTAGAGAAGGAGAAGACACATTTTGAAAATTGATTTTGGTATCCTAAATTTTTGAGAGAGTATTAATTTGATCTACCATCCTAAATAGAAAATAACTTTTAAAAATTATAATTTGACCAACTAAATCTTTTGACAAACTATTAATTTTACCCACTAAACAACCTTGATCATCTCTGGACGTTTTTACCCCTTCAAAAAGCATATAACGGCCATTTTAACATCCAAAATAGACGAAATGGGCAATGGTCAACGGTTTTGGGAGTTGAGTGACCAATTTGGCCACGAAAAAAGTTTAATGGGCAAAGTCAGTAACAAATGATCAAAGTTTAGTGGGCTGTACGGCCTTTTGCCCTATAACTAACTGTAAAACATGAAATAGTCTAGATTTGAAGAATTTGACAGTTCTATGGTTTTTGTACAAAACTGAATGTCTGATAAATCTTCAGCCTTTAGGCCATGTTCCTAATATTGAACTCAATGCATAACCATCCTGTGGGTTTTTGGGGCTTCTATTTCGTTGGAGATTAGCAATTGATATATACATTGATTTGAAGCTTTATCATTGATATGATGATCAAATTTTGATTTAGCTCTCTCTCTCTCTCTCTCTCTCTTGTTACTACTTTTCAAGAAGCCTGACCATAACTTTGGGTTGCTTCTTATCAACTGAATTTCATGTTAATTACAGAGCAAGACGTTAGCAGTTGTTGCTTGAAATCCTTCCAACTCGTACATCCAAAGATCTAATGACTTGACATGACAGATTGATTTGATTCATTTGGTGCATGTGATATTTGATGTGTCTAGAATTGGGATGTACAATCTGTTATTAGTCTGTCCTGTCCTTGAGTCATAGAACAAGAAGATATACTGTTAATAGGATAAGCAAACACTACAACAGTTACATATGCAAACTATATTTGCTACCATGGGTATGAAATGCTTATGTGTGGTTCTTTTTCCTGATTGGCCTCTTAATATGTTTTCCCTTTTAGGGCTCAGATTGTGTTCGTCCATTCGTGGCTCTGCAGAACTGTATCAAAGCAAACCCTGATGCATTTGCAAAGGACATTTTAGAAGATGATGACATCAAGTCAAAAAGGATGACAAAACTAAGAAACAGGAAAAGCCATCTAAAGAGTACAAAGTTTACCCTCCTCTTTGGTCTGTAGAATCCAAAAAATCCAAAGACAAGTCTTAGATGGAATATACATTTATTCAATACCGTGAAACCTCATCTTTTTAAATTATTGATTTCCATTGAGGTATATTTCTTAATCTACTCTATATTAAGCAATAGAAGTCTCTAGTTAGGTGCATGATACAAGGAATTGCCTGTCACTTAAATGACTAAAGGCATTTCATAAACGTTAATAACAAGTATTGGATGGTTACAAGTTTTTTTTGTTGTTTTATTTCTTCCGTTTTTAGTTTTTATTGAGCAAAAAGAACATGGTATGCTTTTAAGTGCTTATGAAGAAAGAGTGGTTCTTGGAAAAGAGTGTTCTGAAAATTGAGAGTATTTTTGGGTTAAAAAGTGTTCAAAAGCTAAAGTTTTTTTTTTTTTTTTTTTTTTCCACAAGCAAATCAAGAGCTACTAGTCTCAAAAATTATTACTAACATTTTCATTATATAATAACCTAAAAGGAGAATTTAGAAGCAATCGAGAACAGCTCAAAACAACTTTTAATTTGAAAAATCTGTTACTAGTTTATCCTAAGCATCAAGTGGAGACCTTTACTATAGGTTAATTAGATGCTATTGCGTAGGGATCCGTATTTTCTCTTGTTGCTCTTGTTTAATCTCGACGTACTCGGTTTCATTCTGGAAATATTTTCCGACTGTAGGTCCTGGTAACTGTGTTTTGTCTAGTGGATTTACAGTGCCATAAGCACAGTTTGTAGAATTGGGATCCTACGTAGGATCGTTTTGAAGTTTACAGGATCGAGGATCGTAGAATCGTAAGATCCTATCAATAGGATAAAAATATAACTTTTATTTATTTTTAAAGTTAATCTCCAATAAAAACTTATACAAATAAATATAAAATTTTAATATTCATTATGAAATAAGTTTCTTTAATTAAAATTTATAACATTTGACATTAATATATACTCGTATTGTAAAAAGTTATGCGTTATCGCAAATTTAATACTGTTCTTTAATTAAAAACTAAAAAAATAATATGAATAGTATAAACTAATAAAATATAACATTTGAATGAAAAATTATCAAAATACTAACTTAACTTCAGTAAATATATACATAAATTATATGACTAATGGCTCCAACTAGAATTTATCTATAATAGCGATCTTACCTCTAAGATTGGGATCGATTTTATAAATTTGGATCGTAAAATCGTAGGATCGTAAGGGTAGGATCGGAATTCTAACAACTATGGCCATAAGCACCTAAAATTACCATTTACTGTTGAGCGATGAAGGAAATCAGGTTTTAAGATTTTTACAACAACAAATGCTTTTCTTACCTATGCACGTGACTGTATATAAAGT
The DNA here is from genome assembly GCA_025175665.1 of Cinchona pubescens. Taxonomy (NCBI): domain Eukaryota; kingdom Viridiplantae; phylum Streptophyta; class Magnoliopsida; order Gentianales; family Rubiaceae; genus Cinchona; species Cinchona pubescens. The sequence goes on from JANKKI010000032.1 coordinate 1,098,039, forward strand.
AACTCTAATTTTTCTCCCAGACTGTTAGCTCTAAAGACAAATTAGACTGATAGTTGGGAGGATACTCCAAAACCATTTAGAGCACCAATAAAGTAACTTTTAGTTACATCTAATTTTACTCCCGACTGTTAGCCATAAGCTCCCGACTGTTATCTTCAACATCTTCTGTTTAATTTGTATGAAGTAGGCCGGGAAACATACAGTATAAGGTAAAGTTCTTCGAAAAGACGGTAAAATCTGGTTGTTTTTATCGAGCTAACTGGAAATGGGAATTTAAACAAGACTGCCTCCTATAATGATCCAGGCTGCGGGACACAACACGAGGATCAAAGTCCCCCAGCCCTGCCGGAGCATCTACTGGTGCATGATCAGTCGTATGCAACTGACCAAGATTTGGAAGTTGCATGCAGTTCACCTAAGTCGCTAAAACAACGACACATTAGGTGATCAGACCGGATAATGTAACTACTACTACATTTCTCAATCTCATTCTTTCGACAAAATTTTGAAGTTGTGTCACTTTTAAGAATCATTCTTTCTTGGTACTAATATGAAAATGGTATGCAGGCAAAGGAACCTCACATTCAATAAATGCAAGTTCTTTGACCTCACACTTGTTCAATGCGCAGTCAAATAAAATTGAATTTTTCTAAAAAAATTATTTTCGAGACCTTGTATTCAAAGAATGCGAGGTGAGAGGAAAAAAAATTTTTAGTATTACAAAAAATGTTCTGAATTTTTTTATAATATAAAATATTTGTTTAAAAAAAAAGAATTGTCTGACCTCGCATTTAGCAGTTGCGAGGTCAGGACCTCGCAATTACCAAATGCAAGGTCAGGCAATCCTTTATACAAATAGCCACCACTACCATTTTCATAAACCCTCATTCACAAATTAGGCAACCTTCATCCTCCTCCTCTTCTTTGTGACAACCACCACTACCGCCGGCGTCTCCTCCTCAACAACCACCACAACCACCATTCCTCCTCCTTCTCTACAATCACCAACATATGTCCTCCTCCTATATCAATCACCACCATCGCTCCTCCTCCTCTGCGAGTACCACTACTACCAGATTCTCCTCCTCTAAAACTACCACCATCAAGAAAATGTGAAGGTAATTTAATATTTTTTTAATTTCAATTATTGTAGTTAATTTATTTTTTATTTTCAATTTTTGGAGTTAATTTGAAAAAAAAATTTGTAGAACTTTGAAATATTTTTTGTCTGGGAAGTGGAATAGTGGCTTATCGTTGTCAATTCCAAATAAAATCTGAACCTTAAAAGTTCCCTCAATTTCCTATGTAACAAAAATCTTAAAGTTTTTTTTTTTTTTTTTTTATCGGCCTATTGTTAATTGTTAAGTAGTACCTTATATATATATATAAAGAAGCTAGTTAATTTTTTTTTTTAAATATACCATTTGTTTTAATGTTGCTAGTAACTGGTTGGAAAGTTAGAGTTTCTAATCTAGAATTCAAATAATAGTGTTGTTTCTTTGTGGATTTTCTCTTGAGGAGATGAGGAATTATCCATGGAGGTTGTATGTCGGTAATTTGTAGAAAAAAGTAAGGGAACTCAAGGAAGATTTGGGGGGAATTCAAGGAAGATTTGGGCAAAATTCCTTTTTTCACCATTTCATAATTCATGAAATATAGATTAATTCTCAAAATTTCTAATGAAGTAATCCATGTATCTGAGTTTAAAGATATATTATAAAATATTCTCAATAAAGTTGTCTTATGAGAACTAAATAAACGAACACCCATATAGGCCAATGGTGCAATTTAATCGGATGTTAAACGACAAGCTATTGGTAACTTAATGTTGCATTACATAATTATTTAATTTTTTTTTAATTCTAATATTTGATCGTCAATCGAATTCCCATTTCCTTTTCTGGATAAAGGAAACAAAGTTGAATCTTCAATCACATGATTTTCGTGTCTTTGTATCTCTTTCTTACAAATTAGAGATATTATGATTAATTTTGTTTGTAACCCTTGCTGGACATGTATTATTTGTAACCCTTGATGGGCATTAATGCTTTGTTTGTAGCCCTTGTCGGGCATGACTGGCGTGGAAAGAATCCTCAAGAAATAGAAAAAATTCTGTCAGTTTTTTAAAAAAATTATTTCATATACAAATTTGAGGGTATAAACATGTTACATCCTTACAAGAAAATGATATTTGATAGACCCCGTCACCTCCTCCTTTATTGGAGAGGGGATATAATTTATGAAAGTGGGACTATGTTTACCAGACAATGGTCTGCAAGAAAATATTCGAATTAGGTTTGCAGAGTTGGTTGACAAAATATATGAGTTCATCAACACCGATAGGGGACAGTTCGAATTGAATATTTTGTATAGATATAATTAGTCGTGGTGTTTACTTGAGCATTGATAGATGATGATAGTATGGATAGTATTTTTGATTTGTTTGATATCGATCCTAGTTTTTGTACTGAGTTGTACATCGAGACGAAGGAAATTCTCTAGGTACCTGAAACCAACAACAATCTGGGGATGTATGGTATGGGGCTAATAACGTCTTTGATGTAATCGTCTATGGACAATGAGCCACTACAGCCTACACACAGTCTCTTGAATCATCCTTGGTCATTTGAGTATTAGAACCTGACGATTTTGTTCGCAATCGTCAAATTCAATATCATCTGATCAATTTATTGGACTGCAGTATAATAGAGACACTACAGTAGATGAAACCCAAGTACCTTCCAAAATTTTAATCATCAAATAAAGAAAGGCTTGATAGGTGATGATGATGATAGTGACTTATCGTTCCATGCATTGGATGGGGATTATGAGTTAGAGTCGGAGTCAGAAGATGTAGTGGAGAATGACTCTAATGATGACTTGGAGCCAAACAACGGTGAATGTCAGATGTAAGATAATGTTCCTGTGTATCAATCTTGAGGTATGGCATTTTTAATTGATATGGGTAACTACGGTGATTATGATCCATGGACCGTAGTGATAAAGATAGGCTGGTTTATTGGAACGAAGAAAAAAATGATATTCGGCTACACGTGCTTTGGTAGCAAAGAGCAAGTCAGTAAGGCCATTAGAATGTGGTTTGTAGCTCAAAAATAGGAATTCAAAGTGACAGAGAGCCAGAAAAGGATATGAGCTGCTAAATGCAAGATTGCACGTCCTCTAATAGATTAGCTCCTAGAGAGTACAATTGAAGTATTCGGGTCCTTGGCAATGAATCCCTTAATGTGTGAAAGGTCACCAAGTGGGTGAAAGATCACATATATCTGGGAAAAATTACCTAAAACAATTAATAGAAATCTAACATCTGCAGTCATGGCTAACCAAATAATGTACTTAGTTGAAAATGATCCTAGGCACAAGGTTACACAAATCCAAGAGTATATCAAGACCAGTTTGAAGGTTGACATTATATACAAGAAGGTTTGGTATGGTCGAAGGAAAGCGATTGTGCTTGTATATGGAAGTTGGGAATCTAATTTTCAACAGTTACCCCAGTATGTTGAAGTACTCCGATCTAATCCACAAACTGTGGTGATGTGCTGCATCATCCCAGCAGTAGCAAGCATGTCAAAATATTCAAATACATCTTCTGGGTGTGTCGGTTGGCGATCAATGCATTTCACGGGATAGACCTATCCTATCTATTGATGTATGGTCCATTTGCGAGGGGAATATTTGGAGATTATTTATTGTTGTGGCTTTGGATGCTAACAATAAGATATTACCTGTTCCCTATGTATTTGTTAACGAGGAAACAATTTAGCGTTGCGGTCGGTTCATGGAGCAGTTGAGACACAATGTTGTGCGTGACTTGGAGGCGGTTTGTATTATGTTTGACATCGTGACATTCTCTATGCTATGAGTGAATCCCCCTTACGGCATGAACTATTTGCATATCATAGATCCTGTCTCTGCCATGTTCGAAGTAATATGGTGACTAAATACAAGAATGCAGAAGTGAAAAAGTTATGTTGGTCCTTCAGTGTCAAGATACAGATGCACAAGTGAAATAAGCACCAACAAACGATCAAGCTTCAAAATCCGAAGGTTTGGACGTACCTTGCTGAGATTGACCTTGATCGTTGGTGCTTTGCTCATGATGGAAACGTGGGGAATGCACACTACAAATACTTCTGAGAGCTATAATAACATCTTGCGAGGGGTAATTACACTACTTCCAATCAAGGCTATAATTGACAATACATTCCATTGTTTGGGGAAACTGTTTGTTGACAATATCACAAAGGGTGAACATGGTCGCACGTCTATTACACCAATGAATTGGAAAAGGCTATGGTGACAGACAAAAAAAGTGAAGGACACATAGTTATGATTTTATACCATTCCACAAGCATATATAGAATTAAGACACCCTGTCCTATCACTGGTCGTGGTGGTAATGTACAAGTGGTCAATTATGTAGAGAAGACATCTGCTTGTGGTAAATGGCAAATGTGCAGGTTTTGTTGCTCACATACGATGGTAGTTTGCAGGCTTAAGGGTAATAAACCTACACGAATTATTACTAAGCAATACACAATTCGCATGTATCATGAGTAGTGCACCATCAGTAGATTTGTTCCACAATCCAACCCTAATGAGTTGCCACCTATTCAAAGGTAGATACGTAGCGAAGATAGTATGTTCATGGACTGCCAAGCAGGCCGGGTATGGTTGCAAAGACGTATTCAGAATAAGATGGATATCAGGGATCCCCATGAGTCCATAAGATGTACGAATTGTCACAAACATGGGCATGACCGCAGGAGTTGCCCTTCGCAACAACAACAACAATGATTTGTCTTTTATATTCTATCTTCAAATTGCATTTTTTTTGTATCAATGCATTTGTTTGCTTATTGTTTTTTCATTTATCAAACACTTTGTATTATTCCTAGTCAAGGAGATGACTTTTAATATTTGTATGTAATGTCATTTAGTTGTTATGAATTTCTATCCCTACTATCTATGGGGCTAATTTTTCACTCTTTCCTTATCACTTTATTAAGTATGGATGATCAGCCACAAGAGCTTCTTCATCTTATGTACCGTAAATAGATGATATTACATCATCTATGACGGTGCATAAGATTAGATCTATATTTGACGATCTTATCGATGATTTTACACTATAAGTTAAGCATTGTGATTGTACTTTTTGGGATCATAGACTCATATCAGATCAATGTGCTTATGACATTATATTTGTTTAGCAGGTTTTGAGAATGTCGCATCATTAGGGCGTATTTCAGAAGATCATGCTTTGATCTCTAATCTTGTCGAGCGGTGGCGACCTAAGACACATTCCTTTTCCTTTCATCTGCTTGTTGCAGAGGCAACTATCATACTACAAGATATAGTGGTACTTTGGGGTTTGCATATCAAATGGTCTACTTGTGACGGGTAAAGACACTACTCGTATTCTAGATGTTTGAGGCTAGCTATGTTTTGAATTATTGGTCATTATGCCTAATAGGTCAGATATTGATGGAGGTAATTTGAAGGTAGGATGTTTGTCTGCGGCATTAGATCGTCCCTTTCCTGATGATGTGACTAACAAAATGTGTTGGCAAATGGCATGTATATATTTACTTATACTTGTTGGAGGCTTTTTATTTTCAGACAATTCAGGCAACAAAATTCCATTGTTGTACCTTTCTATACTTTGGGATTTGGAAACCGTGGGACGTTATAGACAACTGAGAATCAGTAGTTTTAGCCACACTGTATTGCATTATGTGTGATGCTACCTCAGCCACTGCTAGAAATATCTACAGACTAATGCTATTACTAAAGGTACATTTCAATGCTTTACATTCATTTATTGTGTACTTATTCATATTTTATTGAATACATACTAATTGATAATTATAGTTATAGGCTTGGAAGTGCATGCCAACTCTACAGGCTAATCGGTTAGAGTTGGCACAACAGCATCATGGAGTATATGGATCAAGGTACATATTTTGTTAAACTCTTTACTTATACATGTTTATGTTGGACTTTATATTAAATTTTATTAAAGGTAGGATGTTGGATTTGATTTGCGTAACGCCCCTAGGCATGTCTTATCTATATTTCAGGATCAATTACGTAGCTTGCGACCTAATGAGGTATATTTAACGATTACATTTCTTTTGCACTTTGTCTTTGCCATATTTTGCTAATTTACTTACCTTTTGTCAATTTGGTTGGTATTATATGTGTTTTTATGGCAGCCATACCCTGATGAGAAACTTGATATGCTTCTCCATTATTGCACTGCTGGTCGTGTCATATAGCGTGCGGTTACTTATTTGATATGTTGGGAGATTGTGGAGTGTTACCTATCTCATCGGGTTATGCAACAGTTTGGGTTGGACCAACCTATCCCAAATTAGAGATTGAGTGACAATCAAGTTACACTTCATTTGATAGACTGCCATGGTCGGATAAACAATGATTGGGAGTTGACTCACCGAACTTATATTAACACTTGGGAAACAAGAAAGGACGCAATTGAGGTTGGTCTTCTATGTGTTGACACTATACATGCATCAGATGATTACATGCAATGGTATTGATCGAGAACGGTGGTCTACATATCCAATCCGATTTGTTACCCTACTTTTCCAGAGGGGTACTATGATGATAGTGTGCGTACAGTAAATAGTTACTCATTTTGTCACTTGTTTTATTTTTATGTGACTTAAGTAGTAACACTAATTTTAAAGTTACACAACTTTTATGGTAGATGAACTGCATGACTAGATTAGACTATATGTTCTTGGACCACGTGACTGAAGTTGATGCTTTGGACTCTAATACTTGGGCACAGAACAGACACTTCGCTTCTGAATCATTACATACAGTAGGCAAGTCAAGTCGTCTTAATCTTCAGCTCTGGTAGTCCCTGATTACATTCGACATCCACATCGAACGCGGAATCCACATGGAGTAGATTGAACTTTGCGGCGAGGAGGACAATACGGTGGTGATCGTCACCATCATCGAGTTTTATTGCCTTTGCCTCATGCAGATGTTAGATCCCCTCATGTTAATATGTAATTCAAGGGTGACATTTCACAAATAGTTTTACCAATGCGCACTCTGGTGGGACCATCTTCTACTTTTGGACCATTATCTAGTGATCCTGATCATACTAGTCCTAGTGTTTCAAATGAAAAACATGAAGACAACATGGTTTTGCACTCACAGATTACTCAGTTTACTCAAGAGCAATCCACGTCAGCAAGTCTATGTTCGTCAGTCAAAGAGGATTTATAGACCTAAGGAGTGTGGTTTGGGGAGAAACTTGGGGATCATAGACATTGACATGTTTTATTACTTTTAGTAACCATTTGCGATTGATGTATCTTATTTGTGTATTGTTGTTTACCCTTATCAGGTGTTTTTATTTCTGTTATTAGCCCTTGTTGGACTTTTAATGATGCCCTTGTCATGTATGGTTGCTAACAGGGAGAATGTTCATAAAATAATGAAGGTTATATCAAAATTTTATCAAAAAAATATGATAAATTAACAATTTTATTTGCTTTTTTATAAAGCTTTATTTCTTTCATCTTTTTAGGTTTATGTTTTATTTGTACTTTAAGGTTTAGGGTTTATGGTTTGAGAATAAAGGTTTAGTGTTTCTGTATATGGTATTGAGAATAGGGTTTAGGATTTAATGCCTAGTGTTTAGGGTGATTTGGCCTTAGGGTCAAAATTTTAGAATATTGGGATTACCGTATAGAATCTTAGTGTTTGTGAATAAGTGTTTATGAAAATGGTGATAGTGGCTGTCTATATAAAGGATTGTCCGACCTCGCAACTGCTAAATGAAGGTCAGGCAACTCTTTTTTTTCCTTTTTAAACAAATATTTTATATAATAAAAAATTCAAACATTTTTTTTATAATACTGAAAATAAATTTCCTCTGCAAATGTGAGGTCTAGAAAATAATTTAAAAAAATAAATATATTTTTACTTGAACATCCATTTAGCAAGTGTGAGGTCAAAGAACTCACATTCATTGAATGCGAGATTCCCCTTGCCTGAATACCATCTTCATATCAACGTTCAAAAATAATGATTCTTAAAAGTGACACACATTTAACATTTTCTCCATCTTTATCCAAAGTAGTAGAATGCAAAACTGTGGTGAGAGCTGTTATTGGTCTTCTTTAGTGGTTAATGATGAGACCAAGAAGCACTTTTGTAAGTCGCTGCTTGAGCGAGCAAGCACATTCGTTTCTTATTAGCAATAGGCCTCGATAAAAAGAGCATTTGTCCAACGATTGATCGTATAAATATGTGGCTGAGCAGAATAATCTCAAACAATGAATTGCAACTGTCATAGTAGGGTAAATCACATATCAAAATTTCCTTTACCTCAAGCCGAAGCACGTGTTACAAATTACATGCCTGAAATTTGGATGGGGCAAAATGAAAAGAGACAAATTTGCGAGTCTAAGATGCTGGCAACAAAGACAGTGCCGCACACAGTATGGAATTGAAGCATTCCTTTGTCCTACTGCACTTGCCATCATTTTCCATCCCAATTTTGCTAAATTCTACACTTAACTTTGAGAATCACGGAGCATTGGATGGTTCATCTGGAGAATTTTCAGAATCTGACCAATCAACCATCTTCTCCAGTGAATCCAAATCCCCATCTTCTGAAACAGTGTGCAACCTGATCTTTTCTGCATCCTCACTGAGAGAATAAGAAATTGTCAGTCGAATAGAATCTTACATTACAATCGCTAAGATATTCTGCCAGAATCTTACTCTGCAACTCCAAATATTTCTTTCACAGTTAAGGAGCTATCCCTTGAACAGAACTCAGGCAGCTGTCCACAAGGTAAAAAAAAAAGTCAAATAATGCATTAAAATGCACAATACACATCTAAAGAATTGAAAATTTGGCTGTACCTCAGGCACTATGAGACTATTCAGCCTAGGCCAATATTCAAACCCAACAAAAAAATAAAAAAATAAAAAAATAATGCCACCTTGTAGACATGCTTAGATATGATAGATGTAAATAAAAAGTAATGACAAAGGATGTTTTGAAACAAGATGCCATCAGAGGAAAGATCCATGTAAAATTCAAAGACAAGGACAGTCTTGGTAATTAGGACAAACCTTGAGCAAGATCCATGCAATTATACCTAGTATGTCATAGTTCACACAGCACATAGAGAACATGACTGTATGATGGAGGCTTCCTGAAGTTTAACTTCAATCACTAGCACCACCAATCTTATTCTTGTCTAGATCATTACATCTATCCTGACACCAAATGTCAAAGACAATAACTATATGGAGCTAAAATCATGTAGCGGCCAAATTTTCCTCCTCTGAGGAACCAGAGCAAATTCTGTAAGAATAAGACAAATGTTACAGTTTATTTCCTTCCCATAAAATTTTGTTTTCCCTTTGAACTCGAAAATATCTCTTCACAACTTTTAATTTGCAATTGTTAATTTCCACCCTTTGATATTTCTTTTATTACTTTCACTCCATTGGTTCTTATCTTTCTTTGGCTTATTTATGCCACTTTGTTAAACTTTTTTCCTCTCCTTTTTACAAGAAAGAATTTCCTGAGGCTTTTCATCACTGATTTTTTATTTTTTTTCTCTTCCAAATACCAGTCAGCATGCCGATAGTGTCTCCCATTTATCCCTTGCCTTTCCCCAATCCATAACACCCACAATGGCATTTATATTTAGAGTTTCCCATCAATAGAAGTGTTAACACCCCACCGCACTTCCCCTCTTGCACCCTAAACCTAGCTAAACAATTATACCCCAACCCAAAAGTGCAACGCATTTTTTTCATTCTAACTTCCCTTTACAAACTACATGACCTGCTCCTCTCATAAATTCTGCATCCCGTTGCTTTCAGAGAATTGGATATCTGAGTACCAAAATGTCTATTACACAGGCAGCCCTCAAGAATTTCCATTTGGCTCAGCCTTCTAAGAGGGGTTTTGGGCAACTTAGGTTGAATGAATGATAACCTGCCTCTCACCAAGTATGGGGTGACGGCAACCAAAAGCTTAAAAGCATAAGATCTTTACTTATTGGAGTAACTTTTTATACAACCATCTAAAATTCTTGATTAAATAGAAGGAGACAAAAGGATGCTAAGTGTAGGTAAAAAGACCAGGTGCTTTAAGACGAGATAATAAATACTCCCTATGCTCCAAATTGAATGTCTTAGTTTGACCCAGCACAGGTATTAAGAGAGGAAGAGTTGAAACTTGAAAGTAATAGCTCACGTAGTTAATAGGTAAGATAAAACATGTAGGGTCTGTTGTATTAGTTAATTAACAATTTAAAATGTAGGGAGATAGTGGGAACATGTGAGCCCTCTTGCAGTTGCAGCGTGTAAAATCTTTGAAGAGTATTTTATAATTTGAAATTTTTATTTAAGGAAGATGGACATTAGTTTGGAACAGACTAAAAACGGTAAGACATTCGATTTGGAGTAAAATATATGTATAGTATCGCTAACCAAAAAATTCTTGAACTGAACTCCATAGTTAAAAACTCAATACAATAAATTTTGCTCGGTACAAGGAAAAGCAAGTATGCCATAAGCCAATATCAACAAGAATAACAATATCGAACTTCACTATCAATTTGGAAATTCTATAGTCCCATTGAGAAAATCATACTTGCATGTTTCGAAGTTTGTACAATACAATACCATATGCTTTGAAGGCTTGTCTGTGCAAGCATTCAAAACTACATTACAATTCCCTCGACGAGACTGTAGAATTACCCCAATTTTGACATATTTGCACCAAGACAAATAAATTTACAGTCACACATGTTATTCAACAAAATACTATGTTTTGATCGATACAATAAATTAACATCAATATTAACCTTCAAATTTCTAATGTAGCTTTAATTTGTTTTGATCATCAAGATAATAAAAAATGTCAATATCCAAATTCAATTTGGTAATAGAGTCTAAAGAATGAGGAAAACTTTACCACCTTAAAAATTTCTTTTATTTTTCAAGATACGGGAGCCAAAGGGCTTCATAGGCAAATTAAGGGCCTAAAACTTCAAACTAACAAAAAAATAAGTGAAATTCAAAGAAATAGGATAATCCTCACTTATAAGTTCATACAGATCTACAAATAAATTTTCTTTTGTTGATTCTTATTTTGCCCCTAAAGAAAAATATATTGATAGATAAAAGATGTCAGCACTAAGATATAAAGTTACTGTTGTTTGCTTACACCAAACACACAAAAAAGAGAGATGGGGTGCCAAAACCAACAAGAGTTTGCTAAATAATGGTACCGTCACACAAAATCTGCTAAAAAGTAACCATATACCATCAAAAAGAAAAGGAAAAACATATGCTTTATCAGCAAATCGATAAGGACACTACACGAAAAACATGATTCCAGAATAACATAACACATGATATACAAACTCGTCATGCAAGTTACAACATAAAGCATTTCATCAAAAAGTTATGATCTTACCTCAGACAGATAAAAAACCTTCCCAAAAAGAGCTTGCACCGCAAGTTTTCTCTTGAATCCCTTCTCAGAATATCCTGATATATCCATCACAACAGGACCTGAAAATGCAATGAATTAAGGGTCCGTTTGGTAGGATCAAGAAAAAAGACTTTCCAGAAAATAAGTTGATTTTTATAAATTTTCTGGTGTTTGGTTATTCTTTTATGAAAATATTCAAAATAAGAGTAAGAAATAAGAATTAGAAACATTCTATCACAATTCACAATGCTGCTACTCCTCTCCTCACCATCACGCCCAACGCCCAGCAGGTGGTGCACCACCACCACCACCACCACCATCCAACCTCTTCATACACCACCCACTTTCACCCATATTTCCTTGGTTGGTGACCTACCTTCTCTTTCCTTCCTAGCCTGTCTTCCAAATTAATCCCTCAATCTCTAGATCCAAAATACTCAAATCTGCACAATGTATTTTTGTGTGTTCTATGGGGAGTTTCCTTCATAGTTGCAGGTCTCAGATTGTAAGTGTGTGCGACTGTGTTTAAGCTCTTTATCATTTAGAGAAAGTAGCGGGAATAATCGGCAAAGTCGCCTGAAAAGCCTTTAGAACAATCTCGTTAATGTCACCGAAAAGTCTCTGGCAAAGACAACAGATTTATCTTCCAGGAATTACCACACTCTAGGGAAGCACAATTTGATTAATGTCGCTGGAAAAGTCCCTAGCAACCCAGAGGGATTTACCGGCAAATTCGTCGGAACTATTGGTTGGTTCCACATTAGAGAAGCAAGTGGACAGAGATGGGTAATTGCTCAGACTAGTGGATGCGCGTCCTTCAAAAATGGAAAATAACTTCCGTTTATTTTTCTGGGAAGTTATTTTACATTGAGGGATGTAAAAGATTTTCCATGAGAAAATATTTTCACCACTTATAACCACCAAACACATGAAGATGATGAAAACATTTTCTGGAAAATATTTTCAGTCCTAAGGGTGTGTTTGTTTCGACTAAAAATATTTTCCAAAAATTTTTTTGGTGCCAAACACCGGAAACTTTTCCGGTGTAAAATATTTTCCAATTTTCCTTCCTCTGGCTGAAAATAACTTACTAAATTTTTTAGCGTAAGTTATTTTCCGGATAATTTAAGAGTGATATTAAATCTCAAATACTTACTTTTATAATTTCATTTGCTAAACTTATTTTCGTTTTCAATTCTTTTCCATTCGTTTTTCTCTTAATCATGGGTCCCACGCTAATATAACTATCATTAATGTATATTTACTACTACATTGTACTATCATTTAATTTTGAACAAAATCAATCGTTTTATTAACCACAATTACTTGTAAGGTATTTATTACCATTGCTATAAGTTTTTTTAACTTGTATTCACAAAATTAAAGATGAAATCGTTAAAAAATTTTATTTCAAAATATTTTCATTTTGTCAACCGAACACCAGAAAATTGTATGAAAAATAGACTTTTTCATGTAAAATATTTTCCAAGAAAAATATTTTCCCTAAGAAAATATTTTCAATCCAAATGAACACACCCTAAATAAAAATGCTGCATAACCATGACACTACGTTGTTTGGAAGGAAATTCAGGGAAGGGAAAGGATTAGGAAGGAAACTAGACTTATTTCCTTCCTTTGGGAGTTGGGGGAGAAATAATTGAAATAAAAATGGAGGGAAGCAACATCCTTCCACATCAGCAAAAGTTTTCCTCCCAAAGTGGGGAGAAAACGAAGGAAAACAAAAAGCTCTCGTATAAATATTTTTAATATTCCAAATCTACCCTTCAAAAACTAATTCAAACAAATTTTAGTTCCCCATATAGAACCCAAATCTTTCCACTCATTTCCTAAACTCCCAAACAACATTAAATCCCTCCCTTTCTCTTCTCTCCTCTTCCCTTTCCTTCTCTTCTTTTCTATCCTAAACTCCCAAACTAAGCCTGCGGGATTATCTCTAGTAATATTCATCCAAGCGCAAGCACATCTGCCTTATGGGGTTGTTTCTCAGGCAAATCACATCATAAGTTAGAAAAAACAGAATAGAAGATCAGGGAACAGCTTTTTTTTACACTTTTCCCACCATAAAATAGATAATATCAGCTATATCAGTAAGTGCACCCATGATAAGCGTGAATGCTTGCATACTGGCATGCCTTGTAGCCAAGAATTTGACATAGCAAACATGCTTATGACTTAGTAGTCCTTGACAAATTTTATAAAGCACCAGGTGGCAAATTTCTCAACAGTCAGGCAGGTTGATGAGAGAGAAGTGCAATAGGCCTCTTCTTTTTATAGACAAAGCAGGCACTACTGTTTAGGATACATGCTCTGTTCCATTACTTTTGTCAAACTATCTTATTCTAATTTCCAACTTTTACCATTAACAAAGACTTACACAATTTTTGCACTTTGTTCCATTTACTGTTCTTTATGGTCAACCAACCAACCACATTAATCCATGAGGCCTAATGCATGTGTGATGTTTTTCAGCCAAAACACAGATGATTAGAAGAAACAATTAGCTTTCCAGCTACACAGGTAACTAAATTAATGGGACAAAGGAGAAATAGTTAACCAGGTTTGTAAAGCAACAGGTGCATAACACCCCCCGCCCCCTCCCCCCTTCCTAACCCCCACCAAATGAATCTGTCCTGGAAGAAGGAAAGATGGCAAAATATGTCATCCTTGATGTCAGAAAATTATGTTAGTCATCTTCAAAGGAGCGCAATGTGCAATTGTGTGCCGGTTGTACGAAGCTTCTGCTTTAAGGAACTACTAGCAGATTCAACATATTTGCAGATCTGTTTAGAGAATCAAATTAAGTTATTTGCAGTTCTTTATACTGCATTTTTGTCACGTATACTGAAGAGCTTGTATAAATCAAGACATCCTTCTCCAGTTCCATGTTCACTACACCCTTTCACTGCAACTAAAATGATGGCAGTTATTTGTTACCTTTCTCTTTCACAATTCGTCTTGAGATCTCATTCAGAACTCCAGCTACTTGAGAATCATCCAAGCCAGATGCTCTCCTCAGTTGAATCAAGTTTGCTAACAGATCTGGGTTGAATGGTTTCTCATTCAACACATAGCGAACATATTTTCGCAAAATCTCCTCCATGTCAAAGCCTGTCTGAGAACACATTTTTTATTATTGTCAAAGGAAAATAACTACCCGACAAGTAACATTGCCACTAGCAAACTGAAGAAATGCAGAAACAGTAATATTAACAAAAATACCACCGAGTATAGACCATTCCATAGAAAGAAAAGCCATCTTGTCATGTTATAAATGTAAGATTACAAGGGCAAGAAGAGTAGAACCATTCAACAAAGCACTAACAGTATACAGGAACAAGATGATAAGAGGTTGAGCGAGAAATTTCTTAAATTGTACTTGTTTTGAAAATCGTTCTTTTTCAATGGTGATTTGAAATGGAATATCCGTCAGGGAGGAACTCGCATTCAGTAAATGTGAGTTCAGTGAGCTCGCATTTGTTGAATAAGAGTTCGTCGAAAAATAAAATTGTGAAAATCTTAAAAAAAAAAAAGAAAAAAAAATTTTGATGAATGCGAGGTCAAAGCCATTTTTTTTTTTTAAAAATCGATTGACCTCGCATTCACTAAATGCAAGGTCAAAGAGAAAAATATTTTCATGACCTCCCATTCAGTGAATGCGAGGTCAAAGCAATTTTTTTAAGGAGGAGGAAAGAAATGAGGGCTTTTTCAATTCTGCCCAGTTTAATGCCAACTTCTGCTCGCAGTTTAATGCCAACTGACCTCGCATTCAGTGAATGCGAGGTCAGTCAAATTTTTTTTTTTAAAAAAAATTTAGACCTCGCATTCACTGAATGGGAGGTCATGAATTGAATTTTTTTTTTTTTTTTTTTTAAATTTAACAATTTTATTTTTCGACAAACGCGCATTCAACAAATGCGAGCTCACTGAACTCGCAGTTGTTCCTCCCTGTCGGACAAAGCAATTCCAATCAGCATCGAAAAAAAACGATTTTCAAAACAAGCACAATTTGAGAAATTTATCAGGTTGAGCACAATATTTAGAGCAAAGTGCTTTCGATATTGCCCCTCAGTGCACTTCTACACAGGAATTTAGAGTTTTGACTTCTTTTCAAACTTTATCAGTTATAACAACTTAGTTGGATTGATATTTTCCAAATACAATGTAAACCAGAAATACCCATTGATACTCCTTAGGGTTTCTAAAAGTTGCTCAACATTAAGAATGATGCAGCATGGCAATGTAACTCAAAGAACTCATGGAAGGTCCTGGTAATTATGAAACTGAAGGATAGTTAGTGTAATTCTTTCAAAGAAAGGATTTCAGGGGGCCTTATCTATCTGAACTAGGAAAAATGGTTACTTTGCTGATTCATTTGTTTGGAGGAAAGGTGGGAACAAGAGCAAAGCAGGCAGAAGGTTCTTAAAGAGAAATGACCAACGGAGGTGCGAAGATGGTGCTGGTCTCATTGTGATGGTTTAACCAAAGAAAAGAGATAGAAGTGGCATCACATGCTAGTCTGACCAAAATAATTAGGAGAAGAGGAGAAATAGGGTGAGAGGACTGGGAGGACTGAATCCGGTACAAGTGAAAAGAGGGAAGTCAGGAGGGGAGCAGATAGAATGGGGACTGGCACAGTACTGCAAACGAAGAAAGAACATGGGAAGCCTGGGGGATGACAAATGGGATAGATATTGAGGATTCAAAAGACTTTTTCTATAAAGAAAGGCTTAAATGCAAATAACTCGGTATGTAACACCTATATGTTGATATAATATGAATACATATGCATGTACAATATACAACTATGTGAATACTGAACCATTATTGGTTAAAGGAATGGAGGCTTTAAGCTTCCAAGCATTTAATCTTAGTCTTTTCCAACTTGAATTTAATTAAATGTGCTAGCCTAGCACAGCAATTTGAACATGAACCTGACAAGATTGCGTCAAGTGAGCTTTTTACTGAGTCAGATACCTGTGCATTTGTATCCATACTAAATTGAGTCTTCTTGGATAAGAATTAAAGATATATTAGTAAAAGACATATAACATTCTCATGAAACATATGTTTCCAAAGAGCCTCACCTTCTGCATCAGTCCCTTCAAAGCTGATTGTTCAACTAGTTCTCTTCCCTTCTCAAATAGCTCATCTATCGACTTGCATAGAGTAGCATTTTTGTTTACCTGAAAAAAATCATTGTCAGGCAGTTAACCATGAAATAAAACCAACTCAGCCCATAGGAATCGTCAATATAGCGAAAGAGAGCGATGACACTTAATTCAGGTTAAGTTCTTGAGATAAGCGCAACACATCTCAACATATTGTAAAGCACATTAAGAACCGTGAAATAAAACCATTTTTGTTTACCAGAAGAAAATCATTTTCAGGCAGTTAACCATGAAATAAAACCAATTTAGCCCACAAGAATCGTCAATATAGCAAAAGAGAGGGATGACACTTAATTCAGGTTAAGTTCTTGAGATAAGCCCAGCACATCTCAACATATTGTAATGCACAACAAAGGGAATCTCATACACTTTACAAAGTTTACCAAGCATGACGCTAACATAGTAAGAGGTGAAAAGTATATCAAAGAAACCTCATCCTACGGTGAAATTTTTAAACCAAAAAAAAAATAAAAATTATTGCCATAAAGGTCCATAGATGTGCAATCTTGAACAGGAATTTATAAATCAAACAAATCTGGTAGAAGCTATACACATAAGATCAGAATCACTTGAAAGGGGAAGAAAAATGACTAGCTTTTACTTTGCATAAACCCTTTCACTTTTTATTAAAGTCGAGCAGAAATTTAACAAGTAACAAATAGTTATCTTAACTCAGTAAGTCACAAACATCATTTGACATTAAGAACAAAAAGCAAAGTCTAAATTGCAAACATATGAAGAGGTCCAATCAATTTGCGTAATCGATATTTGAATGAAAGTCTCCTAACTTATTGTGTCAAATATTGCAAATCATGAGATGATATGAGTAGTAACAATGAGAAACACAAGATTACCCAATTACTCATTTTACTACATGATTCTGCAGTGAGAGACAAAATTAATCTGCCCGCTACCCTACTTTCACATAAAACATCAACCACACCTAAAGGTTGACGAGAATATTATACACAAACAAACAAACAAACAAACAAACCAAGCCTTAATCCGACTAAGTAGGGTCGGCTGCATGAATCCTGCTACGCCATTGCGCTCTGTCATGGACCATATCCTCCTCAATTCTTAGATGGGCTATATATTTCCTACAAATTACCTACCAAGTCTTTTTCAGTCTTCCTCTACCCCTCTTATGTTGACTACTCTCTCTATAATCTACTCACCTCAACATGACAGATGCTTCTACTGGTTGTCTTAACATATGACCTAACCACCTTAAGCGTGTTTCTCTAATTTTCTCATCAATAGATGCTACTCCAATCTTCTCACGAATATGCTCATTCCGTATCTTGTCCATCCTAGTGTACCCACACATCCATCTTAACATTCGCATTTCTACTACTCTCATCTTTTGCTCATGTGTATGATTCACTGCCCAACACTCAAACTCATAGAGCATCGCTAGCCTAATTGACGTTCTATAGATTTTACCCTTAAGTCGTAAAGGAATTTTGCGGTCACATAATATTCCCGATGCCATTCTCCATTTAGTCCATCCCGCTTGTATCCGATGTGTGACATCTCGATCTATACCATTACTCCGAATAACTGATCGTAAATATTTAAAATTTTCACTTATGGGTATCTCTTAATCTCCGATACTATCCCTTATTCCATTCCCACGTGCAGCCTTGCTAAACTTAAATTCCATATATTCTGTTTTTTGATCTACTATGTCTCTTATACACATCTAATTCTAAACCCTTTTGCCTCAAGTGTCTCTCTCCAAACCTCGAGTTTAGCATTAACCCCATCTTTTGTTTCATCTACTAACACAATGTCATCTGCAAATAACATACACCATGGTATAGATGTGTATAAGTATGTGCCTTGTAAGTTCATCTATGACCAACGAAAATAGATAAGGACTCAGAGCTGAACCTTGGTGTAAACCTATATTTATGGGGAACTCTCGTGTCAACCCTCCTAGTGTTCTCACACTTGTAACCACATCCCTATACATCTCCTTTATTGATTCTATGTATGCTACTCTAATTCCTCTTTTTTCTAAAATTCTCCACATAACTTCTCTAGGGACTGTATCGTATGCCTTTTCAAGATCAATAAAAGTCATATGTAAATCCTTTTCTTTTTCCCGGTATCTCTCGGTAAGTCTCCTTAAGAGATGTATGACTTCAGTAGTCGATCTCCCTGGCATAAAATCAAACTGATTATTTGACACCTTAGTCTCATTTCTTAACTTATCTTTTTCTATCACCCTCTCCTAAAGTTTCATCGTATGGCTCATTAACTTAATACCTCTGTAATTCATACAATTTTGTATATCCCCTTTATTTTTTAATATGGGTATTAGAGTACTCTTCTTCCACTGGTCAGGCATCTTTCTACTCTTCAATGTTTTATTGAAAAGATTGATCAGCCAACTTATGCCCTTCTTTCCTAAGCATTTCCATACCTCGATTGGGATATCATCGGGGCCAATTGCTTTTCCTTTCTTCATTTTCTTCAAAACCTCCTCCACCTCTGATTCCTAAATCCTTGGATAATAAATTACGTTTTTATACTCCTCAAGCTTAGCTAACTCTCCTAAAATGATATCGTCTCTATTCTCTTCATTGAATAGTTGATGGAAGTATCTCTCCCATCTTTCCTTAATTTCCTCATCTCTTACTAGCACCTTATTATTTTCATCCTTGATGCACTTGACTTGGGTTAAATCCTTCGTCTATGAGCTCTTCCTTTAACAATTCAGTGGCTTATTATAAATATCTCGCTC
The DNA here is from genome assembly GCA_025175665.1 of Cinchona pubescens. Lineage (NCBI taxonomy): Eukaryota > Viridiplantae > Streptophyta > Magnoliopsida > Gentianales > Rubiaceae > Cinchona > Cinchona pubescens. Next base: position 1,117,513 of record JANKKI010000032.1, read on the forward strand.
CTCCTCCTCCTTAGATTCTAATTTTTGGTAAAAATCTTCAAAAGCCCTATCCCTCGCTTCACTTACAGCCTTTTTTGCCTCCTTTTTAGAAAGCTTATATTCCTCAATATTTTCGTCACTCCTACAGTTATATAGACCCTTATAGTTAGCCCTCTTAACTTTGATTTTATCTTGTACACCTTCATCCCACCACCAAGATTCCTTGTTTATGGGGGCATAACCTTTTGACTCTCTAAGCCACTGTTCTCACTCTAGTTGCCATATCATTCCATAAGGTGTCAGATTCTCCTTGTAAGTCCCAAATACTTTGCCCTAACAAATCTTCCTTAAAAATTTCTTCTTTTTCCTTCTTTAAATTCCTTCACTTAATTCTAGGTGATCTAAGTAGGTTCCTTCGCCTAATATGATGTTTAAACCTCAAATCCACCACCAAAAGCCTATGTTGTGAGGTTAAACTTTCTCCAGGCATAATTTTACAATCTCTACAAACCCTTCTCTATTATCTCTTTTTTTTGTGAGAAGAAAGTCAATCTGTGACTTTGTTAAACCACTTTTAAAGGTAACTAAATGTTCCTCTCTCTTTTAGAAAAAAGTATTGATAATGCAAAGGTCGAATGTCATTCCAAACTCCAAGATTGATTTTTCTTCTTCATTTCTTCCCCCATAACCATATCCACCATGCACTTCTTCATAATCCTCATTATCTCTTCCCACATGTCCATTTAGATCACCTCCTATAAAAATTTGCTCTCCTTGGGGGACACTACCTATCAACTCATCTAAATCCTCACAAAAATTAGCCTTAATGGACTCATCTAGACGTACTTGAGGGGCATAGACACTAAAGATATTAATAGTTTCACGTCCTAAAATTAGTTTTAAGTGCCATAATCCCATCTCCTTTCCTAGTCACCTGCACTACATCATCCTTCATCGACCCATCTACAATAATACCTACCCCATTTCTAGGCTTGTTTACTCCTGAGTACCAAATTTAAATCCTGAATTATCTATCTAAAAGTATAGCTTTTTCTCCTACCCATTTTGTCTCTTGTAAACACAGAATATTAATTCTTCTCCTAATCATTGTATCTACCACCTCCATTGATTTACCAATAAGAGTTCCAATATTCCAAATTCCTATTCTAATCCTATTCTCCAAAACATTTTTATTCCCCACTACCCTCCCCCTATTATGAGAGGACCCTTGCATATTTTTCACTACACCCGGACCCCCATAGAGATGTAGCGGCCCTTGCCCACTATTCGCCGCACTCAGACAATGTGATGCATCACTTACGGGGAACGCCCTAGCATTAGGGCAATATCTTGGTGGATTCATCTCATAAGATTGACAAAGTTTTAGGTTGGCTGTCGACCTAACGCAACCCTTCTCCTTAACCTCTTCTCCTTTACCCGGGTTCGGGACCGGTTATGCTAAGAAAAACTCTTGTAATTCCAAATAATCTCCTAAAGGTTGCACAACTCTAGTGGTCATTTATTTATCACTGTTTTGTCATATCAACTCATTTTTTCTTTCTTTACTTTTCCTTGACTCCCACATCAGAGCAAAAATGAATAACGTAATATGCTAATAAATTTTCTGCAGAGGCCAACTTTCCTAGAGATACCGGGAATTAAGCACAAGACATGAGAGAAAATTGTAAAGAAATGAACAAATTTAGGGAATGCAGCAATAGCATAATAATACTAATACTGACCAATTTACGACGCTTCTCCCCGGGGGAATTGAATTTGCGAACAGTCTTTACAAAAGCAAAGACAAAAGTAATCCCTAAATAAGCTAATGGGACGGCAAGAAGCCAAGGCAAGGAGCTCTGTCCGACTCTGGGCCCGGGAAGAGCTTGGGTAACCGACCCAGTGAACTCAACCAAGTCCAATGCCTTCTCCTGTATCCACGGCAACTCCTCTTCCACTTCCTCTACGTCCTCTTCTACTTTCTGTTGCTGGTTTTTTTGCGCTTTTTTCCCATTACTAGTGTTGTTACTGCTGCTACTCCTTGCTGCTGCGGACATGTGGCAACTAGGAGGCCTCCGCGGCCACTCCCAGAAGAATAAGGAGAAGTGGATGACAAGGATGAGCGGAAATGTATACAGGAGGTGGTAGTGGCGGCGGCGGCAGCCGAGGAGTTGGGTCTTAGAGATAGTGCTACTGAAGAATAGTAATTGGGAAATAACAAAAAGGGGTGTTTGTTTTTGCCGGTTCTGATAAAAGGGCTGTTGGACAGGGATGGGAAAAGACTTGGCTTTTGTAAAATAATCATACTAGAAGCGGAAGAAGAAGAATAATAGTGGCAGCAAGGAGTTGAAGTACCCATCATCAATTCCCTTGGCCACCCTAACCTCAAATTTTTGGCAAAATAGTCTAAAAAGACTAGAGAGTGTGGTTGCTGGCAGTGGCACGGAGTGAAATGGGGAGTTGGTGAGAACGGGGATTGAAATATGAGTAGAGAGTACTGATGCCGGGCGGCAGTCAGGAGAGGGCGTCAGCAACTAAGTTCCTGTTTCATGTAGCATGGCTATTGGCTAATTACATTTATCACCCTCGAGGTTTGCCTATATTACAAATCAGACCTTCTGGTTTGGAAAAACTACATTTACCCCCTGTCAATGACGGGAGTGTAAACCTAACAAACAATTGTATTGAAATGACAAAAATGCCCTAATTTATAAGATTAAAAAAAAGGGATTAATTACATTTACCTCCCTTGAAGTTGATCTAGTGTTTTAAAACTCACTATCGAGCAAGACACACACTAATATGTGTGTAATTTTAAAAAGTATTAACTAAAAAAATAGGAAGAAATTTTAAGACTAGTTATGTGGGGAAGTTTTAAAACTATCAAGTGTAAAATAGATTTAAAATATAATACATTGCACCAGAGACTCTTGCTTTATATATTGTATAGGTAGATATCAGAGGTGACCCCATGAAGTGTTTGGTTCGTAGTTCAACAAGTTGGATTGGCGTGGTCACATGATTTTTCTTTTTCTATTTTTTTTTAATGTTTATATAGTAAAAGGTTGAATATAAGAATATTAATCAATCACCCTTGTTGGTTGAGTAGTTAGTTAGAACAATCAAGTTATATTTTTTAGTTATGAGAACCTGGGATCAAAACTCTTACATTCTTTCAATACCCTTTTGTTTTTATATTTTTTCATCATCCCATTTTTCACATGTTACAGAGGAATTTTTTTTGTTCCCCAAACCATTTTCACACATACAAAGAAAATGAATGACTTTTTGAGCATTCCTTTCCCCCCTCTCACCATGCCATATCTCTTTCCTCCCTCTCTCCCATTCTCTTCTACCTCTAATCTCCTCCTCTCTTTACCACTTCTCACTCTCTCCGCCACCTCTATTTATCCCTTCCATTTCCCTCACATTTTTCCCTTCTCTCCCACATGTCCTTTTTATCCTCCTCGCTGTCCATGCCAACCCCTACTTCCTTTCTCCTCCATCTTTTCCCTCTCTCTTCTCCAGTCAACCTCCATGTCGCTGGCCCCCCAATCCTTTCCCTTTTCTCCCCTTTCATTCTCTGGTTCTATTTTCCACCACGTTTACCACCAACACATCCGTACCCTACCCCATTCTCCCTTTCCATCCTATCCCTTTAGATGGAATTTGGTTATTTTTTTAAGAGATTGGATTGTTTTTTGTCGTAGATTCATATGATTTGGTGATTTTAGATTTGGTGAGATTTCTGGTGCATTTGGTGAGATTGGCGGTTGATATGTTGGTGAATTGGATCTTAATTTTGAAATTTTGTTTAGATTTTGTCCTGAGTATGTTAAAGGAATTCAAAACGGATATGACCGTTCATCCACTTTTCCCTAGTATACATGGTTTTGTGTGTTTTGACCGGTTCTTTCCAATTTCAGGCTTTTATACTCAACTGGACCAGAACTATTGCCGATTTGCAGTTTTAATCAGTTGGCACTGTAATACTCGGTTCAATTTCACCTCATTGCTTTGTACTATCCTCCATGTTTTGAACATCATATTCGTACATGTCATTTCTTCCCTATTTTCTTGCTTAAGCTACTTAAACAGCTCTCCTCCATTCCCAAACCCTATCTCACTTTTTTTTTTACAACTTGGAAATGTTCAAGGAAATTCAAGAGGTCCCTCGCTTGGAGGTAATTCACACCATAGATTGAAGGTAAGAAATTGGATTTCTTCAAGTTCTAAGGGTTTCTAGCTTGATTGTCTATAGTGTGTTAATTAAAGTGTTTTATAGCTGTATATGTGCTATTCCTTGACTAGTAAGATTGTTTGCATAATGATTTCGTAATTTTAGTAGTTGTATAACAAGATTTGAGCTAGAGGATTGAAGAGGGAAAAGTTGTTAATTTGAGTTTGAATGGTTAAAATGCATATTTTTTTGGTTTCTTGGTTAGATTTTGTGCTGGGGGAGTTCTCTTAGCTAAGAGGAGTAAAAATTCTCATTAAACTTGTAGCTTAGTTTTTAGTTAACAGCAGTGCATTTCTGTAGGAAATTGGTTATATCTTAGGACAGACTATCAGAATCGAGCATCATTTGTTGTGTTAGAAACTAGATTTATAGAACTGCATCCTTCGAAATAGTATAAAAATGTTTCTCTGTTTCCTACTTTACAAGTACCAGTCATTCCAACAAGTAGGCTGAAATTCTGGTTCTAATAGTAGGTTTTGTTCAAATTTGAGAGTCAATTTATAGTAGGTTATGTTATGAGTTGCAGAATGTTGTCTTCTTGGAATTTTTAGCTTTTTGAGTCTAGTTTCTGGTGGTACCAGCCTTATTATTTTTTGACTTGTATCGGTTTAGTTATGGTCGTTTTGTTAGTTTTGTCACTATTGAATTTTAAAATGCAGTTTGAGTAATTGTAAGCTGTGCTTTTGGGGATCAAAAGAGGCTTAAATCTTGTTATCTTTAGTGTTAGAATTACTTTAGTGTGTGTGATGACTTATTTTCATGTTTTTGTTGCTTTGGTTTAGATGAAGAGTTCTGGACTGTGTGAAATTTAAGGTTCGACTTCAATCATACATAAGGTAAGTAGCACCGGACCCCTTGCTATTGATTTCAATATCATTTTTAAAAGGATAATTTCCTCAACATATTTTTTGTATACAAAAAGGTTGATTATGTGATATTTAAATAGTAAATGAGATATGAAAATTGGTAATTATACTTGTTGAGGTAACAATATTTCTTAATATATATCATGATTTGGGTAAAGTCTCCCCGAACGTATGAGTAACATTTATTGTACATAAGTTCTTGTATTTTGAATGATTGATTGAATCGTAGAAATGTATCGTCGATAATGTGATTGTATCATTATTGTCCATATCATATTAAGTCGGCCTAAAGGCCTACATTCATGGACTCAGTGACCAAAATGCAAATGCAATGATTGAATGAAATATTGCATGCCTTGTAATAAATGTCTTGAACATGAATTGTTCATATGACGTGACTTGTCTTGAAATTGAAATTATAAATGTGATATCTTGTTGGTGGGCTAGACATGGATTAGTGATCAATATACCTACGTGGAGCCTTGAGCCTTACACGCTTGATAACATTTGGATTTGCACATTGATGGCTCATCCTTAAAAAGGAATTTTTAAAATGTTATAGTATATATTTTAATTACATACTATTTGTTATAGTTTTGCATGTTTTCCAATGTACTTTGTATTAACTTTCTTAATCCAAATAAAAAGAAATTTGTTCTACTTGCTGAGCATAATTTTTGCTTACCATTTTATCCTTAACCGCTTTTGCACCTTTAGCGTGACCAGAGTGGTGCAGCGGAAGTGTAGTGGAGTATTTGATCCCGTCAGGAGTGGTTTTAGAGCTTGCCATGTGTACAGCTAGGGGAGGGCTTACTCTGTCACTCTAAGGTTATAACGTATTTGTTGTGTATTAAAGGAAATGTAACATATGTGATGAATTATGACATGTTTCTTTTCTAATAGATATTATTGCTATTTTTCTTATGATAATAGTTGCTCAATATTCCGTGCTTTGCATGTTTAGGGTTTTATCTCGAGGTGTAGCGTGTTATGGTCCTAATTTTGGGGCGTGATAGAAATAGTTGATCACGTCTATTCATAGTTTAAGAATACTGGTCTAATCAAACTACCAAATATATCTTGAAATTTGGCCAAATAACAAAGACCCTCTTGGAAGACAACCCTATTAAAGCACCTAGATAAAACAAGAAAGAAGACCAAAATGCCCCTTAAAACAAGCTTTCTCTCACTGTCTCCTCTGGCTATAGTGTTGTCTACCACTTCTAGGCCAAAATCCACTACCGAATTTTGTAGCCTATTCATCCTTTACAACTGCAATTAGCCAAGAAATAAACTTACGAGAAAGCAACTACTATGCTAATCAAAACAAGATTAACTACCAACTTCCGTAACATAGAGAATATGAAAGTTCTTTGTACTACCAAATTAAGATCAAAAGTTCTTTGTACTACCAAATTAAGAGCTCAAAAGAACATAATGTTCATTCACACAATACAGCCAAAAATGTTGGGCCACTAATAGAATAGAATATTTAGCACTCAAGACGGCGTAAAAATTAAAGATGCTAGAGTTGACATTGTATAATTTATCACATACCTCATCAATCCATTAATGAAAATCTCACTTAATTGAATTTCTCCAGTAAGGTGATCCAAACCAACACCTCACCCTTCACCTCCAATAGGTGGCTACCCCTTATTCTCTCTAAAATCCCCTTACTTGCAACCCATCCCAATCTAATTCTCCCGCCTCTTCCAACTACTACCCATCATTCCTTACCCCAAATTCTACTATTGAAACCCACACTCATAGGTTGAAAGGCACCCTTACACGATGCAATTGTTGTCCCTCCTACCAGTTTCCTATCCCATCCAGTGTTGGCCATCCCACCAAATACAACCAAAATTGAAAAAAATGCCCTTTGCTAAAAGTAAAAGACCAATAGTTTCACCCACAATTTTTTTGAATCATGTCCATTTCCAATCCTGGTGGAACAAACACAAGAGTTTCCAGTCAGCCATTGACATGGATTCATTGAGACTGGATGGTTATGATATGATGCTAATAGAAGAATAAATGGAACAAATTGCCATTGTGAATTTTGTAGAGCAATGAAAGATTGTAGTTGAGTTAATTAACTCGAGTTGAGTTTGCTTATTAGCTTGGGTTGTACTCAAATTGGATTAAACTGCACAAGGGGATGAAAAGAGTTGAAGGCTAATTTGGGGATTTCAATTAATATTTTGTTGACTTAACTAATAGATAAGTAGTCAACGTTTGTTATCTAACTGTAGGGTTCTTGATGTTATAGTTTTATGAGTCTCAAGGGGGCCTCCGTTATTTGGCCAAATCTTAGAGTTGGTTTAGTAGTTTATTCAAATCTCGTGAGAGGTAAATGTAATTAGTCCAAAAAAATTAAACATGACAAGATAGAATATTTAAGGGGAATAACTACTTTAAAAAGTCAAAGATAAAAGGATAAAAGGATAACTAAGTGTTTTAAACAACATATGAAGTATGAAAAGATTAAGAAAACGAGAATGCAAATAAACAAATAAATAAGAAAATACAAAGGAAAATGAATAAACCTACCCCCTTCCAACTGAACTTTGTTGACAAGTTATTACTAAACTAAATTTTGCAGACAAGGTATTGTCAAATTGAATTTTGTGGCTTATTGCCAGTTGAATAGATTCAGTCTCTTTCTCTTTAGGGTTAGGTTCTTCTACATGTGTTTTTTTGACAATATTCATTAGGATGGCCTATCTTTTAGCATTTCATGCGCTAACACAGAACTTCTTCATAATCTAGCTAATACATTGGCCAAAAACCAACTAATCTATTACCATTCCAAACTCCTGCTGGCCTTGGTTTCATAAGATCTAATTTGATACAAACAGCATGCTTTACTAGGTCATATTCTAGAAGCCATTGAAGTCAACCTTCAACATATCTCCAACAATATGTGCAATAGAAAAAATTGTAGCTTTATTGATAAAGACAAATCAATCAAAGATCCAACTCCTTTTAGCAAGAGAATTAATAATTTCTTTCTTTTCTTTTTATTTTTTGTTTGGATTTGTAACTACGTGACTAATGTATCTATAAGTGGAAGGATAATCTGATGATACATGATCAGATGATTGCACGCGAATGATGTAAGGTAGGTTATATATAGAACAAATGAATACGAGCAAACAAAGGAATTTTGATAGGGTCAAGAATCCAAGTTGGGATTTGATATGCATAAAAGAACTTTCTATGTAATACTATTCTATTTTTTATGCCAAATTAATTTGACAGCTATCATATTGTTATAATGATATTGAATAAAATGAACAGAAAGATGTTCCAAATTGACCCAAGCTAGTAAGTGAGGTTTTTGAATCAACTTTGAAGCCCAGCGTCTACCTGAGTATTCTCATACTAAAACACTGAAAGGTCTAGAATCTGCGACACTATGTAATAAGCCTATTCTATATCAAAACAGATGAGAATGTGACAAAAATCTAGAAGTCCTAGGGTGAATGATCTAGAAAATCTGATTCTTTGAAACTCTTTCCCTAGGGATTCCATTGAAAGTTTGCCTCTTGAAAACTTCCCCACCAATTCATATCTGTTTGTGGGTTTCGAAAGTTGTTGAATTTGATGTGGAGAAAAAAAATATATCTTGTTCTCCTTTGAAAGAAAATGGTTGTACAAGTGGTATCCAGACAAAAGGATTGGACACAATCGAGGCAAAAGATTGTGTTGAAGAAGAAAGAGTTGTCATGTAGTTAAAGATTGGGGTGGCCATGTACGTTGAGTAAGAGTTCAACATAGGAGGGACAGAGAAGAAAGTGTCGAGAGAAAACCATTGCTCTTATTTTGAATATATGTAGTGTTGTTTTCACATAATATATAATTAGTTAGTATGTGTGTGCGTCTATTTATATATATATATATATATATGTATGTATGTATAATATACATACATATATATGTATATAATATACATATATATATATATAATATATATATTATATATATGTATTATATACAATATATTATACATATACATATGTTTATATGTACATATATATATATATATATATATATGTGTGTGTGTGTGTAATATATAAAATGTATTACATATATATATATATATATATATATGTATGTATATATATACATACACACACACATATATACGTACACACACACACACAGATATATAGTAGTTTAGTTTGAATATCCACTTCTACACAAACTCGAGCTACACTTGGTTGAGACATGGTGGCAGTAGCCGTGTCTATCTTCAATGGCTTGCCTATAGCCATTGCCATTGAGTATAAAAGAGACTTCTTGAATAGCAGCAGAGGGAGTTCTGAAAAAGATATCCAGCTGGCATGATAGAAGGCTCAACATCCGATTGAAATAATGGATGCCATTTGAGGACTTTCATATGAAATCCATTGATAAACCAATTACCCTTTAAATAGCAACGCAGATAATCCACTTCAAGGGTAAACTTCATGAGAATATGCTTGTAATTGAGATAACCCAAAGTGTAGTCTCCTTTGAAACCAATAGTTTGAAAATTTTCCTGTAAAGATGCTATGCTTGGGTTTCCATGGCTGAATTTTCCTATGAGTAACACAGATGCAAATTTTAGCGGCTTAGACAAATGTTCCACCTCCGCCTGCGAAAGAATCAGAGCTGGCCCACCTTCAAATGTTTCTAATGGCTTAAAATCGTTCTCACAATCAAGAAAATCCACAGAAGCAACTTTTAGGGCATCTGCAAAAGATTTTGTAAGTGCTGCGATCTTGTGGAGAAAAGAATTAGAAGGTTTAAAGAAAGAAAATAGGCTAATTGTTAAGAGAGAGTTTAGAAAGGAGGGAGAGCATTTCGTTTTTTTGTACCAAGCTTTGTTGAGGGACAATACTTGATCAAAAATTGAACTTGGAAGTTATCAAAATAACTTTAGACCCTTAAAGAGAAAAAAAACCTAAAAAACTAGAAGAGGAAATAAAACTAGTCTTTTTGAAACTTAATTAAATAAAGTTATTAAAAAAAGAACTTAAAATTTTCTCATTGGAATCATGCATATAACTATTATTATTAACATATATAGGTTTCCGATACATTAATAGATTAGACAACATGTATAAATACAATTAAAGAAATTAATAGTTTATCAACAAGTTTATTTAAAGAAAAAGGAAAAATTCATTTGAGAAAATAAAATGAAGAAGTAAAAGATTAAATAACATTTTGATACTAAAACTAAGTTAAAAATGCAATATGCCCTTTTAAATTGAAAACGTCTCAATTTGACTAAGAGACAAATTGAAAAAAAATTCTAATGTAGTCCTCTAAATTGAAAGAATCTAATTTTTTCGCTCTAAAAGAAAACATATGTCCCAATGTGGCACCCAGAATTGAAAAATTCCCAATTTGGCCCTTCAAACTAAAAATCTATTTTAATTTACCCTCCAAACTAAAAATATATTCCGATACAACAAAATAACATTAAAACTTTAAAATCATACAAGTTTAAAAATATACTTTCAATCTTAATGATTACTTTATAGTCAGAATAAGACTCTTTTGATGTAAATTTCTATGTAGAAAAGAGAGTTCCATATGTTATCAATTTTTTTTTTCAAGAATGAATTTTATTTCTTGAATGAAACTATACAAGTACGGAAGTAAAACTTTTTTTACAATTAGGGATTAATTTAAATAATAGTAGGAATTATCCTAACAAAAAAAAGTAGGACAGCAAAGACATATTGTCAATATCTTCACCTTGCTTCGCCCAGTGCCATTTATTTTACCTCTAATGTTGTTGTCTAGACTTTGTAATAATGAAAGGGATTTATTATCTAGAATATGATAAAAATTTGGCTTATGTATGGTGTACTAAAAACAACTACAATGTAGAGGAACCCATAACCAATAGGATATAGAGAAAGCGTCTTACCACCTAAGTAGCACTTCGTTGTCAAACAATTCATAATTTTTATCTTGCAATTCATATGTTGCATTTAGTTCCCTTTTCATGAATTGAATATCTAGCGTATATTTGATCCAAGTTATGCTTTTCATAAAAACTAGTTCCGAAATTATATTAGTTTCAAATTCTTGATAGATAATTATTGTCTTCCTGAAAAAAAAACAACTGCTTGATTTTCTTTGGACCCATAACCATCTTTGTTAAATATTAGTAACCCTATAAATTGCATACTAAAAATAGGGATGTCAAATAAGTTACTAACTGCATTTTAATTAAAGTGTGCTTTATCTAATAAAACTTAAATAGTGAACGTCTATTGTTACTTTTAAATTATTATAGTACAGGTTGATAGCTACTGCAGTTATATGTGATTAGTTTTATTCAATCAAATAAAATCTATAGTATTCAATATCTACCTTTCAATTTACTATTATATAGATTGATATTTTTAGCATAATAAATTAATCAGTAAAATTCGTGTTGTATTCCCACACGGTAGAATATTTTTCATTTTTTTTTTCAATTTTCATGATATAAATCCTATACTTGTGCAAACTACATATTTAAGAGAATTCTTTATTTTTTAAATTAGAAATTGCAATTCCAATTGGTTCCAAGAGAGGTCTAGATATTTAAGAATAATCAAATACCCTAATGTTTGATAGATCCATTTAAGTGTATATATAGTTATTAGGATAGCACTTGAATATTTGAAAAGAATAAAGGGTTCCAATAAACTAAAATTGGTCAACATTTTTTCAAGACTACACTCTCCTCTTTGATTGTTAATCTTATACATAGATATAATAATAAACTCTAACATTATTTTGTGTCATACATTGTGCTCTAATTTGATGATCCTTTAGATTTTTTCTGTCATCGAAGTTGTAGAGAATACCAATGAACTCATATTAGAATACTTCAGTAATTCTCAACCAAGGAATGGACTTTTACTTTGAAATTGCAATGTAGATGTATTATTTACAAGACACAAATTATTTAGGTTTCATGAAATTGCTTGATCTATTAACCTAAAAGGTTAGTTACACGTTGCCTCCTTGTAACATGGACCTTGTCTCATTTTGCCTTTTATAAAAATTTAATCATCATTTTACCCCCTTTGACTAATGGTCAAAAGAAATATTTAGTTTAAGTAATAGTCATAGGCAACAAATTACTAAAATGACTCATAATACATAATATTTAGTTGATAGATTATTTTATCATTTTAGAGGGAAAAAAGTTTTGTTGTTTGACTATTATCACTCTTTTAGTGATAAAACTGATATGTTAAGACATGCAACTTAAAAAATACAAGAAAAAAAATAATTTGTTGTATAAGAGGGGATAAACAAAAGTGAAAAGAAAAAAAAGGTACAAAACATAAATATAAAAGAATTTAGAAACCTTTGTGTATTAATGAATTTGTGCGTCAAACATGGTCACATAGTCCTGCATATATACATATAATTTTTACCTCTACTTTTCTATACTAAAGCAATAGTGTTTTGACTAACGACTTAAATTTGAGTTTTATATTTAAGATTTAGAGATTTTTTTATTTAGTTCTCCTTTTCTTTTGACAAATTAAATCTTTTTTTTTTTCAATTTACATACCATCCACGAGTTTATTTTTATTTTTCCAAATGAAAGATAAATATTTCTTTTGGCACAAAATTGGTAAACATAGTTGACTAAATAGTTTAAGGTTATTTTAGTCATTTTTTCCCATTTGATTAACTCTCAAACTAATCCATTTTTTTTGACTGTTAGTTAATGGGGCAAAATGATGATTAAATTTTTACAGGGAGCAAAGTGAGATAAGGTCCATATTATGTGACGGCAAAGTGTAATGAATCCTAAACTAAATATATATCTTATGTTTCTAACAAAGTATATCTAAAGAAAATGCATAAAAATCACATAGGAGCAAATATTTTTCTAAACCCATGAGAACTAAGCTTTTTTTTTTTTTAACTGGTAACCACCGGAATCATGGTAGGGGGCACTATTCCCAAATTTTATTGCATTTATGAAAAAATTACATGGCTCTAATGAATGCTTTACAAAGTCAAATAGTAGGGAATACCAATGCATCCATTACTGCTATTGTACAAATATGTCTGGGAAGTATATTAGTAGCAAAAGAGGTTCCTGATGCGCTCACCATCTTTGCAAGGTAGTCTGGACTGCATTAGTTTTCTTAAATTGATGATGAATGGAGAGGTGGCCATGCAATAATGCCTTGACTTGTGTAAAACGTAAATCTGAACACCGAGGCCCTTGAACATGTCCCTGAACAATGTCAAGGAGTGGTTTTGAGTCTAAATGAATGAAGAGAGGAAAATAATTGTTCTGATGTCATAATTTTAGTCCACAAATGAATGCCTGGACTTCAACCTCTAAGCTTGTACAAATGCCATATTATTTAGAAAATCCAAAGAGTGCATCACCATTAATGTTGTGAACTACTCCACTTCTACCTGCATTACCTGGATTTCCCAAGAAAGGTCCATCCGTATTCAATTTATATGTACCAATAAGAGGGGCTGTCCAAGTCAAAATCATTTAGAAGGGTAAATATCCATTCAGAAGATGCCATATGAAAATAGAGAACTTGATAGGGATACACTTACTCCAAATGCAAGTTCGAGAGGCTAAAGATGGCCAAGCATGTTGAACAACATAATAGGCTGAAGAGTTTGAAAATTTACCATTCATGGTGCAATTATATTGTGGGTTACCATGCTATCAAATCTAGCTCATCCGATAGCCAAAGCTTGAAGCTGGTAATTAGTTGTATTTCCTTGGCCGAGAAGGACCCAAGTACTAGCAAGAGCTGCCAACCCTTCTCATTGTTGTAAAGCTGGTTGAGTTTGAGATTAGGGTTAGGAAGATTATCAGGATCCTTGCTAAGAGCTCCATTCCCTAACCAATTCTCCTTCCAAAAAGAAAAGTCACCAAATTTGATAACCTTTTGCATAAGAGAAACTGCTAGCTCCTTCATTGATAACATACGTCTCCAAACCAGGCTAGGTCTCGCCACTCTCTCTCTCTCGTTGGATCTGTCTATGCATGTAAGAGGCCTAAAGAGTTTAAGAGGTGAAATTGTTTCCACTAGAGCTTAAGAGTGAAAGCATCAATCACATCCTTAACTCTGCGAAGACCCAAGCCATTCTCTTCAACAGGAAAGCATACACTACTCCATTTGACCCAATGTCTCTTCGGTGAACCATCTAGCCAGTTTCTTCTCCCCAAAAGAAATCCGCCATCATCTTTTCAAGGTGTTTGAGAGTCGTAGATGGAGGGTCCATGACTGCAAGAATGTGCATCAGAATGGAAGAAAGCACATGTTTTATTAAAATGAGACAGCCACCAGGAGATAATAGCTTATTTTTCCATCTTGCCATCTTTGCTACAAAAGAGTCTTTGAGACATTGAAAATAGCTGCATTTTTTTTTGCCATTAAAGATTGGATAGCCCAAATACATCAAAGGCACTAACTTTGAAGGGATTCCAATAATGCTTTTTGTAGTTCAAGTGGAAGGACAATGTTTACCCGCACATAGAGAGCTCTTACTCTTATTAATTTTTTGGCCAAAACCATTTTGATAAGAATCCAGGAAGTCCATGAGTCCTCGAAGGCTATGACTATTTCCCCTTGTAAAAGTAAGAAGATCATTCAGAAAAGTGAGGTGGGGTAATAGGGATGCCCCCTCTCTAGGCAAGGCATAAGTGCCCATTGAGCCATTTGCTCCTGTAAGTCATTGAGCCCCCTGCTAAGCAGTCCAAGCATAAGATAAATAAATAAGGTGACAATGGGTCGCCTTGTTTAATCCCTCATGTTGCTTGGAAAAAACATGTGACTGTGCCATTGAATAAGATAGAAACCATCTATATTTAATATTAGCCACAATAAATGAAATAAAGTGAGGGGCAATACCAAACCAGAGAAGAAACCGCTCAAGGGAAACCCAAGTAACCCAATCAAAGGCCTTCATCATGTCAAGTTTTAGAATGATATTATGCCCTCGAACTTTTTGATCAACAGAATGCAACATCTTCTGGGCAAGTAGTACATTATCTGAAATTCCACGACCACCAATAAAAGCTGACTGCTAGGGTTATACTAAGTCCTTCAAAAAGGGCACCAATCTATTAGACAAAACTTTAGTAATATTTTGTTAACAAACGTTCACAGGGAAATCAGACGAAATTGAGTAAAATAGTGCGGGCTAGATGTCCTCAGAATTAATACAATCAACTTAGCACTGGCTATACTCTCTGGTATTGGTGCCCCTGCAAAAAAATTTTGCACTACCATAAGAACATCATGTGGAACAATATTCCAACAATGCACAAAAAATAAACCATTGAATCCATCAGGCCTTGGGGCACTATTAGAATCAAGTTGGTGAACTGCTAATTTCACCTCTTCCATTGTTACTTGCTATAGTAAAGAATTAATAGCTTCATGTGAAACTAAGGGAGGGATAAAACTTAGAAACTTCTCCATATCCTCATTTTAGGACCTCTCGGCCAAAGAAGGTTCTGAAAAAAGTAATAGCTTTACTTTGAATACCTTGCTCAGAATACAACCATTCACCAGAAAGCGATTTTGTACCATGAATAGTAAGGTGTGCATGTTTGTCCCGAAGAGATGCATGAAAAAACTTGGTGTTCAAGTCACCTTCTCTCAGCCATTTAAATTTGGATTTTCATTGGAAAAATGTTTCCTTGTTCTTTAAATGCCAAAGCAACTCTACCTGAGCATTGGTGAACATTTTGCCTTTGACTTTTCGATTGATTTGTTTGAAACTTGATTTCTTGCTCGTCAACCTTAGTTTTAGCCCAACGGATGTTATCAAAAAGATTCCAAAAGTATCTTTATTCCCTGTTCAGAGGTAGATCTTGAGTCCTTTCAGTTTCTCAGAGAGGCCACACGTCCACGGCTGCATATTGGCTTGGACCAATTTTGTTGTACTCTAGGCAAAAAGAAGAATGCCTTACCTATGTGTTTTGAAACTTGGGATTAGGTTCATGAGCTGTAAAGTAATCCCCATATTTTAGCAATAGTGGAGAGTGATCCGAAGTTGTCTTGTTAACATGTTGCACAAAAATCGAGAAAAATAGAGATAGATTCCCTAGTTGACAAGCACTCTATCAAGTCGCTTCCATGCTCGTCCTCCATGGCACACCCCTGTCCAAGTAAAAATGCTTCCAAAAATAGGAATTTTTAACACTTTGCAATCATTAATAACATCATTAAAATCATCCATCCTATATATCCTGGTCATTAGGTTGAGCACGCCCAGAATATTCGATTACCTTAGAAATCATGTTAAAATCACTCCTCAAAAACCATGCTCCATGAATTGAGTTTTTGAATCTCCTTAAATCAGTCCATAGCACCTCCTGTTCCTGCCTAGTACAATTGGCATAGATAAAAGTGAAGAAAATAGGACAGCTCCAAGTATCACAATTAAGGTGCACATGAATGTATTGTTCCCCATTAAATATGAAATTTGCATGATAACCCTCCTTATACGAGAGCCACAATTTATTTGTAACACTAAAAATAGGGAATTTAAGAACAATCCGGCCACTAATAGAGTCAATACGATGAAATCCCACCATGATGTTTCAAAATTGCAAGAAAAGAAATACCATGTAACCGAATGAGCTTCTTTAGACAAGGAATTTAGGATTTGCCTCCAATACCCCTAATATTCTATAAGAGCATATTATTCATTGGTCGGTGGGTTTGAGTTTGCAGACGCCTTTGAGCAAAGGATGCATTTGGATGGTAGGAGTTACCGTGAATTGTTTATGCTTACCTTTAGGTCTACCCGGCTTACCAAGGCAGTGTTGTATGGACTCTGTAAGGGCATTAAGTTCATCAATGGAAACATAAGGCTGGAAATTCTATTTATCAGCATCCCGTGAATCAAAATCTGTCGTTAGTTTGGCTTTCTTTTGCCAAAATCTCGGGTAGAGATCATCTACAACCATGCAACATGTTCTGCTTAGGAAGGTTTGAAATAGGCTATTGGTTAATTTCCATACAAAATTATTGTTAGCATGTCGCTTGGAATCTCCATGTAAGGATGGATCACCATTAACAACCAAGCTTGGATCGATAGCTTCAAGACTTGTAGTCTGTGTTAGAAAAGTTTCGTTGACTTGAAGCACGGCTGAATTGTCAATAGCTGCTTCATGATATCGAGTTGGAGGGTTTATTAAGAGAGTATCTTTGCAGCTTCAGAGTTGCTAAGGGAAACTGTTAAAACCACTTCTTTTGAATAGTGATGGCTGGATGAGTTTCAATTTCTAGGGTTTTGTCACAGCCAAGGGACTGTCCAGCCATAGAGGTTGAAGGGTTTGTAGGTTGTTTTGGCTTCTATTGCTGTTCTTTTCCCTTGGCTTGCACTCCCAGCTTTATCTTACCCTTCACCATAGCGTTTTCCAAATCTGGAACAATTTTTTCCTTTCCTTTAGTGCTAGGGTTTACTGCCGTTGGCTCATTCTTGGCACCATCTTTATCATCTGCCTTAGTAGCTTTAGGGTTTTTGTTAAATTCACTTTCTTTGAGATCATGCCCTAGTATGCATAGGAGGGTCAATAAGATGGAACTTCTCATACTTAATATGTTGCCACCGTGCTGTTGCTTCTTTTCCAATCCAAAATCTTCTCAACAAGGGTTTTTGAACATGAATCTCAATGCAAAATAGAGCCACATTCGGATGTGATAGGGATGCAGTAGAGGGTCGAGTTTCAAAGGCTTTTTTCAATCATCTTTGGAATGGTAATATAACATCTTCTTATCATAGCATTGAGACGGCAATTTCTCTAATAAACCCCACACTGGAACAATAGAGGATTTCACGTCTCCATGAAATTCGGGGTCCATTTGAGAACCTTCATTGTGAAACCTTGGAAAGACTAAAACTTGCACATCCAGCATCTAAGATAGTCCTCCTCCAAATCAAACCAAACCATGATATGGCAGTAGTCTAGGAACCCTAGGGAAAAGTTCCCTTGAATCCTATTGTGACAAAATCCTTACGTAGTGATGCCATACTTGGTTTACCCTTAGAGAATTTCCCAATTAGCGCATGTTTGAAAGGTTTTGACAAATGCTCCATCTCTTCATCAGTGAAAATAAATGCAAGTTCTCCATGATTATTTGTTCCTTAAACTTTGATTCCATTTTCATTGATCTACAGACCACATCCGCAAAAGATTTGGGGGAATGAGAGAGGTCTGGTTGAAGGGCAGCCATGGCAGCCATGGTTGCTAGGGGGAACGACTGAAGAGGGGAAAAGAGAGGGAGGAGAGAGAGCATTTTACTGAATTGGAATCATGTGAACTAAGTATAAACTAGGCAAATATCTGACAAAAAATTCTCTGACTTAGGTAAGCATTACAGAAAATATATAAGAGAAACAATAAGTTAACCGCAATGTAATAGAACTAAATTTCTTAATTAAAACAATTATTTTACACAAAATACGAATACAAAATCCTCAAAAGTAGTACAAAAGATGCTACAACAAAATAAAGTTCATCAATACACTTATCTAATACTGTAAGATTATCATATTTATGGAATCATTATAAAATAAATCACGTAAGCATAACTAAATATCATCTCTTCAAATGGGGCCAAGCATTGATATAAAGATAATAACATTTGTAATTTACATGTAAACCATAATCATAAGCACATGCATTTAAATGCCATGTCCAAAACATATCCAAAAAGATCCAGTAACACAAAAATGGCATGAGTCTTTTATCCTTATCTCTCTTGTAATACCTCATGTGAGATGTAGAAGTTAAAGAATGACTAAGGAAGCTTAGAAGAGATGTAGAAGTTAAAGAATGACTAGTTATACACATCTAGATGTGTATAAGAGACAGTTTTAATACTCAAACCTGAGCTACTAATCTTCCTTTACGTACAAAATAGTAATTTATACATAAGTTCATCATACTACATTCCATATGAGCTACTGTCAAAATATTATTTCGCATATATCATGATTTACATATACTAATTGGATTTTGAAATCTTTTATATAAATAAATATAAATGTGAAAATTATTTAAAATAGCACTAGTTGGCTCTTTTGAGTCTAATTTTGGTAAAATCAACTGAATGTACTTTCTTGTTATTCGAGAATGATGGATTCCTTTGTGAGCATTTATATAATTTATTAGATACATACATGATCTAATTTTACCTGTATGTAGCCTTTAATTCAATATCAACTTTTGTTAAATCAAAATAATATACATCACAGTTAAATATATATAAACATCTCATATCTAGGGACAAAAATATTTTACGGTAAAATATAATTAGACAGTAACATTTATAATTATATTCTTAAATAGATTTTTTTCAGTGTGTGTGTGTGAAACCTTACATCACATCCACTTACTTATTTAAGGTCACTACCTCAATGACGGATATATCATTCTATCGTATAGCATTCATTCACAACATGGTGTAGATTTTATTATTTTATAGTTTAGAATAAACTTAGATATCAACAATTAAATTATTATTTCCCACTTTTGGTTCATCAACTAATAGAATAATTTAATAATATCTAAATAAAGTCTTATTGATATTGTATATCAATTTATTTAAAATATGCCCAACATAAATATTATGCCCATAAAAGTAACTTTTGTTAATCAAATAATCTAAAATTAGTTTTGGGGTTAAATCTACTTTGGCCCCTTAAACTTGTCACCATTAACCACATTACACTTTGAGCAAATTTTTTGAACTCTTTGCTCTCTAAAATGCTCGTTTTCTGACACTTCATCCCAAAATTTGAGTGATGTTAGAAAAGTACTAGAAAGTAGGTGTGTTCTATATGTGTGCACCATTAATCCTTGGCACTATAATAATGGAAAAGGGAAGACAGAAGGAGTGATGACCGTCCCCAAGTTTTGAGGGCTCATTTAACCAAATACCATCTCGTAACAAATTCAATTGGATATACTATTACTTTGATGATATTAAAATTATGGCCTTAATTGAGGAAAAGTTAATCCCCTTCTTCTCGGCCTAATACTAGAGCACTTTATTCTCTATATATGAATCTACTTTTTAGCTCCATTCCTGCAAATGCAAAACAACTGAATTTCCCTTCTGATTTGTGAAGGATCATGATATTCATTTGGTAGGCTCTTGCAATGGCCTTCTTTGTTTTGTACATAGAGAGTGGAACATTTTTATATGCAATCCATGGACTCAAAAGTATTGAGAAATACCTTCTCTCCCATATGGAAATTTTAAGAGTCAAAAAGTTCATAGTCGTCTCGATTTTGGTTATGATCATGTCAATGATGATTGCAAAGTCCTGGCATTTAAAAAAGGCACGAGTTGTTTGGACCAACTTGTCTGTCAAGTATTCTAACTAATAATGAAGTTTATATTTATACCTCAAAAGTGAATTCCCAATTGAAGGGCGCATGTGCCACGAGCTCGTAGACGGTATTCTAGTTAATGGTGCATTACATTGGGTTCATAGTTTGAACTTTATAATTGCCTTTGATCTTGTCAATGAAAATTTTTAGTTGATGCTTTGTCCTTTTTGGGAGAACTAGTTTTTCCAAATTTGAGAATCTTGAATGGTTTTCTCTACTTACTCTTGTATTACGATATTGGGAATCAGAGATTTGTTGATATTTTGGTAATAGAGGATTATGGAGTTGATGAGTCGTCCTGGACTAAATTAGGACTGATTAAAATCCCTATGAATGAAAGAATAACTTGGTTTTTAAAACCTATATGAGTATATCACGTTCTAAGAACAAAAAGCAAATGGTTTTGGAAATCAGCAATGCCAAACTAGTGCTTTATGATCTGGAGACGAATTCATTCAGTGATGATACGAACCCCGCAGTTGAATTGATGAAACCCGAATTTGAATTATGGAACCAAGATCGCTCGATAGACAACTTCCATAGAATGACATGACTTGGGACAAAAATAAAGTATTGGAATCATGATCTAAAACCCTAGAGGGTTGGCCAAGATGGATAACAAGAAACAAGAAAAAACCAAAAAATAAGCAACAAAGAAACGAAACAAACAAATTCCGATTTGACGGACTTAAACCCTTTGATTAAGAAATCATGTATTTAAAGGAATTTGTTCTTGAATATATGAGATATTGATCCATTGTCTATAGTGTGACTAGAACCAGTAGTATTCTGGTTAGTAATCACAAGAATCAATCTCGCAAAATACCACAAGTCTTTGGAAGACAAGTTGGAGAATTTTCTCTCAAATTTTTATTGAATAAACTAATGATAGTTTCAGCCCTAGAAGGGTATATTTAACGTGAAAACTAGCCCAATACCCTACACATAAGTCCTACCAACACTTAGACACTAATTTGCCAAATCCCAACTAGTTTAGGATTAGAACACAAAACTAAAAACTAGGTAAACTAAATTAACGTTGACTGATTTTTGTCCAAATTATTTAACCAAATAAAATAAAATTCCTAGAATAGACAAATGCTAAAACTATTTCCTAATTTCATTAGGAATGGATGGCCGAAGAGGAGTCTTTGCCGAATTAGGATTTTTTCAAACCCTTCTTGGAGCTCTTCAAGTCTTGGGCTTCTTGGACTTGAATCTTCTTGAAGTTGGACTTCCAAAACATGGACTGACCATTTGACTTGATCTTGGATGAACTCTTGATCTCCCAAATAAGAATGCTTGTTGGTCCAAAACTTCCTTAACAAAGCCCAAAATAGCTTGATGTAACTTCTTGGCCCTTGATCTTGTGATTGGCTAGCTAGAACTTGAACTGGATCAACTCCTTAAGCTTGGTCCATGGCCCTATAACTTTATCCATGGCTCACATGTGCATCATCTCCTTCTCCCTTTAGATGATTTGTCCTCGAATCGCTTCCTGCATCAAAATTAAAAGGAGAAAGATCAGTAACATTAAATGTTGCACTACCATTTTACTCACTAGGAAGGTGGATCTTATAGGCATTATCATTTAGATCCTTTCAAGCACTTGAAAAGGTCCATCTCCATGAGGATCCAACTTAGATTTCCTTCTATTCGCAAATCTCTTTTTTCAAAAATGTACCCAAACCTAATCTCCTGGTTGGAAGACTATATGTCTGCGAACCCTTATTAGCTTTTCTGGCATTATGTTGTTTCATTATTAGTATTCGTTTCCTTGCTTTTTCATGGATGGACTTGATTAATTCAGCTCTTTCTGTCCATCAAAACTAGTTAGCTCTGTCATAACCAAAGGAATCAAATCTAAAGTTGTTAATGGATTAAAGACATAAAGAACTTGAAATGGAGAAAAACCAGTGGAAGTCTGAATTGCAAGATTATAAGAAAATTCTACAAATGGTAAACAATCTTCCAATGTT
Organism: Cinchona pubescens; assembly: GCA_025175665.1. Taxonomy (NCBI): domain Eukaryota; kingdom Viridiplantae; phylum Streptophyta; class Magnoliopsida; order Gentianales; family Rubiaceae; genus Cinchona; species Cinchona pubescens. The sequence goes on from JANKKI010000032.1 coordinate 1,139,986, forward strand.
TTCAAGTTTTTCTTTAGAACAGCACGCAACAATGTTCCTAAAGTTCTATTGACTAGTTCGGTTTGGCCATCAGTTTGTGGGTGACATGCGGTAGAAAACAAACAAATTAGTGTCCAATTTAGTTCACCCCATAAGATACGCTTGAAGTGAGTCAAGAACCTGACTTCTCTATCACTAACTATGGTTTTAGGAACCCCATGCAAACGAACTTCTTTAGAAAACAATTCAGCAACATGCACAACATCATCAGTTTTATTACATGGAATAAAATGCGCCATTTTAGAAAACCTATCCACTACCAAAAAATTGAATCACAACCCCTTAGAGTTGTTGGTAATCCTGAGACAAAATCCATAGACATATCGAACCAAGGTGACTCGGAACAAGCAAAGGCATATAACATACGAAAAACTTTGGACTCATATTTTTCTTTAAAGTAATGACAAATCCGCACACACATTCCACACATTTGCTCATGTTTGGGCTAGAAAAATGTTCTTTAATCCGCATTTCTAATCTTTAGCCATACCAAATTGTGAAAATCCCAGCTATTTTATAGCCTTGGATTTTGCGATTTTAATATACAATGCGGATTTTTGCATAATTATCAAAATTTTGTCATAAAAACATGTTTCAAGGATTTTTATTCGGGGATTTTGCAATTCCAAAATTTCTGCAGCAAATTTATAATTTCCGCAAAAAATCCCCATATAATTTCCGCAAGAAAATCCCTAGCAAAATCCCACAAAATTCCCCATAAGGACTGTAATTTTCAGCAAAATGCAAAATCCCCAAATGAAAAATTCACGGTGTGTTAGTATTGTTTGACCATGCCACATGCATTTAACAATGTTAATTTTCGAGCAATTTCATCTCAAAAACAATTCGCATTGAAAGAAATATCAACGAAACTATTTACAATACATATATAACATTTAGTTTCTAAGTCAATCAAATACAGATCTAATCATCCGAGTACCATCATCTCATCCTCATTTCATCGCATCAAGGGGTTGGGAACGCTAGTGGCAAGAGCCAGAAGAACGCCTAATCGCTCCATCAAAGTATTTTCTTGTTTCAAGTAGTTGGGCTTGTAGTGAAGCTTTCTTTATTTCTAGCATTTTCCAATCTCTCCTTAGTGGGCTTGTAGTTCGGCAAGCACCTTTAATCCTCTCATCAACATCCTCGTAGGTCGTATGGGTGTGAAGGATCTCTTCATGGTTCTACCTAAAGAACCAAGCCCAAACTATGCCTTTCTTTTTCCTCCCACGGCGTCATACCTATAAATGATTTATGGCAGGATGTTGTGAGTGTTGAGAACCATTTTATCAGTGTCTCAACAAGACTTGAGGTTGAGAAGTGATTTTCAGTCTTTTTCTTCTCAAAGTTCTCCGCAAAAGTCATTTCAACTTTAGGAAACAAGAATATTACATATTTGTAAGCCTTAATGACTTACATGAAGCAGCTTGGGCCCAGAGGATGAACCCAATTCCTCCTTCTTCTTATGGGCCCTAGAGAATGTTACCTCTCATATTCGTATGAATGCTTATGTCATCAATAACAAAGGCATTGTAATATAATGAAGTATTAAAAGTACAAGAAATTTTAGCATTAGTTTGGATGGAGAAGAAATTATACTCAGTAGAAGCCAATTGTCTACTTACTACACATTATGAACCTGTCTCTTATACACATCTATTATACCCTCTCCGCTAATTGACAAATAAAAAAATGATAGATACCAAATGTTGTTCCCTTTTACTATACCTGTTTTAAAATAATTATCATTTTTACAATATAGCCTAATTAAATTAGTTGTTATCCTAAGATAAGTTTTGCGGTTTAAAAATTTTACCATGCATTTGCATAAAAATTAATATAATCAACTATTTTAATCACCTTTTCCCTATTATCTCATAATTAAAGTCTACTAAGTATCATGACTTCAAGCGTATCTTATGGCTGTCTCTTGGCATGATGGTTTAGTATTTTGCATATAATATGCATTATGAACTTGTTCAACCCAAATTGTATAATCCTAGTAAAAAACTTGAATATCTCATGAAATGGAATTGTTTTAAGAAAAATGTAGTGTTTGTATATCTATTAAAGGAGCGAATTATGTCGTTAGGAAAATAAGTGTAATTTGGTCACTTCTTTAACCTATATTTTAGTAAAATTGAGTCCTTTATATATTTGTTTTAATGTGTATAAGAGACAGGGGTGATATTAATGACTCTGCATATGTATACTCTCAATTGTCTCCTTCAATTGTTGACTTGGAGCTATAATTAGTTAAACGGAAGATTTTTGGTTGAAAATATAGACCCTCTTTTTGTATTTTGTAATGACAAAAGGTTGAACACTGTTAAAATATGTTTGGATGGATTTTAAAATGTGTATTTAAAAGAGTATTGTAATAATGTTTTTAAGATCACGTATTTAATATTAAAAAATATATAAAATACCAAGCTATTAAGCTTGTAGGATTACGGACATCCCTAAACAAACAAGTTTAGTATAGGTGTTAAATATTGTCATTATATAAATTAAAATTACAAAGCAAAAATCCTCGACAAATATGATAATGGTGTGTGTGTAAAAATAAATATATATATCCAATTTTAAAAATATTATATAAACCGCAAAATTATAGGAAATTAGGGATAAAAAAATGAAAATAACATAGCAAAATCCTACACAATTTATTGCTAGCTGCAAAAAAAATTAAAATAACAAAATAAACCACTACAAAAATTATGTTTAAAAAAAATAGAAAAAGAACAAAAATTGATTGATCAATCAATCACCTTGGAAATGGTTGAGGATGTGCAGTTTTAGAGAGATGGTGGTTGGACATGCCAAGATGAACACCAAGTTCACGCGGCTTCTTCAAAGGAAGGATGGCAAAATGAGGACATGAGGAAGAAACTTTACTTGGAAATAGTATGGTAGTTGGAAGAAAGGTGGAGGGTGAATGGTGGTGGTGGTAAAATGGCATGAGACATGATTTTTCCCGAGATCTGTCCAAAATGACTTTGGGTTTTCTATAGAATGTTAAATTTCCGGAATTTATCGAAATGCAACAAATTGGCCCCATTTGAAGAGCTTTGCATGAATTCAATGTCCGCAGCTAAATGTGCTATGCCGCAGCACAATTGCTGAATTTATATTTTCATTTCAGGTGCTCATGCGGAATTAAATGACTCTCGCAGCACATGTGCTGCCGATTTATTTTGTAAGACTTTTGCGGAATATAATTCCAAAATTTGCCATTGTCCTTAATTTTTCTTCGATTTTTGTTGCGTAATTTTTGTATTAGATACGGCTTTATGTATCTGATTTTGTTTTTGTCCGTAGCAAAATTTTATCCCAAACCTAGAAGGAATTTTGCAGGTAATTCGTATATTTCTGGGAAAAATAAAAATGCATGAAATTTGCAATTTTTTTGTAGTGTAAAGACCATGCGAATTAACTTTGGACTCATCTTTCTTAAAAGTAAGACATAGCACACACACGTTCCACATATTTGCTCTTGTTAGGCTAGAAAAAATGTTCTTTAAGCATTTCTAATCTCTTAGCCATACCAAAATGACCCATGAGACCTCTACCATGTGCTTCCCTAACCAGTAATTACACGTAATGAGCAATTAGAAATGAACAATTTATTTATCAAAACTAGTCAACTTACATGTCTCAAACACATTTGAGAAATCAAGGTCTTTAGCAACAAAACTTTGATATGCTCAAAACCAAGAAATTTAGTGTTTAAAGTTGAAATCAAAGCATATCGAAGAGACAAAGCATCAAAAACTATATTACCTTTCCTTGCTTATACTGTACAACATAAGGAAATGTTTTAATGAATTCTAACCAACATGCATGACGTTGGTTTAACTTACCTTAACCCTTTAAAAATTGCAACAACTTATGGTCCTTGAATTACAAATTCATTAGACCACAGAATAATGTTTCTAATTTTGCAAAAGCCCGAACCAATGCGTAGAGCACCTTGTCTTATGTTGAGTAGTTCAATGTAGCTCCACTCAGCTTCTCACTAAAATATGCAATTGGTTGTTTATCTTGCATCAAGATTGCACCTATACCAATACTAGAAGCATCACATTCTACTTCAATAAGTAGAAAAATCTAGTAAAAGTAAAATAGAAGCAGTAGACAACTTAACCTTTAATGTCTAAAAAGCACACTCTAATGCCTTACCCCATTTAAAATCTACCTCTTTCTTGATTATTTCAGTGAGAGGGATAACTATAGTACTGAAGTCTTTCATAAACCAGTGATAAAAACTTGTCCGTACTTCAGACACATTAGTAGGAATAACCAATCATTATTGGCTTTAACCTTTTTTCTATCAACCTCAATACCTTTATAACTTACAATAAATCCAAGAAAAATAACTTCATTCATGAAGAGTGAGCACTTTTTCAAATTAGCAAAAAGTTGTTAATTTCTTCAAGTTTAAAGTATTGGACGCATGTGCACAAGATGTTCATCTAGGGACATCTATATATCAAAATATAATCAAAATACTCCACAACAAATTTCCCAATGAAAGCGCTTAAAATATGGTCCATTAATCTCAAGAAAGTACTTGGGGAATTTGTTAAACGAAAAGGCACGACTAACCTATGACTTACAAAGTCCAAATTTGGTTTTAAATGCAGTTTTGTATTAATCCTCTTCTTTCATGCAAATTTGGTGATATCCACTTTCTATTCCAATATTAGTGAAAATTGTAGAACCAAATAATTCGTCTAGCATGTTATCAAGTTGAGAAATAGGGTGGCGATACTTTACTATAATGCGATTTATCTCACAACAATGTACCCATATACGCCATGACCCATCCTGCTTTGGTACCAAAATCACCAGCATTGCACACAGACTTATACTATCTCGCACGCACCTTTGAGCCATAACTCTTCAACTTGCTTCTGAATTTCCTTCATCTCCTCCAGATTGGCTCTATAGGCGGGTTTGTTAGGATGGCCATGCCTGGGATAAAATTAATTTGGTGCTCAGTGCCCCTGATAGGTGGCATGCCAGGGGAATCTTTTCGGGAAAAACATCCTCAAACTCCTGTAAAAGAGATTTAAAAGATCTTAACAAGGCCGGATCGAGGTCAGACTACACAAAATGCAATTAATTTTCTTTGAATATAAGCAAAACATAGGCGAATTTGAACTCATGGCTGTTTGAACCTTTTTGAACCTTGCAAGGAAATTAGATTTCTTTTTCAATTCCTTACCCTTATAATTTTCGGATTTAACCAACTCACCTTTAGTGTTTTCAAATGTTAGGGTTTTATTAGGATTTTCCACTTGCTTACCTTTTTTGACTCGGCTTTTTCCTTATAATATTTAACAAATGAGTTTTTAATATATAATTGTTCCTTACTTGATGAGGAGGTAGTGGTTTTACAATCTTTTGGCCATCTTTAAAGAATGTGTTCTTATTCAAATGGCCATCATGGTTAGTATGTTTGTCAAATTGCCATGGTCTACCTAACAATATGTGATTCGCTTGCATTAGAACAACATTATACAAAATTTTCATCCTTATATTTTCCAATAGCTAATGAAACTAAAGCTTGTTTAGTTACTTTAACTTTACCATATTCATTTAGCCACTGTAATTTATATTGACTGTGGATGTTTTTGACAAGGCAAACTCAAATCAACCATTAACTTGCTAACAATATTAACACAACTATCACTATCTATGATCAAACCACGTGCATGATTTTGAACCACACAGTTAGTAAAGAAAATGTTCTCATGTTGTACTCATTCTGGTCATCCTTGGATTGAGCATGAAGTGCCCTTAAAATCACTAAGGCGGGTATCTCAAAAAGATCTTCCTACTCATCATCATTACTAGGACCTTCCAATTCCGGCATTGAGTCATCTTCATCTTCACTTCTTTCACTTACCATTTCATTTCCTTGCTTGAAGAGTGCACTCTTGTTGGGATATTCATTCGCATAGTGACCTGCACCCAAACAATAGTGACACTTAATATCACGAGTGCGTTTTGAAATGTTAGAAGATGAACCTTTAACTAAAGAATCCATAGGACGTGTAATAGGTCTATGTTCGGATTCAATAGCTTTAGGAATAGTTGGTCTATTTTGAGATGGATTAGGACGAGAAGGATTATTAAACCAATTTCTATGCCAATTAGAACTAGACTCAAAGCTAGATTTACCTCTATTTTTAGGTTGCCTTTCCATTTTAATTACATTTTTTACCATGTTTTGCAATTCATTGTAATAATGCAACTCTACAATATTGGAAATTTCTCTATTTAGCCCACATAGGAATTGAGCCATTGTGGTTCACGATCCTCAACTAAATTAGTTCTCATTAGACACCTTTGAACTCCTTAATATACTCTTCTATAGATTTATTACCTTGCCTTAAAGTTTGCAATGTTTATGCAAATCACAGTGATATGTAGAAGGTACAAATCTTTTGTTTAATGCAGCTTTTATGGATGTTCAATTATTAATTGGTGGTTCTTCACACCTAATTCTACTGGTTTTAAATTGATCCCACCACTCTAAAGCATAATCACTAAATGCAACTATGGCTAATTTTGCTTTCTTTCTTTCAGAGTAGTTATGACAATCAAAGATAACCTCTACATTCTTGCAAGTTTCCCATTCAAGATAGACGTTAGGATCAAGATTACCTTGAAACGTACGGATAGTCAATTTAGTGTTACCAATACCATCGTCAATCCTACCACCATCCCAAATATGTTGGCGATTCCCTGACTTTGCACCTACATCTTCATCATCAGATTCGTAGTCATTGGAATCGTAATTGAGATACGTACCTTGATGAGGTTATGAAAATCTACGAGCATGAGGCTCAGTTTGGTCAACTTGCTGAGTTGGCTCATTCCGCTCTTTAGTTAATACCTAAAGAGAGCATTGAAAACTTTCAAGAGATATAGCCATTTCCGCTATGCGAGATTCCAAGGCATTAACCCTTGAACTCTCTCTTTCCTAGGACATTTTAACCCTGCAAAAGAAACTCAAAAAAATAAGAAATTTTGAGAATTAGGGTTAGTAAAAATAAAGAAGGACCTTATGACACTCACTTAGTGTTTATGCTTAAATTTGAAGATATCACACAATTTTACTCATGTTTCACCCTGAAAAATTCAAGGATTTTACCCTTTCATGAGTGCACCATTCTTGCCTTTTTTTCTCTCTATAAATTCTCCTTCGAAGTCTTTCACATACTTGACATGCAGGAAGTTAGATATTAAATATAAATTATCTGAAGCACATATGTGTAATCAAAATATATGCTTTAGAAATCTTTTATTCTAATTAATAATTTAGCTCAAGATGTTATTTTAGGAAATCCTTTTATAACCCAAATATATCTATTTTTAACGGATGAAGAAGAAATTAGAACTGAAATACATGGTCAAATTCTTCATTTTCCTTTTATTCATTCACCTACTTCCGAAGATGTTAGTTTATTAAAGCAATATACAATTTCTCAAATAAATAATATTCAACAAAATAATAAAGAATTAAAATTAATAAAAAATCATTCTATAAATAGATTACAAATGCAAACAAGATTTTTAAAGGAAGAAATAAATTATGAAAGAATAAATCAACACCTTAAGGATGATAGAATAAAAATAAAAAATAAATTTTTTTGATTTCACTAAGCTATTAGAAGAACTAGTTTGTTCTGATCTTCCCAATGCTTTTTTGGATAGAAAACATCATATAGTAAAATTACCTTATATTAAAGGATTTCTATGAAAAGATATACCTACTAAAATTAGACCTATTCAAATGAATCATGAATTAATATTTTTATTGTAAAAAAGAAATAAATGAATTAATAAAGCCTTCCAAATCTCCTCGGAGTTGCTTAGCTTTTTATGTTAACAATCAAGCTGAAATAGAAAGAGGAGCTCCAAGATTAGTAATAAATTATAAACTATTAAATAAAGTATTAGAATGGATAAGATATCCAATCCATAATAAAAGAGATTTATTGAAAAGGACTTTTAAAGAAGTAATTCATTCAAAATTTGATATGAAAAGTGGATTCAGGCAAGTCCAAATTGATGAAAAAGATAAATATAAGACAGTTTTTACAGTACCATTTGGACATTATGAACAGAATGTAATGCTCTTTGGAATTAAAGAATGCACCTTCTGAATTTCAAAATATTATAAATATATATTTAATAATTATTCTACTTTTACAATAGTTTATATAGATGATGTACTAGTTTTTTCTAGAAAATTTAGATCAATATTTTAAACATTTAAATACTTTTTTTATAGATTATGAAGAAAAATGGGTTAGTATTATCAAAATCTAAAAATCTATTATTTCTAACTAATGTTAGATTTTTAGGTCATGAATTACATCAAGGAAGTTATAAACCTATTTGTAGAGCTCTAGAATTTTTTTCTAAATTTTCAGATGAAATTAAAGATAAAAATCAATTACAAAAATTTTTGGGATGCTTAAATTATGTATCAGATTTTATTCCAAACCTTGGGCAAATTTGTGAACCTTTGTATCAGAGATTTAGAAAAAATTCTCCTAGTTGGAATCAAGAGCATACTGACACAGTTAAAAAATTTAAAAAACTTGTTACTAATTTACCATGTTTAGGAATATCTCATCCAGATACTCTTATATATTAGATAGTCGAAACAAATGCTTCAGATTTAGGATATGGAGGAATTTTAAATCAAAATTTTTCAAACAAAAATAAACAATTAGTTCGATTTCATTCTAGTATTTGGATAATTTCTCAAAAGAATTACTCTACTATTAATAAAGAAATTTTATCTATAGTATTATGTATTTCTAAATTTCAAGATGATTTGATAAACAAAATATTTTTACTCTGTATTGATTGTAAATATGCAAAAGAAGTTTTAGAAAAATATGTCAAAAATTTAGTTTCTAAACAAATTTTTGCAAGATGGCAAGCATTACTCTCAAATTTTGATTTTCAGATAGAATATATTAAAGGTGAGGATAATTATCTTCCAGATTTTCTTACTAGAGAGTTTTTATAGGGACATGGATTCCAAGAGAATAAGAGCAAATAGTCCTAGACCATCAGGTCTAAGACCCAATCTTTTTTTTCAACATGATATTCAAAATCCTTCAACTTTTCCAGCTTTACCCAATTTTTTGAATATCGTTCCAACTTCTCTTTCTACCAATACCCCTCCTAAATGAATCATAATGACTAGTGAATCTTATAAAGAACCTGCTTCTTATTTAGGACTAGTTCAAAATATTCAAAAAGCCCAAACTCCAAAAACCCCCAAAAAAACCAATCAACCATCCCCTTCTACTTCCAATCCCTCTCCTACTCCAATAAATTCCTCTTTTGATAAAAACATCTATGTTTTAAAGGAATTTGTTAAAGCTCTTATGTTTCTAGAACAAGAACATATTAATCTTTCTTTCACAGAACTGTTTGAAATTTTCATTACTCCAGCCATAGATATTTTTGCTCCCTCTAAAATTATTTTATTCAAAAAAACTCCTAAAAAGACTGGACAATATTATGAATTTATTTTAGTTGATACTAAATCAGTTATAATAGAGCACATTCAAGAAGATGAAGAAAGAAAGAAAAAAAAGATTAGCAAGTAGTGGTGATTCAAGAACATTTTATACTTATTCCAAGATGAAGATATTAAAGATGAACATTCAGACCGTCAGATTGGCCTTGTGCAAATTATAATACTCCAGTTGCATTCTCAAAACCATGGAACCCTCCAATATATACTTGTGTGGATTATATCAAGGCATGGCAATATACTATATTATGCAAACCATTCAATCACTCATGGTTTATTCAATTTGACAAAAATATTACAGGATTTCTTAGATGGTTTTACGAGTGGTGGGAAGATTTTTGTGCTAATGCTCAAATTTTACCTCCAAACTATTGCAAAGCATATGAGAAATTTTTTCAAGAAAGGAAGAGAGAGTTAAATGATCCCATTACGTCTCTTCAATTTTTAAATCTAAGTAAATCTACTATCAATCTATTAAAGAAGATAACTCTTCTAGGTTTTGTTTAATTATTTTGTTTAACATATTAATAATATATTATGATGATTTTTTCTTTTTTCTAATTCCTTTATATAAATTTTATCATTATTATCTAGTTCATATATATAATTTATTTCTCTATTAATTTCTTCTACGATCTAGATTCATCTATTAATATTAATAATCTTCTAGTCTGTATTCATTTTAAATCTTTTCTTATACACCATTTAAGAAATTTAATCCTATCAAAATAATTACTCATACTAAAGCATAAGACATCAATTCAAGAAGGAATGAAATTCAAAAATCATAAATTAAAATGATTAAAAATTTCTAATAATACTAAAAGGAATAATTTTTTAATATTCATTATTTTTGTAGAAATTTCTTCTAAAACATTAAGTAATAGTATTTTAAATTGATTAATGTTAAATAGGAATAAAGAAGCAATTTGATAAACAATAATAATGTATTTAAACATTAATAAAATTTTATTGACATATGAAAACTTACAATTCTTGAAGAAAACTTTTGAAGAAGGCAGTGATAGAACTCTCAAATATTTTTTAGAATGTGTATTCTACCTTACTTTGAATACAAATGTCTTTAAATAGGCAAATAAATGCCATTTCTATAATAGTTTCTATAGTACAATAATTTACTCACTAAATGGCCGACAAAGGCCATACTCTGATTTGATATAAAGTAACCACTATTTTTACTGAGACAAAGACATTTTTTGCATGAATTTAGTACAATAATTTAAGAATCTTGTCAGAATACCCATGTGCTAATGAATAATTGAAGAATCTTGTCAGAATTCCCATGTGCTATTGAATTCCACCATGTGCTGCTGAAAAATCTTTATGAAATAGGTGAAAAAAATTCCAAAACAGTCATCTTCATTGTCATAATAGGGATCTTTCTCTTGGTCTTCCTTCTTGGTAGAATTTTTGTTTTCTTCTTCGGATGAAACTTGACTTAAAGCATCTTGAAGATGTTTCTTGAATTCGTCTTTTGTCATATTAGAAGCCATAAAACTTTGAATTTTACTTTTTGTAGTTAAAAACTCTGCTTGACTGCTACTAGTAGAGCATCATTCTTTATCTTTAACTGAATTCCACCATTTGATTCTAAATTCTCTTGATAAAATCGGAAGTCCATATATACTGGTATTTATTGAAATTCCATGCCATAATAAAAGGTATGGTTTTATTACACTGGATTTATTATGGCATGGAATTTCAATAAATCTAGTGTATATGGACTCCCTATTTACAAGAAAGGCCTCCCTAGAATCAATGGAATCTTACTCTCTTCACCCGTATCTAGAACAAAGAAATCAACGGGAAATACTAACTTTTCAACTTGTACAAGCACATCCTCCAACAAGCCATATGGTTTCCTCTCAGATAAATCCGCCAATTGGAGTGTCATATTAGTTGGTTTGACATTATTGATCCCTAATTTGTTATAGATGGCCTTTGGCACGATATTTATGCTTGCCCCCAAATCACAAAGTGATCAATGCCACGTTTTTCCTCCAATATTCACCGGTATTATAAAACTATCGGGATCTTTGAGTTTAAGGGGTTGAATAATGGCGCTACACTGAACATCATGGCATACTTTCTCATCGTCATCCCACTTTCGCTTTCTTACCAAAAGATCTTTCACGGTGAAATGAGCATAATTGGGCATCTTGGTGGGGACATCAATTAAAGGAATGTTGACATTAATCTTTTCAACATATCCAAGAAGTGGACGAATTGCTTCTCTTTTTCATACTTTCTTGGATCAATGAGCCTTTGAGGCTTTGATTGAAAATTGGCAGATTTATCTACAAAGGTTCCTCCACATGCTTCTTCTTGGATACCTTGATCTCATTCTTTTGTTCCTTCTTGTCTTCATCGCCAACAACTTCCCTTTCATTCTCAATTGCCATAAACTTTTGTTCCTTACTTCCTTCATCCAACTTTTTCTTCTCCTTGGGCTCCACTAACTCTTTTCCACTCATTACGGTTATGGCATTGCATTGCTCCTTGGGATTTGGAATAGTATCACTCGAAAATGCCCTTAGAGGTCATTCATTATTCAACCTTGCCAATTGTCCCAATTGAATCTCCAAATTTCTCGCCAAAGCTTTCAAACTCTCAAAATCTCTCTTATGTTCTTCCTTTTTGTCCTTTCCAACTCTCTTCTCAAATACTCCGCTTCTCTTTTCCAACCATCTTCACATACATTCTCTCTTGGAGAAAATTGGTCATTATACATAGGTTGGGAAGAATTTGCATATTGCAATGGAGGTATTGTTTGTCGGTTCTAAAATGAAGGGTTAGCGAAAGATTGATATGAGTTGGTTTAGAAATTTCTTTGATGTGGCGGTTGATAGAGTTTAGGTGAGAAACTTCAAACTTGATTGTGTTGGACATTTTGAGGTGGGGGATTTGGTTGTGTAGGAGAACTGGATTGATTGTTGGTGTTGCTCCACGAAAAATTAGGATGATTCCTCCAAAAGGGATTATATGTACTCCCATAAACTCCGAATGGGTTCCTTGGAAATAATGACTGATTAGACATACAGTTGAGTTTCTCATTGGATCCATAAGGCATTGCACATTGTCCATTTGCATGACCACCTCCACAAAAATCACACACCATGCTTGGTTGGGTTGGAAAAGAAGACACAATTGCATTAACAGTACTCGGTTTCCCTAAGTTCTCTGACGCTTTTGCAATGTTGTTCATCGCATTCATGAACATACTTTGTAGTGCCAAAAGAGCATCTTACATGTTCAAATTCAACGCTCCACTTTGTGCATTAGCTTGATTGGCTTGGTATTGAGCCACCGGTGGAGTCATTGGTCCACGATAATAATGATTGCATGCCATCCTATTGAGCAACTCTTGAGCTTCCTCCGGTGTCTTGTAAGAGATGGAACCATCGGTAGAGGCATCCACTATGGATTTGTCCCTTGAGTCAAACCATTATAGTAAGTTTGGATTTGAAGCCACAAAGGAATCACGTGATGAGGACATTTCCTTAGAAACTCCTTGAACTGCTCATGGTAATTTCATTTCTCAATTTGGCGGTTCTTGCGGGTGGAAAATGCTTTGCCAAGAATTCTTGAGCAAGTTGATTCCAAGTGGTAAAAGTTCCTTGGGCATGAGGTTGAAGCCAAGATTTTGTCTTCCTTATCCCTTAGAGAGAAAGGAAACACCTTCATTCCAACACAAATCGGGTGCACACCATTGAATTTAAATGTGTACAAAACTTCCTCAAAGTTCATGAGATATGTATAGGGATCTTCATTAGGACCACCACCAAACATTGCATGAGCTTGTAGCATTTGTATCAAAGCAGGCTTAATTTCAAAATTGTTAGCTTGTAGGGGCATCCGTGCAATGCTATAATTTGCTCCATCAAAGTTTGGTAAGTCATATTCTCTCAATGACCTTCCATTCCCATTCATGCCATTCCCATTTCCATAACCACCTATTCCATTATTCCAGACAACCTCTTCTTCATCGTTCTCCATGTTCAAAGTCCTTTGATTTTGATTAGCATTTGTCATTTTACTTATAACAATTAAGAAACTTCTCAGGAAACTTTCAATACTATATGATAAGTGAAGTATTTAAATGAGTCAATCCAAATTTGTAATTTTTCTACAAAGAAGCACGTGTTCATTTCCTACATAAGATTTCAAGTCACCAAGAATTACTATTCTCAAAAAAGAATTAACAAACGTTTTAGTTCTATCCATTTAAAACATCATTGCTTCTCAAATCACAAATATTATGGAGTTAGTCAATTATTCCGACTAGGCCTCATGAAAATAGAAGTTCATTTAGGAATCTATTTAAATGCAAATATCACACATTTTGGGAATAGACCTCTAACAAGGAATAAGTAATATGAGATCAATGATACGTATTACAAATATTTACTCCTTAACTTATTGGTATACTAAAACGCAATTCCTAATGGCTTAATTCGGAGAAACAACATGGGTACATGTCGGAATCTCGTACGGGTAATTATTCCTAAAAGCCAATTTTTTTTCATTAAAGACGACCCTAAACCAAGGAAATGGAATGAAATGTGCTTAAAATTAATCTCAAATACCAATTATTCACAAATTAGAAGAACATTCCCTATGCAAACACACAAAATATCCCAAAATTCCTTCTATTCTCATTTAACTCACTTTTTTCAGAAGATAAATCGTCTAACAAAATAATATAAGTGATTTGATCAGAAATAATATTTTAAATAAGTTTTCCTAAATTTTTAGAACTTTTTTTTTTGAAAAAATAGTAATGACTACTTACTCACACTTAAATCCATGAAATGACCCAATCAAATACTTCAATCGTATAGCATTGTATGTCAAAATTCATCATCATCGGGTACTTATTTCATCACTTTTCCATCCATTATACATCAAGTGACATCAATATGCATAAAATAACCAATCTCAACATGAAAAATAAACACCCCCAAACTTGTCTCTTTTATTCAAGTTGATGAATAAATCATCCTTCCACTCACCCAAAATTCAACATAAAGACATGTTCACCATTAACAAGAACTACTCAAACTACGACACAATTTTAAGCTAACAATTGAAAATGAGTAAAAATGCTATGAGTATTTAACCATGCCATGCATCTCATCAATTAAGCTCAATAAAAATCATTGCATCCAATTCAAATCATCAACAATTGCAAACATGGCATCAGCTTAAGGCCCTTAGCCAATCTACTCTTATTAGTCAATAAACAAGACCAAAAATCATACCAAGTATCCAACAAGTAATTCTCAGAAAGATTTAACCCATGAAGCATGACAAAGATATCTACTTGGCGTCAGCTTAAGGCCATTAGCCAATCTACTCAAAAGAAAATGTAAAATATCCCAAATCAAAATTCTGAAAATAAATGTAATTAAAAGTCAAGGTGTTAAATCATGAAAAACACAGAAAATGTTCATCTTCAATGAAGTGTTTCAATTTCTTGGGTTGTAAATCATCAAAGTTCCATGTAGCTGGTTACATCAATCTTCTTGTTCCATCTCCTCTCGACCCTCATCGGCATCACTGGTTTGTGCTTCTTCATGATCATTATCTTGATCCCTTCCAGTCGCACCTGCTTGCCTGGATCCCTCCTAATATACTGAAGCTGTAGGTGGTGTGTAATATTGTCCACGAATTGGACCAAAATGCCAAGCCAAACGTGTTGGTGGCCGAACCCATGTATCCAATGAGGTAGTCTTGAGGGCTTCTCCTATCAATGTCAAGTTGTTATGTATCACTAGCTGACTGTATGTCCAATATCCTTGCAATTCATTTCTTTCCTCTTCACTGATCGGAATCCAGGGGCAAAGGAATATAGGAGGTACACTGAGGTGGTGGTGGCGGTGGCTGGGTAGGGTTTTCATCTTGATGGTGCTTTCCATATTCTCTTACCATTCTATAAACATACTCAAGATTAATTCTACCTTTTGGATATGTCATTGGCTCCACAGGATCAATGGGACAACCTGCCAAAATGCACAAATGGTGAATCAAACTAAGGGCATAAAAGATAGGTCACCCAGACCTTCCACTATGCAAGAATCCCTGTCTAACAAAGCTACCAATATTTACTAGTACCCATGTCATAATTGAATATAACTCAAAGCATTGGACCCCCAAATTCGGCAGCTAATAAAATAAATGGTTACCATAATTTTGCCCCCAATGAGAGTCCCTGACATGCAAATCTCAATTCAGTATTAGAGAACGCACTCCGAATCCAGTCGACATAAATATCGCAAATGGCATTTTTTATCACATTCATATCTTTCTATCTTTCT
Source organism: Cinchona pubescens (assembly GCA_025175665.1). Taxonomy (NCBI): domain Eukaryota; kingdom Viridiplantae; phylum Streptophyta; class Magnoliopsida; order Gentianales; family Rubiaceae; genus Cinchona; species Cinchona pubescens. The sequence continues at coordinate 1,155,937 of JANKKI010000032.1, forward strand.
CCTTATCATTCAACAATGCCAAATATTGACTGGAAGATACAGGGGGGTATGTTAAAATAGGCATTAATCAGTTCCAAACTAAAATCCACCAATACCTCCCGTACTCTCACTTTGCCATCCTCCAATTCACACAAATTACAGTGAAATTCCTTCACTAACTCCCTGGAGTCAATTGGAGTATTAAACCCTTTCCAATGTCTTGACCTAATTTGCTCTTCAATTGCTTTTCGAGCTTCTTCATAAGCACCCCAATGCATAGATAGGTCAAAGTTTCTTTCTCGAATAACCTCATGCTTCTCATTGTTTTGTACAACTGTTCTGCTCTATCACTCGAGAATTGAGGTTCTATATGCCCACCACCCTCAAAAGTAAAGCTGTTCTATGCCCCCTTCTCTACTCGTTCCCTCTCTAGCCTTTCTTTTCCTTGATCCCATCCCTCTTCCCCTAAGTCTAGCTCTTCTCTTAGCACTTTCATACACTCCCCTTGTCATTGTTCACATCAAAATTCAACCAAGTATTTAGACAAGCACCAACAGTTCCAAGAATACAACCAATAAAAATAATTTACCCAATTCTCAACACAATTTCACAATTACTCAAGAAAATTCAAACCAATCCAAACCACAATACAATAATTCAGAGAATTGAGCAATTTAATGTCACAATTTTTTTCTTCAAAAATTCGCACCAATTTATTGCCCAAAAATCAACAATTAGCTACCAATAATTACACACAAATTCATTAAAAAATATTCAACAATTATCTTCAATAATTTGAACAATTGGAACCACAACTTTAAAGAAGGATATTACCCGATTATGGACTGAAAATTTCTCAAAAAATCTTGTGTGTAAATCCTTCCTTGATGTTTAAATAATATTCTCCAAGGAATCTCCCAAAATATCCTTGCTTTGATGCTCCTAGAATTAAGTGAAATGATGTTAGTGGTGGGTTATTATGGTTGAAGTGATTTTTGAAGAAAGAAAATGGAAAATTTTGAGGGGTTGGGGAAGGGTTGCTTTGGCTTAGGGGGAAGAAAGCTAGAAGCTTGTGAGAAAAGAAGAAGAAGAGTTGAATAAAAAGATGTTTTTGCCTGTCGAAATCGATTCTAAGATCGCAATTTCGAGAGAGTTGAGATCGCGATATGGAACTCAAACTTCTGTAAAGTGTAATTTTCATCCAACTCGAGATCGCGATCTCAAATTCGATATCGTGATCTCACCTCTCTCACTTAAAAGTTAACTTATTCTAATCTACCCTCATAATTACTAACCACCTACTTACTCTATTCCTACTTACTTCTCTATTACATCTTTAAAATAGCTTAAATAGTGGAGTATTACACAAGGCAAAATCAGAATTTGGTTTTTGGAATATTACAAAATGGTAAATTTTGCCTTTACAACTTAAGCTAACAGCGAGTCCATGTCGCAATTTGGAATTTGAGATCGCGATATAGACTGCTAAATAACTTGACCTATTCTCGAGTCCAGATCGCAATCTGGACTCTCCTCCCAAGAAACTTTTCTTCTTCTGTAATTGCATTTCGGTCCTTGAACTTTGTTCATTCCATCTTCCAACCTCTAATTTAGACCTGCATAATTTAATCCCATTAAGCCATTAATTTAGCTAAAATTCTAATCAAAACTTATCATATTTAATAATAACAAAAATATAAACACATATTAAAGAAATTTACAAAAATCTTCAATTAATTAACCAAAGTTCCAAATTTAAACTATTAAAATGCCACAATTTAGAGTAAAATAACTCTAATTTACTAGAGTTATCACACCCCCAAACTTAGCGTTTTGCTAGTCCCGAGCAAAACAAAAATTAAAACAAGCCTACTAACACTTAAACACATAAACACCACCAAAATTGACAAAACACTTGATGCTGAATTGTGGATGTAGTTATAACAATCAAGAAAACTCTCAAGAAACTTTCAATACTATATGATAAGTGAAGTGTTTAAATGAGTCAATCAAAATTTGCAATTTTTCCACAAAGAAGCACACGTTCATTTGCTACACAAGATTTCAAGTCACCAAGAATTACTATTCTCAAAAAAGAATTACCAAACATTTTAGTTCTATCCATTTAAAACATCATTGCTACTCAAATCACAAATATTATGGAGTTAGTCAATTATCCAGACTAGGCCTCATGAAAAAAGAAGTTCATTTAGGAATCTACTTAAATGCAAATGTCACACATTTTGGGAAATAATATGAGATCAATGATAAGTATTACAAACATTTACTCCTTAACTTATTGGTCTACTAAAACGCACTTAACTTATTGGTATACTAAAACGCAATTCCTAATGGCTTAATTCGGAGAAACAACATGGGTACCTGTCGGAATCCCGTACTCGCTTATTACTACTGTAATGGCTTATTTCGAGAGAAACAACATGGGAACATGTCGGAATCCCATACTTGCCTTATTCCTAAAAGCCAAATATATTTTTTATATTAAAGACGACCCTAAACCAAGGAAAATGAGTGAAATGTACTCAAAATTAATCTCAAATACCAATTATTCACAAATTAGAAGTACATTCTCTATGCAAACACACAAAATGTCCTAAAATTCCTTATATTTCATTTAACTCACTTTTTTTCCAAAAGATAAATTGTCTAACAAAATAATATAAGTGATTTGATCAGAAACAATATTTCAAATAAATTTTCCTAAATTTTCAGTACTTCTTTTTTAAAAAATAGTAATGCCAAGTTTTTGAAATCTTTATGTAGTAAAAGAACTACTCACTCACACTTAAATCCATGAAATGACCCAACCAAATACTTCAATCATATAGTATTGTATGTCAAAATTCATCATCGTCGAGTACTAATTTAATCACGTTTCCATCCATTATACATCAAGTGACATCAATATGCACAAAATGATTAAGAGAACCATTCCCAACACGAAATATAAACACCCCCAAACTTGTCTCTTTTATTCAAGTTGATGAATAAATAATCCTTCCACTCACCTAAAATCCAACAAAAAGACATTTCCACCATTAACAAGAATTACTCAAACTATGACACAATTTTAAGCTAACAATTGTAACTAAGTAAAAGTACTAAGGGTACTTAACCAAGCCATGCATCTCATCAATTAAACTCCATAAAAATCAATATCCAATTCAAATCATCAACAATTGCAAACATGTCATCAGTTTAAGGCCCTTAGCCAATCTACTCTTATTAGTCAATAAACATGACCAAAAACCACACCATGTATCCAACAAGCAATTCTCAAAAAGATTTAATCCATGAAGCATAAAAGAAGATATCTACTTGGTGTCAGCTTAATGCCATTAACCAACCTACTAAAAAGAAACTAAAATATCCCAAATCAAAATATTGAAATAAGAGTAATTAAAAGTCAATGTGCTAAATCATGAAAAACAATGCAGAGAAAATGTTCATCTTCAATATCCTTGCCTTGATGCTCCTAGGAAGAAGTAAAATGATGTTAGTGGTGGGTTATGATGGTTGAAGTGATTTTTAAGGGAAGAAAAAGGAAGATTTTGAGGGATTGGGGAAAGGTATCTTCGGTTTAGAGAAAAAAGGTTAGAAAATTATGACAAAAGAAGAAGAAAAGTTGAATAAGAATATGTTTCCGCCTGTCAAGATCACAATTTGGGTTTTCTAGATGCGATCTGGACTGATCTCGAGATCGCGATATCGAATTTGAGATCACAATCTCAACTCGAATGAAAATTAGCCTTCGAAGAAGTTTGAGTTCCATATCGTGATCTGGAACAAATGACCAAAATATCCTCTAGAAGTTTGAGCTCCATATTGTGATCTGGAATTTGAGATTGCGATCTAAAGCTGAACTTCTGCGTAGAGTATTTTCAACACTTAGCCAAAATTTCTACACTCTTCCTTACTTTTCTCCAATTCCGTGCACAACCTAACAAACACAAAATTAACAAGTTAAGGTGACGATTTCCCTAATTCTTTAGCACCATTTATTCAATTCAACAACTTATGTTTTTATACTAAAATTCTAACCTAATTGAAACCAAATTACTCAAAATCAAACTAATTAAAAATCACACCAAAAGAAAACAATAACAATTAAATTAAAGACTTGGGTTGCTTCCTAAGAAGCGCTCTTTTATAGTCACTAACTTGACTATGTCATGGACATTTATTCCAAGTACTTGATAATGGTTGACCCTTCTTCTCCTTTTGGTTTCCACGAAAAAAGTTTAATCCCTTTTTCTTCACGATTAAAGCTTGATTCTTGGTTCTTCCACACACAAGTCCTTTCTTCCAAACCTTAGCCATTGCTAGAGCCCAAATTAGTATCTCCAATTGTTTCTCAAACCATTTTCTTTTCTTTTTGCAACTTTTCAACTTCTTGACATCACCAATTTGCCAATCCTTAGCAAAAATCTCTTGATCCTTCGTCGTATGAATTCACATCCCTTATCGTGTGGTTTTTCCTTCAATTCATTTCTCGGATCTTCTTTTATTTCCAACACTTGCTTGAGTAAATTGCCTTGGTTAACTTCATTTTGTCCTCATTTGACCTAGCAAGGAAAGAATTAAGGGATTGGTTGGCACATTTTTTCACATTTTTTTCAACAATGGGAATATTATCATTATATTCAAACACATCAAATTCAATTGGTTCATTTTCAACTCGTAAAACCAACTTCCCTTTGTTCACATCAATTAATACATGAGCAGTCGACAAAAAAGGCCTCCCTAGAATCAACAGAATCTTACTCTCTCCGCCCGTATCTCGCACAAAGAAATCAACAGGAAATACCAACTTTTCAACTTGTACAAGCACATCCTCCAACAAGCCATATGGTTTCCACTCAAATAAATCTGCCAATTGGAGTGTGATATTAGTTGGTTTGACATTGTTGATCCCTAATTTGTCATAGATGGCCTTTGGCATGATATTTATGCTTGCCCCCAAATCACAAAGTGATCGATGCCATGTTTTTCCTCCAATATTCACCGGTATCATAAAACTACCGGGATCTTTGAATTTAGGGGGTAACCACCTTTGAACAATGGCGCTACACTAAGCATAAAAGCATACCTTCTCATCATCATCCCATTTTCGCTTTCTTGCCAAATGATGTTTCATAAGACGAGCATAGTTGGGCATCTTGGTGAGGACATAAATTAAAGGAATGTTGACATTAATCTTTTTCAACATATCCAAGAAATGGGCGAATTGCTTCTCTTTTTCATACTTTCTTGGATCGATGAGCGTTTGAGGGAATGACGTTTTTATTGATGGATCTATCTTCAAAGGTTCCTCCACATGCTTCTTCTTGGATACCTTGATCTCATTCTTTTGTTCCTTCTTGTCTTCATCGCCAACAACTTCCCTTTCATTCTCAATTGCCATAAACTTTTGTTCCTTACTTCCTTCATCCAACTTTTTCTTCTCCTTGGGCTCCACTAACTCTTTTCCACTCATTACGGTTATGGCATTGCATTGCTCCTTGGGATTTGGAATAGTATCACTCGAAAATGCCCTTAGAGGTCATTCATTATTCAACCTTGCCAATTGTCCCAATTGAATCTCCAAATTTCTCGCCAAAGCTTTCAAACTCTCAAAATCTCTCTTATGTTCTTCCTTTTTCCTTTCCAACTCTCTTCTCAAATACTCCGCTTCTCTTTTCCAACCATCTTCACATACATTCTCTCTTGGAGCAAATTGGTCATTATACATAGGTTGGGTAGAATTTGTATATTGGAAGGGAGGTTTTTGTTGTTGGTTTTGAAATGAAGGGTTAGGGAATGATTGATATGAGTTAGTTTGGAAATTTCTTTGATGTGGCGGTTGATAGGGTCTAGGTGAGGAACTTGAAACTTGATTGTGTTGGACATTTTGAGGTGGGGGATTTCGTTGAGACGGAGGATTGGATTGATTGTTGGTGTTGCTCCACAAAAAATTAGGATGATGTGATTACTCCAAGAGGATTATATCTGTTCCTATAAACTCCAAATGGGTTCCTTGGAAATGATGATTGATTAGACACATAATTGAGTTGCTCAGTGGACCCATAAGGCATTCACATTGTCCATTTGCAAGACCACCTCCACAAAAATCACACACCATGCTTGGTTGGGTTGGAGAAGAAGACATTGTATTCACTCTACTCAATTTCCCTAAGTTCTGCAAAACTTTTGCAACGTTGTTCATCACATTCATGAACATACTTTGTTGTGCCAAAAGTGCATCTTTCGTGTTCAAATTCAACACTCCACTTTGTGCATTAGTTTGATTGTCTTGGTGTTGAGCCGCTGGTGGAGTCATTGGTCCATGATAATAATGATTGTATGTCATCCTATTGAGCAACTCTTAAGCTTCCTCTGGTGTCTTGTAAGAGATGGAACCATTGGCGGAGGCATCCACTATAGATTTTGTCTCTTGAGTCTAACCATTATAGAAAGTTTGGTTTTGAGAAGTAGCCACAAAGGAATCGTATGATGAGGAAATTTTCTTAGCAACTCCTTGAAACGCTCCCAAGCTTCTCCTAAGCTTATAGACATATCATGCTTAAAAGAGGTAATTCATTTCTCAATTTGGCAGTTCTTGCGGGTGGAAAATGCTTTGCCAAGAATTCTTGGGCAAGTTGATTCCAAGTGCTAAACTTTCCTTAGCGTGAGATTGAAGTCAAGATTTTGCCATATCCCTTAGAGAGAAAGGAAACACCTTCATTCATACGCAATCCGAGTGCATACCATTGAATTTAAACATGTCCAAAACTTCCTCAAAATTCATGAGATGTGTATAGGGATCTTCACTAGGACCACCCCCAAACATTGCACAAGCTTGTAGCATTTGTATCAAATTTAGATGTGGGCTTAATTTCAAAATTGTTAGCTTGCATGGGTATCCGTGCAATTCTAGAATTTGCCCCATCAAAGTTTGGTATAGCATACTCTCTCAATGGCCTTCCATTCCCATTCATGCCATTCCCATTTCCATAACCACCTATTCTATTATTCCCGACAACCTCTTCTTCATCGTTCTTCAAGTTCAAATTCCTTTGATTTTGATTAGCATTTGCCATTTCAATTCTTTCTTGCTCTTGTTGTACTCTTCTAAACTTCCAGATTTCCCTCAACTCTTTTTCCTTTTCCTTGTCCAAGCAAATAAATGGCCCTTTATCTCCTCTTACCATGCACTACAAAAATCAAAGCAAATAGTCAATTCAAGTGCCAAGACAATTCCAAAAGACAAACAACCAACATAAACGAATAAACAAAATTAACAACTAAATTCAACTAAAGTACTTAATCTATACAACCCATATATCGCTTAATATTGCCAAATACCAAGGACAATCACCAACGGCGCCAAAAACTTGATTACTTTACACACCTAGTTATAAATTTATAAAATACCTAAATCCTACTACTCACTAGGTGGCATCCTGCAAGTATACAGTTGTCAACTAATAGTAAAGGGAAGTAGGGATCGTACCCACAAGGATTGATCGATAATTACCAGTTATTTAGTTAGATTACAAGTTGAAGCGACGGATTAAGAGAAGAGATTTAACTAAAACTATAACTAATGGAACTAAAGAAGCAATTTAAAATAAAGATTAATCACTAAGAAAGAAACTAAAAAGAAAGTATCTTTAGAAAGCAAATGAAAAGAACAATTAAAATGAAAAGCTTATTAAGCAAGCAATTAGTTAATCTAAACTATTCATTATCCCTAAGCAAGTACAATTAGAGAAAGACCATAATCTATTCTAAGAAAGCATATAAAAAGAAAGTATTTCTAAACAACAATTAACTAACCTAAACTACAAATTAACACTAAGAAAGCACAATTAAGGAAAACCCATTAACTAATCTACTAATTAAACGAAAAAAGCAAGTAAAGAACACAACTAAATGAAAAGCCCATAAACTAATTTATCCTAATTAACCAATCTAAACTATGAATTACCACTAAGGAAGCATATATTGAAGGAAACCCATTAACTAATCTAACAATTACACTAAGAAATCATGCAAAGAGAGAACATATGTGAAAGTAATTAGACTAATTAAACTAAGGAAATATGAAATTAAAGTTTAACACTAAAAAGCTTCAATCTTCAGTTAGAAAATTCCTTCTGATTACAAGAAAGAGAAATCCTACTATAATTTAATCTAAGAAAACCCTTCCCAAATGGGTAGGAAACTTAGAAAGAAAATTACTTTTTAATCTAGCCTACTTCTACTAGCTAAGTTGGAAAGAAATAAGAAGCTATTAAAAGAACATGGGGTATATATAGTGCTAGGGTAGTGGGATAATTGTGCAGCAAAAATCAACCCCGAACAAAGTCATTTTTTTCTCTAGCATCTCCAAATTGCAATATGGAAAATCCAGATCGCAATTTGAATTGAAACTTCTAAAATGCAACACTTCACAGTTTTACTTTGAAAATCTTCATCCGACGTTCGATTAATGCGCCGTTTTTTTTCATAATGCAACCTTAACACATAGGAAAACATTATTAGCTAAATAAACACTAAAAATATCACCTAAATATATAAATAAAATTCTCACAAAATAGGCCAAAAAATGAAGGACAAACAAAGACGAACGAAAACTTAACTCACAACGAAGTTAAGTGAAAGACACGACACAAGTCAATACACAAGAATCTAATAAAGTTTACTAATTAGGACCTAAATAAGTACTAAAATATATAACAAACACATATTACTGCATTCTAACATATAAATGTAAAATAGACAAAAATGCACACGAAAACACTAAAAATACTCAATTATAACTGATTTAGTATCAACCAAAATAAATTCATAATATTGTCAAGTCTTTTAAGGAGTTTCTTGAATAAAATAATTTTTAGAGGAAGCAAAAATATCTATGGCTAGAGTAATGAAAATTTCAAACAGTTCTTTGAAAGTAAGATTAATATGTCCTTGTTCTAGAAACAGAAGAGGTTTTACAAATTCCTTTAAAACATAGGTGTTTTATCAGAAGAGAAATTTGTTGGAGTAGGAGAGGGATTGGAAGTAGAAGGGGATGGTTGATTGGTTTTTTCTGGGGTTTTTGGAGTTTGGGCTTTTTGAATATTTTGGACTGCTCCTAAATAAGTAGCAGGTTCTTTATAAGATTCACTAGTCATTATGATTCCTTTAGGAGGGGTATTGGTAGAAAGAGAAGTTGAAATATTCAAAAAAATAGGTAAAACTGGAAAAGTTGGAGGATTTTGAAAATAATGTTGAAAAGAAAGATTGGGTCTTAGATCTGGTGGTCTATGACTATTTGCTCTTATTCTCCTAGAATCCATGTCCCTATTAAAACTCTGTAGTAATAATATCTGGAAGAGAATTATTCTCACCTTTAATGTATTCTATTTGAAAATCAAAATTTGAGAGTAATGCTTGCGATCTTGCAAAAATTTGTTTAGAAACTAAAATTTTAACATCTTTTTCTAAAACTTCTTTTGCATTGTACTTTACAATCAAGCCGGAATAAAAATATTTTGTTTATCAAATCATCTTGAAATTTAGAAATACATAATACTATAGATAAAATTTCTTTTTTAATAGTAGAGTAATTCTTTTGAGAACTTAATGAAATTGAACTAATTGTTCATTTTTTGTTTGAAAACTTTTGTTTTAAAATTCCTCCATATCCTAAATCTGAAGCATCTGTTTCTAATATCATAAGACCATCTGGATGAGATATTCCTAAACATGGTAAATTAGTAACAAGTTTTTTAAATTTTTTAACTGTGTCAGTATAGATCTTGATTCCAACTAGGAGGATTTTTTCTAAATCTCTGAAACAAAGGTTCACAAATTTACCCAAGGTTTGGAATAAAATCTGATATATAATTTAAGCATCCCAAAAATCTTTGTAATTGATTTTTGTCTTTAATCTCATTTGGAAATTTAGAAGAAAATTCTAGAGCTCAACAAATAGGTTTATAACTTCGTTGATGTAATTCATGCTCTAAAAATCATATAATATTAGTTTGAAATAATTTCATTTTATATTTTGATAATACTAACCCATTTTTCTTAATAATTTGTATTTGTATTTAAATGTTTAAAATGTTGATCTAAATATTTTGAAAAAACTGGTACATCATTTATATAAACTATTGTAAAAGTAGAATAAGGATTAAATATAGTATTCACAATATTTTGAAATTTAGAAGGTACATTCTTTAATCCAAAGAGCATTACATTTTTTTTGTAATGTCCAAATGGTACTACAAAAGCTATCTTATATTTATCTTTTTCATCAATTTGGACTTGCCAGAATCCACTTTTCATATCAAATTTTGAATAAATTACTTCTTTCAAAGTCATTTTCAATAAATCTCTTTTATTAGGAATTGGATATTTTATCCATTCTAATACTTTATTCAATGGTTTATAATTTATTACTAATCTTGGAGCTCCTCTTTCTATTTCAACTTGATTGTTAACATAAAAAGTTGAGCAACTCCAAGGAGATTTAGAAGATGCTAGATGCCTTATTAATTTTTTCTTTATTAATTCATTTATTTCTTTGTTACAATGTTCCATTAATTCATGATTCATTTGAATAGGTCTAGATTTAGTAGGTATATCTTTTTCATTAAATCCTTTAATATAAGGTAATTTTACTATATGATGTTTTATGCCCCAAAAAGCACTTGGAGGATAATAAAAAATAAAAAAACTTGTTCTTCTAATAGCTTAGTGAAATCAGAAATTTTTATTTTTATTCTATCATCCTTAAGCTGTTGATTATTCTTTCATAATTTATTTCTTCATTTAAAAATCTTATTTGTTTTTGTAATCTATTTATAGAATGATTTTTTATTAATTTTAATTCTTTATTATTTCGTTGAATATTATTTATTTTAGAAATTGTATATTGTTCTAATAAAATAATATCTCTGGAAATAGATGAATAAATAAAAGGAAAATGAAGAATTTGATCATGTATTTCAGTTCTAATTCCTTCTTCATCTGTGAAAAATGGATATATTTAGTGTTATAAAAGGAGTTTCTAAAATAACATCTTGAGCTAAATTATTAATTAGAATAAAAGAGTTTCTAAAGCATATATTTTGATTACAAATATGTGCTTCAGATAATTTATATTTAATATTTAAATGTTCCCTACTTGCAGAATATAGTTTTTTAGTAGTTCTTTCATAGGATCTGGTGGGAATTAATCTTTCACTTATACAATTTTCATCCGCTCCTGAGTCCTATTAAAACTATTAAGTTTACAGAAAATTCTCTTTTAATATCAATGTTAATGGGAACATACCATTTTTGGAATTTATTCTAGAAATTACTGCGATAAATTCTCTATCTGGTCTTTCTTGAGAAATAGATAGTTTATCTTGATTTTCTGCTTCATTTTGTAGTTTTATAGACAAAAGAGAAAATTTTATTTCTACAATTTTTTGTTGTAAAATTTTTATTTCCTTTTTAATTTAATTTATTTCGTCTTGTAAATCTTGAATAGAAACTTCTGAAGACTTTTTAAATCTAAAGATGAAATTAAATATTTCTTGAAGATTAAAAGGCTCTACAGGAGGCTTTTCTGCCTGTATAACTATATCCCTTAATTTTAATCAAGATTATTTTTAATTTCAATATCTTCTATTTTATATATTAAATAAAAAAAATTGATTTGAAATAACATTAATAGCTTGATATGAATAGGAACAAATTCCTATGCATCGACAATTACAATGTTCCGATTCATTGTTTTCACAGTCAGAAGATTCTTCTTGAATAAAATTAACTTCTTCTATCTCTTCTTCAGAAGTACTTTCTTCTGAAGTTTCTTCATTTAATATATTTATCTATTTTCTCTTTAGTTTCATCTTCTAATTCTAATAAAGATATTTTCTTTCTAGCATCACAAACTTTTGCAGTATGTCCTGCTAAACTATATTTCCAACATACTAAATTAGAACCTAATGAAGATTTAGGTTTCTTACTATTCTTTGAAGACTTAGATTTTGAATAAGAAGTAGTTTTTGATTTATATTTTGACTTAGAATATAGAAGGTCTATGATAGGAAGAAGAATAAGTTTTAGACTTGGATTTTATATTTCTAAATTTTGAATATTTTTTAGAATGTTTAATTTTACTAGAAAGATGAGATAATTTTTCAAAACCAAAATCTTTATAGAATGATCCTAATTCTTTCTTAGTTTGCTTATGATCCCTTTTAAGTTGACTTTTAAGTTTTAAATCTATACATAATGCTAAAATTTCTGCATTAACATAGTTCATTAGATCTCCATAAGTGAGTTTAGCGTAAGGTATTTTTCCATTATTTATCTCTTATTTGTTGTCTTAATTTTTCTGCAAACAATTTTGGCAATCCTGCCATAAAGCTTTCTTTCCAGTAAGCATGGTTACAATCTGTCCTAAGGAATACTTTATTAAGGAAAACATTTTTGTACCATCTAAAATCATGTAATTTTCTACAAGTAAGATTTGCTAAGATTCAGAATTTCTTTCTTGAAAATTCTGAGGTTCACCAATAAAATATTTTGTACAAAATAGCATAAAGTAATATTGGGACTGCATCTTGAACTCCACTAGTACTAGCAAGTTGAGTATTTATTATTTGATTATTGCTGCCTACAAATTCTATAATCATTGGAACAACATTTTTCATTACTGTCTGAATATAATTTCTTTCTTCTTCAGTTGGATAATTATCCCATCAACCTTTAATGCTTCCTGTAAAACCGGCTATTAATAAATTAGCACTTTGATGATCTGTATTTCCCTTGGCTTTATATGCAGTAGCACACATTCTCATTTCTTGAATCGTATTATATATTTGATGATCGCTTTGTCCATCTAAATTCCATTCACAAACTCCCTCACCATTATAGGATGACAAGGATATTGTATGTCTTTCTTCAAACTGCATATCTGGAAAAGAAGGCATTGAATAATTTTTTTTTTATACGGCATTCTTTCATTTTTAATACCACCTTTAGTTATTCTATTTATTTGATTTTCTTCTTGCTCTATTTCTTCTAATGATATTGTGGCTATTCGACCTTTTTGTTTTTCATCTTTTTTAGTTTTTTGTTCTACTTCTAAACTTTTTACCTTTTCTATTATTTCATCTATTAATTTTTTATCTTTATTTAATACAAGAATATATTTTTTCTGGTAATTGGAAAGGTTTAAATAAAGGTTGACTCGGGAAAGGTTCTAGAGGTTTTTTAAAAGAAGATTGAAGGCTTGCAGGGGTTTTAATTTCCTTTTCTAATTCTATCAAATAAGAAGACATTGTATTTAATATTTGATTTGTATTATTATTCTGTTTATATATTTTATCTAAATCTTTTATTGTTGGATTTTTTTCTAAAGTAGTTGGGTCACTTATCTTAAAACGAGATGCTGTAATAATATTTCTTCTATGTTCGAATTTTACTTCTTCTATTGGAGAATAAGGGGAGTTCACCTTTTGAAAAGAGGATTCAATCCATTCTTTGGTAGTAATTCCTAAATATGGCTTAATAAAAGGATTATTTATTTGCTTATTGCTGCAATATAAATTTCAAACCATTTAAAGAAATCTATATTTAATTTTACTCTTTCTAAATCTTTGTAATATTGATCTCTAATTTATTTTTGTTGATCATCATTAAAATTTTCAAAGAACCATTTTCGTTTATTATTATTTTCTTCACTTTTAAAATATTTTCTCAATAAATCCTTATCTAATTTAAATTCTGAAGAAATCATTAATATTTGTTCATCAAAACGCATCTGAGATCTTGTCGGAGAAGGAGGAGGACTTGTAGGATTTTCTATATTTTGATATATAGGCTTGGGAGTGTTAGGAGAAAAATCTACACTATGAATCTCTATTTTACTAGAAGTTACCTTATCTTTTTCTTCTATTTTTTCATGAATAGAAGAGGTAGATGCCCTCCCAGGGGCAAAAGCAGATGGCCTATCGAACTGTATTTTAACAGATCCATCAAAAAATTCTACTACGTTTGAAATAGTGCTTTAAGGTCTAGGCAAAGTTTTTACAGGAACTATATCTGAAAAATCTGCTCCATTTTGTAGAGTTTTTAATTTTATCCCATTCTAATCTTTTTGGAATATGGACATTTGAATGATTTAAATTTGCTTCAAATAAAAGTGTTTCTCCTCTAGGAGAACACTTTATAGCTTTAGGATTTACAGTAGTTTTCATTACTTTGTAATATATTCTATATACAAGAGCTGAAGGTCTTGAATTATCAATAAACTCTATATTTTTTGTTTGAATATTTAGAGTTAAGGCAGCTAAAATATTTGGATCATTTAAATCTAAGGCAAAATTTGGATAACAATTAAAATATATAGGGTCATTTTCCAAATTTGATTCTAATACTGCTAATAAAGAATTTGAAAAATTTAAATGTCTTGCATCTCTTAAACATAATAGTATTGGAACATCTAGTCCCAATCTCATTAATGGTTTAATAGCGACTTGAGGATGTGTATAATTTGTAATTATTTTTCCTATGCTGAGCTAAAGATTGAGTAGAAAATAATGATATAGAACCATGTTTAAAATTACTTCTATTTTGATGTAGGTATAGTTGATTCACAAGTTTTAATAGAATAATCTTGAAGAAAATCAAAAGTTCCTTTTTCATATAAAGTATTTATTTCTTGTTTTGGAATAGACCAATTTTGAAGTCTTTGTTCTATCTTAGCTATATTAATTTCTATTTCATTAATAGTAGATAGAGAATTACTTTCTGAGTCTGTTTTAAGCTCAGATAATCTTCTTGATCCTATTCTATTTAGCAAATTAGCCATAGCCCAAAATTCCCCAATCTACAGGTACTCGGCCCAAAAGCGGAGGTGCTATTTATAAATCTCCACATCTGTACCCAACTTTTAAAATTTATACTTTGACCTATTCCTTCTATCCCTCCGCGTAACAGTAACCAATTTAATTGCAACCCCAATCCTCCATCTCCTAAATAGTTCCCACGTGCTCTGACACAAAAAGCCGGAAAGGATGGAAAACCCAGAAGCTTCCTCAGTACGCGTCCTTACTGCAACCAGGACAGAGTAGGCCATCTCACATGGATGAACGCCAAGTCACCATACCAGATTAATCCAACGGCTGTGATATCCTTTTTAAAAGATTCCCCACTAGACACATGGGCCCTACACGGACTCCACTGTGCAAATGTCCTGCTTACCCTCAACCTAATTTTTCTCCAGCCAATCAGCTACTGACACATGGCAGCGGGAAAGGGGCCTTAGTAATATTATAGGCCCCTTCATGCAATACAAAAAGTAGTCCCTCCCTCGCTCCAAAAAAATGAGTAAAGTTTGGAAGGCTCCCTACAAGAGAAGGACTAACATCACCAAGACGTCACAACACAGGATACTATTACCCCACACTAGCTTAAAATCTATATAAAGGACTAATTACTCCCGTACCCATTGCTAATCTTCCTCACCGCAACCTTCAAAATGGACCAAGATCAGTAATTAATAAATGCAGATGATTATAAAATCGGAATCATTCAGACCCGAGCCCAATCTGAAGCCCAAAAAATCAGGCTGGCCATGCATTTTATGTCTTCTTGAATAAGACCTCGGGTGGGCAAATCAATAAAAATAGATACTTGTATTCTCATTTACATACCCCAATGCCCAATTAACACCACAAGTACAGTACGAATCACTATATATGATACCAGGCTCACCGAAACAGATAGCCGGCAGGCAGAATTTACTTTTTCGGTAACTTTTCCCGTCGAAATGACATATTACGGCACATTTTATGCCTCTACCAAAAAGGCAATTTGTTCTTGGGTAGCTACATATCAATCAAAGCACAGCAACCTGAAGTCCAATTCTATATATAGCAAAATCAAAGGGTACATCAAATTTGCAACGAGCAAATTCCCCGAATCTGATAAACTACGAATGCTAAGTGTGAGCATTAAGTCTGGACAAATTCACATCCGACCAAGTAGACATTTGGCACCGTAGACTGACAATCCCAAAAAGGGCTGTATGTAGGTCCTTCTCCAGTACCCATACAAGATGAAGCCCAAGTAACATACTGATTGCAGGATCAGGACAGGCTGTGCAGGGAAGTGGGCTCCCATAACTCAGGCCAACATATACAGTTAGGTCCAGATCAAATAGGCCATCTTATAGGTTCTGTTGTAAATGTTGTAAAGGCCGAGTGCTTAAAGCCGACAACTTCAAAACCTAAATGCTAATTAGTATTTACAACTTTATTTATAATAACTTTTTGTTTCCATTTCTGTATTTTTCTTTTTAACAATTACGCTGCTCTAGCCTTGTTCACTATAGGATTGGAGGATGTGAAATGACCATTTTGCCCTTTGGAAAATGTCACTGTAGGGTAAATAGTGGGTACTGTTACGCAAAGGGACAGAGGGACTTTCCTGTAGCGGAGAAGGAGTTAGTGGGGACTGTAGCTTTCAAATTCAAATTTTGAATTTTTGTAAAAGATGTTTGTGGGGCCCATTATGTGACATAAAGCTTTGTCCTTTCTGTCCTTTTGTCAAGCTGGT
Organism: Cinchona pubescens; assembly: GCA_025175665.1. Lineage (NCBI taxonomy): Eukaryota > Viridiplantae > Streptophyta > Magnoliopsida > Gentianales > Rubiaceae > Cinchona > Cinchona pubescens. Next base: position 1,172,530 of record JANKKI010000032.1, read on the forward strand.
TGTCCTTTTTTTTGGGAGTAGTGCTGGCTTCCTGGAAGTTTCTCCATTTTTTTGGTACGGGGAATAGGTGAGCTGGCATAGTTCTGGACCGTCCAGTTGGGTCTCTCTCCGCTGTTGGATCGACATATTTGCTTGGAGATAAGGGAATTAACAGTGTTTGTCTGGGGTATTAAGTTCCGGATTTGAATTTTTCGGGTATTCTTAGAAGATGCCGGGGAGTGCGAGACTTCGATTGACTATTACTCTTAGTGGGGGAGTTTACAGTGTTCACGATCTTTAAGGGAAATTACTTTGTCTATGCTGGAAACAGGAGGAGTGGTCGAACCTGGTCTCTTATACACATCTAGATGTGTACTGTTAAGAGACAGAATATATATAATTTACAACTAAGCGTATATGCTGCGAGTATATCAAATTCAGTCTCGTTTAGATAATGACTGTGAATAGTGGAGGAACCGGATTTCCGCTTAGTTGTGAATTATATACTTGAAGGCCCTTGGTGGGCCGTGATACTTGTAATTCATCAGTTGACAAAAAGAGGGTTGGGCATAAAAAGTTTATTGAAAATTAATATATTGCCTTGTACATTGAGAAGAAATTACCACGTGGTAATTGCTAATTCCATACTTAATGGCCCTAATATACAAATCAACACTGATTATTCTTAGGTTATTTAGGTATTTGAGTATAAAATGGTGAAATCTCCTGGGTATCATGGAGGTGTTTTGGATCCTCAGGCTAATCCATATACGCCATGTAGAGAAGAAATTGGCCACCTTCAGATCTTTGCGAATGTTGTAATTCATCAGGAATTGGACGTCCATAATCGAGTTCTGTTCAGGTTTGAAGGCCCTGAGACTCTTCACGTGTATGGGATTTGGATACATATATGTATATAAATATATATATATGCATATACATATATATATATCTGTGTGTGTATATATATATATATATATGGAGAATTCTACAGACCCTTTTAAGGAACCATTCCCTTAGTTTTTAAGAGCTTGTACAGTACAAATTTTTAAAATACACGGTGTTGTACTGCACAAACATTTAAGACAGAAGGGAATGATTCCCTAAAAGGGACCGTATAATTTTTCATATATATATATGTGTGTGTGTGTGTGTGTGGTGGAGTCGCTTTCCCTCTTGGATTCGGGTATTGACCAAGTGAACGTTGACTACAAAGTGTTGAACAAGATCAGATTGTTAGATCTACTTGACGAAGATCAATCGAGCTGATATGATGAAGTCTATGTTTATAGCTTGAAGCTGAACTCCTGGAGGAGGATGGAGCACCTTCCATTTGAATTCACGTGCATTACACTAGATGATGAAGGAAAAGGAATGGAATGGTCCTACTAGCTACATCATTTCCTTTGATCTTAGCAGTGAAGAATTCCGGAAAATGCCTTGTCCCATGTATCCCCCTTGTCTGAATCTAACATGATTTTCAGCAGAATTTAAGGATCTTGAAGGGTTGCCTTTGTTTATTATCCTATTATTACGTAAGTAGAGAACATGCAGTGGATTTCCGGGTGTTGGACGATTTTGGAGTGGACAAATTTTGGACTAAGTTAATGACAATGAAAATGCCAGACATGTGGACATTTTGACGTTTAAAATTTAGGGGCACAGATTCAAGAGTTCAATTTTGAGAGCGAAAAATTATATATACATATTATTGGAAAAACAGTTTTATAATTTTTATAAAATTTTATGTAGTAAAATCAAAATTTTTTAAAAGAAGTTATGAAATTTTTAAAAAAAAAATAAAATATATATATATATAGATTCGAAATTTTTTGAAAATATGAATATATAAATATATATATATGGAACACTTTTTATAGTTTTAAAAATTTTTAAGATAGTAAAATCTAATTTTTATAATAATATATGAATAATTTAAAATTTTTTAAAGAAAAAAAAGAACATAATTTTAAATAATTGATATATGGGGATATAATCCGCCCCTGTTAAATCCTCTGGCATATTCAAATAGCGAGAGGCAGTTAATGCTTTTGCAGATCCATGGAGAAAAGCTCCCGTGGTTTATGATCTTGAGACAAAAACTATCGGTGATGCAGCCATTAGTGGTGAAATAATTTGTCTTGATTCATGTACGTTTGTTGGAAGCCCTGTCAGGCCTTGTCAGATTTCCAGAAGAAGCTTCTGTGTTTTGTACCTTTTGTTTTCCATGTTCTTTATTGAGATTTTGTTGTTTAAATAACATTTGATTTCTCTTATTTTTCATGATGAAGCTCGTTGTTCACTTTTACATTTAATTGTTTCCATTACAATTATAATAAAGAAAAAGGAAAATTATCATAAATTCAATTGTGTATTGCCCTTCTAATCAATGAGCTCAGATATTTTGAAAATATACGTCTTCATATGGTTCGGGTTAAAAAGTAAAATAGTTAGAAATTATCTAAATTGACTGAATTTGATATACTCGACAGCATATACGAGTGTTTAACAAATATATATATATATCAATTTTCTTTCAGAAACCTTACTTTTAATGATAAAAATACGACTGTTACCTATATATCTTTGAAAAAAGAACCTCCAACACCGCCACCACCCTTCACCGCTACTAGCTCTTCCATTCTCCTCCCAGACCCCTTCCTGTGGCACTTCCCCCTTCTTTTTCTCTTTCCCTCATATCTTTCCCCTCAACCACCACTAACACCAACACCGCCCTTCCCTTTTCCTCCTAATCATAGCTTTTCCCCAACACTCTTCCCCTTCCTTTGAAGCCCATCCCCTTCCCATTTCTCTCTTGTTGCCTTTCCTCTTCATTTTTTTCCCTGCAACCCTTTTTTCTCCTCCACAACCACCACCATCACATGCACCTTCAACCAACACAACCAGGCCCTTTTTTTCTCCTCCCAACAACCAGCGCTCCCCGCAAAGCCCATCCTTCCTTTCCTTTACGACTATGCCACTGTACACACAAATTTCTCAGAGTATGGAAACAATATTGAAAATCAAAGAAAAAATAATCAAACATATGTCAATTCTATTGATTTAATTAAAAAGATACACAACTCTGATTTTGAATTTTTTACAACCAAAAAAAAAAAAAAAAAAAAAAGCCTCCCTTGATTCTTGGTTTTTTTGAATTGTAGATTTTGAACCAAAGTAAACGACGAATCTTCTCACAATAATTTGGTAATTCAAAGAAGATTTGTCCATGGAAAAATATTTGAGTACATCTCAGGAAAAAACGTTTCTCAATCTATGAAGAATTTGGGGACTTGAATATTTGTTTCTCAATCTATGAAGAATTTGGGGACTTGAATATTTGATCAGATCTTGAGAAACAATTTCTCTCAATCTTCAAAGAATTTGAGAACTTGAATATTTGAACAGATTTTGAGGAACAATTTCTCTCAATCTTCAAAGAATTTGAGGACTTGAACAGATCTTGAGAAAGAATGTTTCTCGATTTATGAAGAATTTGAGAACTCCTTATGAACACTTGAAGATTGATTAGCGGTTGAATAAATGAACACACTTGAGGACTTGAACACTTGAGGAATATGAAAGATCTTGCAGTAGTATGTGGACTTGATAGTCGAAAAATGCAAAGAGTTTCAAAGACTTGGGAGACTGGATGTATGTAACATATCTCTAATGCAGTCTCGATGTATGCAGTACGTCCTCTAGTTTCATGATTTTTTTTTTTTTTAAGCAAGAGCATTCCTATTTAATTTATAGGTAAAAATATGGTTTTTATCTTAATGGATTACCACCCATTATTAAAAATAAAATATTGTGTCAGCCCATGACATAGCCTAAAACACTTTAATGTACCCTAGTCAATTTTATTTAATTCACTTCATCAAGCCAGGGAAATCCAATTATCACACATTATGAATTATTGAGCTTGACTTGAACTTTGCATATAAGTTAATTAATCAACACAATTATTTAATTATTGTCTTAACTAATAATAATTCAAAATTTTGATGCCTACAAGAATGTCCCACTTTAAAATTTCGGTAGAGAACATACTTTCCAAGGCTCGAAATCGGGGCTGGGCTTGTAAGTTATCATCTTTATCTTCATCCCATGTAGAGCAACCCAATTGTCTAAAATTCTCAAGGGCCGAATTGAATTAAATGCCGAAATGAGCCTAACATTCTTTGAACCCATAATTAGAGCTAAATTTAAGTGGTACGGCTTATGGTGTTTGGTGCACCACACGCATAGGATCATCCCAAAGCTTTCAAGAGCTAAGATCGAGACAAACAGGACGGAATCATATTCACTACCGAATTTTCCCATTTTGTTTCCAAACTGCATGCTTAACACTGTTTTTTTTGGGGGGGATGTGGGAGGGGGGATTTTGTAGTAACTTGCTTAACACTTGACAGCTACAAAACTTCAAGTTGAAATCTTACTCGGAATGCTTAGACCAAACAAACCGTCGGAAGTTTCCTAAAGTTACCTATCAGCTCTAGAATGCGCGAATTAACTTGCCAGAAATTTCCTTAGCTGAAGATCATCACAGTGCAATTTGGGATTACCAATAAACGTTTTTCCTTAACTTCAAGCCTATATAACTTCACGTTCAAATCAACTGCATCTTTCTCAAATTCAAAGCCTATTTCCAAAATCAATTCTATTTTAGGTTCACAAAACTTTCACCTTTTAGTAATTGGAAAGCTCCGTTTTCATTGCATTACCATAGTCACCTGCTACGAACAAGTCACAGGCTTGCACCCTTCAAACTTTCAAATTCTTCTACCTTTCGGTTGCCGAAAACAACAGCAGTCCAACTTCAGGAAAATTACCAAATCATTTACCATGAATGAAAGAATACTTAAGGCTTCACCCACTGCCTTCTAGTTCCTATTTGAAGGGGATGCCCAATACTCAATTATTATACTTTACAGTCTAGCAAATCGCAGTCCAACAAAGCTGATAGAGTGGGAGATCCTCGAAACTTCATCTCCTTGTCAAGATTTACAGGTAATTATACGTAAGGACTCCTCAATTGTATTCATCCTAAAATTGATTTTTTTTTTCCAATTATGAACTGCATGCATAACTGTGTTCAAAGTTATTGAACCATGCCATGCCTATTGGGGATATTCTGAAAATTTTGGATTTCACTGAGTTCCTACTACTACTGCAATCTTTGCTTTGTTGTTGCAGTCACCAGCTGCCTGCTTGATTGCTACAAGTCAAGACATTTTGAAGTTAACGTTTGTTAGAAATTTGCCTCCAAAATACACTTTCAATAAATTTGAAATTCCCTCCAATTGTGTTATCTCCTTTATGAAATCTTTAGTCCCATATTGGAACTTTGTGTTGAATGTTTTCATGTTATATGTGTTTGGATTTTTGCCAAAGTGCAACACTAGTTGAGAGTTTAGACTATGTATGGTTGATGGTTTGGGTATTTTCCTCAAACACACGCGTGCGCCCACCCTGTGCGGCCCGGTGTGGTGTGATGCATGCAAACCATTAGAGTTTTACTTCCGTTTATCAGTATATTTTTTGGTTACTTATTCCATTTGTTGATTACCTATTTTGTGTGAACTTGACTTCTGTGTAGTTCCTGTGTCATGCCCCAAAAACGGGACCGTAACACGCCGCGCTAATGGGACACCGACCCAAAGCGCAAGGCACAAACGAACAGATCAACAAACTTAACCGCAATGTAATAGAACCATCAAACCTTTACTTAACTATAAAACCGAATATTTCATTTTTACACAAAAAATACGAATTACAAAATTCCTTCTTTGCGGTTAAGATGTGTATCTGTTCGTTTGTGTATCTTATACACATCTCGGATGTCCCAAGAGCAGCTCCAAACAAACGGTCCTTGGAAGATTATCCGCACAGTCCTAGATGTGTATAAGAGACAGGTTAGCCACCACGCTAACGTGATGGAGAGTAAAAACGAGCACCTAATCGAAAATTGTAAATCACGTGGGGTGATTTTGTAATCCAGCTTAGTGGACTTAAAAAAATTTATTCCAATTATTTTTAGTCCATTAAGATACTTCGAGAACTTATTCGTTTTTCACATTCGTGCAAACCATAGTCATGACGCGATTTCGGTACCGGCGGGTAAACGGGTCAAAAGTTGGATTAAGTGTAATTAGTGCATTGTGTTGTGTGGGTGTTGTATGATGTTTCGGCTCATAGGTGACCTACGTATATACCCTAGTACAGTCTTAAAAATGCTTTCATATCAAAAGAGTTTGCAACATATAATTTGATTAACATAAAATAGCTTGGTCCCGATTTCATATTAATAGTTCCAAAACTTGGTAAAAGTGCAGTTCCAAACATCATACACATTTTAAAATCCATCCAAACATATTTCGAAAGTCGTTAAACAAAATACAAGTGGAAGAGGTCTATGTTACCCACCTATCAAGTTCCAAAACTTGGTAAAGTGCGTTCAAACATCATACTCATTTTAAAATCCATCCAAACATATTTGAAAGTCGTTAAACAAAATACAAGTGGAAGAGGGTGCTTTGATAGGTGGTTATTCAAATCAACCCTGTCTCTTATTCACAGTCTAGATGTGTATTTGAGACTGATTCTTGGTTCTTAATGTTGCATATTAGATCACATTTTACGTTGTTATGTATGAGTTATTAGAACTTACTATGTCGAACTTGTTTCCAATTCCAAGGTATTCAAGGGACCTTAAATTAAAACCCAACTCAAAACAACATATTCAATCAACCAACAAAATCCAATTCAAAGGTATCCAAGGGACCTTGGTAACAACTGACTCTTAAACATTGTATTGGACCAACCAACAAAATCCATAAACGGAAAGATTCACGGAGCAATAGCGGACTATATCAATAGCATTCCACAACAATCCATACCCAATTAACTCTATTACAACATTAGAGCAACAACCTATGGTTGGAATTCCTCTTACTACCAAACTGAAATTTTTACCGATTAGCCACACGCATGATTCAAACATGCTTCCTATCCAACCCACTACCAAGGAAACACTTAAAACCATCAAAGATCATTAAAGATCCTTCAAACATGGATACCAATTATCCAAATTATCCTAGTTGCGCCAAACTTCCGCTTACTTACAAAATGAAGGAAAATCAATTCCACTTGGTTTCAAGTCTCAATTCCTATCCAAACTAACCTTAAAACACTCTTAAAACATCATTATGTGCATAGACATAAGCATTCATAGCATAACATTCTAGGCCACATATGGAAGACAAAACCCTAACTCATAATCTTAAAATTTGTAATCTAACCATGGAAAGTTGTTAAAAATCAACCCCAATCACTTCCCAACCTCCAAAACACTAAAAACAACCCATAACATACATAAATCATAACTTACAAGGCTGCAAAGAGGGTTTATTTCAGCCATAAAGAATCCTACAAAACTTGAAATTAAAGCTTGAATCATAAAGCCCATAAGCCATAAATGCTAAAATACATAAAATCTTACCTTCCAAGTGATTCCTACTTGAAATCCAAGAAAATTTTTGGGGGAAAATGGAGGAAGAGGAGTTCAGCTGCTGCTAGGAAGAAATGAAGAAGAAATCTCTACATTACATAGTCTGACCGGGAGGTTGTTGCTCTGTTCGTTTGTGCCTTGCGCTTTGGGCCGGTGTACCATTAGCGCGGCGTGTTATGATTTCTGTCTCTAAATACACATCTAGATTAGTCATAAGAGACATCTGTCTCTTATACCACATCTATTAATTCCTTTCTTTTTTCTCAAGTCACCTACATTTTCTCTCAAGCCAGTGCTATAACTTCCAAATTCTGGTTGAGTCTATCACTATAAATAAAGGCCTTGAGGTCCTCTTAAAGACATCTCAAAAATCTCTTTTCTTCTGTTATTCTTCGGCATTGAGTAATCCAGTATTACGCTCGAAGCCTTGCTTGCGAGTGCACGCGACTGCGGTTGCCGTTGAATCCTGGAGAGTGGCCACCCGGTGTTCCCTTCTGCATCAGTGGATTACGATCCCGTGGGGGGCAAAATCAATTTCAAGGACAATGATCACACACCTCGGCAAATTCTGTTATGTTTTAATTATCGTTCTATCCAGATTTTCTAACAATCTTGAAAGTGATTTTTCTGTGTCGCTGTGGTGGCTAACGCTGGTGTTCCTGATATGTCAAAACTACAACTGTTTGACGATAAGAACTACAAACGCTGGTCCGAGAAGGTTCTGTTTTACTTACAAAACCTCAAAGTGGATTACGTCATATTCGACTTAGATGCTTCCTTTTCTGAATCCACTAGGGTTTATGTGAAACCCAGTATTTTAACAGCCTTGTTCTTTGATTTTAACTGGTTTAAAATGTTTTTCATATTATTTTTAGTCATAAAGTACTTCAACTTATTCATTTTTCAATTCGGCAAATTTTTTGATTTACGCGATTTCGGTGCATGGCGGATAAGGATTCTTAGAGTAACACGGCCAGCACATATGGAAGACAAATTAAGAACACTATCTTAAGAGGCAGGAGGTATCTACAAGCTATTCAAATGGGGCCAAGCATTTCGATAAAAAGAAAACATAAAGATAATAACATTGGGGAACTATTTGGGTCAACCTTGGAATCCTTTTAAGTCTTCTTCTTGTTGTTTCTTCTTCATTTCTTCCTAGCTGCTGGCCGAAAACTCTTCCTCCATTTTCCCCAAAAAATTTTCTTGGATTTCAAGTAGAAATCACTTGGAAGGTAAGATTTTATGTATTTTAGCATTTATGGCTTATGGGTTGCTAATTTATGATCCAAGCTTTAATTTCAAGTTTTGTAGGATTCTTTATGGCTGAAAATAAACTCTCTTTGCAGCCTTATATGTTATGATTTATGTATGTTATGGGTTGTTTTTAGTGTTTTGGAGGTTGGGAAGTGATTGGGGTTGATTTTTAACAACTTTCCATGGTTAGATTACAAATTTTAAGATTATGAGTTGGGGTTTTGTCTTCCATATGTGGCCTAGAGTGTTATGCTATGAATGCTTATGTCTATGCACATAATGATGTTTTAAGAGTCAGGCCCTGCCTCGTCCCTAGGGTAGACCGCAGGCCTAGTAACACCCTCTGAAGCTGCCTCGACAACAGGGATCTCCTGCAGTGTTGATCTAGATGTGTATAAGAGACAGCCTTCAAATATGCGGATCTTTAATCATCTTTTGATGATTTTAAGTGTTTCCTTGGTAGTGGGTTGATAGGAAGCATGTTTGAATCATGCGTGTGGCTAATCGGTAAAAATTTCAGTTTGGTAGTAAAGAGGAATTCCACCCATAGGTTGTTGCTCTAATGTTGTAATAGAGTTAATTGTAGTGGTTATGGGGTATGGATTGTTGTGGAATGCTATTGATGTAGTCGCTATTGCTCCGGTGAATCTTTCCGTTTATGGATTTTGTTGGTTGGTTGAATATGTTGTTTTGAGTTGGGTTGTAACCAAGGTCCCTTGAATACCTTGGAATTGGATTTTGTTGGCGGGGAGGATAGCCTACTTATAGCCTAGGAGGCGAAGTTTTTCGGTTTTTCGAAAACTGAGCTTATTATCTCCTAATCTAGCTGTAATATGAATTTGAGGGTTAACTAAGTGTTTTGACTGGGGTTTTAACTTGTCGAGTTGGTCGAAATTGTGAAAAGGTCATTTTTGACCAAAGAGTTTGGTGTCGTTTTCTATCGTTTCGTCGTTTTCGCTCCCTAGTCATTCTTTAACTTCTACATCTCTTTTAAGAGTCCTCTTATATCTGTTTTAGGTACCACGCCCAAACGTGGTACCTAAGGTCGCGTTCAGTGAGCCAATTTGGGCAGTTTTTGCTTTGATAGGTGGGTAAAATAGACCCTCTTCCACTTGTATTTTGTTTAACGACTTTCGAAATATGTTTGGATGGATTTTAAAATGTGTATGATGTTTGGAACTGCACTTTTACCAAGTTTTGGAACTATTAATATGAAATCGGGACCAAGCTATTTTATGTTAATCAAATTATATGTTGCAAACTCTTTTGATATGAAAGCATTTTTAAGACTGTTTTTGGCTCATAGGTGACCTAGGTATATAATTTTGGATGTGTTTGGAAATGTTTGATTTGTGGAGAATGTTCTATAGTCATCCATGGGACGCCATGGTGGCTTGCTCTGATTATATGAACTATTTGATCGGGGTCTTGTGATGGGATAACTTGACCTCCTCGGACTAGTAGGTGTGGTAGATTACTAGATCTCGACTAGTCTTGTAGGTCATACCTTTGAGCCTAAAAGATACTCATGCTATTTTATTATATTAAGCAAATATGGTTGCCTAGATGTGTATAAGAACAGCGATTTCTCAGTCATGTGATCTAAGGCGTTTGTGCCCAGTAGTCCCACCCATGGTTCTCAATCTAGTATAACTAAGTCACGTATTAGCATATTTCTCGTCCGTTATTCAACATATAATTTGATTAACATAAAATAGCTTGGTCCCGATTTCATATTAATAGTTCCAAAACTTGGTAAAAGTGCAGAGATGTGTATAAGAGACAGGAATATGACAAGCAGATAAAATAGTTTCATGACTATGGTTTTCGCAAATGTTATTATCTTTATGTTTTCTTTTTATCGAAATGTGGTATAAGAGAACTAGCTTTTATTGATAAACAAGGAAGGAGTTCTGCTCAAAGTACTGTAGACTTATAATAAGTTCTAATAATGCAGTATTTTACTCTCCACGCGTTAGCGACTTTTAGATTTTCTCCATTCCACATTCTTGGTAGGACTCATGCGGATAATCTGCCAAGCTTCTCTTTGACCGAATATTTCATTTTACACAAAAATACGAATTACAAACTTTGTTTTTGTTGTAGCATCTTTTGTACTAAGAAGGAATTTTGTAATTCGTATTTTTGTGTAAAATGAAATATTCGGTTTTATAGTTAAGTAATGGTTTGATGGTTCTATTACATTGCGGTTAAGTTTGTTGCTTTGTTCGTTTGTGCCTTGAGCTTTGGTCCGGTGTACCATTAGCGCGGCGTGTTACGGTCCCGTTTTTGGGGCGTGACAGTTTATGCTGATGACAACCGAACTACTAGGGGTCACGTACTCAATTTCCTGATCGATGCCCTATTTGATCTATACTGCCCATACAAATCTACCAAGGAAATATGGGTGGCCCTAGACAAGAAATACAACTCTGAAGATGCTAGAAAGAAAATGTACGTGGTCGCGTAGTTCCTAGACTACAAGAGGGTTGACGACAAACCTGTCACCGACTAAATTCATGCATACTAGAATATTATTTTGGACATTACTATTCAGGAAGGCATGAAAAATGATGATGCTTTCCAGGCTGCTGCGCTGATTGAGAAATTGCCACCGTCTTGGAAAGAGTACAGGAATACACTGAAACATAACAAAACAACCATGATGCTTGATGAGGTGATATCTCACATCCAGATCAAGGAAAGCAATCATTTGAAGGATAAAACTAATCTGGCCTATGAGTTTGCAAACAAGGTAAATCTGGTGGATAGCAAGCTCAAAGGAGTTTCTCAAAGGTTCAAAGGCAAAAGTCGTGAACCTAAAAAGGGCTGGAACATCAACGGTTAGAGTCAAGACAATAAGAAATCAGGTAAGTTTAAAAAGTTTGGTAAGATTAATAAAAAGTTTAAAGAACCTTGCTATGTTTGTGGAGTTACAAGTCACAAAGCAAATAAATGCAAGTTTCGCAAGGGACAAGAGTAGCAACTAACGAATCAGGTGAACCTTGCTGAAGGCGATGATGAGGCAATTGTTGTTGTTGTCTCCAAGTAAACTTGGCCCATAATGTAGTCCCATTGACCAAATGGATTGTGGACACTGGAGCCACGAAGCATATCGCTGTTGACAAATGTCATTTCCTTGAGTATGAAGGAGTGTGCGATAAGGGAACAAGTCTTCCTTGGAGATGCTCGTTCTACTCCAGTCGTAGGCAAGGGAAAAGTCCTTTTGACTCTTACCTCTGGAAAGACTATTACTTTGACCAATGTGCTGCATGTTCCTTCCATGAGAAGAAATTTAATTTTTGGTTCTTTGCTTAATAAAGCTTCTATTAAACTTGTTTTTGAAGGTGATAAGTTAGTTCTGACTAGGAATGGAGACTTTGTGGGAAAGGGTTTTTGCTGTGGGGGCTTATTTGTACTTGATGTTACTTGTAATGGAATGAATAAGAATGATGCTTTTGCTTATATTGTTGATTCTATTGAGATGTGGCATGCTAGATTAGGACATGTGAAAGCTGACTCCATAAGGAGAATGAAAAATTCAAATTTGATTCCTAATCTGACTAATCATAAGTTCACAATCTATAATGTGAAATTTGTGTAGAAGTTAAACATCATAATAACTTTAAGTCCGTTGAAAGGACAGTAGTCTTTTGGAATTAATTCACAGTGATCTTGGAAATTTTTAGAATAATATGAGTAAAGGTGGGAAGAAATATTATATCACCTTCATTGATGATTATTCGAGATACACTAAATTATGTCTCTTAAGTCAGAAAGATGAAACTGAGAAAATGTTCATTAAATTCAAAAATGAGGTTGAGAATTAGTTAGAGAAAAAAAATTAAAAGACTTAGGTCTAATAGAGGAGATGAATATGATTCTAATATGCTCAAGAAGTTTTGTGAACAAAATGGAATAATTCATGAGACTACTTCACCTTACTCGCCTCAATCTAATGGGGTTGTAGAAAGGAAAAATAAGACTCTTAAAGACACGATGAATTTCATGTTAATAAGTTCTAGGTTTACCTACTAACATGTGAGGGGAAACTATTTTATCTGCTTGTCATATTCTTAATAAAATACTTGAGTCCACACAAGAAAACTTTTAAGACACCTTATGAATTTGGAAAGGTTATTCTCCTAACCTTGGGTATCTGAAAGTGTGAGGGTGTCTAGCTAAGGTAGGGACACCGGACTTTAAAAGGAATAAAAATGGAACAAAACTGTTGATAGTGTCTTCATTGGGTATGCACTTCATAGTACTGCATATTGGTTCTTGGTTTTGAAGTCTAATCATATTGTGGAAACTAAAGATGTTGAATTTTTTTAGAATATTTTTCCAATGAATAGAAATTCTGTAAAAATGTTGTCTCAAGAAATTCAAAATTTAGAAGAACATGATAATGAAGGAGTTCAAGAATTGAGAAGAAGTAAAAGGGCAAGAGTGGAAACTAATTTTGGGCCTAATTTTATAACTACTTTCATAACTGAAGAAGATCCAAAAACTTATAAAGAGGCAATGAATTTGATTGATTCCAGTTTTTGGAAAGATGCAGTTAAGAATGAGATTGAGTCCATAATTTATAATCACACCTGAGAATTGGTAGATTTTCCTAGAGGGTGTAAACCTATTGGGTGTAAGTGGGTATTCAAGAAGAAATTATTGCCTGATAGTTCTATCGATAAATTCAAGGCACGTTTAGTAGCCAAAGGTTTTACACAAAAAGAAGGCATTGATTTCTTTGACACTTATTCACCTATTGCTAGAATCACTATCATTAGAGTGCTTGTTGCTATTGCTTCCATATTTAATTTGATTGTGCACTAAATGGATGTGAAAACTTCTTTTTTGAATGGTGAGTTAGATGAGGAAATATACGTGCATCAACCTGAGGGCTTTGTTGTTGAAGGACAAGAACATAAGTGTATAAAGTTGTTAAATCCTTGTATGGCCGTAAACAAGCTCCTAAACAATGGCAAGAGAAATTTGATAAGACTCTTGTTTCTAATTGTTTCAAAGTAAATGAATCTGATAGATGTGTTTATAGCAGATTTCATGAAAATATTGGAGTCTTGATTTGCTTGTATGTTGATGACATGCTTAAACACATCATTTGGAATTGATGAAACTGTTGTTAAACAAACTAAGTCTTTCCTTGTTTCTAATTTTGATATGAAAGACATGGGTGAGGCTAATGTTATTTTGGGTCTTAAGTTGACTAGATTTAACAATGGTTTCATACTTTCTCAGGCACACTATGTGGAAAATATCCTTAAGAAGTTTAACTACTTTGATTTGGATTCTGTGAGTACACCCTATGATCGTAGTTTGCACTTGAGAAAGAATAAAGGTGATAATGTCTCACAAACTGAATATGCAAAGATTATTGAGAGTGTGATGTATTTGATGAATTGTACTCATCTTAATATTGCATATACTATTGGTATATTGATTAGATACACGCACAATCCTGATAAATATCATTGGAATGCATTATCTAAATTGCTTAGATATTTAAAAGGCACCATGCATTTAGGACTTTATTTTTCTAATAGTTCTTCTGTGCTAGAAGCTTACTATGATGCTAATTGGGTGTCTGATAATGATAAGATTTAAACTCTACAAGTGGTTATGTTTTTACTCTCGCAGGAGGTGCTGTTTCTTGGAAATCATCGAAGCAAACATGTAATGCTAAATCTACCATGGAATTTGAATTTGTTGCTTTAGAGTTGGCATGCTCAGAAGCAGAATGGTTTCGTAATTTATTGACTGACATTTCTTTGTGGGCAAAGCCTGTGTCTTCTGTTTCTTTGCATTATGATTCACATGTAGCGATCTGTAGAGGCAAAAGCAAAATTTACAACGGGAAGAGCCGGCATATCCATTTGAGACACAATATTGTGAGACAGCTCATGAGTAATGGGGTCATTGCCATGGAATTTGTGAGGTCTGAAAAGAATTTGGCAGATCCTTTGACTGAGGGACTAAATCGAAAGTTAGTCCAAGATACATCGAGAGGAATGGGACTTAGACCCGTTGATGGGAATTGAATGTGACGGCAACCCATTCTATATTAGTGGAGATCCCATGAAGTAGGTTTAATGGGTAATAACAAGTCACAAACCACAGATATTCCAATTGCACTATTAAATGTAGTCCTTTCTTATGGTGTAGATAGTGCTTATTGTCTATAATTCGTAAGGGTTGAGTCGGTAATTCTTAATGAACTTATATCCTTTATAAGTGGTGTGTGGCAGTGCACACTTGATAAGCTCATTTATATGAGTATGGCATTGGGGCTGCTTCCTATGAGACTAACGGGTTTTCTTTAGAGTAGTCATGAATATCCAGGTAGGGTGCATGGCCCGAAAGACACCAAACCAAGAGCTTACAATGGATCGAAGTCTAACATGTACTCAGATATAGGAGTGTGCTTAAAGGAGGATAGTTCAAGACTTTTGTCACCTATCTTCCGTATACTTCTCTGTTTAATGCCCTAAGTGTGATTCAAGTCCAAAAGATATCATCATTTATTTGTTAGATTTCTTTACTCAGTACCTCTTTGTATTTTCGAGCCATGTGGGGGATTGTTGGAAATTTGCCTCCAAAATACACTTTCAATAAATTTGAAGATTTCCCTCCAATTGTGTTCCTTCCTTTGTGAAATCTTTAGTCCCACATTGGAACTTTGTGTTGGATGTTTTCATGTTATATGTGTTTGGGTTTTTGCCAATGTGCAACACTAGTTGAGAGCCTAGACTATGCATGGTTGATGGTTTGGGTATTTTCCTCAAACACACACTCGCGCCCACCCAGTGCGACCCGGTGTGGTATGGTGTGGTGCGTGCGTGCGAACCATTAGAATTTTACATCCCTCACATTTTTTCTTTCTATATTTTTTGGTTGCCTGTTCTATTTATTGATTACCTATTTTGTGTGAACTTGACTTGTGTGTAGTTCCTGCCTTTCGCTCAAGATAGACAGAATTCCTTTCTTTTCTCTCAAGTCACCTACCTTTTCTCTCAAGCCTGTGCTATAACTTCCAAATTCTGGCTGAGTCTATCACTATAAGTATAGGCCTTGAGGTCCTCTTAAAGACATCCCAAAAATCTCTTTTCTTCTGTTCTCCTTCGGTACTGAGTCTAATCCAATTTTAAACTCGAACCCTTGCTTGCGAATGCAAGCGACCGAGACTGCCGTTGCTTGGAGAGTGACTGCACGGTGTTCCCATCTGCATCAATGGATTACGATCCCGTGGAGGGCGAAATCACTTTCATTGATAGTGATCACATACCTCGACAAATTCTGTTCTGTTTTAATTATCGCTTTGTCCAGATTTTCTAACAACGTTGTCAATTTTAATCCACAAAGATGGCATTGTTATGGGCCTTTCCTTGTATTGCTCTCTGCTTCCAAATCACAACAGAACTACTGCAATCCTCCTTTTATGTCGAGACATTTTAGCCTTGAAACTACAAAACCTTGACGAGTTCTTGCCATGCTCCGATCCTAAACTTTGCTTTTTGCACTACAATTCTCCTGTGCTTTACTTTATCATGCCAATCTTATACTAAATTCACTCGATGGTCACCCAATTACCCAAGTCACAACATGGTCAATAGTCAATACAAAGTACGAACAGAGAAGTGAGATCAGCTGATATTGTTGAACCCATTCTCTACAATTTGTTGCAACCATTATTGTGATCATACTCCTTCACTATTGTGGCCTCAGCTCAATAAGTTGATCTACCCAAAATCTTGAAGAGAACTTGGCACGTTGAATCATGGAAGCTTGGGGCTTGAAGTTATCATAAAGGCTAATCTGTCATTGTAACTATGTGAACACAATACCAGACACAGACTGAACTTGCTCATGCCCTCATTTTTTTTTCCTGAACTGGCTAAAATCCTTTTCAACCTTATTTAGTCTTCCACTTGTTTTCAATCTTGAGAGGAAGTATGCGAATCAAAGATGACGATACCCCACAACCCTATCACTAACTTCTATCTTCTTGATGGAAAGTAGGGCTTGAATGTGCATGACTTGTCTTCTCCAACCTCCTATTGACAACTTTGCAATGGCGTTTGTCCTCTAGGTACGATGCATCATATTTTAGAGTGGTCAGCCAAACTCTAAAAGTGGTGATCGAACCTCGTCTTCATCTTGTAAAAGCAAAGAAGTGCATGTATTATTTTTCATAGTTGTGGTGGAGAACAAGGCGCTAACAAGTTTATGCTTCTCCTTTCTAGTGCCAATTTGGACAAGATTCTTTGTTATGCTCCATCTTCTAATTTGGCAAAACTGGCTCACACTATTAGGTTCTTGGGTGGGATGAAAACATCCTTTCAAAATATTAAAAAAAAAATGCTAGTAGAGGCCCAAACCTGCTGAGATGTTATTCATACATCAAAATTACCATGCCAAGACATGATCTTGACAATGATTTGATTGAACTTGGAAGTAACTCTCAAGATTCCTACATATCCCAAAAGAAGGAATCAAGTTATCATGTAGCTCAAGGAAACCTGGTGCCATTCAATTTCAACTTAAGTGTGCCAGGATTTTTTTTTTTTTTTTTAGTCTCGTTCTCTCCTTTTAAAAAAAAAAAAAAATTTGGGGTGCCATTCACAGTTTATACTCATATGGGCCAAGAGTAACATACAGATGTTTAGACTCGTGCATCAAGGAGTACTTGGTACACTTTTGACTTGAAACTTGAAGAAACTTTATGCTCATGTAACTTGGAGATTCGCTATTTTAAAGACAATTTGTCCTCCTATCAAGGGGACTTTAAATAACTTGGAACTTGAAAACAGTTTAGGCTCGTATCAAAGAGTACTTGAAGATTTGTAGCTTTGGAGATAGTTTACACTCGTGTCAATGAATACTTGAAGATTTGTAACTTGAAGACAGTTTATGCTCGTATCAAAGAGTGATTAAAGATTTGTAACTTTGGAGACAGGTTACGCTCGCGTCAAGGAGTACATGAAGATTTGAAACTTAATGATAGTTTGTACTCGTGTCAAGGAGAACTGGAGATTTGCTATTTTGAAGACAATTTATACTCGTGTCAAGGAGATTTCAAGATAGTTTTGCCTCTTATCAAGGAGCATTCAAATAACTTCGAACTTGAAGACTGTTTACACTCGTGTCAAGCAGGCTTCACTTTGTTTGGTATCTGAAGACAGTTTATACTCGTGTCAAGGAGGCTTTAAATAACTTGATAACTGAAGATAGTGTATGCTCATGTCAAGGAGATTTCAAATGATTTTGGACTTGAAGACAGTTTACGCTCGTGTCAAGTAGGCTTCAATGAATTTGGAACTTGAAGACAGTTTACACTCTATCAAGGAGGCTTCAAACAATTTATAACTTGAAGACAATTTATACTCGTGTCAAGGAGAATTTGGAGATTTGTAACTTGAAGACAATTTAAACTCGTGTCTAGGAGTACACAGGAATTTTTTTTTCTTTATTTCATTAGAAGACATTTTAGCCTTGTGTCAAGGAGATTTGCCGATAGTTTAGACTCTTATCAAGAAGTAGATTCTAGAGACATCACTTTTGATAATGATACCGTTCCAAAACTTCCACTTTGATAGAAAAATTTTCATGGTATTCTTGTCTACTAACCTCAATTTAGGAAATATTTTCCTTGACTTAATCTTTCACAACGACTGATTCTACTAATTTCTTATTTTTCTTGATCTTCAATGCAGGCACTCGTGTCATGGTTAGCAATCCTTAACTCTAGGTCATGAGTTTTAGTTGCCAATTTATCAAATGTCTCCAGTTAGATTCCTTCAAGAATGTATGAAAGTCCCCAGTGCATACCTTAAATTCACATTTCAATAGTGGAAGGCTCGATAGCTTGTATTTGTAGCTAAGACACAGAGTGCCCAACAATCAATGTAATCGATGATTAGTCCATTTTGTTACCACCTTGCATTATGAGTTCTATCATGCTGACTGTGCGATATGCATTATAGAAACGATTTAGGATTTCATGCTTCATCTGTTCTGAACTGTCGATTGATTCAGATTCTAAATCTACATACCAGTCGTCATTTCTTTCAAGGATCGCACAAACTGCTTCACGAGAAGATCACCTTCAGTGTCAGCGTTGTTGCATGTCTCTATGAAGTGTGCAATATGTTATTTTGGGTTGCTTTTGCCATTGAACTGTTGGCATATTTCGGAGGTGGGTAATTCAATGGTATCCTCAAACTATCAATCATTTTTGTGTAAGGGTTAGAATAAAGAAACAATGATTGTGACAGGCCACCAAATTGAGCTCTCACAGAATTAGCTATCATGTCTTGAAGTTGTTGCACTAAAAGAGAGGTTAGAGATGTATGTTGTCCATCACCTTGCAAAGAAGTTGACTTATGAGGACTTCCTTCAACATTCTTGCCCCCAACAATCAGGTTCGATGCATCATAATTTTTATGGCAAGATCCCGCTACACTAAGAACTTCTAACTTGTTCATTAACTTTGCAATTTGAAGATCTTTCTCTTTCATGATCCATTTTAGATCATCGATTGTCTTGAATATCTCAGCCACTTGTTCTTCTACATGCGAAGCATTCATTACCATGGATGGAATAATGTTGGAATGTGCAAAAGTGATGCCTTGAGAGTTGATCTCATGTATATCTAATTAATTGGAACCTGGAATACTATCTACGAATGAATCCACCCAAGCCTTGTCTTCTTGTAGAAGATCCACTGCACAAACCATGTAAGTTGTCCTTGGCAGTGAATTGACCAGATCAAAGCGACTTTGATGATTTTGCATAGCGTCGCTCACTTATATACGTGCTTGCAAATTTTTGTTGGGCTATTTTGGTAGCGAGTGCTTTAACTCTAGTGCTAGCCATTGGTCCAAAGTATGAATCCGCAGAGAAAGTTTCGAGTACGATGTTCATTTGAGACTTATGTTCTTGCCCAACCATGAGGCTTTGAAGATAAGAGATGAAGGACAAAGTTGGTCCCACCAGGTGTGCCAAAAATTTGTACACACAAATTTTGAGTATGGAAATAATACTGAAAATCAAGAACAAATAATCAAAAAATGTCAATTCTATTGATTTAATTAAAAAGGTACACAACACTAATTTTGTATTTGTATAAAAAATACTCACTTGATTCTTGTTTCGTTTGAATTGTAGATTTAGAACCAAAGTAGACGACGAATCCTCTCACAAATAACTAATAATTTGGTAATTGAAAGAAGATTTGTCCGTTGCAAAATACTTGTGTAGATCTTGAGGAAAAATGCCTCTCGATCTACAAAGAATTTGAGGACTTGAACACTTGAACAGATCTTGAGAAAGAACGTATCTCGATCTATGAAGAATTTGAGGACTTGAACACTCATGGATTGATTCACAGTTGAATAGTTGAACACTTTATGACTTCTTGACACTTGAGGAATATGAAAGATCTTGCGGCACTCCGAGGACTTGACAGTCGAAGAATGCAAAGAGTTTCAAAAACTTGGAAGACTTGATGTATGGAAGAAATATCTAATGAAGTCTCGATGTATGTAGTATGTCCTCTAGTGTCGTGTATTTTTTTTTTTTAAGCAAAAGCACTCCTATTTAATTTATAGGTAAAAAATTGGGTTTCCTACCCTAATGGGTTACTTGTGAACTAAGTCACCTATTATTAAAAATAAAAAATTGGGTTGGCCCATGACATAGCCCAAAACACTTTAATGTGATTGTAATAAATTTTATTTAGTTCATGTAATCAAGTCAAGGAAATCCACTTATCACATCTTATGAATTATTGGGCTTGACTTGAACTTTACATTTAAGTTAATTAGTCAAGACAATTATTTAATTATTGTCTTAATTAATAATAATTCAAAATTTTGATGCCTACAGCCCCATTTCCTTTCCCCCTCACCCCACAACCCCATCATACATAGGGTTTTAAGGAATATTAGGGTTTCAAGTGAATTTGTGAAAAATGATTATGGGTGAGAAGTAGAGAAGTAATTGTATTGAAATCTGTCAATTTAGATGATTTTCATCTGTCTTACCTTTCAATCCAAACCACATGTGCATGTAAGATATACTTCAAAACATGTGGGAGTCAATTGGTCAGAGGGGCAATACCACAAAGGGGTTTACAGTAAACTCCCTAAAGAAAATAAGAAAGTTTCTTATTGTTAACATATATCTCCAACACAATGTAGTGCTTATCAAATAATTCCTACACTTTCCAAAATTTTCAAATCAATCACTATTTTTCTTCTTCTCTCTTTATTAAAATTTTGACATAATCGGCTCCTATATTTTAGACATTCACCTCATAAACTAAAATATCATCCGGTAAATTATAATTAGAGTTCACATAGATATCTGTATATAACTTTCAAAATTACATTATTTGTGATGCTAGCACAACTCTTATATTGAATGGGAATCTTTGATTATTGAAACAATGCTTCAATGTGACTCTACTAAGTGAAGTCATTCATTACTAGTAATCACCTTCTAACTAGGAATATTTGATTACTGGTACTCGCCTCATAAGTAGAGTCGTTGACTAGGATCCATGTAAGTAGCTTCCCAATAACCACTACCACTACCAAACCATCAATAATTCACTATCTTTTCTTTCTTTTTTAATAAATATTTTATTTTATTTTATTGCCCATAAATCACTTTGACTAATAAAAGGAATGCTAATTTCAGCCTTCTTGAACTCTTCCAAAAACTTCACTTGAATTTCTTGGCTTTCTCATTACCTTTCAACCTTTGTGGAAATGGAACTTTAATTTTCTTAGTTAGCTCTATAAATGGATCCTTGTCTACATTATTCACTCTACTTGGGCTTTCGACTCTTCAATTACCTTACCCTTGCCCTTAGAAGACTCTCAATTTTTATTGTCAAGTTCACATCATTTACTTCCTTTCCAACCTTCTTGTCTAACAAAATGTAAATCATCCCCAAAATTTTCATCCAATTTCTTACCACTTCTAAGTATAATGGCTCAAGGATGAACATTGTGGTATCTTGGAAATAGCTCTCTTGGATTTGGATGGGTATCACTCGGAAGGGTACTGATGGGTCTCTCGGATACTACTCTAACAATTTAGCCAATTATGTCTCTATATTTTAACAATAACACCTTGATTTCTTTCAAGCCTCTTGATCCTTTTGAAACATCTCACAATCCCTTTGAAGTGCCTCATTTTCTCTTCTTATCATTTCACTTTCTATGGCTTTCCCAAGGCGTCCAAATCCCTTTTGTGCTCCTTATTGCTCTTTATTGATTAGAAAAAATGTCCACCACATTCCTTGGAGGAGGTTGACCAAGAATTAGAGGTTGGGATTGATTATAAGGTAATTAAGGTTGTTGGGAAGAACTTGGGTGAGAATTGTAAAAGTTGGGTTGGAAGGTTCTTTGGTTGGGTGATTGAAAATGTTAGGGTCTGGAAAAAGAGGCTTAGTTTTGGAAATTGGTTTGATGGGAATTTTATGATGATTGACCACCCCATGACAAATTCTAATAGCTCTTCCAAATTGGATTGTAACTGTTCCCGTAGGGTTGGTTGGAAGTTTTTTTTTTTAGATTGGCTATCCATGTAGTTTATTTGCTTATTGTGAAATGGAGGTCCCTTACTAAAGAATTGACCATTTGGATGGTTTCCCCGAGCAAAAATAACAAAGAAGCTGAATATGTGGTTGAGAGGTATGGGGATCTGATGTGGAAATGGCATTGACATTACCCAATATTTTCCAAGGCTCTTGTGAGATTAGCCAAAACATTGGTTATGGTCCTATTTTGAGCCACAAGAGTATCCGAATGATCCAATTGAAGCACTCCTCCCCTTTATAGTTGAGGTTGATGTGGAGATGAAGGTTGTGGTTGTTATTGAGGTTGTTGAGGAGCAACCAGCCCGTGTTGGTAATAATTAGATGCCATCATGTGGAGCAACTATCGGACTTCTTCCGGTATCTTGAATGGGAGTGGACCACCGGGTTGATGCATCTATTATGAATCAAGTCTCTTGATATAGACCATTATAGAATGTTTGCACTTGCATCCACAACGATATAGCAGGATGGAGACATCTCCTTAACATCTCTTTAAACCGTTCCCAAGCTTTCCCTATGCCGTTACCAAAATTTAGCTTGAAAGATGTAATCTCATTTCTCAAATAAGTCGCCTTAGATGATGGGAAATCTTTAGCCAAAAATTCTTGTACCAATCCATTCCACGATGTAAATGCAATGTCTTGATCATGACCTTGCAACCATGATTTAGCCTGATCCTCAATGAAAAAAGAAATACTCTCATCATCACACAATCTAGATGCATCTTCTTGAATTTAAATGTGTATAATACCTCCTCAAAGTTTAATAGATGAGTATGGGGATCTTTATTTTGACCACCCCCAAACATAACATGTGCTTGCAACATTTGGATGTGCACTGGCTTGATTTTAAAGTCATTAGCATGTATAAGGATCTAAACTTTGCAAGAATTTTCTTCGTCAAAAATGGGCAAAGCATAGTCCCTAAATGGTCTATCATTTCTATTCAATCCATTCCCAAAATTTCCATGGTCATTGCTTCCCAACCATTGTTACCTATACCTTCTTCACCATTATTTTCCTTAGGATTCATCTACCCTTCTATTATTATTTTTGTCTCACATTATGACTTGCTCTTGTTCTTCTTCAATTCTTTTTTCATTTTGGATTTTCCTTAAGGTCTTTTCAATTTCCCAATCCAAGAGGTAATAAGTTCTCTTTCTTACCAATCAAGCACTACAAAGCAACACACAAGGAAAGAGTCAAACACCAATGAAATGGCAGTGAACACAATAGTTAAGTATCAATAAGAAATCAATTATAACTAATAAAAATAAGAATGAAATAACTGAAATAAAGAAAAGAGTCTAAATTAGCAACAACTCCTAAGCATCAAATATTGCCATTTAAGGTTAATCTCCAGCAATGGTGCCAAAAACTTGATGTGTTTTAAGAATGATAGGAAATTAAACTCACTCAAGTAATAAAACCTTCAAAAACTACACTATCATCCGTACGCCCGCAAGTACACGAGGAAGATTAATAGTAAGTGGTAAGATGATCATTCTCTCGAGGATTACCAATAACAAGTACTAAGGTCTAGGCATTTACTCACAATTGAGACTAATAAAACCCTAAGAAATACCCACTAATAAATGGAACCCTAAGAAATACCCACTGAGAAATATGACATTTTGGCGCCGACTACCACTCTTTTTAATCTAGTAAATGATTGGTTTAAGATTTAGTACTCAACTCTCATATTTTTGTACTAAACTCACAACACGGGTTAGAGAATTGGCCACCTCCCTTAACCTACCTATCTAAGAACAAATGCTACCCAATTATGCTCCACTTCGTGCACATCTAATTAGAATTTCCCACTCATAGATATAGATTGCATCTCCTTAGCCCAACCCAAAAAAGATTTAGCTACTCATATCAAGATAAATAGACATAAATAAAGGAGAAAAATGCATGCAAAGCATAATCAAAGCAACTAGTAAAACTAAGTAAAGAGAAAAACTCATGCAAGCCATATTTAGACAAGTAATTACTTCAAAATAAATGCAAGATTTTTATATAAATAGAAGTCCAAACAAAAGTCCAATAATTTAATCTAGAGAAGGTTAAAACTTGCAAAAAAAATTAAACTACTACTAAAGGTGATTAAGGACTAAAATTAGAGTTCAAACTAAAAGGAGAAGCTAAAAGAAGTAATACTTGTTCACAAAGGTAAAACTAAAATACCTACTAGACTACTACTATAAGACCTAGTTGTGGCTAGTAGTACTAATTTATCCACAACTAAGATCAAAGTGTGTTGAAATTACATTTCAAATTTTGCCAAATTACATTTAAGTTTAAGGCTTCGTGATCGCGGTCAGCAATTTGACTTTGTGAATTCCTTGACTGCGGTCCATCTTTTGGGTTTCACGTGTAAATGAGCTTCGTGACGATGGTCATGGATTCTTCTTTTTTAATTTCTTGACAGCGGTCCGCTTCCTCTTCTTGACTTTTCAAACTTCTTCATATTTGTTCCTTGGTCCTTCAACTTTCAATTCCTTCCAATTGTGCCCAACTGTACAACTATACTTCAGTAACAACAACAACATACCAAGCCTTAATCCCACTAAGTAGGGTACAACTATACTTCAGTAGATTACTACAATACATAAGTACTACATTAAACTTAAAATAGCATAAAAAGAGTACTAAAACTATGAATTTAGTCTAATACATATAAAAATATTATTTACTATCAATTTAGATAAAAACACACATAAAAACACATAAGTTGGGTAAATACTAGCAAAATTATTATAGTTTAATGGGCAAAATAACTCTAATTTCTAGACTTATCAAAATTTTCACATTTGAATAACCAAAAAAAAAATTATTTTGTAGCTGTGTTTGGAGCTGTTTTTGAAACTTGGCTGGTATTTCATGAGGTTTGAAAATTGCATTTGTAGTGTATGTGTTTACCATTGTGTTTAGGTTGTTTACCTAATTCCTATTAGGTTCTTTGCACATTCTTGATTGTATTTGTTTATAGTTTTAGTAAGTGTTTGGGTGTTATTTTAGTGTTATATTATAGATATTAATATGTGTTTTTGTTCTAGGGTTGTGTAGGAATAAACGGTGTGTTAATTGGACGTCAGATGAAGATTTTAGAGACAAAACGGCAGAAATATGCAAAGCTATCAAGGACAAGCGCCTTAGATCTCAGTACTTGGATAAGGCAATTTTAAGGGCTGTCAGTGCTTCCATCAAAAGCATAAGTACTGTTAGCACTTGAAACATGGGAAATCAAGCACTGTTAGTTCTTGGTTTGACTGGACCAAGGGCTTACGCAATTTTAATGATTTTTAGAGTTTAGGGTGTCTGTTTAAGGCCGATTTATTGTGTTTCATAGCTTATTCAGAACCCTACACTTCGTAATTCTTAGAAACCATAAATAAGGGTCTCTACGATCTCAAAAACAAGTTCTCTTTTAGCTTCCCTTCGGGGGTTGCAAGATTTGGTTAGGGTTTTCTTTCTTTTTCAAGAAGAATTGAAGAAGATATTCAAGATTAACAATCTTGGACCAAGAATTTGGGATTCTTCATTAGAGAAGGTTTCTTAAACCTTTTTAGATCATTATTATGCTACTTAACTCAAGTTTTATTGCTCTTTTATTGTATGCCTTCAATCAATGCTTTCTTTATTTGCTTTCCAGATTATATTTAGACATTTTACTAATTTACTTGTTGTCAATGTTTTCTTTTGTGTTATTACTTTTTTTTATGTTCTAAATATTATGGATTAAGGATGGATGATGCCAATTCCATTTGGGTAATAACTAACTCGACATCAATTAGAATAATCATAAGAATTGGGTAATAATTGGCATAAATTGGCAATTCAAGAACATAGTTAATTCTTGTTTTGGATAGGTTGACCAAGGTAATATGAAAGTTGACCCCCTATCATAGACCCGTGTTAATTGTTAGATTAATTTAATCCGCAATCACAGTGGCTGGATTAATTAATTAGTTCATATTAATTCCATATCGATAAGACTCGAGTTTATTAACTTAGGACACAGAGGAATCTATTCCTAGTTAATTAATTTTATTGGACCTGATCGCCGAAAGTTGGGGTTGGGTTGATAATTGACAATTGAATTTCCAAAATTGGACC
This sequence comes from Cinchona pubescens, assembly GCA_025175665.1. Lineage (NCBI taxonomy): Eukaryota > Viridiplantae > Streptophyta > Magnoliopsida > Gentianales > Rubiaceae > Cinchona > Cinchona pubescens. The sequence goes on from JANKKI010000032.1 coordinate 1,199,024, forward strand.
AATTAACTGATTGAATTAATCAAAACTAAAAATTGGCTAGTCATAACCCTAATTCATTATTTTTAGACCTTTTAGTTAAAGTCTTTAATTCTAGTTTATCCAACTCTCTCTCCCATTGTCGATTCTTCAAATAGCGTTGAAGCCAAAGAACTGACATTTTTTAAACCATTCCTTTTAGGTTCGACCCCTATTTCTGCTATATACTATTTGACCATGTACACTTATAGTGCATTATCTAGTTAATAGTAGAGTTAGGTATTTATAAATTTTATCACTAGATATTTGATGTATCAAGTCCTAATGATCCTTCCATTTTTCAAGTAGTTTATTCGAGAATGTTTGATTGACTTTAGTTCCTTTGAGTATAGTAAACATATTTTGCATAAACTAGATTACCTTCGTGAAAATCTTTTTGATTTAGAAAAATGATTGGTGATTTGAATATTTTACTGATAATTGAACTAGTTTTTGTGAAATGAATCATTAAAGTGATCATTTTTAATGCTTAAATTTTATATATTATTTTTGGTTTATGAGATGCTACCAAATGATGCAAAGTATATTCGGATTCACATAATTTGTAGTTCGTAAACTTAGTGGTGTCAAGTGTTTTTGTGTTTAGGGTCTTATGTTTTGCGCTTCTTTTTGTGTTAGTCATTCTTATTGTTCTTTTCTTCCCTGAGAAAAACCCTAAGTTTGGGGGTATGATACTCTAGAAAATTAGAATTATATGTATTCTAAATTTATCGATGTCGATACTAGTTTCGAACATTGGTAGTGTTTAAGTATGAGTTTTTGTCTATTTTTACTTTTATGTGTTAGTAACTGTTAGTGTGCTTTTATTTAGTGTTTTAGTACTTATTTAGGTGTTAATTTTCTTATTTTATTATGGCTTATATTTAGAGTTTGTATCTAGTCTTTAACCCAACTCCGTTGGGAGTAAAGGTTTTCATTCGTTTTTGTTCGTCTTTATTTTTGTTTGCTTTTGTGAGTGTTTTGTTTACATTTTTTGGAGTTAATAAGTGTTTATTATAGTTATTAATGTGTGTTTATGTGTTAGGTTTGAACCGAGATATAAATAGCACATCAATCGAATGTCAAATGTAGATTTTAGGCACAAATAGCAAAGTGGTGCAGGAGCAAAATCCTAACCATGGTCAAGAATTGTGCAGAAGTTTTTAAATAACCACAGTCACACAACATTTCAGGGGTAATTTTATCCAGATCGGTGGGAATTGAAACTTATCTTCTCAAACCTTGCACTATAAATACATCATTTTAACCTCTTTTTCTTGTAGTTTAGATGGTTAAAAGAGTGTTAGAATTTAAATAGAAAGTTTACAAGAAATCTTCCTTTTTCGTCCCTATTTGGGAAAGGTTTTCTTGCCTTAGGATTTCCTTTCTTCTTCCTTTCTTTGTAACTCTTAAATTCTTGTTGAAAATTCAAGCTCTTTATTAATATGTACTTTATTTATGTGCAAATCACCTTAGTTAATCTTTAATTTCATGTTTCTTTAGTTTAGTTGCTTTTCTTTAACTGCCTTCTTTACTTGCTTTATAAGTTTAATTGGTAGATTGTATAAGTTTATGGTCTTTCTTTAATTGTGATTTTTTTACTTGCTTTCTTAGTATAATGTGTAGATTAGTTTATAAGATTTCTTAGTGGTAATTTGTAATTTAAGTTAATTAATTACTTTCTTAAAATACTTTTCTTTTAAATTCTTTACTTAATTGCTTTCTCAAAAATTATTTCTTTATAGTTAATATTTATTTTAATACAATAGTTAGTCTTGGTTTAAGGTTTGATGATGCAAATTTCGAATGGGTATTGATTTATTGGTGTATTAGATGGTGAAAGTTATGTAAAATTAGGTAATTGTTGAGAATTATTGTTAGGACTTGAGAAGGAGAGCTCACTTCTTAAATCGACTTGCAAATTTAGTGTAAAATTACGGATGTTGATTTCTAAATTTAGACCATTCATCAATTAGTAGGCTAGATAGTAGTCGGGTCAAGATATATTCTACGTATTTGGTTGGAAGCTCCTAGCATTAATTTGTATTTTAGAATCCTGAGTCGGGTCAATCGAAATCGATTCACCATAAAGAGTTACTTCCAATTGAGCCTATTGAACCACTTGACCTAATCAATTGACTAAAACTTGAGAATTGGCTAATCGAACCCTAACCATTTTAAATTGGTTTTATAGACTATTAAACTTAGTTTTAATCAAACTCTTCAAATAGTAATTTTACCAAATAATCAGTAATTACTAATGAATCATTGTGGTTTCGATCCCTACTTCCACTTGCTACTATTTGACCTCGTATACTTGCAGTGCGCCATTTAGTTAGTAAGATATAAGTGTTTATAAATGTAGAGTTAGATGTGATACACACCAATGAAAAGGATTAGGGGTTTTTTTAGGATAAACTAGTTAATTCAAGAATTATTTTGATGTTAAAATTCTTTTAAAACAATTTCACGCATCGTATAGGCACGTAAGACTCAAAATCGATTAGTTTGGATAGTTTCTATCAATTTTGAGAAAAAAAATATTGAAATAAAAGGTGCTAAGATAAACATTTAAATAACTATAGGGGGTAAAGTGCTTTTTCAAAAAATTATAGGGAATTTTTTTGCATTTTACCCTAAACTTATTTCATCCTAAAATACTAGGGGATTATATATTAATTTAAAATTCAAACATTAGGGGACAAAAAATATAGGGGTGTCAATTTTTGACACGATACGCTAACACGACATGAATACGATACGAAATTTGGAATATTTAGCGGGTTAGAGTTGGTTTCATGACATGAATACGATTATGATACGACACTTTTACAACATAAGAATAAATACGTCGACACGAAAGTAAACGGGTCGACACGATTGACACGTTTATTGTGTTGTATGCAATTATACATATGAAACTATGTAACAATATTTCTAAAATTATACTATAACTTTTTTAACCTTCATGTATAATTTGCATTTTATTATTTATTTACATTAAAATCCTCTATTATGGAAGACTTTTAAAGTTGACTAAGGAAAAAAATGCACATTATAAACGTAATACTATATTTTTATGTGAAATTATATAAAATTCTAGTATTTAAGATTACTATGACTTTACAATCGTAAAGAAAAAAATTATTTGTACTTGTATAGAACATTGAGAGAGTCATTGTTACATATCATAAATTTTTTTATTGGGTTAATTTAGTACTATTAATAGTAAACGGGTTAAACAGGTCAGACACGACATGATTGGGTAGGCTTAGAGTTGAGATTTTATGATTCGAACACGATTATGACACAACACAATAACTCGCGACACGACATGACACGATTGACACTCCTAAAAAAGCGTAAAGGCAAATGTTTGACTACTTCCAATTTGATTTTGATCATTAATCATTATTGAATTTCTATTAATTGTCCTTCTTTTTTTTTACCAAAAAGTAGAAATATTAGAGACCAAATTTATTTTTATTAAAAGTTTGAGGACTATTTAGATCCCTTTTTAAACATTAGGGACCAAAACTATATTTTTACCTATATATTAACCTATATGTAATGCTCTTTTATCTTCCTTTTACTGTTATTCAAAGCAGCAATTTGGAGGATTTCTAGATAATAATATGGATGCAAATTGAAGGATTTTCAGTGAAGAAGGAAAATATGATTACATAGAATAGGCAAAATGTCAAAGTTGATATTCTATTTTAGTCTTAATTTGGACAGTATGTTTCATATTTTGAGATTTGATGAGCTTGTTATTAATGATACTGTAACCTTTAGCATTTATAGTTTGCTAATTTTTTATTTCACATTTATCTTAGCAATCTTTTAGTGCTCAATTCTATTTCGAGTACTCAAATTTTATTCTCTATTTCAAAAAAGAAGAAGCATAGATAAAGTGATAATTCTTCTTCTTTATTGTTTTTGCCTTTTTTTCTTTTTTGTTAGTACAAGGCTCAATATTTTGTGAAATAAACTTGCTTGAAATTGTGAGTTATAATCGGATTTCCAGATTAATGGATAATTACAACAAAGAATATGGCTTTGCAAGGCACTCGGAGAAAGTAATTTTCTTTTTACTGACAAAAGGAAAAAAAAAATTACGGCTTGCAGAAGTCCTTGGAGAAAATTTTAATTTCTATCAAAAAAAGAAATGCAAGATTTCTTTACCATCTAACTAGGAGTTGATTCTCATGGTCATATCCCTTTTGCCTTGCTCCTTCAACTCATAAAATATTTGAGCTTCAAAGTGAATAAAATTGTAAAAAAATCTCTTGTATTTACCGTATTCACCGAAAGAATAATGACATTGGTGCTCATTGAAGTAAAAAAAAAAAAAAAGACATTCTCCCTGAAGCTTTTGCTTTAAAACTTATTTTTTTATGCCTATTACCTTATTTTTTATGCCTAGATAATTGACAGGGATGCTTTTCTATTTCCTCGGCAACTTGAGGCAAGCCAAGAAAAGGATTTGTAAGATTATTGTGTGGAGAAGTGTGACACTTATAATGGAAGAGTATATTTTTACTAGAAGTTTTTATGTTAAATTAGAATACTATGTACAAATTTTGAAGTACACTAAGGAAAGCATTTGCAAGATCTAAATATTGTGGAGAGAAGTTTCTTGAGATAAAGTTAGGAAATAGATTGGTAGAAGTTTTTGAGTTAGTATGCCATGTAGAGATGTACTGCTCGTTTTAGTTTTTATGCTAAGTTAGGAAATATACAGAATTTTTATATTTTCAAAAACTGATTTTTTGTTATATGAGATGATGATGATGAGAAAGGAAAGCACTTACCATGTCTACCCTGATAAATATTTGGTAGTAGTACATATTATTTTTGTTGATTTAATCAGTAAAAATCTTGTTGTTTTATTTTAAGTATAACGGACCAAAAGGCAAACGTTTTTTAAAATGAAACCTAAAACCAATAAATAAATAATGCTCCGTTGCTTCCCTTTGCTACTAGAAGTATATACACATAAACCCCAAAATTTAGCACTATTTTTGTCCTCTCCAAAGAAGAAAATAATTAGTAGTAGAGCATTATTATCATCGTCCGCAGCCATGACTGCTACAGAAACTTCTTCGGCTTCGCCGGTCCGAGGACGGTGCCGGTGGCAAAGAAGGTGAGCCACGAAATGGAGATGTTCGGAGATGTCAGAGTCGACAACTACTATTGGCTCCGCGATGACTCTCGCTCGAACCCTGAGGTTTTAGCTTATCTCCGACAAGAGAATGCCTACACTGAATATATCATGTCTGGTTGGTTTTTTTTTTTTTTTTTTTCTAGATGAATTTAGACATATTTTTACGGTGCTTAGTTTTAACTCAAACTTTGTTTTTCTATTGCCCCACCCCTCTTCGGTATTCTTGATTATTCATTACATGTGAGGATGGGAAATGAAATAAACTATTATTAGGAGTAAAAAAAAGAAATTATGTAATTACCATGTTATTCCAACTTAAAGGATTTATTTTATGTAATAATGGTTGATTACGGTATGGCCTGTTTGGATATCTATCAGAAGTGGAAGTTTTATCCTACGGAGAAAGAAATGTTGCTTAATTTGAATTGGATGGAATATTCTAATACTATTCCAATGCCAATAATTCCTGATAAATAACCAAACAAAGCCCAACATCTAAGTGTAGCTGACATGCTTATTCACGTGATAGATACAGAAGTGTGGAACTGGATTCAAGCGGTTTATATGGAAAAATTTGTCAATGGACCGGGAGTCTGAAACTGATAAATAGTAAGAAACTAACCATGTTTAAAACAAAACATTTTACCATTGAGAAAAGTACATAATAGTTTGTTTTTATTTTAATATAAATATATCAATGTACCATAATTGAGTTGTCTCTTCAGGGACTAAACCATTACAAGATCAAATCTATGCTGAGATAAGAGGACGAATCAACGAAGATGACATAACTGCTCCTATTCAAAGAGGGCCTTATTACTACTACAAAAGGACATTGGAGGGGAAGGAATATAGCCAGCATTGTCGGCGCCTTGCACCTAATGATGGAACTCCAGTTTCTGTTTATGATACTATGCCAACTGGACCAGATGCTCCTCCCGAGCATATTATTCTTGATGAGAATATCACCATGGAAGCTCAAGAACACAAGTATTACAGCATTGGTGCTTTTAAAGTAATGCCTGCTTCTCGTTGCAAGAAAGAGCTTTTTAAAGCTTTGCTCTAGTGCCTTTCTGTTTATGTTACTGTTCCTATAAGGCTTTGTTTCTTTTCTTTTCAGGTCAGTCCAAATAATAAGTTAATTGCATATGCCGAAGACACTAAAGGAGATGAGATCTATACCATTTACGTCATTGATACGGAGTCAGGAGCGCCAGTAGGAAAGACTCTTCAAGGTATTACACAATATATTGAGTGGGCCAGTGATGAAGCCTTAGTCTACATCACCATGGATGAGATCCTCCGGCCAGACAAGGTACAAGTTTTAACTTGGAGCTCCATGCTTGAAAGCTATAACTGTGGTAACTTGGTTTCTGCATTCTCATTTCTGAGAATAATGTTTTGCAGAAGTGATATGTTTTACTTGGCCTACTTCTTAGTCTGGTGGCTAATTACTTTGACAACAATGTTGGGAGAATGTTTGGTTTTATCCATCTTGTCTCCCTGAATGCTGTCACTAACTCCTACTGGATTCAGTGCTTATTTGTGGATTCTTTTTGTAGTAGATGCTTGCCTTTTGTCTAGATTTGTTCTTTGCTATATTAACAATATATTTAGCCCAATTTCCATTTGTGTGTTTTATAAGGGCCAAGTTTCTTCTTTGTGCTTTTTGTTCAAAATATCTGGTAAAGATCCAAAGCCAAAGAAAACGATAAAGTAGTCCTCGAGTAGCCTGTAGTTTAGATATATTGTTCTGCACTTTTTTGAGATGCTCAAGTGCAAAGCACTAGCTTTTGCTTCAGTTGATTATGTCCCCGTATTCTGATCATTGTTGAAGGCGAAACATTATGTAAATGTAGAATGTGATGTTAACTAATTTACTATCTTCATAAAATTTGCTGACCTTTGTTATCTTGTTAATGTGAAACTAGTAGATTGCTTATACAGTATATGGGAATGGGAACATGAAAGGATAGTGTGGTAAATAAGCTTTTATAAGCGCAAAGACAATTGCTACACAACTTCCTTTACTCCCTATCCTATCTGAAACTGTATCCGTTAGCTTACTATTGCTGTCTCCAGGTTTGGATGCATAAGTTGGGGACAGACCAATTGAGTGACTCTTGCCTTTATCATGAAAAAGATGACATGTTTTCTCTTGTTCTTGAAGCATCCGACAGCAAGAAATTTTTATTTGTTTCATCTCAGAGTAAAATTACAAGATTTGTCTATTATCTTGACATTTCCAAACCTGAGAGTGGACTGACAATCTTGACCCCTCGTGTGGTTGGTATTGACACCTCGGTTAGTCATAGAGGAAATCATTTCTTCATTCTAAGGAGAAGTGATGAATGTTTCAATTCAGAGTTACTTGCATGCCCAGTTGATAATCCATCTGCAACAACAGTTCTTCTTCCCCATAGGCCAAGGTAATAGTGGCTGTTTTTCATTTTCATTCGTGTGTGGTCCATGGATTTATCTCTCAAAGATTATTATTACTCATTGAGACATTTACGGAATTTTTCATTCTGAGAACAAAGTAAATGTTCACTCATCAGCATCTACACAGTTCATCAATGTGCCAAACAAGAACTCAGGAATCATTTTGATTGGTGAATACAGATCTGAAGAGAGTGAAGCTTACACTTTCTGTTGTGTTGGAGTAATATGTTTAAAACTTTCATCAGTTTTGTACGTTTCTGGAAAAAGATTTTGGCTACTCTCTATCAATGTCCCAGAACACTTATAAAACATTTACAAAAGTTTATGTAACTTTCTTTGAGTTTTACCTTATTTTTCAGTTTATTCAAGTTTTCAGCAATTTATCTTGATGCGTTTACAGTCCCAGGTTAAGTTTTCTGTTACATGTCCAATATAGTGGCAATATCTTTCCAATCCAAGCACCTCTGGTTTTAATTTGGTGCTTGTGCGCCTCTTTCTCATATGAAAGAGATATATATGAGTATTTAAAGCGTCAGAGCTATAACTGCACTCATAGTTCTCCTACTTTTTCGTTATTGAGTTAGCAGAGGAATTGTAGAGAATTGAAATATCTATTTGCAGTTATATTTGTTTAAATCATTTCAGAAGCACTTTCCTCCAATAACTTATGAACTTTTGTTTATTCAGTGTAAAAATCCAAGACATACAACTTTTTAGTGATCATCTTGCTGTCTACGAGCGTGAAAAGGATCTGCTAAAAATAACTACATATCACCTTCCTACTGTTGGAGAGCAACTCGAAAGGCTTCAAGGTGGTCGAACTGTTGATTTTGTGGATCCTATATATTATCTATATCCAATGGAATCACAGTTTTCTTCCAGCATTTTACGGTTTTATTATAGCTCATTAAGGACACCACTCTCGGTATATGATTATGATATGGACACTGGAATTTCTGTTCTGAAGAAGATTGAAACAGTAAGTTAACAGATAACTCTTAGACTGTCGGTCCTTTTTTTGTGATTCAAGCTGTTTACTTTTCTGTGTTTAATGTAAGCTAGAAGTGTTCTTTTCCTGTTGTATTTAAAAACGATACTGTTTTCTGATTCAGATTTGGTGGACAACTAGATGACACGGAACTAGGTTTCATTTGTCATTTTGTCTCTTTTCAGCCCCTCATATTTTTCATGTACTATGTTAACTAGTCTGTCAAAAGTTCTTAAGGTTGAGATCATTTAAGAGTGGATGTGGTAGGATAAGATCCATTCACAATCCAGTAGGATTTAACCAGATGCTTTTCTGAAAGGTGACAAGGCACCTATTAGAATTGATGGCCCGGCATGAAAAATACTGAATGAAGGGTTCAAAATGAAAATTGAAAGTTTATTTTTCATAAGTTATTGAGTCTCAAAGTTGGTAGTTTAAATCTGTCCAAGTGAAAACATAATATCAGGAAATTTTCAGGAAAAGAAATGTTAAAAGAAGCAACAAATTCCCTTCATTGGCCTAATATTTGTTATCAGGAATGTATTGTATAGTTTTATTTATGAAATGAAAATGAACTGTATTGATTATCATGTAAGTACTATTGAGGATATGCTATACTGTGTAACTGTAGTCTAGTTATGAGTAAAACTGGAAGGATCACGAAGTGGCGTGCCCAAAATTATATAGAATGAGGAAATAATGTACTTGAGACGGAAGGAGAAAAAAATTCATGCATACTCCAATGGGCAAGTTATTAATTGGATATGGACGCTGTAATTATTCTGAGACATGTTCTACAGATTACTCCTGCACATGCCGAGGTGACTCATTTGAATTGTAGCTATTGTTTGTAGCCAGAGTTATATCTACTTATATAGAGAAGATAAACTGCACATTAACTACTTCTTAAGGAAGGAGAGCGGCATATTGTTATTAGAATGGCAATGCTATCAGCTAATATGAATCAAACTATCTTGAATCAGTTGTTTGTTTGAAAACTTGAGGAACACTGATTGAATTTCTGCAGATTAAAGTTTGTACTTAAGCTTGTTCTTGGATTGACATTGAAGGCAAATTTACAAGACATTCCAACCCCACTTCACTGGAGCTCAAATAATTGCTCTCACAATTGTCATGTTCTTTGAGCATAACTGGTTTTCAGCATAGATGTGTTGAGATGTTTACACTTACTTGAACGAGATGCTTCCTGTTGGAGTAAATTGGGGTTGTTCTCTTTGTTGCCTTTGTGCTCTTGTATCTAGAGACTTTATATTCAAACTTTAATGCTGCTTTTATGTAACTATTGCTCTTCTTAATTTGCAATTTTTGTCACTTTACTGATTAGGAAACGTTTTCAACCCATATTATTATCTTATAGAGCAATTCTGAAGCAACATTCATAATGAACACTGTATTTTTAGCCAAAATTCCTCCAATGCCATGAAAGCCATAACTTTATCTGTGTTTGAAATTTTTGCTTATATAAAAATAAATTTAATAACTTATACTGTTATAGCTGATTTATCATTACTTTTCCTATTTTAAGTCTATACTTCTTTGATAGTCCTTTTCTAAGAGAGAATCTGTCATATTCCTTTGGTGAATACTGCGGACTAGAAGGATGTTATTACTGCTCTTAGTGTGGATGATCCTTTGGCAAATGCTTTAGAAAATTATGTCATGAATCTTTTAGTGTAAGAATCTGATTGAGCATGTGAGTTGGCCTTTGCTTTACTTTTTGATAGAAAATAGTATTCAGATTTTCAAAAAATCAAGCTTTCTTAGTTCTCTTTGCTGTGCACTATCTGTTAAGTATTGCTTGTCATTTTCATAGTTGATAATCTTCTGTAATTTTTCTCTTAAAATGATAAATTTCATTAACCTTTGTCCACTGTTGGTATCTGAATCAGGTGTTAGGAGGTTTTGATGCATCAAACTATGTAACTGAAAGGCAATGGGCTACTGCCTCAGATGGGATGCAAATACCTATATCAATTGTATACAGAAAAAATTCTGTGAAGCTTGATGGGTCTGATCCACTCCTCCTTTATGGCTATGGTTCATATGAGGTAACATAAGTTTATACACAGTTTCTATTAGATGTGAAGGAGTACTGAAATATATGCTTTTCTGAAAAAAATATCTCAAGTATACATCTGCATGGTTATGGCTGTGCTTCGTGTTTTCTTGGAGGAAAACATGGGCATTTCACCTGCATGTATACATCATATGGTGAGTATTTATTCTCAAGTGCAGTAGAGCATTTTACTGTAAAGCATTTAGAGATCATTTATCGTCCTCTCTATGAAACATGGACAAGAACACGGGTAATTGCTGAAACATGATATGGACACGTCATTATTGAAGCTTTTAAGTATAACTAGCTCTGAACAAGTTGTGGATTGGCAAATTAAGGAAACTAAGCTGGCTTTCTGGGAGTCATTGCCTTGAAGTCTAGCCTCAATTACAAAGAGGACACCACTTATATTTTTGAGGTCTCATTAGGAATCTATTACCTCAAATAAGTTCTAGTGGCTGTTTTTTGGAAGTTTAGAATTGCTCAGTAATGCAAATGAGTTGAGGAAGCACAGGCTTATCCATGTTCATGCTCAGCTTGTCTTCATGATGAACCTTGCTACTGATTGTCTTCATGTCTCATGTTCTAGTCTGGCATAACACTTGAAGAGTGTACCAATTGACTTTTTGGCATCATAATTTGGTATTCCATCTAATTGAATCTCATGGCTGTTTCCTTCCTTTCCCATAACTTTCATCTTATGTGAAAGATAAACTGTCGAACTTGCATTTTATAGTACACTATTTGGTTTCAAATCATATTATTATCAACATCTTGAAAGAGAATACCTGAAATCATGTGGTGGCTGTGAAAGTTATGGCTCTATTTAATCATGACTTTGTCTTCTCTATGTATTTTACTTTTTCTGTTCAGTTGCAGTTACTACTACTACTATTATTATTATTTTTTTTTTTCTGAAATTGCAATTCAAATGTTTCACCCTTGAAAATCTTTTAGGTTACTTTCTATCCATGAGTGTTGGTCTCCCTTTCTGTTGACAACAAATATGTAACAGATCTCAGTATCTAACCTGATAAGACTTTCCATTGCCTAAATGACAAAATCTACACTATCTGTGTTTCAACAGATATGCACAGATCCCTACTTCAAGGCATCAAGGTTATCTTTGTTAGACAGGGGATTCGTTTATGTAATTGCTCATGTTCGTGGTGGGGGAGATATGGGGAGGCTGTGGTATGAAAATGGGAAACTGTTGAAGAAGAAAAATACTTTTACAGATTTTATAGCTTGCGCCGAGCATTTGATAGAGAAGAAATATTGCACCAAGGAAAAATTATGCATTGATGGAAGAAGTGCAGGTGGTTTGCTAATTGGTGCTGTTCTTAATATGAGGCCTGATTTGTTCAAAGCTGCTATTGCTGGAGTCCCTTTTGTAGATGTGGTTACCACAATGCTTGATCCAACTATCCCTCTTACGACTTCAGAATGGGAGGTTAGCACTTCTGATTGAAATTTTGCTTGATTTAGTGGTTGTTGTCAGTTAGGAAAACTTCTACGGAGTGTGGTCCTTTACTTAAATCAGGGTTCATGGACTTTGTTTTAGAATATCTAATTACAAGCACAACAATTTATTCAATATTTTTCGACTTAATTCTGGCTTCAGCTCATTATAAGGCCATTATGCCTTTTAGTGAATACCTTTACCCGGGACTCTAGGTGATGTAGGACAAGATAGGGGTTATCTTGCCTGCTAGTGTTGGCGCAAGAATGAAAAGATTTTGGGCTGTGAACAGTAATGAGTGGGAAAGATAGAAAAGAAGAGGGAACTTGAGGAAGAAGAAGCAATAAAGGTGAAACAAATAATTGAGGTCTTTATTCATCAAATCTACATATCATGTCAAGATAGCCCTATGACAAGAGTAATTAGAAGCTATAAACTACCTAAAAGACAGAATGCTAATTTGATGTAATTCCTATTTCCTATCCTAAACAAAACTAGATAATACCATAACTTTCTTAGATCAACTATACTCCAATTAAAAACCGAATGCTGAAAATAAAACTAAAAGTAGCCTTTAACTCCTAAAACTTGGGAGAATTGAATACTTTAAGACGAACAACAGAGCCATCAGGAGTAGTTTTAACAACAAACAATCGTTTACAATCAATAGCTCGCTTCTTTTGATAGATGTGCCAAGTCCCAATTATGATTGTTGTCTAATGCCATTATCTCTTCTTTTATACCAGCTCGCCAAGCAGGATGATCCAAAGCCTCATTTAGGTGTTTAGGAGTGAACTTTGAATCTAAAGCAACCATGAAACCATGCAAATGAGACGAACATTCATATGTTGCAAAGGAAGAGATTGGGTGCGTACATTATTTTTAATCTTTTGTAAGAATAATAGATAGATCAAGATTGGACTTGTAGAAGGTGGAGTTGGAGGATGTGACTTATATGTAGAGAATGACGGGAGTGCGCATGAGTTATAGGTGGTTTTTTGGGAATAGAGGGACTAATAGTGGTTGTCATAGTGTAAACCAGAATGTCATCTGCCTCCCTTAAACACTATATTAATCATTAGACTTGTGAAAGAACGGGCTGGTGTCATCACCAGAAATTAAATAATGTCCTAAGTAGGAGAATAAGACCTATGTCATTTCCGAAGATGGGAATTTATCGAGGATAAACATCACTAACAAAACAAGTACCGGCTCACCAACCAGGATGATCCAAAGCCTCATTTAGGTGTTTAGGAATGAACTTTGAATATAAAGAAACCATGAAACTGTCAAAGGAATTAGCTGGAATCAAATGCTAGCAGATTTTGTGCAAAGGAATTAGCTGGCAATTAAGGCCAGCAGATTTTATGCCTTGTTTTATGCTTTTTACAGCTTTGATAGCTTATTTTCTGAATCAAATGCTAGCAGATTTTGTGCAAAGGAATTAGCTGGCAATTAAGGCCATAGATTTTATGCCTTGTTTTATGCTTTTTACAGCTTTGATAGCTTATTCTCTGCATACATTTCTTGCACTTAAATGTAAGACAGATTTGTATATATATGGTAGCATTTATCAACATTCTTTAAGCTGTCTAGGATATGCTAGCTGTATGACAGATTTGTATATGATAGTTTAGACAATTTAGGGGCTGATTATTAGCTTATCAGCTTGTATTTTATATATAAAACTATCATATACAAAACTGTCATTTTTGTTCAAAATCTCTTAGATTGTCATGGTATCAGAGCAAGGTTTCTAAGATCTCTGTTTTCCTTGTTTCAATTCTCAATCCTAGTAGAGTCCCTTGTCCTTGTTTATTCTTAATCAAGTTCTCTCGGCATCATGGCCACAGACAAGTATGAGTCTGTCTTGATTCGTTTTAATGGTAAAAACTACTCAGCTTGGGCATTTCACTTCAAAATTTTTGTCAAAGGGAAAGATTTATGGGGACATATTGATGGCAGCAAACCTGCTCCAGACAAAGACAAAGAGAAGGATGAGCATGCCAAGTGGGAGGTCAAGGATGCTCAAATCATGGCATGGATTCTGGGATCTGTGGATCCGAATATCATCTATACAAAAACTTGAACATTCAAACTTAGATCTGAATTTGAAAGCACCAGGTCTAGTCTTATGAACCGGGAACCTGTTCCCTCTTTGGATGTATGCCTCAATGCTTTGTTTCGTGAGGAGCAGCGAATTCTCACCCAATCCACAATGGAACAACAAAGATCTACTTCAGTTCCAATGGCTTATGTAGCACAAGGCAAGCCAAAAGGTAGAGACTTGAGCACTATTCAATGTTTTTGTTGCAAGGGGTTTGGACATTATAGCCTCAAACTGTTCGAAAAGTTCTGCAACTCTTTGTAAAAGGATGGCCACATCATTAAAGAATGTCCTACTCGACCTCCTAAGAAATCTGAAACAAGATATACAGGTCCGTTGGTTCTTCTAGTACTGTAATTCTGCGAACATAGCACGAGAGTGCTTCTACTACTCCCGCTGCTCCACTGAACTCCCGAAATGATTCAACAAATGATCATTTCGCATTCTCTGCCTTAGGACTCTCAAACCTTTCTCAACGTCATCTCCTTGGTATTTTGATTCCGCAGCCACTAACCATATGACCAACAAGGCTAATTTTCTCACCAATGTAAAGAAATACACTGAAATCTTAAGATCTATACAATTGTGATGGGAACCCTTTACCTATCACACCACGGTGACATTTCTCCTTCTCTAACTAACGCTTTTGTCTCTCCTAGCCTTACAAATAATCTTATTTCTATTGGTCTAGATGTGTATAAGAGACAGATCATATACAAATCTGTCCTAGATTTGTAGACTTCCTATGTCTCCATGTTTCTCTTTGCCATCTATCACTTGTAATTCTGTCTCTTATTGATTACCGAGCATGGCATAAACGTCTTGGACATCCAAACTCTAATGTACTCCATGTTTTATTAAATTCTGGTTTACTAGGGAATAAAGAGTCACCATCTCTTCATGCTGTTCAGCCTGATCTGCAATTCTTGTAAGCTTGGCAAAAGTAAAACTTTATAATTTCCCACTCACACACCAAATGTAGTTCAGTCTTTTGATTTGATACATAGTGATGTGTGGGGTATGGCACCAGTTACTTCTCATGCTAATTACAAGTACTTTGTCACTTTTATTGATGATTATAGTCGTTTCACATGGATCTATTTTCTCCATTCTAAAGATGAAGTATTTTCTATTTTTAAGCTTTTCTATGCACATATTCAACAACCAATTTTCTGCGCAAATCAAAATTCTCCGCTCTGACAATGGGGGTGAGTACATGTCTAATTCTTTCCAGGAGTTCCTACAAACTAATGGCATAATTTCTCATCTTGTCCTTCAACCCCACAACAAAATGGGGTGGCGGAGAGAAAGAATCGCCATCTTCTTGATGTTGTTCGCACCCTTTTACTAGAGTCATTTGTGCCCTCTCGGTTTTGGTGTGAAGCTCTATCCACTGCTGTACACCTCATTAACAGGTTGCCTTCTTCCTCATTGAACCATGTCTCTCCTTTCACTCGATTATTTGGTCGCACTCCAAATTATTCTAATCTTCGTACCTTTGGTTGTGTGTGTTTTGTACATCTTCCTGCCCATGAACGCACAAAACTCACACCTCAATCAGTTCAATGTGCATTTCTAGGGTATTCAGTATACCAAAAGGTTATGCAAAAATTGATTCAGACAGTCCTTAACCAGATTGGCCTCTTATACACATCTGGATCTTGTGGTTTGCTGCCATCAATATGTCCCCATAAATCTTTCCCTTGGAAGTAAGCTTGTGTTTTCTATAAAGCTTCGACCTGATGGATCCATAGATCGTTACAAGGCTAGATTGGTAGTTCCTTGGCAACAAGCAACAGTATGGTCTAGACTATGATGAGACCTTCGCACCGGTAGCCAAGATGACAACTGTGCGAACCATACTGGCTCTTGCTGCATCTCAATCATGGTCTCTACATCAAATGGATGTTAAGAATGCATTCTTACATGGTGATCTAAAAGAGGAAGTTTACATAAAACTTCCACATGGTATGCCTACTTCCTCACCTAATACTGTTTGTAAACTAAAACGTTCTTTATATGGCTTGAAGCAGGCACCAAGGGTATGGTTCGAAAAGTTTAGATCCACTCTTCTTGGTTTTTCATTTACTCAAAGCCAGTATGATTCCTCACTTTTTCTTCAACGGACATCTAAGGGTTTAGTTATACTTCTTGTTTATGTGGATGACATAGTTATCACTGGTTCTGACAAGGATGGCATCTCTCAAATTCAAAATTTGTTGCACTCTTCTTTCCACATGAAAGACCTTGGGCAGCTCACTTACTTCTTGGGGTTAGAGGATCTGCATCATCGGCCTCAAGGTATTTTTTAAATCAACAAAAGTATATTCAGGATCTGGTTGAGTTAGAGAAGGAGAAATGTCACCAGTGGCTGTGCAGTCTTAAAGAGATGTGTATAATCGGCGTGACGAAGGAGAACTTCTTGAGGATCCTACTTTCTATCGAAAGTTGGTTGGTAGTCTTATCTATCTAACCATCACCCGGCCGACATCTCTTATGCTTGTTTTTTCGAACAGTTTGAGGCATAATGTCCAAACCCCTGTCTCTTATCAATGATCCGTCGCATCATCAAGTACATTCATGGTACATTGAAGCCGTCTCTTATTCACAACTAGTGATAACTATGTCTCCAGCTCCAAGCCTACAGTGATGCAGATTGGGCAGGGTGTCCAGACACAAGGAAATCTACTACTGCATGGTGTATGTTTCTTGGTGATGCTCTTGTCTCTTGAAATCTACTAGAAACAAGTCTCCGCATCATCTTCTAGCAGCACGGGTTGGCTGCAATTTGGATCGCACTAGTGTTGTCCGCATGTAAGGGAGTGCGATCCAGCTTGGAGCCAACTCTCTATACACAGGACAATGTGTATAAGATGTCATTCCATCCGGGAGGCATATGATCATCAAGTTATTTCTCTGCCACATATATCCACTACTCTACAGATTGCAGATCTCTTCACCAAATCTATGACACGTCAGCGCCATAATTTCCTTGTTAGCAAATTGATGCTTGTAGATTTACCCGCATCAATTTGAGGGGGGATGTCAAAGGAATTAGCTGGAATCAAATGCTAGCAGATTTTGTGCAAAGGAATTAGCTGGCAATTAAGGCCAGCAGATTTTATGCCTTGTTTTATGCTTTTTACAGCTTTGATAGCTTATTTTCTGAATCAAATGCTAGCAGATTTTGTGCAAAGGAATTAGCTGGAACAATTAAGGCCAGCAGATTTTATGCCTTGTTTTATGCTTTTACACAGCTTTGATAGCTTATTTTCTGCATTCATTTTCTGCACTTAAATGTAAGACAGATTTGTATATATATGGTAGCATTTATATGTCTTTCCTTGTATTAGGATATGCTAGCTCTAGACAGTGTATAAGAGATAAACTATCATATACAAATCTGATTATTAGCTTATCAGCTTGTATTTCTTATATATAATAAGAATTCTCCTCCAGAGGAGGGCAGGTTTTTTGTTCAAAATCTCTTAGATTGTCAGAAACAATGCAAAGGAGACTAACATTCATATGATGCAAAGAGATTGGGTGGGTACATTATTTTTTATCTTTTGTAAGAATAATAGATAGATGAAGACTTGGACTTGTAGAAGGAGTTGGAGGACGTGACTTATATGTTAGAAAGATGGGAGGGTGCTTGAGTTATAGGTGGTTTTGTGGGAATAGAGGGACTAACAGTGGTTGTCATAGTGTAAACCAACTTCACACTATAAACATTAGACTTGCGAAAGAATGGGTTGGTGTCAAAAAAATGTGGCATCAGCAGAAATTAAATAATGCCTAAAGTAGGAGAATAAAACCTATATCATTTCCAAAGACGAGAATATCTTGAAGATGAACATCACTAACAAACAAGTGCACCCAAAAATATGTGGCTCGATCAGGAATAAGGATTGGGAAGGAAACAAAGAGTAAGGAGTCTCATAAGCAAGTAATGGTATGCAATTAATTAAGAAACAAGCTGCTGAGATAGCATCAGTCTAAAATTGTTTAGGGACCTTCATTTGAAGAAGTAGGGTTCTAACAACTTCTAGTGTCTATTTTTCTTTGGGCAACACCATTTTGAGGTGACATGTCAAAACATGAAGATTGGTGAAGAATTCCATTTCAGAAAAGATTAGAGAAGTATACTTTTTGTGTTATGATTTCAGCACAAAAGGAACAAAAGATGTTGAACGAATCTGATAGACTTTTCATTAAATATAGCCACAAGAAAGTAGTCATGGACAATGGTGGCAAAATACCTAAAACCAGATTTAGAAACCTACAAAAGGACCCCAAACATGAGAAGGTACTAACCCAAAGGGTATGCAGCTCGTTTATTGACCCTATACAAATAAGGCACCAGAGGATGTTTGGCAAACTGATGTGTCACAATTTAAATGGGTAAATTTTGCAAATTTTGTGAATTTCTATAGATAAGGATGGCCTAACCAATAGTGAACCTCAAGTGGTGTCGAGGTGTTTGAACATGCAGCACTTTTATTGAAGGAGTTTCAAGTAAATAAAACCGCTCGACTCATTGCTTGTACCAATAATCTTCCTCGTCATAAGATTTTGAAACACAGAATGGTCAGGGAAAAATGCAACAAAGTACTTGAGAGCTTGGGTAATTTTTACTGACGGAAAGAAGATTGTACAAAAAATTAGACAAATATAAGACGTGACGACAGGGATAAACGATTTAGGAACAGCTGTTCTAGAACCCACAACGTGTACCAAAATTACTCGACCCATTAGCCAGAGTAACATTTGGAAGGTTTGTGTCATTGTGTGAGGACTAAACAGGAAAGGATACCTATATCACGTGTTATGTGGTCTGTAGTACTTGAAGCAATGACTTATATGCTAGAAGATGATGCAAGACATCTAGTAGGTTTAAGTGATTGGTTGATAGAAGAGGAATAGCTAATTTCAGTAAGGTTTGGTATTCAGTAAAGAGCAAAATTATCAGCAGGAGCAAGTATGGATTTATCTGTAGATGAAGGCATTATGGACACACGGTTACGCTCTTCAGATGTGAAGTTAGCAATATGAGAATGTTGTTTGTGGTTCACTATGAACTAATCAACATGTATGCTTTTTGTGATTAGGCTTTTGATTTTAATAACAGACACGTTGATTCTGGTCTTATTCTCCACGGCTAGCACTTCCAACACCTTGAAAACCATGTCTATTTTGACCACCGATACCATTGCTATTTTTTCCACCAGCATCATCTACAAAGAACTTTGGCTCACATTAGTAAGACTAGGAGGGAAAGACTGAGATCTCTCAGCCCATAACACTTGAGTAAAGGTGTCACAGAGAGAGAGAGAGAGAGAGAGAGAAAATCATTGGATTTGAAAGGATCTATGCTTGAATAGCATAAAAAATTCAGATGGCAATTTGTGTAAAGAAACTCATAACAGCCATATGCTCAAGTCAAGACTGTTTAGTTTTCAAGTCAACACAAAAAGGAAGAGGAACATTCTAACTCCTCATACACCCATTTGAAATTGATAAAGTATTCAAAAAGAGGTCTTTCTTGGTTCCCTGGATGATAAAACTCCTTACAAGTTTAATAAATATGATTGAGATTACCCTTACTAGAATAGAGAAAAGCCAGGTTATCCATAAAATCTTTTACAAACTCAGGGTGATTAATCAAACCAATTACCTCATTGTCAATAGAATTTCGAATAGCAAGAATAATTTTGCATCTTCTCTTGACCAACCCTTCTTTGTTGTCATCATGTGGTTCATCAACAAGATGATCATCTTTATCAATACTGAGGAGATACACTTGCAAAGTCTTACTCCAATTCAAATAGTTTCTGCCATTAAGTTTGTGTATAGTGATTTTTGTAGTAATAGGAATAACCTCACAATTACTTCCTTTATCTCTCAGTTATTGCCAATTGTGTTGTCAGCCATTACAACTCAGTTTAGGATTGTAGAGTATGAAAACTCAATTGGACCACACAAGAAAGAAAGAAAAAAAAAAAAGAAAAGATAAAAAGCATAAAGCTCTGATACCATGTTAAAGAGAGAAAAAATCTTGTTTATTCTCACAGTGGTCAAGAGTACAAAAGATTTGCAATAACCCAGTTTCTAAAATCAGGCTAACCAAATTACTCTGGATCCTAAAATCAAGATAATGAATTTACATCCTAAAATCAAGCTATTTCAATCCTAGAATCAAGTAATTTTAAATCAACCTACAATCACATCTTATAATTAAGTAAATATATGAGCATTTACTATATTTACAACAAGAGAGAAAATTGGACTAGTTTCTATTGATTAGAATATGCTTAAGGTGGTTAGGTCATGTGTTAAGACGACCAGTAGAAGCGCCTGTCAGGCGAGTAGATTTTAGAGAGAGTAGTCAACATAAGAGGGGTACGGGAATATCGAAAAAGACTTGGTGGGATTGATGAGGATATGGTCCATGACAGAGCGTAACGGCATAGTAGGATTCATGTAGCCAACTCTACTTAGTGGGAGTAAGACTTGGTTTGTTTGTTTCTATTGATTAGAATACGAAAGAAATATGTTTAAGATGGTCGCATATACTAGGTGTTGTGAGATTAGATAGTTAATCAAAGCAAAAGGGTAGAGGAAGACTAAATAAGACGTGGAGGGAAGCAAGTAAGAAAGATATGGCTGCTGTAGAATACAATGGCAGATCACAATGGTGCCAAAAGATTCATACAACAGGCCCCACCTGGAGAGAATAACTTGGTGGATGTTGTACTGAGTTTACTATTTTATTCATATTTCAAAAATTTAACATCCAAATCAAATTCGATTTCATTTTTCTTTTCAAGTTCGAGGTTTGATATTTACACAAACTGCAAATTAGTAGCATTTAAGCTAAGAAAATTGCTTTGCTGCAGGAATGGGGTGATCCTCGCAAAGAAGAGTTTTACTTCTATATGAAGTCATATTCCCCTGTGGATAATGTCAGTAACAAGCTGCTTTTCTTTTCCTTTTTCTAATATCATTTTCTTAACGGCCACTAATTCGAATGTAAGAATTTGTTGTTTAGCTGATTTCTGTTTGTTTTCATTAGCTTTTCAATTAAGGTCTGTCTCTTGCTGCACAGGTTAAGGCGCAAAATTATCCTGCAATTCTTGTTACTGCTGGTTTGAATGGTATGTAAAACCATTTAGAGTAGCATTAAATTCAAGTTTAGGTCTGAAATAATTAAAATTCAATCCCGGATGTCTTTGACCTTGCATGTAAAGGTGGTCCTTTCTTGGCTGAATATTGGTTTATGAAATTTGATTTGTTCTAACATTGTATTGTGTTAAAAATTGGTCTCAGGACAAATTAAGCTGATCTAAAATTGTGTTTATCATGAAACCTAGTGGCTTTTTGTAATTATTTAGTTAATTCAACTATCGAGAATACCAAGGCATGCTTTGTGAAATATTTATGCCATATATTGTCATAATTGTGCATGCTCCAAAAGTTTAAGCTAAAACCATCAGTAGGATGTGCCTTTTCTCCCTTCGTACTTGCTGCTTAAAGCAAAAGTCTTGTGAATGCTCATTCTTGCTGATCATCCATGTAGGTAAGCTTGATAACAGTTTCGAATTGTCCTTTTGGAAACTAGATTATTGAGTCCGAAAATGGAAATTGAAAAAAAAAAAAAAACCAAAAAGATGCTCATGATAAACGCAGGGGGGGGCGCTTGGTTCATAGTTGGGAATCAGAAATGGAATTGGAATTATAGATAAAAATTGGGTATGGATTGTGTACTGTAATCATTGACCAACTAACTAGTGTTTGATAAAATATGATTGGAATTTGGATTTTTTTTTAAAAAAAAAAAATTAAACCACCTTCCTTACCCCTCTCCATGCCACCTCACAACTCTACGCCATAACCCCATACCCCAACCACTGCAACTCCACCTCCCAGTGAAACCCCAACCCCCTAGAATCCTCTTCACAGATTTGTCGTGCTTAAAAGCTCCATTACAAAACCCATTACAGATTTGTAGTAGTAAAAGCTCCATTACAAACTCTGGCCCATTCTACGTATTTCATCTTAGTATGGATTGCATGTTCACAATCCCTATTCTCACCTAAATTAAACTCGAGCAGTTGTTCCAATTTCCCGAATTATTTTTAGAGAACAGAGAGGAGATCATGGGACTAGACAGAAAGGGAGTGTGTGAGACTGGTAAGCGTGAAGAAGAGGGAGAGGAGGAAGGGATCTTAGGGGCTGGTAGGCTGGAAGGGATCTTAGGGGCTGGTAGGCTGGAAGGGGGTGGGGTCGCGTCGGGTTGGAGGGATGTGGTGTGGACTGTGGAGGGACGTGGAGGGGTCCATGGGGGTGAGGGGTTGGATCGGGAGGAAAGAGGAGGGAAAAGAGAGAGAATTTCATTTTCCTTTTTTTTAGTCCCAAATTCTGGATTCAACTCTGAGTTTTCTCCATACCCTCCAAATTACTCTGGTATCACCAATCAGATTTCTTGAAATGATTCCAAAATTTTGATTCCAATTGTGGAGCACCAAGCACTATGAATTGGAGTCTAAAATCCATAACCAAGCAACCCCTAATTATAATCAGCTATTTAGTTACATGTTAAAAAGTTCTTGTCAGTAAAATCTTTTGTTGCATGCTTTTGAGGAATATGATAATAGGATGCAAAAATCAAATGGGTGAGAGCTGTTAGGATTATGGCTTACAAAGGAGAGCCTTATTTGCAGATCTTTGAATACCATGTTTGTTTTCTTTTCTTTATGCCATGGTTTCAAGATTATAAGTTCCACATATAGGTACACCTGATCTTGGAATTCATTATTATGAGTGGATTACATAAAAATACAACTTGACATTAGTCATTGGCACTTAACTCTGTGTAGAAAACTTATTCTGTGGAACTGTTGGAATTACAGATTCTTTTTCTTCTCCTTCAAAATTATCCTTCACTATCATCTTTTTGTATGACTGCATTTTGGAGAATGTAGTGTGGTTTGATGGATTCTCTTCTCCTGATGTTGATGATATCTGTTTATGTTTGTGTCAGATCCGCGTGTGATGTATTCTGAACCAGCAAAATATGTAGCAAAGTTGAGAGATACAAAAACTGATAGCAATCTGCTGCTGTTCAAATGTGAACTTGGTGCAGGGCACTTTTCAAAGTCAGGAAGGTACTTACTCTTTCTTCCTTTCTTTCCAATCTAACAATATTCTCTGCCACAAGACAAACACATTATTTGGTACAGATATGACAATACTTGGGAACCTATAACCATCAGGTTTTGGCGGTTATGTAGTATAAGTCTTAATGATTCTTAGAGGAGTAAGGGGACAAGTCACACAGAGCAACATTTTCTCAAAAGATTAACATTTCTTCCATAATCTTCCCCTTCGATAAAACTTATTTACCATTTTGTAAGGATTGTCTTTTCCCCTTTTTGGATTTGCAACTTTTCTTCTATTAATAACTACTTTTACTAGTAAGCACTGGAATTTATGCTTGGACACTAGAAAGCTACTCTTAGAAGCATAGTTATTAAACGCTACCAGGCCTAGCGGTTCAACTGGTCAACCCGGTGAACTGCCAGAAACAGTCCCAAGATCCTTTCATTCTTCCTGTAGCGCCCGTAGGCAAGATTACCCTTATCTTGTCCTCATTTGTGTTAGATGAATGAGGGGAAAGATAGGATACAAGGACAACAATACAAACTATCCTGTTAATCTGTTAGGAAGAGGTGCTTTTCTTCACTTGAGCAGGTGTGTAGAAAAAATGAAGCTGGGACTTCAAGCTGAAGGACAAGCTACTTAGAACGACATTTAGTGCAGAAAGAAGGTTGATAGAGGGGAGC
Source organism: Cinchona pubescens (assembly GCA_025175665.1). Classification (NCBI taxonomy): domain Eukaryota; kingdom Viridiplantae; phylum Streptophyta; class Magnoliopsida; order Gentianales; family Rubiaceae; genus Cinchona; species Cinchona pubescens. Next base: position 1,223,127 of record JANKKI010000032.1, read on the forward strand.
ATTTTCAAAGAATATACTGTATCTTTATCTTCTTTTATTTAGATTTATGGCTAGACCAGCTCAAGTGGCATTATATCAGGAATGTTGCTCGACTGATCCATACCTCTCATTGCCCTGGACACCTCTCTGAATACATTGTTCCATTAGCTAACATCATTTTACTTGGCAAACAGGTTTGAAAAGCTCCAAGAAGATGCCTTCATATATGCTTTCTTCATGAAGGCATTGGACATGGTACCTGCAGCTGGGGCAGCTCATAATCGGTTATAGTCTTGCTTGTTGGTTTATGTGATTTATGGTTTTCGTGGGGGCATTAGAAATGGTACCTGCAGCTGGTGCAGCTCAGATTTGGTTATAGTCTCTTGTTCGTTTAGGTGATTTATGGTTTTCATGTTAGTTCTGATTCTGGTGATAGCGTCTTTTCTTTCAGCTGAAGCTGGTGGCTTCCCAGTAGTCTGCTTTCTTGCCAAGGACTACCAAACTATTTGATTCATATTTGCTTCAGTTTTTTCCCCATTACCTGAATAAGTGGATTAAAAAAGACATTCTTCTAGGAAACAAATTTTCTCGCTTATTTTGCCGTCCCCTTTTGTGATATATGGTCAAACTAAAAAGGCCGTGCAAGATTTACATGAGTTAGGTTTGCAAATAAGTAGTAATGGCACAGAACACTGCTATCAACAATTCATAATTAATACTCTCTTTAAGGTATGAAAATAGTATTGCTGCATCTATTGGATTATAGGTCTAGTATATGCCTTGACGTTTTACTAGAGTTGTAGCACATTATTCTAATTACTTAATGATGAATAGAAAAGGACTCATATATCACTATTACATTGCTCAATTTTTTCAAATTCTCAATTTTTTTCCTCAACACCGTATTTATATATAGTTATACACTTAACATTTATTATTTTTACTCTTTTATCTCTCCTTTATCTCTGGCGAAACTAGTTAGAGATTTAGTTGATGAACAACTTGCAAGTCCAATACTTTAGTGTTTAAGTTTGTTTAATTATTTTAACAAGATTGAAATTTTGTTCAAGTTTAGCTTTTTATCTTTAGAATTGAATTCAAATGAGATTTTATTAAGCTGGCCTCAAAATCGAGTTTGAGTGGATGAGTTTGAGCCAAATATAAAAATCTAACGAATTCTAAATTTTGTTTAAAATTGGCTTGATTATTGATGAATTAAGGTTGAATGAGCTTTTACCAAACGAGTTCAATTCGAATATCAAATAGTTTAAATTTATTTATACATTTACATTTTAAATCCAATTAAATTTTTTTAGGGTGCAAATTGTCATTAATTTAAGAGTTAATAGCACTTTGCCTCTTTGAACTATATGGGTAATTATATTTTGCGTTCTTGAATTATAAAATATACACTTTGCTTGCATTTATAATTTTCATCTTTTAAAAATTTTAAAATATCAACAAAATTTAGTTATAAGACTAGAAACCTTTTGCAGTATCATATTTTGTTTTTTCATATATTTAATTGATTTTTGATAATTATAAAAGAATTAGGAAAAAAATAAAATATAATAACACATTAATATCTTAGATTTTAGGGAATAAAAATGTGAGAAATTATTAATTATATTACATTCGACATTGCAATTTGCACATATTAAATTAAATATTAAAATTGTAAAATATTAAGAGACATCAAAAAAATTATAAAATTTTATAGAAATTATATTTTCATGCAATATCTTTATAGATTTCATAAAAATAAACTTATTTGGAAATGTTTTACCACTACAATTAAACATCAAGTTCGAAACAATATAAAATGAAATCTAAAAACTTTAAAAATTTAACCGAGAAATATACTTATATAGATTATATTAAAATATTATATAGTTTATCTGTGCTTATTTTTAAATAATTATCACATTACTATAAAAATTAAAATATAGTACCAAGTATAGTTTAGTCATTTAAATAGATTATCATAATAATTTTAATATTGAGGTCTAATAGTTGAATAGTATGCAAAGTATATATTTTTTATAGTTCAGGAGGACAAAGGGTGCAAAGTGTTATTATCCCTTAATTTAATGCATTAATTTGGCATATTCGTTCTGAATATGAACTTGAATAACGAGAATTCAAATAAACTGTTTAGGCATTCTAAAGGATTCTTCGTAACAACTTATTAAAAGTTGTTTATAACTTATTTGAAATTGAAAAATAATTTTTTTTTTAAAATTTGTTGACAAAAGATTAAAATTATTTTTGCTTTTCATGTTTAAAAAAAGTAAAAATTATTTTTTAAGTACTTATTTTTTAAAAGTACATTTTTCATTATTGAAAAAAATAACTTATAAGTTCTCATTAAAAAGTCTAGAACAAGGCCTAAGTTAACTTGAGGGTTTGTTGAGTTAATGGGATGATGTAGGATTAGATAATTAATCTCATGTTATTCTTGTTTGGTTGGTTTTATTATTATTATTATTATTATTATTACGTGGGATTGTTATCTTGCTGCCTAACTAATTTAATCCTTTGTGAACACGATAAAATAATACCATGGAGGTGGTAATATTAGTTATCCAAGGATGACTCTCTGATGAGATAACAAAAATTTTAACTAATTTACCCCTAATAAACTTTATGACTCTACATCATATGATGTCATGTTAGATTATAAGGGTATTCATGGATTGGCATTAGGTTCATATGCTCAATGGGTGAGTCAAATTGATTTTAACTGATTAAGAGAAAATTACTTGATATTTGGTTATTTTACACAGGTACTCAACGCAATACATTTATGACAATTTTATATTTCAAAATTTAAAAAATAAAAAATTTGACAACCTAATTACACAAATACCCCTATAATTGAGTAGAATAAGAGAAAGTTATTCAATATTAGATTTTAATATGTAAAATTAAAATACAAATGGAGTAAAAGTCCTTTATTATTAGATCATAATACATAATTGACTCAATATATGTATTGGGTCAGATTATATTGTGTTGCAATATTATTAATCCTCTAATCTTAATAGCCGAACTAGTAACATTAAGCGGCTTATATACCTAATTTTATGGTTTGAAATATATCAAATAATAAGTTTTTCAGTTTAGTGTGTCGAGATGAACACCGCTAATTATTCTATGTAATGACAATTTATTTAATTCTCACATTTATTTTTAGCATATTATAATTACATGAATATTATTTAAATATTATTTATTGGATTACCGAAAAATAAAGGTAAATTTAGGAGTATATTGGTTAGTAAAATAGTAATCTAATATCATCCGATCTCTAACTAAATGCAAGAAGGTTATTATTTTAAAAATATTCCATACAACTCAATATTAACCAAACATTGAATAACTGAACTAATTATGCGGAAATGACTCATCTTATAACTAATTGTCCAAAATGAGACATTCTGTCTCATCTAATCCACAAACCAAACGGACTCTTAGTTACAATTAAATATTTCCGGTATTATAGAAACGGATTCCCTAGAAGTGTAGATCCTTTCTAGCAACAGAATATTGTCCCTAGTCAGATCATACGATTGGAGTTACAAGAAATGGATGTCAAGCACAGCATGCGAGTAGTTTGCCCAAATATTGTAGAATCTGATCTGTATTATTTACTAATATGGCCTTTTTATTTGTCATATTTATTCTTCTAGGACATGCTGAGCTTAGATGATCTGGACTACTACATGTATAACAATAAAGCTTTTTCTTATATGTTCTATCAGGGTCATATTTTCTAACATGTCTGTCCTTATTTAAATAAGATTTTCTAGCTAGTCTATCTTTTTGTGTACACTAATCGCATTCTGATACTTGTGTTTGTTATTGAATATCTCTTATGTGTATATCTAGGTTTTTCTCAATATCATATGATTGAAGAGTATAAATTTGACTACAAAAACTTGTTTCATTTTTAATTGTCTACCTATTTGTATATTAGTACACTTTTCTACTAATATTTTTATTATGAACATTACTCGTTGGCCTAAAGATATTCCTATTATTCCTGTATCTATTCTTTTATCTATTATTTCTTCTTTAAACCTTTTACTTATTTCTAATCCTAAAGCTCCTGGTAATTTATTAAAAAGTTTATTACCAATGTCTGTGTTCCAAGTATTTCCACTAAGTAAGGCATAGTAGATATTCTGCTAAAAAGGGTTTTATGTAATACCAATTTTTTAAATTTAATTGTTCTAATTTAATTAACGCATTCTTTTGTTGTTCTGTATTTCTAAAATTTGGATTTTCTACTGTTATGATTTAATGTATTGTATTTCCAAAATTAAAAGGATTTGTTCCTAAAGAAATTAATTCAACTAATTTATTAGGATTTTTATCTTTCCATTCTTGCCACATAGCCTTGGCTGATTCTCCTAAATATTGTTCTAAATATCTTAACATTTTTTCTGCATCTTTATTATCAAAATGTTTTATATAATCACTAGCCATAGCATTTTTCCAAGAATCTAAATAATTATTCCATCTTTGAGGATCTATGTTAGTTATAGGTTTAATATAAATGGTTGTCCTCCATACTGATGAGTGTAAGGAGCTTCCATAGGATCTCTATGTCCTAGAGGTTTATATGGAGTTATTTGTAAAGGTGATGTGTAAATATTTCCTATTTCTGTTGGGTCTATCCTTTTTCTAGGAATATTTCAGTAGAATATGTAGCTCTATTTCTAGAAAAATTTGAAGGTGTTTGTTGAGGATTACTACTGCTACTTGCTTCCATTAATTCTAAAATTTCTTCTCTTTTTTCTATTATACTAGGTTCATATACTATACTGTTTATATCTTCTTCTGAAATTAATTATATTTAATTATTAATTCATTTTTTAATTCATATCATCTTCTATTTCTAAAATTTCTATTGTATTTGTTTTTTGTCTCATCATTAAATTATCATTTCTTTCATAACAATTAATTGCATGTCTAAATATTATATTAATATCATCAAATTTTTCTTTACATCCTTTACAATTATTTTTTCTATTTTCTTTGTTTTTTTCTATTTTTAAAATATTAGCTAATTTTTCCCAAATTATATCATCTTGTGTTTCTAAGTAAAAGTTTATATTTTTTTCTAAAATTTTTAAGATTTCTAATATTTCTTTATTCATCCTCTTCATTGTTGTTACTTGTGCTGGCTTCTATGTAATCAGTGAATCTTATAGATTTTCTTCCTATACTATCTTCATAATATATGGTTTCTTGTGGTACTATTATTTTTTCTGGTTTATTTACTAAGCTATCTAATTCCCACGGTAATCCTGATTGGTCTATATTATCTACTGTTAATGGTGGTAAAAGTTTTATTCCTCTATTTCCTAACATTTCTACAGAATTTTTTATATTTACTTTATATCTAGGTGTATTGCTCTGAGTTAATTTTCCTAAGAATGCTGTACATAATAATAAATTTTTTCCCTCAAAATCTTGATATCCTCTAGTCATTATTTTTATTTGTATATGTTCTGCAAATTCTCTAGTGTCTAGCATATAATTAGGACAACAATAAAATATTCCACCTCCTGTTTGCATATCTATTTCTGTTCCTCCTATTATTGCTTTATGTGTATCATTTATTATTAGTATCCATTATTAATAATAACACTTTTCCTCCTAAATTTGTTCTATGTAAAGCTTTTATTCCTATTACAATTAATCCTAAATGGGTTAATCTAAAATTTTCTTCTAATAATTTTTGTTTGTGTGATGGGGTTACTAAATGTAAATGAACTGTGTCTCCTTCTAAGCATCTAACTTGAACTTCTCTATAATGTCTATAAAGTCTAGTTTGATCTGATGCTTCATATAATGCATTAGAATTAATTATATTTATCCTGTTATTTCTAAAAGTTTCTATATCTCTTTCTATATCAATTATTTCTCCTAAATTTATTAATTCTTCAGTTTGATTTCTGTTTGGCCTTATGAATCTTTGAATTCTATTTACTATTGTACTTACTGTATTATTTTCTTCCCTATTTCTTCTAGTTTCTGTTGCTATTGTCTCAGTCACTTTCTCTATCTTCTGAATTTCCTGTTCCTAATCTAGGCATTATTGTTTAGATTGTAAGAAAGTCCAAACCGGTTGTTGTCTAATCTTTTTCTTTCCTTTTGTTCCTAAGTCCATTTTATTAATTGCTTCTGCTAATTCATCTACTTCTTTATGTGAGGCTAATTCTTTTAAATATTCTTCTATTTTTACTACTTTTTGTTCTAACTTATCCATTTTAATTTGTGTTGCTATTAATAATGCTATTATAGTATTGTTTTGCCTTATTATTTGTTTATCTGCTGGTGTGCCTGGTTCAAATGTTGAAAATCCTATTGGGTCTTGTAAATATTTTTTAGTTTCTTCTATTGCTAGTTTATAGTCTAAATTATTTTCCATCATTCTATCTGTTGTATTTTTATTATTTTGTCTACTTGTTTTCCTATTTTTTCTAAATTATTTTCCATTTTCTCTAAATTAGGAATTTTATTTTCTTTTTTCTTTTCTAGTTTTTCTATTATCATTTTTACAGAATAATCTAAATTTTTTCTTATACTTTTTATTTCTTTATTATGAGTTTTTAATGTCTCAATAGAACAGACTATTAGATATTTAGAAACTTGCCTAGGAGGCATACAAATATATTTTTATATTGTCTTATGTAATCTAACATACCGATTATTAATCCTTCTTTAAATATTATTTAGATTTATTTCGGGATGCCGTTTCAAGCTTTTTGTAAATAGAGACAGATTTCTAGGCTTTATGGTATGTTAATATAGTCCTTTTATAAGCCTAGTATTTTACTAATTCTTTAAATGTTTTATCTGCCATTTAATTCTATTGAATTCATTTAATCTGTATCTGGATATTCATCTGAATCAAAATAATCTAAAGCATTATAACCAGTATAATTACTATTATCTTCAGGTACTGATGTAAATATTAAAAAATCATTTGTGTTGTAAAAAATTCTATATTATAATTTTTGTCTACTACTTCTGATGTAACTGATAATAAAAATTCTCTAAGTGGTTTACTCCATTTTTCTATTTTTTTCTAGAATTATCACCTTAACTTCTTGATCTAAGGGACTTATAATTCTAAGTATTTCTTTCTTATGTTGAATACTTAAGTCTATACATTTTCTTATTTCACTCTCTAAAATTTTATTATAATTTGTTTGGTTTGGTAATAAAAAAATAAATATAATTTAGTTGTACAAATGAATATTATAAATATATCCATATTTTTGATTTTTAATTATATAAAAAGTATCATACAAAGAACAACTAATTAAATTACCATCATTTTTATCATAATATAGAATTCCTTGTGTAAGACTTTCACCATGTACTTCAGTCTGTGTCATAGGTATACTAGTTCCTCCTCCTAAAATAGCTTTTGGAATCACTCTTCTTTCTATGTCTGCCATTTATATAGTTTTTGTTCTTAATACTTTCTTTAATGCTTGTCTATAGATTGTATAAGAGACATTAAAAACATCTAAAGCATAAGCTAATTTAACTGAAAATCTGTCTAGATGTAAATAGAGATTTCTCTTATGCAATAAGATAAATAAAAAGTCTGGTCTTTAACACTTATTATCATATTTCTCAATATTAAATTCTTTATATGTTGTTTCCTACTATGATTTCTATTTAACCAAAGATGTTGTCTAGAAAATTCTTATTCGGAATTCATTGCGGTTGTATTGGGGAATCTACTTGATCTCTACTACCATAAAATATCAACAAGAAAACTTCAAAGTCATGGCTCTGATACCGTTTTTGAGGGCACCAAATAACCACGAGAAGGGAGGAGGATGAGATCCTCGACTCTTAGACCGACTCCGGAAAATAACAAGAAAACAGGCATCATAATCAACCATTCAAACCAACCCATATGCATTACAATCTATAGTATCTGGAGGTATAAAAACCCTAGTATAGAGGTTTTCTGAACTCATCATACGGGCATTTCCCCTTTAAATTAAAAAAAAATACACATCTAGGCAAGTACTTTCGACAGCTTCAAGAAATCCAGAAATTCTTTATGACTTCAAGTTTTTTCTATAAAACAGATTTTAATAATAGAAAGAAAATTTTCATAAGAATTTGCCAGAATCCCCTCATAGGTGCCAGAATCCTGTTCTTGTCTCGAGTTTGTCCTTTGAAATTAACTTGTTGAACTTTTATGGGTTCGAGACCTTTCGGCCTCTCCCCCTGGTCTTCTTCTTTTTAAATTAAAAGAAAATTTTTAAAAGAAAATTAAGAAAGAAAGCTTTTAAAGAGAAGTCTTGAAGATTTTTAGAAAATGAAATTGATTGATATTGAAGGGATTGTTTACAAGAAGAGCTAGTTGAGAGCTTTTGATAATAAAAATTTCCTCGATGATCTATACAAATGAGGAATGAGTCTATTTATAGAATGAATTCCGGACTTTAAAACGATGTTAACTATCCTAATAAAATAAAGTAGAAGAGATTCCTTACATTATTTTTGCTTTTCTAAAAGCTGACTGCATAGTACAATAATTGTTACCAGCTGTCTAAAGTTTCTTACACAATACAATAATTGTTTTAAAGTTATCTAAAGTGTGGTCTCCACATTTTGGTATCCGATGTTGTCTACTCCATCAGTGGATGACACCTGGTCTTCCAGATCACATGGTTCCTGTTGATTTTCTTTAGTGGAGTCTGTCTCAATCTTCGAGTCGTCAATTGTTTTGTCTTCTAGTTCTTGTTCCTTTGTCTGAGTCATTATGCCGCTAAGTGAAATTTTGTGGGAGATAGATTGAATTCTCCAAATAGTTGACTTAGAATAGTCTCAGTAATGTCTTCTTTTTTCTTTTTCTTTTTATTTTTTCTTAATTTTATTCCTCTTTTTGTTTCTGAGGAAGAGGACTCTCTTTTCGAAGTTTTGGCAAACTTCACCATTAACGGATACCTTTCGTTTATTTACCCTTAAATTGTTTATAAGGGCACTAGATACGGCTTACACCCCTGTATTGGTCGTGATTTTTAGTAAATCACCAACTATCAACGGACTTGTTTTGTCTTTACTGCCGTTTGAACCGGACTAAATAATTTAGACTATAAACTAGCAATTGGTCAAATTTTTTGTATTTAAATATCTATTTTTCCAGTCTTCTTTTTCTAAAGTTAAAATTTGAATTTTTTGTTCTAATTCAAACAACTTTGTCTTATTATCAGAAAATTCTTGTTGTAAGTTTCTATATATTTCATTTATTATTCTAAAATTTTTTACAAGGGTCTCATAGTGATCACAAAAATTAATCTGGTTACCTTCATCCGTCTGAATAACAGGTCTGGTATTAATTTGATCTAAGATATGAAACTGATTTTCTAAGTAAAATCTACAGGCTTCCAGTCCTTCTGTAATTGTCTTAAAACCTTTATATTTTGGGTTTTTTACTCCTCTTATTGTAGTGAGGACTTCAACCCATGTCTTGTATAATCCTGCCTTGCCTGGAGTGCCATGGAAAACTGCATAACACTCAAATTTAGAGAGATCATTTAGTCCATTAAAATAGGCAGATAAAACATTTAAAGAATTAGTAAAATGTCCACTATTTTTTCTCTGATATGAAACCCATAAATTATCTAAGATTACCTTTTGTTGTTCATTTATATTTCTATAAAGGTCTAATATTCTGAAACTATTATGAAGTGGCATGGCACATAAACTATGTCCATTAAAATCAAATCTTTTTTCTGTGCCACTGGGAGTCTGTTTTAATATACTAGGAAAATGAAATGGATTATCTAAACTTATAAATGTCTGATGGGCTTGCTGGCTAGATTCAGCAACAGCGGGTCTTGAAACTGGATAAGAAATAAAACTTGGTCTGGGAGCCCTGAGCTGGGCTATTGGGTCTGATCCACTTGTAGTTTATTAACTATTAATTAGACCTGTGAATTATTATTTGTTAAAACTATAAATTTTTCTAGATAAATCATCTGCTAATTTATTATATTTTCCTTTTATATGTTCAAAATTAATATTATATTCAGCTATTTTTAAAGAGAATTTTTGCCATCTCTTATGCCTACTTTTTTCTTTCATATTCTGTGAATATTATAACTATAGCTTCACAATCTGTTCTAATTGTAAATTCTTTCTTGGAAATTATAAATAATTTAAAAGTATCTAAAGTATAGATAATAGCTAATATTTCACAATCTAAACTAGTTTTATATCCTTTTTCTCTACAGGTGCCACTAGCATATCTACATAATTTTTCTTGGTCTTTTGGAGAATATTTGTGTGGTTTTGATTTAAGAATTCCTCCCCATCCTAAATCACAACCATCTGTTTCTATTACTAAATATTCTGTTTCTAAGGGTAATTGTAATGAGGGTATATTTTTTATCATATTTTTTATTTTCTTTACTAAATTTATATCTTCTATATTAAAAAATCTTTGTCTATTTTTTCCCGTCTTGGAATATAATGGTCCTGCGATTTTTCCTATATCTTTAAGAAATGGTCTAGCATAATTTATAAGTCCTAAGAATTTTAGTAATTGTTTTAAGATTTTTTAATTTATCAGGCATTTCTAATACTTTCTTGGTTATATGATCCTGTAATTTTATCTGACCATTTTCTATTTCTACTCCTAAAAATTTTATATGTGTTTTAAATAATTCCACTTTCTTTTTGCTTATTATTATGCCATGTTGATAAAAAAATCTAAAAACTGTGTTAAGGTGTCCTACATGTTCTTGTTCATTTTTTGAAAAAACTAATATGTCATCTATGTATACTAATACAAATTGGGAATATTCTAAGAAAATTTTATCCATTTTTCTCTGAAAATACTAGGTGCATTCTTCAATCCAAATGGCATTACTAACCACTATAAATAATCCTACTACATGTAAAGGCAGTCCATTTTATCTTATCTGGTGTATTTTGATTTGCCAAAACGACTTATAATCAAATTTACTAAAAATCTTTTTACCTTGTATTCTATTTATCAAAAATGTTTTGTCTGGAATATCATAACTATCATCTATAGTATTATCATTTAGTCTTTTATAATTTATTACCATTCTACTTTTTTCCCTGATTATTTAACTGTGTTTTCTAACTATAAATGCTGCTGACCTATGAGGGGATTCTGATGGTCTTATTACTTTTAAATTTAATAATTCTTTAATGTGCATCTTAAATTCCTCTATATCTTGGGGACTTGGTTCTATTTTTGCAATTTTTATTATATAATCTAGATTTTTAACTTTTATTTCACAATAAATTTTATTTTTATCCCATAATTTTATAGGGTCTTCTCCTATAAATGGTAAAGTGTCTATTTGTGATTCTATTTCTGTTTTTGTTTTTAAATGTAATAAATTTTTTAGATTAATTCTATCTATTAAATATTCATTTAATTCATCGACTTTTAAATAATCTTGTTCTAAGACTGTTATATTATTACAACGTCATTTTTTTCCTTTTTGGCATTCTATACATTTTTCTTCTATTTTGTTACTAGATTTTTTATCTTCTAAGTTTTATTAAGTCTCTTATAATCGGTAGATGTGATGTTGGATTACAAAGACTTGTAGTTACATTTTTAAAAATTTGTACATATTCAAGTTTTGTTAAAATTATTCCTCCATCTAGATCTAATAAGAATTTTAATAATAATTATACCTACCCCGTGTTTTTCTAAGATGTCCTTAACTAATACATATGGCATAAAATAATATTGACTATAATTATTGCAATTATTCAAAAAAGCTATATTACAAGTTTTTGCATAGTAATTATATTCATTTATACTTCCATCCATTTGTGTGGCTTTTATAGGGTCTTTGAATTTTAATATTTTAGTTGTATCTATCAATTTTGGATCTACAATTATAGTTGTGCATCCTGTGTCTATAATTGCACTAGTTCCTATTATTTTATTATAATGTTTAAAAGTAACTTCTAATTTTATAGAATTTAATTTTTTGTCTTGGTTACAAAATTTTATTTTTTGTTCTAAATTGGCTAAATTTATATTTTCTTCTGTATTTTCTTCTATTTTTTCTTTGTTTTTATAAAAAATCTCTTTTTCTATGTTAGCTACTCTTTGTTCTAGTCTAGTTATTCTTTATCATCAAAAGCATTTTCATTTATCTGAAAATTTCTTATATTTTGTATTTCCTGGATTTAAAATCTGTATATTTTTCTACATAACTTATACATGCTTCATTAAAACATAAATTACATTTACTTCTTTTATTCCTAGTTGGGTACCAGTCACAGAATAAACAAGGTTTTGAATCTAATCCTTTATTCTTTTGCCAATTATGGTCACAATCTATATCTGGTATTTTAATTTTTGCTTTGAACATAAAATTTATTCCTTTCAATTCATGTATAAATTCTTCTAAATCTGGTTCTTCTGGGTCTAGGAATTGATCTATTATTTCATTTTTCTCTTCTAAATTTTGTTCTTCTAATAATTCTTCAAAACTAACAATAGAATAAATAGTTTCTGTATCGCTAAGAGTTTCATCTAATCCTGAGTCCGCAATTATGGTGGTGTTCAATAGGACTTATAAATAATGGTCTTTCTATTTTAAATAGAGATTTCAAGACAAATAAGTAAAATGTTGAAATGTTTTTAGGTTTTGTGAGAAGTTGATGCCTGCCAATTAAACTAGTGATGTGTGCTATTAAACTAGCAAGTGCAATACTCATTAAAGTAATAAAGTGATTTTTTTGAGTAAGAGAATCATTCTTGAGGAGGCTAATAAACAATCATAATTCAATTACATGATGTTATGTGAGAGATCGAAATTTAAAAGTTGCTTCTAAACTACGACCTAACTAAGTGCGGAAAATTAAATCAAAATATGTAAATTGCTGTGAAATTAAATGAAAGCAATAAATCAAAACATGAATTTAGAGGGAGCAATTAAGAATCAAAGGACAATCAAATAAATCAATGGATTGAATTTAAATACAGCAAGTATTAAAGAATTGAGTTCACCTAACAATACCCAAAACATCATTCAATCATATCACATTAGATCGCCAATTTGTTATTCTTCCAAAGTAACCATTAGAACAACACGACTAATTATGAATATTCTTTTGAAGTACTCATGAGATAGTCACATGGCATGCATTATAATGAACTAAAATCATAAATTAGTTCAACATACTACCAAATCAATGATGCAAAATCTGTTTTCAGATGAATCTTAGAGCAAAGAAAAGCTTTAAAAATCATAATACACACTCTTATGTATTAGAAAAATCAATCTTTATTCATAAATCAAGACATGGAATGTAGTGTTGGCTACATCTACCCAACTAATGAATCTATTGCATAACTAGTGAATGAAAAGACTAAAATTTAATGAAAGACATCATCTTTAATCCACGGAAGCAATAAATCAACATATGGAAGATTAAAAGTTGCTGAGAGAATTGATTCGTGAGCCTCCTCACGAATGTGTTAAAAAAATCTTCTAAAAGTTCTCAACTAATCTACTAAAGTGAATAAATCTATAAAAGCTGTATATTAACTAAACGAAATTACCCTACTCTACTATTTTCTAGAAGGGATAAGAATATAAGAAAAGACATGTGCATTGAACCCCTGAATGTTGTATTTATGGATGTGTCCTAGGTAAGAGTTAGCAATAGGGTTTAGGGTAAATTTCAACAACATATAGTTCATTCAGATTCGAACATGAGCTCAAAAAGGACAAAAATGAATTGCAATATTATGCAAGTCAACATGATGTTCCAGCACTCTGATTTTGCCTTGGTCATAACGTTGCAGCATTGAGGTTTTGGATTCTCGGTGATTTCTGCAAGAATACTGCGACACTCCAATTTTACTTCCTACAAAACACCGCAACACTACGACCAAAATACATAATTCTTTATTTTTAGCTACACTTCGTATATTCTTTACAAATCTAATCCAACCTCCATCCTACAAAACATACAAAGACACATAAACTCACAAAAATACAGAAAAACACTAATCACATGAAAAGTAATAAAACATGTAATAAAACACTAAAAAGTACTCGAATCATAGCAAAAAGTTAAACCAAGCAAAACAGAACAACAAACACAAACAAATAACCTAATAACAAAAATGACCGGCCTTATACAAATCACATTACAGTAGTAAAAACCACTGACCAAGTAAAGGAACAAAAGACATATTCAAGTCCACAGAATAATTTGAAAATTGATCCCTTATTACTACAAAAGTGTCAACAATCAATTCACTCAACCAAGGAAAATGATTACTAAAACTCAATCACCAAAATCACTCAACTAACAGTCTTTTTGCGACAATTTTTCACGTGGCACAAGGCAAAAGTGCAACAAATAAACGGCACAATGCAAATTATGTTGCAAAATTTACCACACTTACGAGCATTATTGGGCTTTTACTATGCAACACAAGTGACTATGTCACTAGTGCGGCTATGAAAACTACGTCATTTTGGGGTCAATTTTTTTTTTTTAAAAGGGGTTTTTTTTTTAATGTTTTATTACTAAATAAAAGAAGAAAAGCATAAAAAATGGGAGGGGTTTTTTTTTTTTTTTTAAAGCATTTTATTTCTCTCTCTATCCCCTATTTGCTACACCTACCACTACTGATCATACCACTGTCATGCCATTGCGGTAGTGTCACTGCCACAATCGTCATCATGTTCGACTGCTATCCCCTTTGACGATAAATTTTTCTCACGCTTCCACTTGATTCCACCTCTCATGAGTTTGCAGAGATCACCTCGAAAATAACAATTTCTCTCCATTTCTATGATTTTTTACATTTATATAAGGTATTTATATTTTTATTCAATAACAAACTTCATCATCAATTGCTCCGAAAAAACTATTCAGTTTTCATAGTGAAATTTATCAATTTCATGAACTCAAAAAATTTAGGATTTTTTTTCTTGTGTGAAACACAAGAGTAGTGAATTCATTAGAGGGTAAAAGTCTTGAATTTGAGTGAAACACAAGTGACATTGTGTGACATCTTCAAATTTGAATGTAAACACTAAGGAAGTGCCGTGAAGTCCTTCTTAGTTTTTACTAACCCTAATTCTTGAAGTTTCTTGTGTTTGGTTTATTTTGTAGGTTTAAAATGTCTCAAGAAGGGGAAAATTCAGGGGTTAATACCTCGGAATCTCATGTGGCCAAAAAGGCATTATCTTTTGAGGGTATTTAACATTCTTTTGAGATGTTAACTAATGGAAGGATTGAGACACCTCTGCAAGCTGTCGAGTTGATACCTCGGGATATAAAATAAGTCAATAGCTTCATTTTCTTGGTGAAGCGTAACATTCTATAATAAAGAATGAGCGTGGTTCACTCATTCCGCCTTCCCCTGTAAAAGCTGTTAAGGAACTTTAATCATTGAGATTCAAGATCGGTGAGATGAGCTGTTTTGAGCCGACACTGTTGGTCCCAAAGCAACCTAAGAGAGGGGTGAATTAGGTTTCTTAAAAAATATACTTTCAGAAATATTGAGATTTTCAAATTAAATGCTGATATAATAAAATCAATAGAACAGTAAGGTAAAGAGAGAAAAATTAAACAACCAATACTTCCAAGCTAGCAAGCTTGAAGTATTCAATCACTAGAATGCTTCACACACTTGGTGAGCCAATAAGCTTTACAAAGTTGGGAAGTTCTTGCTCACACTAAAAATCTTTTAGTTGAGCCAAGAATCTTACTTACAACCACACTTTCATACAAGATTATCACTCCACTCAAAGTTGAATTGCACTCACGACTGCACACTAATACAACAAAGCACTATAGTCAATTTGCATTCAAATTGCTCTTTTCTAAGGCTTGTATTCTATGTATTAGATGATATTTTCTCTTTTTTAAAGCAGCTATTTATAAGAGCAATAAATAGTGGTTGCAACTACTTCCTAACGGCTAAATAATAAATGCACAAAAAGTAGCCGTTGGGGTTTCGGACGTCCGAGATATATTGGATGCGTCCGAAACAGCGTCTGTTTTTACATAAAGGTTTGAAGAGCTTCATTCAGACGTTCGTGCATGCGTCCGTTCCTTCGTCCGATAGAGGCTTCGGACGGTCATGTTCGTCCGAAAGAGAAGCAGTAGGATCCCATTTCTTTCTGCCAGTTCGTTCGAATGGTGCAATACGTTCGAGAAGTTTTGACCTAGTTTGGCTCCGGAAGGTTCAGTGCGTCCGAAAGCCCTGTTTCCTGCAAAAATTTATTTACAGAGTTAAGTGTTTATGTCATAATCAAATTAAGGTTTGGAAAACATCAATCTCCCCCTTTTTGATGATGACAAACCTTTATGTAAAAACAGTTGGATATGACTAATCATTTTGCAATATAGCACAATTGGATATGAATCATTTTGCATAGCACAATAGTATAAGAGACAGTCTTTGGTTGTTAGCATCATCAAACAGAGCTCCCCCTGAGAATATGCAAGTATTTGACAGAAATTTAACAAGCTTCATACATTCAACTTAAAAATTTAAGAGTGCTAAAGTCAAGGAAATACAAAACCAATCTACAGGAAGTGCTAACAACCAAAGAAATGCTGAAAACAAAATACAAATGTCAACAAAACTAATGTGAGTCATTTCGCTTCTTGGAGCGCTTTTCAGTTTTTTGTCGTTTGGATGGAACATCTTCATCGGTGGCTTCACTGTCTTCCTTCTCTCCTGTGAAATGTGACGTTGCATGATGAAGTCAAACGTGTCGTCAACATCCTCATCATCGTCGTCATCGTCATCGGCAGCTCCTTGGGCAGCTTCTTCGTTGTCCTCACGGGCATTTCCATCTTTAGGTTCATCACTGTCGAAAGATGATTCAAGTGGATATTGTGACTGAAGATTAGCAAATTGAACCTGAGCCGAAGCAGACATGCCAAGGCTAAGTGTCACGCCCTTGGCACGGGACCGTAGGAAGCCGCGCTAATGGCACACCGGTCCAAAGCCCAAGGCACAAACGAACAGAGTGTTTTAACCGCAATGTAATAGAACCATCAAACCATTTGTCCACTATAAAACCGAATATTTCATTTTTACACAAAAAATACGAATTACAAAATTCCTTCTTAGTACAAAAGATGCTACAACAAAAACAAAGTTCATCAATATAAAAGATCATTAGTGGTAGGTGTAGCTTCTTATTTTGTCTCTGCTATACACATTCTCTTCTCCAACTTTCCCCCAAAATTTTCTCCAGATTCCACGTTATTGGTACATATAAGAGACATAAGATCTTAGATGTGTATAATTTGAAATACGTGACTTAGTGGTCTAGACTCTTAGTGGATATCATAGATGCTGTATAAGAGACAGATTCCACGTTCCGATAAATCGAAAACATAAAGATAATAACATTTGTGAACTGATCTAGTTATGTTCACTAAAATGTCTCATGCCATTTAGGTGCTCGTTTTCAGGCATGTCCAAAACATAGCCAAAAAGATCCATTGTTTCCAAACATAGCTAAAATGTCTCATGCCATTTAAACGTCAGGTATGTCCAAAACATAGCCAAAAAAGATCCAATCATTTCAAAACCTTGTTGGGGATTGATTTTCGGCAATATTGATGTAATTTGATTGAAGTATTGGTTTGAAGTTATTTCTTTTCGAATTCAATTAGTTCAAAACATTCACAGCAGTCACCATGGCGTCCCATGGATGACTATAGAACCGGTTCTCCCCAAATCAAACATTTCCAAACACATCCAAAATTATATACCTAGGTCACCTATGAGCCAAAACAGTTATAAAATGCTTTCATATCAAAAGAGTTTGCAAACATATCAATTGATTAACATAAAATAGCTTGGTCTCGATTTCATATGTAATAGTTCCAAAACTTGGTAAAAGTGCAGTTCCAAACATCATACATATTTTAAAATCCATCTTATACATATTTCGAATGTCGTATAAGAACCTGTCTCGAAGTACTGTCTATTATAACATCCACAGATCAACTCACCGATAGAGCTGTTGGTGTCGTTTTACTTATAATTCATGTGTTAAGACCAACTTCGATCAAGCTAAAACCCCAGTCAAAACTTAAATTTCTAACCCCTCAAATTTGTATTACAGCTAGATTAGGAGATAATAAGCTCAGTTTTCCAGAAAACCGAAAAACTTCGCCCCTCCCTAGGCTATAAGTAGGCTATCCTCCCTGCCAACAAAATCCAATTCCAAGGTATTCAAGGGACCTTGGTTACAACCCAACTCAAAACAACCTATCAATCAACCAACCAACAAAATCCATTTCCAAGGTATTCAAGGGACCTTGGTTACAACCCAATTCAAAACAACATATTCAACCAACAAAATCCATAAACGGAAAGATTCACCGGGGCAATAGCCGGGACTATATCAATAGCATTCCACAACATTCCATTCCCCATAACCACTACAATTAACTCTATTACAACATTAGAGCAACAACCTATGGTTGGAATTCCTCTTTACTACCAAACTGAAATTTTTACCGATTCCACACGCATGATTCAAGATGATGCTTCCTATCCAACCCACTACCAAGGAAACACTTAAAACCATCAAAATATCATTAAAATCCTTCAAACATAACCAATTATCCAAATTATCCTAGTTGCGCCAAACTTCCACTTACTTACAAATTGAAGGGAAATCAAT
This sequence comes from Cinchona pubescens, assembly GCA_025175665.1. Taxonomy (NCBI): domain Eukaryota; kingdom Viridiplantae; phylum Streptophyta; class Magnoliopsida; order Gentianales; family Rubiaceae; genus Cinchona; species Cinchona pubescens. The sequence continues at coordinate 1,241,831 of JANKKI010000032.1, forward strand.
TTCACTTGGTTTCAAGTCTCAATTCCTATCCAAACTAACCTTAAAACACTCCTAAAACATCATTATGTGCATAGACATAAGCATTCATAGCATGAACATTCTAGGGCACATATGGAAGACAAAACCCTAACTCATAATCTTAAAATTTGTAATCTAACCATGGAAAGTTGTTAAAAATCAACCCCAATCACTTCCCAACCTCCAAAACACTAAAAACAACCCATAACATACATAAATCATAACTTACAAGGCTGCAAAGAGGTTTATTTCAGCCATAAAAAATCCTACAAAACTTGAAATTAAAGCTTGAATCATAAAGCCCATAAGCCATAAATGCTAAAATACATAAAATCTTACCTTCCAAGTGATTTCTACTTGAAATCCAAGAAAATTTTGGGGGAAAAATGGAGAAGAGAATTCGGCCAGCAGCTAGAAGAAAATGAAGAAGAAATAAGCAAGAAGAAGACTAAAAAGAATTCCAAGGTTGACCCAAATAGTTCCCCATTGACCAAATAGTCTCCAAGTTGACTATTTAACCCAAAAACTAATTTTTTGCTACTAAATTATCATTTTTTTCTGAATAATTCAGCCATCATAGACACAACACTCACACACCACAATGCACTAATTACACTTAGTCCAATTTTTGACCCGTTTACCCGCCGGAACCGAAATCGCGTAAACCGAAAAATTTGCCGAATTGAAAAACGAATAAGTTGAAGTACTTTATGACTAAAAATAATATGAAAAACATTTTAAACCAGTTAAAATCAAAGAACAAGGCTATTAAAATACTGGGTTTCACACTAAGTGCCTCTTGGAGAATCATTTGATGAGTTTCAAATCGCTTTAACTTTCAATTTGTGCGACGTTGAAATGAACTGACTTGAGTGCTCAAAGAGGTGAGAAGTCCACAGATATGAGAAAGAGATGGTTAAGATGTAGATGGAGGAGGAACGTGGAATGGTGGAGGTGGTTGAGGAGTAGGAGAACGGGGAATAGCAAAATTAGAGGTGGAAGCATGGGATTGTGACTGTGCAATATCAAAGGCTGCTTTAATTAACCATTGATGTCTCTTATACAGGCCTTGATGTGTACTGATTTGTTAAACTTTGGATCGGAAAGAAAATGTTTCAATGAAAGGAATGTTAAGGAAATCAAAAATTTTGGTGAGAAATTTGCCAAAAGGAATGTTTCTTCGGGTATCAGTAAGAAAGAGTTCCCATAGGGAACAAAAGAGATACCCGAAATCAAGAGGAATGCCCTTGAAAACACAAAAAACTAAGTAAAGTTGCATTTTACCGGGCTCAGTACGATGCCCGTCAGTTGGCAATAACAGATTGGTGACAAGAGTGTACAGAGTATTGAGTTCAGGAGAGAGCCATGTAGTTTTGGCTTTCGAGACTTGTTTAAAATGGATGTTAAAAATAGCCCTAACTTCTTCGATATCAAAACGAGTATCAATAGCGGGCCATTTGTCTAAAGAAAAGAAATAGGAGAAATCATTGGGGTTTGAGACTTCACATTCAAAAATGGTGTTAATGATGTTAAATCATAGATCAAGATTGGTGCTGTTAACACGAGAAATTAGAGTACGAACAGTAGGGCCTTTCCGAAGATTGGTGGTGAATTGAAGCACCATGTCATGATATACAGGTAAATCAATATGCACAAGATGACCCCAATTTTGTTTTTCAAAACAAGATTTGACAAACAAGATATACTGTCTCAAATAGACTTTGAGAAGCAGGACGTTGAGCGATTATAGATTTACTTAAAAGGGATGTATATAAGATGCCATGGCATCGATGAATTTTGATAAGATTGGATTTGTGGAGACTTGGGGATTAGCTGATGATTCTCCTCGTACTCTCTTTTCCCTTTAGTTTTTCGTCCCCGGGCCGAATAGAAGAATCTGCGAGATTTAACCATTGTGATGGAAGAAAAAGAATAGCAAGAAAAATTTGAAAATTTTGAAGATTGGTGAGAATTTGAGGAAATGAGATGGTGGATGGGGGAAATTAGATGTGATTTCGGTGAGAAAAGCTTTGGGGAGGGTACTTTTCCAACCAATTTTGGAAAAGAGAGTAGGAATTTGGAGGGGGTCCGGGTGAAGAGACAATTTGAACTTAGGCAATTTGATACACATCAGATGTCTTATACCACCCCATCCAAATTCCTACTCTCTTTTCCGAAATTGGTTGGAAAAGTACCCTCCCCAAATCTTTTCTCACCGAAATCACATCTAATTTCCCCCTGTCTCTTATACACATCTAGATGTGTATAAGAGACAGCTTGTTCACAAAAATTCCGGAAGATTTCCAGAGAGTTTGGTGAATAAAATGAATATTGTTCGGACGATTATGAGCATCCGAGAAATAACGGAAGCTTTCGGACGATCCAGAGCATCCAAAAGAAAAGTTGTTCGGACGAAAGAGTGCGTCCGAACTAAGAACCTATGCCAAATTGATCTGTAAAATCCCCAAACATTTTCTGAGCGATTCAAAGTGATCTAGAGCTAAGGGTTTTGTAAAAATATCATCCAATTGATCTGAAGTAGGCACAAAATCAACACGAATTTCTTTTCTACAAACAAGGTCTCTTATGAAATGATGCTTAACAATGTGTTAAGCATTGGTTCTAGAGTGCATAACAGGATTTTTTGTGAGATTAATTGCACTAGTGTTGTCATACATGTATAGGAACACAATCAAAAAATACACCAAAATCTTTGATTAGTTATGTTTCATCCAAAGAAGTAGAGCACAACAATTTCTAGCAGCAATGTATTCGGCTTCAGCCGTCGAAAGAGAAATAGAATTTTGTTTTTTGCTAAACCAAGACACAAGACAATTTGTAGAAAATAACACATACCACTGGTACATTTTCTATCAATTTTACACCCAGCAAAGTCAGCATCAGAATAACTAATCAAATCAAATGTAGAGGACTTTGGCTACCACAGACCAAAATCCATTGATCCCTTTAGATATCTAAAAATTCTTTTAACAGCTATCAAATGCGATTCTTTAGGGCAAGATTGAAATCTAGCACATAAACAAACAGCAAACATGATATCTGGTCTACTGGCAGTTAAGTAAAGTAGACTTCCGATCATACCTCTATAGTGTTTTTCATCAAGAAATAACACTATTACCTTCTTCATCTTTATCAAGTTTGGTTGAAGTGCACATTGGCGTACCAACTTGTTTGCAATCTTCCATTCCAAATCGCTTGAGTAGCTCCTTTGTGTACTTGATTTGTGTAATAAAAGTTCCTTCCTTAGTTTGATGAATTTGTAATCCGAGGAAAAATTACAACTTGTCCATCATACTCATCTCAAACTCTTCTTGCATTAAATGTGAAAAATCCTTATACAAACTTTCATTTGTTGCTCCAAAAATAATATCATCAACATAACTTTGAACGATTAACAAACCATTTAAATCCGTTTTTGTAAATAGAGTGGTGTCAACTACACCTATTTTGAAACCAGTTTCTATCAAGAAACCACTTAATCTTTCATACCAAGCTCTTGGAGCTTGTTTCAAACCATATAAAGCTTTGGAGAGTTTGAAAACATAATTTGGAAGATTTTTATTTTCAAAGCCCGGAGATTGTTCGACGAAAACTTCTTGATTGATAAATCACCATTTAAAAAAGCACTTTTGACATCCATTTGAAATAATTTGAAATTATTGAAACATGCAAATGCAAGAAACATGCGAATGGATTCTAATCTAGCCACGGGTGCAAAGGTTTCATCAAAGTCAATACCTTCTTCTTGAGCATAACCTTTTGCAACAAGTCTAGCTTTGTTCCTTATGATTTCACCTTTGTCATTTAATTTGTTTCTAAAAACCCATTTAGTACCAATAACGGGATGAGAAGAAGGTCTTTCAACCAAGGTCCATACATTATTTTTCTCAAATTGCCTAAGTTCATCTTGCATAGCATTAACCCAAGATTCATCACTCAAAGCAACATCTATATATTTAGGTTCAATGTGAGAGAGTAATGCACAATTACTATTCAAAGGTTTATGAGAGCGAGTAGTTACCCCATCGGATAGATCACCTATGATTAAATCTTGAGGATGACTAGAGACGAATATCCAAGCTTTCGGAAGATCATTTGGAGTATCCTCATTCTTCTTTTCATCATCGATTTGATGGTTGTTGACATCAACGCTTGATGTGATCTCTTGATGATCTTCATAAATAACGAGCTTTTTGAGCTCCTTTAAAATACCTACATCTTCATCTTCACATAAATTCTTTGAGATAACATCATTAGTTTCATCAAATGTAACATGCACAACTTCTTCAATCAAAAGCGTTCTTCTATTGTAAACTCGGTATGCTTTCTTGTCACTAGAATATCCTAGAAAAATTCCTTCATCTAATTTTTGTCAAATTTTCCAAGGTTTTCTTTGATTTTTAAAATAAAACATTTGCAACCAAAAACTTTGAAATAGCTCACAACGGGTTTTCTACAAAAAAAGAGTTCATAAGGAGTTTTATTTAAAGAGGATCTTAATAAAACTCAATTCATGACATAACAAGCCGTGTTGACCGCTTCGGCCCAAAAGTATTGTGGTAAGTCACATTCACTAATCATAGTTCTAGCCGTTTCTTGAAGAGTCCTATTTTTCCTGTTGTTGTTTCTTCAACAACACCACTTTGTTGAGGGACTCTAACAACTAACAATTCATGAAAAATACCGTTGTGATCACAAAAGTCGGGAAAACCCCCAAATTTAAATTCGGCACCATTGTCACTCCTTAAACAAATAATTTTTTTATCCAATAAATTTTGAATTTTGGAAAATAATTTTACAAATTTTTCAATGCTTCATTTTTGTGAACAAGAAATATTACCCAAGTAAACCTAGAATAGTCATCTACAATAACAAATGCATATTTGCAACCACCTAGACTAGCATATTGAGTAGGTCCAAATAAGTCTAAATGCAACAATTCCAAAGGTTTATGAGTAGACACAAAATTCTTTGGTTTAAAAGAAACTTTGACTTGTTTACCAAATTGGCATGCATCACAAATTTTATTTTTCAAAAATTTTAGTTTTGGCAAACCTCTTACCAAATCTTTCTTGGCAAGTTTTTCAATTAAATTCATATTAAAATGACAAAGTCTTCTATGCCAAAGCCAATGGATCATCTATGGAAGCGGTAAGACATTTTACATTGCTATTGCTAATTTTATTAAGATGAATCACATAAACATCATTGTGTCTAGTGCCCTTGAATAAAACAACATGATTTTTATCAAGGATAAGACATTCACGCTTGGTAAAAAATACATATAATTTTTGTCACAAAGTTGACTAACCCTTAATAAATTACAGTTCAAATTATCAACAAGAAGCACATTTTTAATCAAGGTTTCACCATTTTTACCTACATCACCATTGCCGATTGATTTTGCTTTATTGTTATCTCCAAAAGTGACTTTTCCACTATTTTTGGATGTAAGATTTGTGAAGAGAGAGGCATCACCCATCATGTGCCTTGAACATCCACTATCTATGAACCACTTAGCATTGTTGGTGATGTCAAGTACCTACACAATAAATCAATTGATAACTTTTGGTACCCATATTTTCTTGGGTCCATTTGAGTTAGTGAAATTACTTTCGATCCATGCAACTTTCAGGTTATTTTAAGATAGATTCCAAGTTTATCATTCTTCTTGACATAACACATATTCTTAACATGTCTATGTTGTTGGCAATATCTACAAATAATGCTTTTATTACCATATAAAGAAGATTTTGGTTTTACAATACATAAGTCATCCCTTCTAAACATGACAAAATTTTTGTTGATTGCTACATTTCTATTTCTTTTCATATAAACAATATTTTCTTTCTTTCTAGTTAAGAGAGCATTCAAATCATCCATTTTTTTCTTCAAGGAGGCTTGTTCTTCCTTGACCTTTGATCTCACATGCATTCTTTTCTTCAAATCACGATTTTCTTGTGATAGCCTATTGTTTTCATTCACAAGTTTAGAGTTAGCATTCAATAAAGCATTTGACTTTTTAACTAACTCCTTATTTCTAGCATATGATTCCTTTAAGCTATCATGCAATTTCAAAATGAAAGCTTCAAGATCACCTTCACCATTTTCATCATTAGAGTCATAGTTAGAATTTACCTCATCATCTCCAAATTATGGCCATGAAGGCCATTTGTGCCGACTCCATTTCTTCTTCAACTTCTCCTTCGGAGTTGCAATCATCCCATGTGATTTGAAAGTTGTTGAATCTTGGTTTTCTTCCTTCCTTCTTTTTCTTGGAAGGACACTCATTTGCAAAATGTCCGACATTGACCGCATTCAAAGCATTTATCATTTTGCTTCTTCATTTCAAGCCTTGACTTCCCTTTGAAATTATTTGTGTTTGTAGCTCCGCCTCTTCTCATTCTTCGGTTGTTGATGTAATGTTTAAGAAATCCTTTGGTGATGAGTGCAAGATTTCCTTTATCAAGATCTTCATCTTCTAGATTGATGGAGCTGTTTTCTTCTTCCTCTTGAGAGGTCTTTAAAGCAATGCTCCTTCTTGGCCTTGCTTCTTCATCATCCACTACCTTGGCCTTTAACTTGAGTTCATAAGATGTAAGAGAATTGATTAGCGATTCAATAGGCATCAAATTTAAATTCTTGGCTTCCTCTATAGCAATTGTTTTGGCATCCCATTCTTTGGATAGAGCATTTAGGATTTTTCTATTTTTTTCACCCAACGAGTACTCCTTACTCAAGGCTTCAAGATCCTTTATAATGTCATTGAACCTACAGTACATTTTGTCAATGTTCTCATGTGGTTCCATCTTGAAGGACTCATACTTGGCAACAAGTAAGGATTTCTTTTGCTCACGAACATCATCGCTCCCTTCATGGATTTCCTTCAACTTATCCCATATTTCTTTAGCGGAAATGCAACCCTTCACGCTAGTTGATTCATTTGCATCCAAGGCATTATATAACACATTCACGGCTTTTGCATTCAACGTCAAGTTTGCCTTGTCTTGTGGAGTGAGCTCATTCCTTGTCTTTTCTCTTCTTCTATTTGTGTGATCATCAATGATAGAAGCTTCAAATGGACCTTCATTGACAACATACCACAAATCAATGTCAATAGATTGCAGAAATATTTTTATTCTATCTCTCCAACTAATAAGAATGTTAAATTTGCCCCATTAAACATAGGGGGCCTAGTAACGGATTGGCCCTCAAAAAATAGAGCATTGTTGGTTGCCATAAAATTTCTTTTCTCAAAAGCAGTTTAAACAATACAATGAGACCCTGTCTCTGATACCAATTGTTGGTCCCAAAGCAACCTAAGAGGGGAGGTGAATTAGGTTTTTTAAAAAATATACTTTCAGAAATATTGAGATTTTCAAATTAAATGCTGATATAATAAAATCAATAGAACAGTAAGGTAAAGAGAGAAAAATTAAACAACCAATACTTCCAAGCTAGCAAGCTTGAAGTATTCAATCACTAGAATGCTTCACACACTTGGTGAGCCAATAAGCTTTACAAAGTTGGGAAGTTCTTGCTCACACTAAAAATCTTTTAGTTGAGCCAAGAATCTTACTTACAACCACACTTTCATACAAGATTATCACTCCACTCAAAGTTGAATTGCACTCACAACTGCACACTAATACAACAAAGCACTATAGTCAATTGCACTGATGCATTCAAATTGCTCTTTTCTAAGGCTTGTATTCTATGTATTAGATGATATTTTCTCTTTTTTAAAGCAGCTATTTATAAGAGCAATAAATAGTGGTTGCAACTACTTCCTAACGGCTAAATAATAAATGTACAAAAAGTAGCAGTTGGGGTTTCGGACGTCCGAGATATATTGGATGCGTCCGAAACAGTGTCCGATCTTCTTACAGTTGTTGAAGAGCTTCGTTCGGATGTCCGTGCATGCGTCCGTTCCTTTCTCGATAGAGGCATCGGACGGTCATGTTCGTTCGAAAGAGAAGCAGTAGGATCCCATTTCTTTCTGCCAGTTCGTTCGGACGGTGCAATGCATCCGAAAAGTTTTGACCTAGTTCGGATGGTTCAGTGCATCCGAAAGCCCTGTTTCCTACAAAAACTTGTTTACAGAGTTAAGTGTTTATGTCATCATCAAAATAAGGTTTGGAAAACATCAACAACCAATTGAGATCTTTCTTGGTAGAAAACCCATTGGTGTTAAAGAGCGTTGAGAGCTCATTTTTTTTGTCAAACTAAGTTACTCTAATTCCAAAGCCGGGAAAGATACGTATGTCAATTATGATTCCAATTCGTATGAGTTTGATGATGAGTTAAATGATGTAGGTGCAAGGTCAAGGACTTGACGACATGTGCAAGAAGGTGGTAGGATTGACTATGATACTTGTAACATTAAATTGACTTTCCCTACATTTCAAGGTAATCTCAATCCTAATGCCTATCTCAAATTGGAAAAGAAGGTAGAGGTTATTTTTGATTGTAATAACTAATCTGAACAAAAGAAATCTCAATTAGTTATTTCATCATATAGTGATTATGCTTTAGAGTGGTAGGATCAATTTAAAACCAGTAGAATTAGGTGTAGAGAGCTACACATTAATGATTAGACATCCTTAAAAGATACATTAAACAAAAGATTTTTACCTTCTATGTATTATCGTGATTTGAATCAAACTTTGCAAACTTTAAGGCAAGGTAGTAAAAATCTGTAGAAGAATATCATAGGGAGCAACACTGATGTCTAGTGAGGGCTAAAGTAGTTGAGGAAAGAGAATCCACTTCTGCTAGATTTTTATGTGGGCTTAATAGAGAAACTGCCAACACAGTAGAATTGCATCATTACATAGAATTGCAAGATATGGTCGAAAAAGCAATTAAAGTGGAAAGGCAACTTAAAAATATTAGCAAACCTAGAGGTGAGTCTAGCACTAATTAGCGTAGGAATTGGTCTAACAGTAACTCTTCTCGGCCTAACCAAATTCAAAATAGACCAATTAACTTTAAAACTAATGAGTTCGAACATTGACATGTTAAACATCCTATGGATTCTTTAGATAAAGGTTCATCTTCTAACACTGCTAAACGCACTAGAGATATTAAGTGTTATTATTGTTTGGGTATGGGTCATTATGCAAATGAATGTCCAAATAAACATGCACTTTTTATGCAGGGAAATGAAGTGATAAGTGAAGGCAGCGAGGATGATATAGAGGATGATGAGCAAGAGAATCTTTCTCAGATACCCGCTTTGGTAGTATTGTCGGCACTTCACACTTACACCAAGGATGATCAAAATGAGGTATAACATGAGAATATTTTCTTTACTGAATGTGTTGTTCAAGGTCGTGCATGTAATTTAATTATAGATGGTGGTTGTTGTGTTAATGTTGTGAGTAAATTAATGGTCGATAAATTGAGTTTGCCTTGTCAAAAATATCCGTGTCCATATAAATTACAATGGCTTAATGAATGTGGTGAGGTTAGGGTAACTAAACAAGCTTTAATTTCATTAGCTATTGAAAGTATAAGGATGAAATTTTATGTAATGTTGTGCCAACACAAGTGAGTTACATATTGTTAGGTAGACCATGGTAAGTTGATAGACACACTAACCATGATGGCCATCCTAACAAGTACACATTCTTTAAAGATGGCTGAAAGATTGTACTTAAGCCACAACCTCCACATCAAGTGAGTAAAGAGCAATTGTATTTCATAAAGAACTCATTTGATGAATATTATAAGGAAAAAGCTGAACTGATAAAGGGTAGGCAAACAAAAAACTCTAATGAAACCCTTAAATCCGAAAACCTTAAAGATGAACTGATTAGGTTTGAAAATTCTAAGGGTAAGGAATTGAAAAAGAAATCTAATTTCTTTGTAGGGTTCAAAGAGGTTCAGTCAGTTATGAGCTTCACTTTGCCAGTGCTTTCATGGGGAAATTTGTTGTGGTTTATTTTGATGATATTTTGATTTACAACAAATCCTTAAATGAACATCTTGTGCACGTATGTCTACTACTTGAAACTTTAAGGAAAGAACAACTTTATGCTAATTTGAAGAAGTGCCCATTTTTCGTAGATGAAGTTATTTTTCTTGGTATATTGAGGTCGATAGAGAAAAGGTTAAGGCCATTAGTGACAGGTTGACTCCTATTAATGTGTCTAAACTGTGGAGTTTTCATGGTTTAGCCAATTTTTATCACAGGTTTGTGTAAAGATTTTAGCATTATAGCTACCCCTCTCACTGAAATAATCAAGAAAGAGGTAGGTTTTCAGATGCTCAAGATTGAGTTGTCTACTGCTCCTATTTTGCTTTTACCAGATTTTTCTAAAACTTTTGAAATAGAATGTGATGCTTCTGGTATAGGTGTAGTTCTGATGCAGAATAGACACCCAGTTGCGTACTTCAGTGAGAAGTTGAATGGAGTCACATTGAACTACTTGACATATGATAAGGAGCTCTATATATTGGTGCAAACCTTGCAAAATTGGCAACATTTTCTGTGGTATAAAGAATTCATAATTCAGACGGACCATGAGTCATTTCAATTTTTAAAGGGCCAAGGTAAGTTAAACCGATGCCATACATGTTGGTTAGAGTTTATTGAAATGTTCCCTTATGTTGTTCAGTATAAACAAGGAAAAGATAATGTAGTTGGATTGCATTGTCTCGTCGATATGCTTTGATTTCAACTTTAAACACTAATTTTGTTGGTTTTTGAACATATGAAAGATTTGTATGCTAAAGACCTTGATTTCTCAAATGTGTTTGAAGCGTGTAAGTCGACTAGTTTTGATAAGTTTTATCAGCATGAAGGTTATCTTTTTTGGGAAAATAAATTGTGCATTCCTAATTACTCATTACGTGAATTACTTGTAGGGAAGCACATGGTAGAGGTCTCATGGGTCATTCTGGTGTGCTAAGACATTAGATATGCATAAAGAATACTTTTTTTTGGCATAACGTACACAAATATGTGGCACGTGTGTGCGCTAAATGTCTTATTTTTAAGAAAGTTAATTCCAAAGTTAATGCACATAGTTTTTACATGCCTTTGCTTGTTCTGGGTCACTTATGTTTCGATGTATCTATGGATTTTGTTTTAGAGTCGCCAAGAACTCCAAAGGGTCGTGATTCAATTTTTGTTTTAATGCATAGATTTTCTAAAATGGCACATTTCATACCGTGTAAATAAACTAATGATGCTATGCATGTTGCTGATAGGTTGTTCTTTAGGAAAGTTGTTCGTTTGATGGGGTTCCTAAAACCATAGTTAGTGACTAAGATGTCAAATTTTTAGTCACTTTTGGTGTGTTTTATGGGAGAAATTGGGAACTAAATGACTATTTTCTACTGCATGTCACCATTATACTAATGGCCAAACTGAAGTGGTCAATAGAACTTTAGGAACTTTGTTGTGTTATGTCTTAAAGAAAAACTTGAAATCTTGGGAGGATTGTTTGCCATTTATTGAATTTGCTTATAATCGTGCAATTCATTCGTCCACTGGTTTTTCTCAATTTGAAGTTGTTTATGGTTTTAATCCACTTATAGCTTTAGATTTGATTCCTTTGGTTGTGAAGGAGCCAATGAGTTTTGATGGGCAGAAAAGGGCTGAGTTAATCAAGTCTATCCATGAGAAAGCTAGATAGAAAATGCTTAGAACAAACCAACATAATAATGCCTCAAAGGCCAATAAGGGTTGAAACAAGTGGTCTTCCAATCGGGAGACTTGGGTTTGGGGACATTTTCAAAAGGAATGATTCCAAAATAAAGGGAAATATAAATTGGATCCACATGGGGATATTTTCAAGTTCTTAAAAGAATTAATGACAATGCCTACAAGATCAACCTTCCTGGTGAGTATAACGTTAGTGCAACATTTAATGTTACTGATCTTTGTCTTCTTTTTGATTTTGATTTAGGAAGCGATCCAAGGACGAATGATCTAAAGGGGGAGGAAGATAATGCACACGTGAGCCATGGAACAAGCGATGGGGTCATCAAACAAGCTCTAGGAATGGATCCAATTCAAGTTCTAGTTAGGCCATTCATGAGGTCAAGAGCCAAGAAGTTGCATCAAGTCATGTTGGGCTTTGTCAAGTAAATTTTGGACCAACAAACATTATTGTTTGCAAATGGAGGCCAAGAATTCATTGAAGCTCAATTTAAGAGGCGCTTCCATATTTTAGAAGTCCAACTCCAAGAAGATTCAAGTCCAAGAAGCCCAAAAAACATTGACTTTAATTGAAGAGCTTCAAGAAGGGTTCGAAAAACCCTAATTTGGACCACGGCCCTATTCGGCCATCTATCCTAATTAAATTAGGATTTTTTTTCAGCATTTGTTTATAAGATTTTTGTTTTATTTGGGTTGAAAATATCAGCTCATATCCATGTTAGTTTAGCCTCTTTTATGTCTAGTGTTCCAATCCTAAACTAGTTGGGATTTGGCAAGTTATTGTCCTAGTGTTGGTAAGACTATGTGTAGGGCTAGGGGATGATTTTTCACGCTATTTATGCCCCTCCATACTACTGAAACATTCATTCTTCATACAATAAAATACATGAGTTTTATTCTCCAATTTGTCTTTCAAAGACTTGGGTACTTTGCAAGATTGATTCTTGCGATTACCTAACATGAACAATATTGGTTCTTGTCTCGTTATAGACAACGAGTCGATATCTCATATAGTCGAGAATAGATACTTTGAATTTTTGATATCTTAATCAAAGGGTTTGAATCCATTAAGTTACTAGAGAATTGTTTAGACATTCTTGGGTTCCATATCGATTCCGGATCTCGTTAGTTCATCTACGGATTCACATCAAACACACAATTTGAGGAATTAGAAGATTCACAGAAATTGGTCATTTCTGTTATCTATTACTAGCATTGTTTAAACTATTCACTTGTGAGTAAAGTAATATGGTCATTTGAATGTTGAACCCGCTACTTGGATTCTTTGAGAAATATTTTTGTTTTGTTGCGGGAGGTTGAGATGGAGGGATATTCTTGATTGTAGATGAAAGTTCCCGTATTGGTAAAGATGATCATATTTTCTAGTGACTTACTAGCATGAAAATTAATGTCATCATAGTTTGATAACATGGATCCATTTCCCATTACAAAAGCTGGTTAGGAAAGCAAGCATCAAAAAAGCCAACATTCCTACAAGGTCAATCCAAAGCTTTGATCATTCCTTTAGCAGAGTAAAGGTTGCATTTTTCATTAGTGATCCTGTTGATTGGGGAAGAGATATTCAAGTATAAACAAGATTGACATAGTTTCTTTTATAGTGATATGTTAATATCTAACTATTTCTTGATATTGATTTTGGGAATTTTTGTTATTGATATGCATTTGTTATCTAACTATATACAGGATAATAATCAGCCAAGTGCAGTAAGGAAGGAGTCGGTAACAGATGATAATCATGTTATTGAAGCTCTTATGCAAAATCACGACGTGCTCGTAAGCACATTTTGATCCTGCCTAACAAAGTTACAATTATGTTAATGATAATTAGTACTCTTTATTTTGGACTTACATGCATTGCTGCAGCATCTTTTGAAAGTTAGATAAATAATTTGTTCAATTTATTTCCAATTCACTTGAATGTTAGTTTAGAATCCTTATTGATTTCTCTGATTCATCTACATTATCGTGAAGTTTTTTTATTTATTTGTTTTTTGTAGGTTGGTGGTGTAAAATGAATCCATGGTAGAAGGTAATGGTTGTGGTAAATTCTATGGCCATGGTTTGTAATAGAAGAAGTAAGATAGACTATTTGTCAAAGTTTTTAGTTTAGAAATTGTCATTGTCATAATTAGACAAGGAGTGATAATTTTTTATATTATTTTCTTTGTGATTCAGTGAGACCAAACTTTGAGTTCTTGGAAAACCTTGGACTTGGTCGGTGGTGTTTTCATGATAGGGACATTGCTCCTAATGGTAAAATAGCTGAGGTAAGATATTTCAATATCTTACATGTTAATGAAACTTCATCTTAATTTTATATTTTAGTATATGAGGTAAAGATTATACAAGGTCAGTTGGATAGGTGGTCTGCTTACTCGCAGAAATGAATAGCGGAGAGCAGCAAATATGGCCAAAGCTCAGAAAGATTCTTAGTTTTGCATTCCTAGTACTAGCTTGACTGTTGCTTTGGATTGAATAAAGTTGACCTGTATCCATGTAGTAATTTCTGGAGTGAACAATGGGATTGGAACATTTTTGTTAACATACTCTCATTAACTGGCAAGCTACCCAACTTGAATTGGATCCATAATAGATACTACTAGAAAAATGGTATATTCATGAGTCGTGTTGTCTTTGATTTTTCCTGGTTGATCCTTGATTAGTATCTGTCCTCTTTGTTTTCTCCTGGTTAGTTTTAATATATCTCTTTCTCTCTCATATCTTGTATAACTTCTCAACGGAATAAGATTCGTCCTTTGTGGGTCATAGCTCAATTATTTTTACATTCTCGCGAATGAATAGTGTTGTTGCAAGGTAAATCATGCTGTCTAATGGGTTTAGTGTTGTCCTCATTATCCATTATGAGCTCACATGCTTTTAATTCTTGAAGTACAACTATGATTTAGTGTAAATGTCTATGATGCTACACAAGTTAAGAAAGCCATAGAGGTTCTTTTCTGTTTTTGGTGTTGATAATCCTTGAAATGGCCTTCTCCAGTATTTTTTCTTATTTATTACGTGTTGGGTGTGAGTGGTATGGGCAAATTATCTAGAGTCAAGAGAAAAAGGGAGTTAGAAAGTGGGGATACTAATAGAATCTCACATCTGATGCAATGTGTTGTATCATATTAAGTGCAATTGTGCTTACATGTCAGTTGCAACTGCCTAGTTCTATAAAATTAAGTGCAGTTTCACAAGGATTGAATTTTATATCTATGACTTATCCACTCAAATTTTCATGCCTTACATAGATGAGCAGAAGAAATATCCATGTATTGTTGCAGTTGTGCATTACTTATGAAACTGCTACAAAATGATGGTTAAGTTTACTTTTGTTTGATGTAATAGATGCTTAAAGTCCTTTATTGTAGTAAAGAAAATGAGGAGAAGCTTTGAACAACCTTCACTATTTTAGTGGTAAGTCATTGTTTTTGGTAGCAACATTAGATTCTTTATGGTTTACATCCTTTTTGTACACTGTTCATGGTTAGGGGTTCCCCGAGTTAGTGGTCTTGAATTTTATTTTTTAACTTGAGCAAGTGTTAATCTCTATTATTTATATTTACATTCAATATTATTTCATTTCTGTATAGCAAGTTATGACTAATAATATTTGTACTATTGTAGGAGGATGAGATGTGGGGATATATTTTAGAGATACAAGTTTGGAACCTGTACTTTTGAATCCAAGCATCTAAATAGATTCCTTGTATTGTATATGAAGAGTACTATTAGTTTTTCTTTTAAATACAATTTTCTTTAGTATAAAGATATATTACAAAGGTTCATGGAAGTGACTTTTCAATTATGGTTTTTAATGAATATTTAGTGTATCAGTTCATTATTAATTTTTTTGAAGCAATCTATTGAAATAATTATATTTTAAGATTAAATTATAGTTAACTACTATAATTAGCGTCATTATTGTGCCGCAAAAAAAGTACCGCAAATACATTTCTACACTAGAATTTGCACACAAATGTGCTGCAATGCAAGAGCAGAATAGTGAAATTGTGTTACAAATGTGCCACAAAAACGACATAGTAATATTGTGCCGCAAATGTGCTGCAAAAACTTTGTGACACCAAAAAATTGTGTTGTAAATGTGCTGCAAATATGCCGCAACTATTTGCGGCACAACCTAAACACTGCCGCTTTCTTTTGTCACGGCTGCATTGGCGACACAAAAGTATTGTGCCACAATAGTGCCGCAAATGCCTTTTTGTGATAGTTTTCTGACTTTTGCAATACATTTCGTGTGTTGCAAATAGGCATTTTGTTGTCGTAATTCGAATGAAGTCTCTAATATTGAACATTAGAGGTATTGGGAATAAAGCTTCTCTGCAGCATTTGAAACTTTGTTTCAAACAAAATAAAGTGGAATTGTTTTGCCTTTTGGAACCAATAGTAGATAACAATCAAATTGAATCTTTCAAATTCAAATTGGGGTTTTCTCATTGCTTTGAAAATTCTAATGGTAAAATCTGGATTTTCTGGTATTCAAATTTACTAGTGAACACTTTATTTGTCTCAGATCAAATGGTTCATGCTAAAGTATCCTCAGTTCTTCTTAGAAGAGATTGCCTGGGTCTAAACTTATTTCATTTATGCGAAATCCACAAGGGAAGATAGGAGACCTTTGTGGAATTCTCTGAGATCACTTCAACATGATAATACTCCCTGGCTAGTTGGGGGAGATTATAATTAAATTTGTTCAGTTGAGTATTTGGGTTCTTCTTCACCAAGTTTGAATGGCATGGAAGATTTCAACACATGCTTGGAAGACTGGTGTTTGATGAACTTGCCCTTTACTAGTAATAAATTTGCTTGGCTGGGTAATAGATTTGGAGCTGCAGTTTAGAAGATATTGGATAGAATTGTTTGCAATGCAACTTTTTAGGATGATTATGATCATATTTCAGTTGCTCACCTTTCCAAAACTTGCTTAGATCACTTCCCTGTCTTATTGTCTTTTAATTCTTCTGCCTTTGATGGTCATAGGTAGTTTAGATTTCTAAACATGCGGATTAAGAATCCTTTGCTCCAGTAGATGGTCTCTTATAGTTGGACTCTACATTGTTCTGGTTCTCTACTCTTCCATAAGCTAATAGCTAAGCTTAAGAGATTAAAGGCTAACTTAAAGGTTTGGAGTAAAGTTGTTTTTTGGGATGTTTTTGCAAAAGTAAAAGTAGCGGAAAATGAAGTCCAAGCTAAAGAGGAGTTGTTTCAGCAGCAACATTCAATTGATTCTCAATGGAGCTAGCTAGAGCTAAGGCAAAGCTTATTCAGACCTTGGTAGAAAAAGATTAATGTTTCTGGAGACAGAAAGTTGGGGCGAAATTGTTGAAAGAGGGATATCAAAATTCCAAGTTTTTTCACTCTATGTTGCGAGCTAAGAGGCTCAAGCAAAACATTTTTAGAATCAAAGTGGATGGGCATTGAACTGATGGTAAATTCCTATTTGAGAATGAAGGTGTGAATTTCTTTAATCATCTTCTCACTTCTGATCTAGTTTCAAACTCTAATGATCTTCTGCGACATATATCCAAGTTGATTTTTGATGAATATAACATGATGTTCGAGGCTTCTCTTACTATGAAAGAACTATTAAACAAGTAGTTTTCGACCTTGATCCTAAAAGTGCAGCATGCTGATGGCTTTAATGGAGTTTTTTTCACATCTTGTTGGGATATTATCCAGCAAGATATTTTTCAAGGTGTTAAATCTTTTGTTGAAGGTTGTCCTCTACATAGGTTTTTCACCAGCACTTAAATTACTTTGATTTGTAATCAGGAGAACCCTTCTTCATTTGGGATGTTTAGGCCAATAATCCTTTGCACTTTTGTTAATAAAGTTTGCACTAAAGTCTTGGCTAACAAGTTATCTAAGGTGTTGCCTCTTATTATTTCTCCTGAGCAGACAAATTGCACTAAAGGAAGGAATATCGCTGAAAATCTCCTTTTAGCCCAAGAACTACTGGAGTTTATTGATAGGAAGGCTAGGGGGAAATAATTTGATCACAAAACTAGATCTTACAAAGACTTTTGATAGGGTGCAAGTCAAGGATGTAGCTGAATCTTTTATCCAATTCAGAATTAGAGATGGTCCAAATCTTTCTTTTTGGTTTGGCAACTGGTGAAGGAGCATTATGCAATGAAGTATCTCAAGTCTTGGAACCAAGCACACTATCAAAGATATGTGGGAGAATGATTAGTGGAACCTCCAATCTCTACACACAAGCTATTCGTATGAGGAGTTAGATTAGAGCTGATCAAGTCTTGGCTGTTTGTTGTACCTTGACCCTTTCTTAAGGTCTATACGAAGTGGTTTGGACGTTAACTCCTGTTGGCTCTTTCTCTATATCTTTTATTCCATTTAGAGGTATACCTCTAATACTATGTGGTCTAGAAATATTCTTTGAGAAAGCAGAATTCCATTGAAGATTTCTATCTTCATGTGAAGGCTACTAAACAGAAGCATTCCAGCTAATGACATCCTAGAAAAGTTTGGGATTTCTTTGGTATCTAAATGTGGGCTCTGCAACAACCAAGAAACATTAGAACATACTCTTTTGGAATGCAAATTGTCTAAGGAAGTTTGGCTATTTTTTGCAAAATGTATTTGACTTACAGTGTTCCAGAGAGTGCCCTCTTCAGGCTTATTTATTCTCTGCAGATGCATTAACAACTAATGGTGCTATTGGTATTCTTTGAAAGTTCATTCCTTCACTCATTTGTTAGAAAATATGGAGAGCCAGGAACAAGGCGAGACATGAAGGCCAAACCCTAATTTCCTCTCAGATCATTATAAATATTTAAGCTGATCTAAGGGTTATTTTTTAGGCTTTTCCAATTAAAAACATTTTATAGCTAATGATAGGTGGCTAACCAGTGGATTGGCATTCAACACAACACCAATCAGACCAAGGAAGTTTTCATAGTTGAAATGGACACTGCCAGGAAATGGAAAGGTAAAACATAATACAGATGGTTCTTCTTGGCAGAATGGCACCATCTCTTCTGGTGGAGGAGTCCTTCTAGATGAATCAAGAGACGTTACTTTGGGCTTTTCACATTACAATGGCTCTTGTTAAATTATAGAAGCTGAGGCGTATCTTGGCCTTGCTAGATGGGCTTAGCTTTTGTTTGAGAAGAGGATATCACAACATTGAAGCTAAAGTCAACACCCTTATATTATTAAAAAACATCAATAGATTGGCAGCAACTCCTTGGATCATTGATAGCACGATTCAAAAAATAAGGATGTTGATCAATTCATATCAGTTTAATCTTGTGCATATTTTCAGAGAATCTAATACAGTGGCGAATCTCCTTGCAAATGAAGCTTTCAAGCACAAAACCTATCAATCATTTACGCCTCTTAACGTACCACATGTAGCTAAAGGTTTGATCAGACTTGACAAGTCAGGTTGCTACTATTTCAAAGTATATAATAGTTAGTTTTATGTTTTTTTTCCCCCCAAATTAGCACTAAATTGGAGTGAGACCCTTCCACCAATGAACGAGTGGTTAACTCAAAAAAAAAAAAAAAAAAAAAGCCAACATAACAATAACATATGGGGTATTCTTAATAAGTCATTGAATTTCATCCCAAATAACCAGTAATCAAAACCTTCTAATTCATCCATCATATACATAAAACATTATATTGATGAATTCAAACAGATCAATAATGGCTAAGGTGGTGGGTAGAAAAGAAGATATATAAAATATAAATTGGCTAAATTATATGTCTAATAAAGAAAATAGTCTAATTAGCTCAAAAGAGGACACTGGGATAATATAGTGAAATGTAGGTAATTTAGGCACAAATGACCCAATGAAGGCCTAAATCCTTTCCATGATTCAAGTTTCGTATATATGTTGCACAAGTAAAAATCCCATTTCTTCCCAACTCACGTCTCAAGTTAAGAAAAATCTAAATAAATATAAAGAACCACTTTGACACTCACAAAGAGTTATACACAACTCACTATGACAGTAGCAAAAGTTACATACTCCCTACAAAGCAAAATGACAAAATCACATATCAAAGGGATCAATAATCAAATCATCCAATATACCTTAAAAATTCTCAAAATTTCAAACCAAATATCAATTGAATTTTATTTAAATCATTGTTTTAATATAAAAGTAAACTCTCTTAGAACACATGAAGATTAGCATGAAAAGATAATAGATGCAATTTTAAGAAGTTAGTTCTTACATATAGGGAACTTGCAAGACCAATTCACTTTCCAAGGTACATGTTGTCACGCCTCAAAAACGGGACCGTAACACGCCGCGCTAATGGGACACCGGCCCAAAGCGCAAGGCACAAACGAACAGAGAAACAAACTTAATCGCAATGTAATAGAACCATCAAACCATTACTTAACTATAAAACCGAATATTTCATTTTACACAAAAAATACGAATTACAAAATTCCTTCTTAGTACAAAAGATGCTACAACAAAAACAAAGTTCATCAATACAAAACCTATCTAATACACTACCCCCTCCAAACAAAGAGAAGCTTGGAAGATTATCCACGTCTTGCAAGTTCCCTATATGTGAGAACTAACTTCTTAAAGCTGCCTCGCGGAGGAGAGTCAAAAACGAGCACCTAATCTGAAAAATTATAAATCACGTGGGGTGAGCATAACTAGCTCAGTGGATATCATAAAAGCTCTTCAAATGGGGCCAAGCATTTCGATAAAAAGAAAACATTGAAATGATAACATTTGCGAAAACCACGCTCGAATGAACAATTGGATGAGTCATCAACAAGCAAAAAAATACCGATGCATGCGAGAGACTAGCCAAAAAGATCCATTCATTTCAAAACATAGCTAAAATGTCTCATGCCATTTAAACGTCAGGCATGTCCAAAACATAGCCAAAAAGATCCATTCATTTCAAAACATAGCTAAAATGTCTCATGCCATTTAAACGTCAATAAACCATAGTCATAAGTAGTTTCTAAAATGTATCATGCCATTTAAACGTCAGGCATGTCCAAAACATAGCCTAAAAGATCCAATCATTTCAAAACATAGTATGCTAAAGCATAGCGAACAAATCCAAGTAGTTTTATCAGATTTAAAAAGAACCAAGAGCGGGGCTTATGTCAGTCAATTAGTTCAAAACATTCACAGCAGTCACCATGGCGTCCCATGGATGACTATAGAACCGGTTCTCCACAAATCAAACATTTCCAAACACATCCAAAATTATATACCTAGGTCACCTATGAGCCAAAAACAGTCTTAAAATGCTTTCATATCAAAAGAGTTTGCAACATATCATTTGATTAACATAAAATAGCTTGGTCCCGATTTCATATGTAATAGTTCCAAAACTTGGTAAAAGTGCAGTTTCAAACATCATACACATTTTAAAATCCATCCAAACATATTTCGAAGTCGTTAAACAAAATACAAGTGGAAGAGGGTCTATGTTACCCACTATCAAAGCAAAACTGCACAAATGATCATGAACGCGATCGCGGCGGTAGGTGGCGTGGTACCTAAAACAGATCTAGATGTGTATAAGAGACAGTTTCCGTTTATGGATTTTGTTGGTTGGTTGAATATGTTGCGCGAAACGGTAGAAAACGACACCAACAGCTCTTTGGAAAATGACTAATTTTCACAATTTCTATACCAACTTCGACAAGCTAAAACCCCAGTCAAAACACATAGTCAACCCCTCAAATTCGTATTACAGCTAGATTAGGAGATAATAAGCTCAGTTTTTGAGAAAAACAGAAAAACTTCGCCCCTCCCTAGGCTATAAGTAGGCTATCCTCCCTGCCAACAAAATCCAATTCCAAGGTATTCAAGGGACCTTGGTTACAACCCAACTCAAAACAACATATTCAACCAACCAACAAAATCCATAAACGGAAAGATTCACCAGAGCAATAGCCGGGACTATATCAATAGCATTCCACAACAATCCATACCCCATAACCACTACAATTAACTCTATTACAACATTAGAGCAACAATCTATGGTTGGAATTCCTTTTTACAAATGTACCAAACTGAAATTTTTACCTATTAGTCACACGCATGATTCAAACATGCTTCCTATCCAACCAACTACCATGGAATAACTTAAAACCATCAAAAGATCATTAAAGATCCTTTGTGGTTATAAGTTTGGATTGATTATCCTAGTTGCAATGTCCAAACTTCCTATTTACTCTAGAAGATGTATAGGGACTTGGAGATGAGATTATGATTTGGAATAAATGTGAGATCACACTGCATAAAACATCATTATGTGCATAGACATAAGCATTCATAGCATAACATTCTAGGGCACATATGGAAGACAAAACCCTAACTCATAATCTTAAAATTTGTAATCTAACCATGGAAAGTTGTTAAAAATCAACCCCAATCACTTCCCAACCTCCAAAACACTAAAAACAACCCATAACATACATAAATCATAACTTACAAGGCTGCAAAGAGGGTTTATTTCAGCCATAAAGAATCCTACAAAACTTGAAATTAAAGCTTGGATCTAGCTGTTTTTGGTCAAATAGTCTCCAAGTTGACTATTTAACCCAAAAACTAATTTTTTTGCTACTAAATTATCATTTTAAATCAGCCATCAAACAACACTCACACACCACAATGCACTAATTACACTTAGTCCAATTTTTGACCCGTTTACCCGCCGGAACCGAAATCGCGTAAATCGAAAAATTTGCCGAATTGAAAAACGAATAAGTTGAAGTACTTTATGGCTAAAAATAATATGAAAAACATTTTAAACTAGTTAAAATCAAAGAACAAGGCTATTAAAATACTGGGTTTCACACATGTCCTAGACTAGAAAGGAGATTATTTTAGTATGTAATTGGCTATACTAGATGCATTTGCCCAATATACACTCCTTGTATTTAACTAAGGGCAATAGGAATCGGAATTGGCGTAATTGGTCTTAAATTATCTCCCAAAAGAGATTTTCCCTTGTGCATCCTATACACCCTAAGAATTATTAAAATTCCAAAACCAAGCATCAATTGGAATATATTTAAACCATTGCAAAGAATATAAAAGTCAACTAAAACACAAAACATGAAAATGAGCATGAAAAGCTAATAGATGCAATTTTAAGAAGCTAATTCCTAAATATTTCAATTTCCCACTCCTGATATTAATACTGAATATATGGGACATATGCTTAACACAAACATCTAAGAGAGAAAAACAATACACACCCAAATTTTTGATTGCATACAATGTGTTCACATGAAATACTAATAGAACACCAAGGAGCAACAATAACACAAAAACAATGGAAACAAAAATTTATCTAACTAAATTTTTTTGAATCATCTACGTAATAATTTAGGTAAAGAGGTTATAAAAATCCTAAAACTGCTATCCATTAGATAGTGAGTCTTTTAAATAGGCAAATCCTCAATACAAATGACTCACAGGTCACAAAAGAAAACAATAAGTGACATAGATACAAAAAGACATAGAATCCACCTTTCCCTAAATAGATATCTTTACCCCCTACACACACACTTAACTTATTAATATGGAAAAAACTTTTAAATCACTAAACACCAATTTACTAACATGAAACACTAAAAATCAGGACTAAACTTACTTAATTACAAAACAATTGAAGCATAAGAATAATTCTAAATATAGAGTTATCACACAATAGCCCCAATAAGTGAAGGGCCCAGTAAGGGCCACGCGTACTCTATAAATATGATAATCACATATCACACAATTATATAATATTTGCAAATTCTCTATGAACTCTCATCAAAGGTACAACTCCTCTCTTAAACACTCTATAGACAAGTATCGGAGTGTTGCTGGGGGCAGTGAGGGCCTACCACTCTTTGCAAAATTTGAAGACTTTACTCCACTTAAGACTTATACCTGATTCATGGGCATGTAAGCCCAATAGTGCAATGTCGGACAGTTAGTAAAAATAATCTTGTGCCAATTTTTGGCATCAACAGGAAAAGGACTTTGGACTTTCTTGCTAAGACATAATTTTGTTTTCTTTTAAGAAATTCATTTGGGCCACAATTAACATGAGAAGTAACTCATGAGTTCACTTCTGGATGATCATCCAATCTTCATTACAATTATTCACGGCATGGCTCTACACCATCTGCTTCTGGTTAGGGTTCGAGACTATTATATCAAATAACTACAAGTGTAGATACTCATCTAATTGCCTTTTCACAACCAAAGATTCATGGAGATATTGATGGTGATCAAATTGCTTCATTAAGTGAACATTCTAAATTAGAGGGCCAAAGGTAGCAGCCATGTTATGATGTGCCAAGGCATATTCATGATCTCCGGTAGCACATTAATGAATTAGCGACATTCAAGGCTAAGCAAAAGAAGTCATGCTAAATTCTTTGTTAATATTAATAAAGAAACTATTCCAGAAGCACTTTTTATACCTCACAAAAGGTAACTAGCTGAGAAGTTGCCTCCGACTAGCACATGCTCACCTGCATCAGTTGCCAAGCTAGGGCTAGTAACAACAACTTGACTTATTCTTACAAGGATTTAGAAGCTCCAAATTCAACATCTATCAAGTGATAGAAATAATCGTCTAAATGGATGAATTAAATGAGAATACCACCATGGTAGTGCTCTGAGTTATTCAATTTCTTCCTGTCTCTTGGGGTTCCATTTCAATCCAATATAGGCTGGTTTGAAATATGTCTTTGTTGCCCTCTTCTAATCGACTCTTAGTCTCATATTGTAATCAAACTATTGTAGGTTAAGTGTTGAAAGTTTCTTCCCCGATGCCAAATAGAAAATACAGAGTTGTTTCCAGGATTATAGTTACCAGAAACACGATACGCTAGAAAATGCAATACGGATGCGGAGACGCAATTCACCAATTTTTAAAGTGTCGATACTGGGTAGGCTTAGTTGATATGTTGCGATATGCCACTTCCTTAAAAAAGTTTCTACATTATAGGGATAAGAAGGTAGTTGATAGTATATAGTATTAAATTTCTAATAAATGTTGAACTTTACTTTCAAGAACTATTATCCTCATTCCAATACTAAATAGTTCTAATTAGGTAAATTTAGAAAATATTTTTTGATTTTCTTAATATATAAGGATTCTCTACTTTTAACTTTCTGAAACGTGACTCGCTACTCTTATATGCAAATGAATCGTATTCCAGATGTGCATGAATTGGTATGTAGTTCATAGGGGTGGGGAGAGTTTCCGGTAACTATGACCAAGATTTACTTTCACGAAATCTTCCGTACAAAGTAAGGAGTATATCATCCCTTCATGGAAAAAACCAAAACTCTAGTTCTATACAAATTTAATGTGTTAAGAATTACTCCAATCTAGGGGTTGAGTTTTTACTCGACCTAAATGGTTGCACTTTGTTCCACCTTTTATTGTTGAGATAAGCTCCATCTATATTAGCTAAGAAAAAAATAAGAAAGATAGAAAAGATGCTACTAGCAACAAAATGAACTTCAAGATTGAGTCATCCCCCACACTTTACTAGGAATGAGACATCATAAACCAAACTTATAAAAATGCAATTTTGTACACCCCAAAAATAGAAAAATACACCATGAAATTTGAAAAAGAGTTTAGTCATCTAGGTCACAATCACAAACACTTTTGTTATAAATGTTATGAGCAATTCAGGCCTTAGAGTTACATACTCCTGTCTACATGAAGTTCACAAGAAAAAGACATTGTATCCTCCCAAGTTATAGATCTAATCAACTACTCTATTGTTGCTGTCAAGTAGAGTTATGAATTCATTTGTTTTCCAAACCTATTTAACAATATTGATGAGTGTTTTGTTATTCTACTTGAAAGTCTCTCAAGACAGTTGATTTCGGCAGAGGTCAGTGCCAGAAGACTCAAAGAAATAAGCTAAAGGGGGCATGCAAAAAAAGAATAATCCTGATTCTTCTGGAGTTCTATGATTGCCAGGCCACAATTGACTAGGCCACTTATGCTTTAAAGTAAGTCTTTTGAGGTACCACAACACTTAGGCTGCAAACTTTTGCAGGAATAACAAAATAGATTCCTACAACAGTCAACTTTATGAAAAATCTCTACGGGAACTTATAAAAAAATCCATACAGTGCCTATAAAAAAGCCTTGTTTTAGAAAAAAATCCCTAGGGATACCTAGAAAAAATTCCTACGTGGATACCTAAAACAAATACCACTAGTATAGCACTTAGCTTTCGAGCTACTTATATCTAGACACTTATTCATTCTCTATAGGACAACTTTTGTATCCTGACAACTATTCACCTATCGATGGCTATCCACTCAATAGTTATATTAACACTTGAGAGTCATTGGGCTGCTTAGTCTTTTGGTCACTTACATAAAAGTTCATTTTTTCAATTGTGATACTTCTTCAATACCTCTTTCATGATAACTATCCTGAGAACCTTTGCCAACAACTTGCAATCACCTTATGGGAGAAAGTAACACTTTCATGAAACTTAGTCTGAAATGAGGTCGTATAAAAAGGAACGGGAACAAATGCTTGAA
This sequence comes from Cinchona pubescens, assembly GCA_025175665.1. NCBI lineage: Eukaryota > Viridiplantae > Streptophyta > Magnoliopsida > Gentianales > Rubiaceae > Cinchona > Cinchona pubescens. The sequence continues at coordinate 1,268,120 of JANKKI010000032.1, forward strand.
GAAATGCCCACAAGATAAAGTTCCTAATCATGCATAATAAAAGCCCATAAAGATCAGGAAAAAGAAAAAGATTCGGGCAAACAAGATCGAGCCAATAGGAAAATGATGCACACTAGAAGAGTGAGCAAAAAAAAATTTGAAGTGTTGAAACTTCTCAACACATTGTGCTCATGGCTGTGGCAGGGAGTCCCTTCAGAATAACCTTTCTAGGAGCTCCCTTCATGATTCCTGTCTTGGGATCCCTCTTATAGTCACTTTTTTGGGAGCCTCCCTCAAGCTCGCTTTCCTTGGAACCTTTTTTAGGATTCCCTTACTATGAGCCTCCTTGGGACTTACCTCAGTAGAACCCTATTATGTTATATTCGAATTGCTAGCTTTTTTTACCATAGAAAATTGACGGCCCCAAGAAAAGAAAATGGGCCAAACATGAAAAGAAAAAGAAAACTATGGAAAAAGAAAAGGAAAAATATTTTTCTCAAAAAGAAAAGAAAACACAAATCACATGATGTTAGGAGCTACCCGACATAGCATTATGCATTGAATCAAATTATGGGTGACCAAAAATTTGAATAAAAAGAGGGGCGACCCCTCTAAAAGACAAAGATGGCCCAAAAATGGCTAAACAATTTTTTTTTTTCTAAGTCAAGAAATCTTTGTCTTTTTGGACTCATATAAATGTCTCCAACAAAAAATTTTAGACAACACTTCAATTTAAGTCATCTATCAAGCACAAAAAAAGAACTCTTGTACCTGACAACTAAACTTGAGAGTAGGGACAAATGAAGATGAAGAAAATATTGTCCAATAAACTAGCGAACATAGCCTAGATCACATGCATGTGATATATACAAATAGTGGCAAAGCCACACATAGTTTGGGGATTTGGGCTATTGCCACCCTCAACTTTGGAAAAATTAAAAAATAACTTAGAGAATTTTAGAATCTTTTAAAATTCTCTTACAATTGCGTGCTAAAATTTCTTAAAATTTCTATTTTTCCATGTATTCTCTCGTACAAAGTTATCACAGATATTTATATATATTTCATATACAAAAAATGCTACTTGGCCATAAGAAAATAATCATAGTACATAAGTATCATAATTGAATATTTATAATTGCTTGCTATACATAAATTTAAGAACAAATTTCACTTACATTCCTCGTGGTTTGCCTATTATCCACATTCCCTGTTATAATTCTAGGAAATTAGAGTTATATATACCATAAATTTAATAGTTTTGTTACTAATTTGGAGCATTAGTATGTCTTTTTGTGTACTTTTACTTTTATGTGTTAAAATGTGTTTAGTATATATTTACTAAGCATTTTAGTACTTACTTAAGTGTTAATTGTCATAATTTAGTAAGTTCTTATATTTAGAATTATGTGTCTTGTATTTAACCTAATTTAGTTAGGAGTTAGGTTTTTATTCGTCTTTGTTCGTCTTTTATTTATGGTCTCTTTTCTGAGAATTTTGTTTAAAATTTTAGAAGTTAAGTGTTTATTATAGATAATAATGTTCTCCTATGTGTTACAATTTGGTAGGAGAGAATGGCGTATCAATCGGACGTTGGACAGGAATTTTTGAGGCAAAACGACAAAACTATACAAAGCTACTAGGCATCTCGCCATAGACAATCTTTTATGCCTTAGAGAGCTAGCTCCACCCAGGAGGCGCGATTTTGCATTTTTCATACCTTTTTTAATGGCATTTTTTTCCTAAGCCCCAACCTTTAACCCTATTATAATTGCACATTTTGGGGCAAATTTGACGAGTTCCAACCCTTATTTTTTTTCTTCTTTTCTTCCTCCACATTTGGGAAGGAATTTTAGTTCTTCTTTCACTGTTAATCCTAGACTAGTTTTCAATTCAAGTGTGTAACTTTGTTCTAAAACTCTTTAAGCTTTCATTTATGTTTAATGTACTTTAATAGCTTTCTTTTTCATGCATTTTTTTCTCTCTTTAATGCTCTCATCTACCTTGCTTTCAAATGCCTTTGATTTCTTGACCTAATTTTCTAGAATCGATGTTTAGTTCATTTAATTGATTTTCCAAACTTTTATTTTCTTTCTTGTCTTTAAACATGCAATAGTTAGTTATGGGTTAGGGTTTAGTGAAGTCAATTTCGAAAGGGTATAAATTAATAGGTTGATTAGGTGGTAGAATAGACTACTTAGACAATATTAATGGGCTTAAGGGTTGATTAGGGAAATTAGCTATTCCCTAGTTAATTTGGGTTAATTGAAGGAATTTTGGAATTGAACTTCTATTATAGACCTAGATTAGTGTTGGATTATGGGTAAAATTAGACCTTGGTGGACTAATCCGCCTAGTTGGTTGCTAGAATTCCATGAGTAGATAATCAAATTTGGTTAGCTTAAGGAGTAGGACAGAATCATCCACACTTAGATTAATTAGATCGATAGACTTAATTGAAATTAGGTTACAATTGGGAATCAATCTCTAATTTTGTTAGCGAAATCACTCATTGACCTAATTAATCAAAACCCAGAAATTGGCTAACCAAACCTTAATCCACTATAAAACCACTTTCGTGGTCTATTAATTTAGTTTAGCTTAATACCTTCCTTTAATCAAGCCCTTCAAATAGTAATCTAACCAAATAATCAGTACTTGAACACCATTCGTCGTGGGAAAGATCCCTACTTCAACTAGCTACTATTTGATACTGTATACTTGTGGTTTTCATCCAATTAAAATTAGTTGATTTAGGTGTTTTTATTTATAGCTAGATGCTTGTGTCTTTTAAGATTTGACACCTCCATTGATTAAGAAACATATAAAAATCCTCTCGTACTTTCAGTTAAAGGATGAAAAATTGCTTCACTAACAGAATCGTTATTGTGGTCTTTTATACCCTAGTATTTTTTAACTATCTTCTAATTTTATTTTAAAAAACATCATATAAATTAGAAATGAAAAATCAGAAAAAATAAATAAAATGGAAAAACTTGTTTTGTATGTAATGAACAAACAAAAGAAAAACAAAATAAAGAATAAAAATAACAATAAAAATAAAAGTAAAAAAATAGAAAATAATATGAATAGGGGCTCGAGGTGGGAAGAATGGGGCTAGGGCTGGGGTTGGGATATGGTGGATCAAGGAAATGAGAAGGGGCTTGGGTTGGTTGGATGGGATGGGGGCTAGAGAAGGTATATCTAGGTTGGGGTAGGAGAGGTTGTAGCACCCACAATTTTTCTAGCATCTAGACATTCCTAAGAGTTTCCATTAAAGTCTATTCTTATGTTCAATGACCATTTTACCCTTCCTAGTTTCTAGTTTAACACTAGCATCCTTTCTTCTATTTATTCCACGTGGACTTATTAAATCATTCCCAGTCTGTTTATATTTTATATTTTTTTCTCAAAAGTATCTCTTTTAGAGTCTAACAGACTGATCATTTTATCCTTTTCTGGACTTCTTTTAGTCAACAGAGTAAAAGTATAATTTTAGAAAACTTGAAGGAATAAACCATAATTTTTGAAAATTTAAAATTTTATACGAAGATGGTAGCTCATCCCTTATTCCTTCTTCCCATATACAAAAATGCCTCCTTAAAATCCCTTGATTTCTTCCAACTCTTTCTTATTTTATTCATAGGTTATATTGGAACACCCTAAGGAGAAACGTTATGCCTAATGAATTTCCTGTCAAACAACTCCTATAGCTTAGTCTTCAACCCTTTAAGCTCTACAGAAATTATTTGGTAAGAAGATTTCTAATACTAATACTATATCTGATAGCGCATTAATCTTGAATCCTATCTCCTATTTTGGCAATGACCCTAGTGAGTCTTCGAAAGATACATTTGAGAAGTCCCTTACCATTGCAATATCTTCTAGTCTAAGACCTTCTTTCTTGAGATAGTTTACCTTGACCAAATTGCTTCATATATCCTAACTTCTTAATACCTTCTAGATTGTAAAGATGTTACCATTGAAGCCTGCTGCTCCACAATTTACTATGCTACTCTAGTAGACAAATTCTTCTTTCTTCGAATTATACAATGTAACACTTTTCCCTTAACCATTCATATGAGTTAAATAATGCATCATTTAGCCCATGCCCAATATCATATTAAGATCAAATGTAGCAAGTTACATCACAGTTAATATTTAACTTATATCTTCCCAAGTACACGTCAGGCCATCAAAATTCAAGGACCTTGTTTCTAGTTGTTCTAACTTTTAAAGAATATAAAGCTGGCCAAGTTTCATAGTTCAAGTCCAAACAGTCTCCCATATCTGCATGAATGCGTAATAACACAATCAGATAAGTCATTACAAGTGTTGTGTCAAACCAGAACAATACTCGTTATTGTTCAATCTGACTCATCTATCCTCAGAGTGTTACCATCAGTTTCCTCAATAGAGCTTTGTTGTTTCAGTGGCTTAGCAAAGCAAACCAATCAATCTTTGATTTTGTTTTAAAAAATATAGCAATCTAGGCATGCTCCAGATCTCTACCTACACTTCCTTTAATGATACCCGTGACAAAAATCACACTTCGAGAACCCAGCCAAGGAGAAGCTGGGGCAGAATTAGGCAAAGGTCCCTCTATCTTGGTGAAGACACAGGAAAAGCGCAGTGGCTACAGATAACATAGGCCTCACTGGTAATAGAGTTAATCCCAAATTGCAAACTTGATGTTCCAATATTGGCAGTAACTGAACATTATAGGTTGGAGGCGCCATAAGTCCATATGCTAGTCCCTGACATAGAGCATACACAACTCTCTCAACTCTGTCTCTCCCTAATGTGGTACTAGCTTCCTTTCCTTTTTCCTTTTCGTCCAGAGTGGTGAGAGATAAAAGTGATCCAAGAATGCTCGACTAAAAGTCTCCCAAGTAATTGGTGCCCAAGCAAGCACAAGAAAGATTGTCTTCCGCCATATAATTGCATCACCAGTCAAATATTGCATCTTCACTACCAAATTTTGAGTTCTTCAAAAACTTCGTGTATTACCAAGCCTTCTTACATCTCTTCGAGCCGCCTATTTGCTTTATGAAGATCTGATCTTCCATCAAAGGTAGAGATTCCCATTTTTCTCATTAGTTTGTGGTAGTGATCAGCATCATTTATTTCTGGCTATTGTAGTGGATTCAACATTGAATTAGTTGGAACGGACTGAAGGGCAGTGTGGATAACTTGATTCACAATTATTTCTAACTTGGGGTAATTATTCATCAATGTTTGTGATTGTTGAAATCCCCACTCTGATTGCCCCGAATATTTTTGTGTGTCCTATAAGAAAATCCCCCTACTCGAAGCTCTCTCAAATCATTGAATCCTCCATATAGGAAATTATCTTTCTTTCCAATCCTGCAGTTGCATTTTCTTCTTGAGTTAATGATGGTTGAGTGTAGTCATAAGCATAGTAGTCATAAGAGTCTCCATGAATGCCATTCTACCCAAATGTGCATTGTCTTGTAACCCAAAGTAGTAATTATTCATGTTAGCTTCTTCACCATATCCATTCATGGTGTTTGGTTGGTCATGGAAGTTCCCTTGGTTAGCATTTATCATTGTAGACCATGGGTATTCAGTATGAGACTTCATTTTTTCATACATAGGCTCTTGATCTATTAAAAGAACAATGATATCCTTGATAGCTCGAGAAATAATTTGGATGGTTAGACCATACCATTTGATAATCGCAAAGGTAGGGATCGTATTACTATGCACATTCCCAATTAGCATGGTTACATAAGTATCATAATATAAACTATTAGAATGAATGGAATTAGCACGAAGATCACATAGTTCTTCTAAATCTGCTAATTGGATTGATATCTTATCATAACCAATCATGATTTTTTTTTTCTATTTTTCCAATCCTAATCGCACCCAAAACATCATAAGAATCATATTCATTGGTCATGTCTCCATAATCACGAGGATGATGATATCCATGACATGATTGATTCCAATTCATGTTTTGAGCTTATCAATGTTCTTATAAGACCAACACAAAACAAAACACAAAAAGAAGTACTTAACACAAAAAGCACACAAAAAGGAAAAAATGGAAAAAATTTAGACTAGTACCTAGCCTAAATATCCACTAAAAAGAGGAAAAACTTTTTTGGATTTTTTATAATATTGGAACAACACAATGACACTAGTACAAATAAATCACAATTTACACTTCAAAAGTAGTACTCTTGACAAATTATACCAATATTGCCGAAACAAAATCCCCGACAATGGTGCTGAAAACTTGATATGTTTAATATTTAGTTATAAAATTTACAATCACATATCTATACGATTAAGTAGATAATGCACCACAAGTCTACGGGTCAAATAGTTTATAATGGAACTAAGGATCGAGCCCACAAGAATTGGTTTTGCAAGTACTAGTTATTTGGTTTGAACACTATTTGAAAATTCAGCAACGAAGGAGAATTAACTAAACTAGAATTTAAAGACTTTAATTAATAAAAACAATGAATTGGAAAGAGTTAAGACTAGCTAATTCCCGATTTTGATTGATTCATTCAATTAATTGGTTAAATTATAATTCATGGAGATTATATTCCCATATTCCAACCCAACCTCGAAGCCATCAGTAGGGGTGAGAATCGATTAACTGATCGGTCAATCGGTCAAATAATTCAGTTAAAATTTTAAAATGAGTCCTAAAATTATTAACTAGTTTCAATTTTAAATTGAATTTCAGATAAAATTTGGCTAGCCAAATTCAAATTTGGTAATCTCTTATATTCATTAAACACATTCGCTAATTGGACCAACATTAGATTAAAATTCTTTACATAAAAATTTAAAACCCTATCTAATACAAAATCTTACTTGTATTGTCCATAATTCTGTAGTATCAAAACTATATTATACTTGAATGGATGCAACGTTTCCTAGTACTTTATATATATAAAGTATATATTAGGATTGAATAAACTGCATACAAATATATTTTTGTATATTCATTGTGAGATTAATCTGTTTATATGCATAAAATGTATACGTGTGCATTTGTGTTCACGTGTATATATATAAGATTATATATGTATTTTACAAGTAAAATTATACTATTAATTTGTATAAACCATATTATATAAAAAGTATATTTACTTGAAAATAAAATGTAACATTGCAATCTAACTACCTACGATTTCCCTTAAAAGGTCTTGATTTCGTCAAATGCTGAATTGAATTTGGAAATTAGTTAATTTTGAATTCATAACTTAATTCCAATTTCGTAATCGATTTTCGATTTTAGAATTTGGTTTGACCAATTTATTAACCAAATTCTGATTAACCAATTTCAAAATTTCAATCTAGTAGTAAAAATGATTACGAATTCGATTAACCGGGTTTGCGCTTACCCTTAGCTATCAATAATTGAATCCTATCAAATTAATTAACTAGGGTTCGAGAATCCTTTTCTTGCCTAGCTAACCAATTTGAGTCATTATCTTTATAGAACTCAAGTTTCCTTCTGGGAATCCGATACTCGGTGAATTAACTAATCAATTCCACCACCTTGGTCGGTAATAATTGGCCTAATAATTCAACATTGGTCAATTAGGTTCAAAAGTCTTATCCCGGCCAACCAAACCAAACTAAAGGTTAGCTAATCCTTAGAATTTTCTAATAATGTTAATTATTATCCGATTATTATGATTATTCCAATTAATGATCAAATTAATTGTAATCCAATGGAGTAAGTATTATGATTATTCGAATGGAGTTGGTATCATCAAACCCCCTTGATGATTGGGACGCCATTGAAAAGAATTGGAAACCAAGTCTCAGAAACTGTTTGAGCAATTAGAGAGATAAATGCAGTAGAAATGCCAAATTTCTTCAACATTTGATAGAGAAAACTCAAGAAAATTTATCAAAAGCCTTGGTCATATCAAGTTTAAGGATCATGTTGCCTTCTCTCACTTTTTTATGAATATGCTCCACCAATTCTTGAGCTAATAAAATGTTATCAAAGATTACTCTTTCTCCAACAAAATCACTTTGCTCAGATGAATGATCTTAGGCAGTAACTTGCTCATTCTCTTTGCTATTACCTTGTAACAATTTTATTGGTGAATGTATACAAACTAATAGGCCTAAATTGTTGAAGGATTATCTATCTCAGGAATTAAGCAAATCAAGGTACTAGTAATAGCATTAGGCAAAACAATTCCTTAGTAGAATTCCCCAATAGTCTTGAAAAGATCATCAGTAATGATTACCAAGCATGTTTGGGAGAAAACTCCATTAAAACCATCAATCCTGGCAGTGCTATCCTTGCTAAGAGAAAAAAACCACTTCCTTAATCTCCTATCTGTTAGGAATGGCCAACAAGGACCCGTTATCTTATTCAGAGATAAGGGAAGGGATGTGGTTCAAAATTTATTCATAAACTTTAGTTTATTTAGCTGAAAATAAATGCTAAAAAAAAGTCAACAGCTTCTTGCTTCAACTTTAGAGGATCATCCAACCAATTTTCTTGAGCATTCTTTAGATACCATTCTAATGCATAATTGATTCCTTCTAATCTTAAGTTGAGAGTGAAAAAATACTGTGTTGAGATCACCTTCTTTAAGCCACTTAGCTTTGGACTTTTGATTCCAGAATCCCTCTTCATCTATAAGGCACTTGAGTAGAGTAGCTTGAGATTTAACCAATTAAGCTTGGTTCATAGCTGAAGGATCTTGTAGCACTTTGTCTTCATATTGTAAAACTTCTTTCTCAGCTTGCTTCACATTCTGGAAAACATTCCCAAATATAGTAGAGTTTCAAGATTTAAGATCAAACTTTAATCTTTTTAACTTCGCACAAAACTTCTGAAGGGAATCCCTCTACAAACTTGATTCCAACTACCTTCCACAGTTTGAATAAAAGCTGAATATTTAGTCCAGATGTTAAGGAACCTAAACATCTTAGGGCTTGAGAACTATGAACTTCGAAGACTAAAAACCATTGGAGCATGATCTAAACAAGTTCTGCTAGATAAGGTCATTGAGAAGTTTTGACAAGTCTTGAAACAATGTGTGATTACCAAGACTTTCTTGTCTAATCAATTTAAATGATTCTTCCCAACCTCTTTTATACTCTTTCCTTAACTCAGGGCCTAGGCCCTGCAACTTCACCTGTCTCTTGTTGATGACAACATTAAAATTAGCAATCCCAACATTATCAATTTGAGAAGAACCAACATATTCAATGAGATCCCTGATGACATTGAAGTCCCCTCCAACAAACTAAGGACCTTGAAAACCAGTAGATAAAGAAATTTAAGAGCTCCACAGAATTTTTCTAGCTATAATGGTCATTTTTCATAAACAAAAAGAAGCTTGAATGGGTCTATTGGATCCTTGCCAATCCAAGGACAAGTTAATCAACTAATCATGTGTATAAGAGACTCCAACTATAATTGTGGTAAGACAGAATCCAAATAGTACCAGCGAATTAGAAACGGAATAAGAAAACCCTAACAATTTCTGGATATTGGAAACTTTATTAGCATCAAGCATTGGTTCCAGAGAGAGCCAGCACTTGAATATTATTCATCTTTATAAACTTTTTTACACATCTCAAAGAGGATTTTTTCCCAATTCCCCTTATATTCCATGTCAGAATAGTCATTATTTATCTAAAGGGAAAAAAGGAGGCAAATTGAGGGACTTAGAACTACTTCTAGTCTTGACTGTCAAACCAGCCACATAAACTTTTTTTTCTTGGTTCTTTTGCAAGAAACCAAAATGAAAACCATCATCAGAGGGAATTACCTTTTTTGATAATGAATCTGCAAATTCCCTCAACTCCTGATCATTATTATTCTCCAATGAATCAATTGAGTCCATGTTTGAAAGAATCCCCTGTCCACCATTATCTACATGATGTAAAACTACTCCTGGATCACCCATCACTTTAGTGGAAAGAGTTTTATCTTCTACAATCTAGATGTGTCTAAGAGACAGGTCTGGAAACCCTAATCTTGCCTGATACCTCTCAGCTCGATTAGAAACTAGAAGAGTTTCACGTGGGCCTAGGATAACCTCACGTGCTATTGAGAATTCTGGAATTTACAGCTATTGTAGTTGAATAGCTTGAATCACCACCTGTTGAGAAAAGTTTGGAACTTCTGGATGATTTGAAACTAATTCCTTCTTAATAGGAACTTTAGCTGGTTTGTCTTTGTTTGGAGGATTTTTTGAGTTCAAATTTGAATATCTTTTTCCAGGTTAGACCTTCTACATTGTAAAGATTCTTTAACCACATTAGTTGGATGTCTACCATTGCCTTTGTCCTATTCTTTGCCGTTCTGATTTGTTGGTTGCTGATGATTATCTTTTTGTTGCTGCTGCAAATTTCTTTGATATGCATCCTAGCTATTCCCTTGCTTTTTGCATTGATTGCAATATTGAGGAAGATCTTCATAAGTGATGTACTGCCATTTGCTAGAAGACTCATCCTCCAGCTTCAGCCACAATCTTTATGGGAGCTCAGCCTTCAGATCAACCTTAATACATACCTTAGCCATACTAGATCGTGTCCTGTTCTCAGTTGGCTTTGTCCATCTTTAAAGGTTTCCCCATTGCTTATGCAATAGAGAACAATTAGTTTCTTTTGAAAATGCATAGTGATAATTCCTCTAAGGAAATTCAAACTGATGCTATTGTAGGCTCAATATCTGACTAGAAAAAAGGACTCAATTTGAACACTTTCATTTGAAAACCATGGACGAACCATGGTCCTTTCAACCAGCACCTTAGGAAATCAACTTCAAGGGAAAACTTAATTGAAGTGTGTTTATATTCTCGAAGCCCCAAGCTGAACTCTCTCTTGAATCCAATGGTTTCAAAGCTTTTCCTTAGCACTTCCATGCTTAGTTTACCTTCAAAAAATTTCCCAGCATGAGTGAATTTCAAAGGTTTTGCAAGTTCCTCCACATGTTGCTCAGAAAAGAACAAAGCAGGTTCTCTTTCTTATGAACCCAAAGGTTTCAGTTTGCATGGTTGCTAAACCTCATCCATGCCATTCTACCATCTTTGTACAACTTCAGCAAATGAAAGATGAGCTGCCCTCCAGTATGATGCTAAAGGGCTTCAGCCATTGTTGAAGCAATGCTGCTGCTAAAATGAAAACTTAGAGAGAAGAAATCCTAGAGAAAAGGCAGAGAGAATTCAGGACTACATATTTGGATAATCCAAATGCTCTGAAACAGTACACTCGTGAGGTGAAAAGAAAAAACTATTGCAATCTGGCAGGTGATAGAAAAGACCCCAATGTTTCACCCAATGAAGATACAAAGGCCATCTTAATAAAACAATGCAGAGTAAACAATGAAAAGATTAAAATTTTAAATTGCGTGTTTAAGAAACTACCTGTTAAGAAAGGATTTTTCTTTCCCTAATCCTTAGATATAAGTTCATTTTATCTTCTCTACAGCTATGAATACCAAAAAAAATTAGTTAAGTAATTAGAGCAGGCTCATGATATGTTAGATAACAACAGATAAATGTAGCATACATCTTAGCAGCAAGAAGAAAAGAATCCCAGTAGAGCATAATAATTGTGCATCATATATAATGAAGCACTAAAACACTATAAATTAGCATTGAAAGTAATAAATCATATTTAATACATTGGTTTGGGATTCTTTCAATCATCTTCAAGAAATCTTGTTCACAAATTAGCTGAATTGAGGAAGATTATACATGCCCAAAGGACTAGTCTGCCATGAAAATAAGCTAAATTAGCATCACAAGTTGAAGACAGAATACTTGTCTAATTAATAGGAATATTCACTTTCGACATGAATTGCTCATGTTCAACTCAAAAGGGTAAGAAAGTTTCAGGCAAAAAAAAAAAGAAAAAAAAAGAGGAAAATCCCAAATATACCAAACAAAAGCATATGGTTTTTGCTTCAATTTATGGCCAAACCCCTAATTATAGGCAACTTTTCATGCTCATGTTTTGTTTAAAGGGTAAGAATAGGAATCCAAATATCCAGCGAATCACACATAAATATTTCTTCCCCTAGCAAATAACAAAGCAAATCAACTGTTCACGTGGCAAAAATATAAAGCTATCTACCAATTGGCCACTCTCTTTGTAACTTAGGGAAATCTTAAGGAAGCTATTTACTTGGCAAAAAAAAAAATAGTATGGCAAGATTAAATGGGATGTAATAAAATTAAATAATTGGTGATTAGAGAATAACTCGTATCTATTAAATTAGGCACAAAGGGAAGAACATCACCATGACTGCAAATCGAGTTGCATTCAAGGAAGACCTAAATTCCATCAAGGTTGCCCTAACAATAAATGGTTTGATTACCTCCATGCTTGAATCACACTCAAGAAAACCATAATGATAATATCATTATATGATAATGAAATTATTTGTCTAACTTTTCAAACTGAAGAGCTTACTCTTGAATCTCTTGTCATCCAAATTCTGATCAATTATACTCATGGAAAGGCATGTGCAACACTAACGGTAACAAATACACTACAAAAGAAAGTAGAAGCTCTATGCATTTATTGGATGTACAATAATTAAAATAAGCAATTGAAAATTCAAGCAAAGAAAAGGCACCATCCTATACTTGGAAAATTGGAACTCCTACATTAGTTGCATGCTTACCATGAAGTGAAGAATCCCACATTCTTGCGAAGTAAATATGTACTGACTTATTTAGAATATGAAAATTAATAAAGTTTAGACACTTATTTTTTTTTCTATGGAACAAAATTAATGGTCAATTAGAAACTAATCAATATAGATACAATAAAGCTTACCTGATTTTCACCAAAATACAAGAAACAACTTAAAACTCCAACCTCTGAGTCAAGTTTACAAGGTACAACAAATAAAACCAAAAACTTTTGTCAAAAGTTAGGGACACAATATGAAACAAGTGAAATTGGGAAAAACGTAGTAGCCAATTACAATATATGTGTACCATGAAAGGAATAACTTAAATCTAAAAATCGTCATGTGTAAATTAAAACTCAGAAGATCTGTAAATGGGTTTAGCATGAATTTCCACTTAAGCAAGCCCTAAAAAATACAGGGGAAAAAAATTCACATATTAGACCAATCTGTGGAATATACAATCACAATAATATACGTTAAATTAAAAAAATTATAGAAAAAATTTACCATAGTTTTGAAATAGGATTGTGACTTTTTAGGAAAAAAGGGTCCCATCCATTGTGATTTCTCCTCTTGTTCTAACTCTTCAATCTTCTGGCTTAGTCTCTCGCTGCTAGTCGCTTTCCTTTGTGATTCATTCCATTAATTGTTCATCACTCTCTCACTCTCTATTTCCCCTTTGCGTCATACACTCGGAACAAAGAATATGCGCTTCCCCCTACTTTATTATCTCTCAACAGATATAGAGAAAGGAGAAGGTTTGAGGGGGCAAGGCGATCGATCTACAGATGGTTAGGGATGGTCAGGAACTAATTAGAAGGAATGGAAAGCCGAGGGTACAGACGACAATGTTTAGAAAGAAAGGAGAGTATAGGGATAATGAGGCTATCAGGGATTTGAAATGGGTGTGATGTTTGCTTTGGGCATTTTCGCTCTGTAATTTCAAAATAATATATTTTTTCCAAAATTTTCTTTTAGCTTTTTTAAATTTAGAGTTTTATACTTACAAATTTGTGGACATATGAAAGCAGGGCTTGTGTGGGTGTTTAAAAGGCAGTCATATTCAACTACCAAGTTGAGTCAAGTCAAAAAAATTTGACTTGACTTATTCGACTTTCAACTCGATTTTGACTCAAAGTCAGTTAAGTATCGATTATTGACTCAACTTTGACTTCAGCTTTCAAATCAAATTGCTGGTTGAATATCAATCTACAAATTTACTAGTTTGATTGTTTACTGTTCGAACAAGTAGTTCGACTTTGCCTACTGAATACTGGTCAAATAAGTCAAAAAATTATATTTTTAATTGTTTAGCCATATACATTATTATAATATATTAATGTATTTGTGTACATATTGTTTAGCCATAATATTCTTAATTCTTAATAATAAATATCTTAATAACTAATAATATTTATAATTCTTAAGACTTAAATATATTTTCTTTGTATAATTGTTAAAGTTATTAATGTAATACTAGGTTAAATTATATACAATTTATGTATTTATACACAATTTATGTATTTATAAACTAATATAAGCGTACAACTAATGAAAGTAATACTTTTGTTTCAATAACTAATTAAATGAAAAGTTTAGTGTTATGTATCAAAAACAATTATCTTTAATATACCTTATGCTTGTTTTATTGGAACCTAGTGTCCTTAAAATGTACTAAAAGGAAATTATTAATCCATGTACTTAATAAAGAAATTTTCAATACTAAGAGATTAGCTCAATATTTCTTATATTTTAATAAATGTCATGCAATCATCTCTTTACGAATTAGGCATGGATTCACTTTTGCATGCTCGATGAATATTCGCATTTTGATATGAATCTGGATATATAATATTGAGATCTAGATCTAAATCTACTAGTTTCGCCCTGAATCCAACCCATTTGTAAGCCTACTTTCTCTATCTTATCGTTTTCTTTTTCTTATTTATAGAGAGTTTCTTTTTGTTACTTTCTTAACTTTATTTGTTCATCATTGCTTAAATTATGTTCCTTATATTTACTAGCAAAAAAAAATGATAAAATTCAAGTTATAGAAATAAAATCTTAAAAGTAGGCTACCAAATGGATCGGATCCGATTAGTATTATCAGATTCGGATACGAATGCTCGATCAGTCTATAAAATTAAATCCATACATATAAGGATCCACTAGATCTTGTCGGATCAGGATGCAGATCTATACCTGACCTATTGATAGCCCTACTTGAAAGCACTAAACTAGTGAATCCTAATACAACCCTAAACCCTCTTAGTGAAAGTCATTGCACTAAAATTTCAAATAAACACATTTATTATGTAGATAAACTTAGTATTTTAAAATTTTCGTTAGATTTATTATTCCTGACAATCACATTATAAAAATGAAATAGATTAGAAAAATACTTAAATTTTTTTTTTAACATGGTGACAATAATTCCTGTCACTAAATTAGTAAAGATATTTGTGATGACAACTTCTGTCACAAATCTAGACAAGAGTGACAAAATAAAAGTTGTCACATATATTTAGACCTTTAGTGACAAGGTTGTCACTATCTTGAATTCCCTCTTTGCACGGCTTACATTTTGTGACAATATTTGTGTGACAACAACTAGGTTCTCACTGAATAGTTGTCATTTGCAACAATAATTAGTGTGTTGTCACTATATGCCCTTCGTAAGTGATAATGGTGAATCTCGTCACTAAACTTTGTGAAAACAATGAATGTCGTCACAATAAGTGATAATGACGAGATTTTTTTCACAAAAATAAATTGTCATTGAAGGTACATTTTCTTGTATTGTTATAATTTGCCATCAGCTAAAATTATATTATCCAAGCATAATCAAAAATAGTGCACAACACATAAACATATAAACCTAACTAATCATGAGGCGTTACACCTTTATTACTCCACTAGGTCCTAAAACTAAAGCACTTAAATAATTAAAACATAAATAAGATCAAAACTAAAAGAAACACTTCCCTAGTAAAGCCAAGGAGGTTCTTGCCGAGAATATTGTAGTCCTGGCTTAGTTGTCTGCATTGCATAGCACATCCAAAGTTTCCAAGGACAGGTGAAACTCCAGCATATGTAGTAATCATATCCTTAATTCGTTTTAATAGATACCTCACATCTTCCACTACTCAAGCCAACTTTATCAACTCACTGGATGGTTCCTCTATAAGATGTGTGATAGGGTGATGTGAGCAATCCTTTAGTTTATCTTCATTACTCCTAGCTCCATGACCTGGTCATCTCAAAATTACTCTCAAGGTGACCATCATCCCCTTCAATTATGATTGATGTAGGAGTCCCTTGAATTTCCCCCCCACCAACTTTATTGCGAGTTCAAAAAGTTGGTTTGATATTCTCCTTATGGATTCATCTAAGAATTTCAAAGATTTGTCTATGCAGTCATAGGTGCTTATTGACTTCTCCATATAGGAAATTATCTTTCTTTCCAATCCTGTAGTTGCATCTTCTTCTTGAGTTGGTGTTAGTTGAGTGCAAGGGGATATCATAACCATAGCAGTCATGAGAGTCTCCATGAATGCCATTTTCCCCAAACGTGCATTATCCCATAGGTGATGGTGAGTCATAATTGTTCATGTATGCTTCTTCACCAGACCTTCCATGGTGTTTGGTTGGTCATGGAAGTTCCCTTTGGTAGTATTTATCGTTGTAGAACATAGGTATTCAATATGGGGCTCTATTTGTTCATACATAGGCTCTTGAGGTGTTGGAAAAGAACAAGGATAATCTTGATAGCTAGAGAAATAATTTGGATGGTCAGACCATCCCATTTGATAATCGCAAAGGTAGGGATCGTATTGTTATGCACATTCTTGACTAGCACGCTTATCTGCATAAGAATCAGAATATAAACCGTAAGAAGGAATGGAATTAGCATGAAGATCACATGGTTCTTCTTCTAAAGCTGCTAATTGGATTGACATCTTATCATAACCAATCATGATTTTTTCTATTTTTTCAGTCCTAATCGCGTCCAAGACATCATAACAGAATCATGCTTATTTCTCATCCCTCCATAATCAGAAGGATGATAATATCCTTGGCATGATTGATTCCAATTCATGTTTTTGCATGGTCTTATAAGACCAACAAAACAAAACACAAAGACAAGTACTTAACGTAAAAGCACACAAAAAGAAAAAAATGGGAAATTTTAGACTAGTAGTTAGCCTAAAATATTCATTAAAATGAAAAAAAAATTCTCTTTGAATTTTTTTAAAATATTGGAAGCACACAATGACACTAGCAGAAATAAAACACAACTGACACTCCGAAGTAGTATTTTTGCCAAATTATACTAATATTTTCAAAAACCCAATCCCCGGCAATGGCGCCAAAAACTTGATACGTTGAATATCTAGTTATAAAGTTTATAATTACATATCTCTATTATTAACTAGACAATGCATTGCAAGTGTACGGGGTCAAAGTATATAGCGGAAGTTGGCGTTGAACCCACAAGGATTGGTTTAGCAAGTACCGATTATTTGGTTTGGACGCATATTTGAAGAATCGCCAATGGAAGAGAATTTACTAAACTAGAATTTAAATACTTTAATTAATGGAAATAATGGATTAAAGTTAAGATTAGCCAATTCTCGATTTTGATTAATTTATTAAGTTAATTAGTCCAATTATAATTAATGGAGATTCTATACCCATATTTCAACCCAACCTCGAAACCATCGTTAATTGAATTCTATCAAATTAATTAACTAGGGTTCAAGAATCCTTCTCTTGCATACCTTACCAATTTGAGTCATTACCTTTATGGAACTCGAGTTTCCTTCGGGGAATACTTGGTGAATCAACTAAATAATTTCATCACCTTGGTCTGAAATAAGCCTAATAATTCAACACTAATCAATTAGGTTCAAAAGTCATATCCCCTAGGCCAACTAACCAAAATTAAGGTTAGCTACTCCTTATAATTGTCTATTTATGTTAATAATTAGCCGATCATTATGATTATTCTAATTAATGATCAAATTAATTGTAACCGAATGGAATCGGCATCATCTAAACTTAATTCATACTATTTAGAACATGAATAAAAGCTATAAAACAAGAGAAAACATTGAATTAAATAACACAATAAATATTTAAGGTGGTTAATGAAAGTTTCTCTATTGAAGAATTTCAAGTTCTCGGTCAAAGGTTGTGAATCTTGAACCTGTTTTTCAAACCTTCTTAGAAAAAGTAATAAAACCCTAGCTTAATTTGTAGACCCCTCCACTGGGAGACTAAATTAGAATGTTAGTTTGAAGTCCTAAAGACCTTTATTTATTGTTTCTGAGAGTAACAAAGTGTAGGGCTCTAATAAGTTTCGAAACACACTTTACGGCCCAAAACAGACACCCATAACTCTAAAAATCGTCAAAATCGCGTAACAGCTTATCCCAACAGCCCAACTACAGTTGGGGTTGATTTGCCTTGAATCACCTGCAAATTACAAGAAGCATTCCATTTTACTAGCTAACTTTGCCTGATTTAGCCTTAGTCACTTGTGCACTCGACGAGTGACCGTTCATAGTTTTGGCAGTTTCACCGTTTTGCCTCTAAAATCCTCGTTTGATGTCTGATTGACGCACCGTTTGTTCTTACATGACCGTAGAACAATAAGACACATTTTTATCAATAATTTAACTCTAGAGTAACACTTAAACATTGAATAAAACTATAAACAAAACACACACAAGAACGCATAAAGAACACTAACTCTGGTAAGAATTAGGTAAACAACCTACACACAACCCTAAATAGATAAACACAGATATATAAGTTAAATAACATTGAATAAACACTAAAACACTACACTAAACATATATTAACACATATAAATAGAAATGCACAAATGTGAACACATATAACCTAACAATGCCGTAAGAAGTGTAAAAACCATATGAAAAGAACGATGAATAACCCTAATTTCTTAGGGTTATCATTAATCACATGTCAAATCTTAACCACATACTATTCCTTCAAATAACACACCTCAATCACTCTCCACCAAGGCATTAAAACAAGGTATGACACACTCCAAATCTGGGGTGATCAAGTCTAGACCCTGAGTAACTTATAAGTCTAAGTCCTTAATACCATGCTCAAACAATT
This sequence comes from Cinchona pubescens, assembly GCA_025175665.1. NCBI lineage: Eukaryota > Viridiplantae > Streptophyta > Magnoliopsida > Gentianales > Rubiaceae > Cinchona > Cinchona pubescens. The sequence continues at coordinate 1,286,919 of JANKKI010000032.1, forward strand.
CAACTTATGGCCTAGAAACAAGATCATATAAACCTATGCTCTGATACCACTAAATATGATGCCCATAAACCAAGACCTTGACATACCACACCTTGTGCATAGCTTGAGTATGCAAGCCTCGATAACAAGCGTATTTGATAACCATAATACCAAATAATCAGCAAAATTTTCGGCCAACCAAAAAATAATACACAACCAGGATAATAATCTTAATGACAAACATACTTATGTACAACTAAGGGATAAGGTAAGTGCTAAGCATCGACCATACCGTTCAACAACAAAAGCAAACCCTAACTATACAACATTGGTACACAGGCCAAAGAAATGGGTAAAACCTCACACTACACGATCAGCAACATCCTGGATCCAAGAGCTAGGGTCCTTACCAAGTGGCTATGTTCAGGTAGGCATAGGTTTACTGGGTTTACAAGGGAAGATGAGTTCAGGTAGACAAGTAATCAGATGGTTTTGGATTTAGATAGAAGAATAATCAAATGATTCAGGGTTCAAATAAACAAGCAGTCAGGTAATATCAGGGTTCAGGCAACCAGGCAGTCGAAAAGGAATTATTCAGGTCTTTTAGAAAAAAGCGGTTCTGATCAGAGTTTTAGTGAAGCATGTTCATTGATGCTCATTATCTTCTTTCTTGTGAGGGTTTCGTCAAGCCTTAGTTGAAACTTGAAATATAATAGGATACCACCAAGCAAATATCCTTTCTTTCATAAGATGAGAGTGCGTTAAATTTTGAGGCTGAAAATTTTCTTAAGGAGGAAAGAATGTAACATCCATACATTTTTTGCCAATTGTAATTCCTCAAAGTATTCATTAAATTCTATTCTTATGTTCAATGACTATTTTACCCTTCATAGTTTATAGTTTAACACTTGGATCCTTTCTTCTATTATTCCATAAACATGAACTTGTTATAATTATTCCACATCCATTTATATTTCTTATAATCCTTTTAAAAAACTCATACATATCTTTTTTATAGAGTCTAATGAATGTTTTACCCTTTTTGGACTTTTTAACGAAGAGATAAAAGTGTAATTTTACAACTTAAGGGACTAAAATGTAATTTTTGAAAAATTTAATTTTTTATACATAGATGGCAGCTCAATGTGCCTTATTCCTTTTTACTTATGCCCAAAATTACCTCCTTAAAATCCCTTAATTTCTTCTAACTTCTCTTTCTCATTTTCTTCAATTTTAACTAGGAAACTTGTTGATTGAAGTGATTTGAAAGCTCAAAAGTGTTCTTAATAAAACCTTTCAACTTATTAGGTAAGATTTTGATGAATTATTATCCATTTCTTGAGATAGGGTTTGTAGGTTCTTTTTAAGAATCATAAGTGTTTAAAACTTGTTGTTTGTGATTGTTTCTTGTTGCCGAATGTTCTTCAACTTTTTTAGCCATAAGTATAATTCTTGTTATAAACAATCTTGAATTGAATTGGATTCATGGCTTTCATGAAAATTTTGCATGAATCTTGGGGTTAGTTTCGATTTCTTTGTGTTTAATCTTGTTCTAACTTGCCTAGATCATTTCCAACTTATTTATACATGTTCTAGAATTTTTTATTCATCATTTGGAAGGATATTTGAGCCTAAAAATGACCAACTTAGAGGGCTTGCTGGATTGACTAGCCATCTTAATTATATTACCCAAAAAATTAGCAAATTTGCAGCGATCCTTTTCCTTTGGTTTCTTGTGCCGTGGCGTTCTACCCTTGTTTCAAAATTTTGTTTTCATTTGAATTCTTTCTTGGTTTGATAACATGCTCCTAAGCTTGCACTAATAGTATTAGTCTCCCATGATTTTAGTTTAAGGAGTTATGATTTCTAGCTGGGAAAAGTTAGGGTTCTAAAAGGTGAATTGCAAGGTAAGTAGTTCTTAACCCTTTGATTGCTTGTATCATATATGACCTACTTTCGCAATGATATTTGCCATTAAATTAAAGTAAGTAAAAATGGTTATGGTGGAACCCTCCTCCCAACCAATAACCAAAAAGAATACAATCATATTATATGTTGCCAGTGTAATGATTAAATCGATCATGTTTACTTTATGCTTATGTCAATACTTGAAATGATTTTATGATCTATATTCCATGAATGAATGTAAAGGTAAATTGTTAGATTGACAGTTGAGTTGGAAATTGAATTGATGTTCTCAAGAACATAAATGTTATTCATTTGTGAGAGCACTTTGTCGTACCTAATAGTGAGCAATTTGTGTGTGAAACATAGCATTATCAGTATTTTGCATGAGACAATTGGGTCATTTAAGTGGACTTGGGCTTTGTTTGAGTGTATTATAAATCACGAAGTACTCTACCTTGAAATTTTCCACTCAGTTAATCGGGAATACAACTGATAGACACTTTGTGATGCCTTGTCTACTTGGTCTGTTAAGAGGTTTACTTGGTAAATCTAGTAGCTGGAAGACATACTTGAACCATGAGCTGAAATGACGCGATTATAAAACATTAGTTTGATTGCCTTGTTTATCCTTGCACCCATTTATTGTACAATGGTTATATGCTTACATATTTGTAATTAGGTTCAAGTGCTATTTAGTGGGCAATGTTTTGCTCATCCAGTATTCTTAATCTTATTCATTAGTTGAGGTGTTAACTGCTTGATTTTGCTAGTTGAGCATTGTTCGGAGTTGGGAAGGGAATCTTGCTAAGGACCCTAGCTCTTAGAGCTAGGGTGTTGTTGATTGTGTTGTGTGAGATTTTACCCATTTGTTTGGCTGGTCAATTTTGTATAGTTTTGGTTTCTTGTTGCTATTGAGCAGTATATTCGATGCTTTGGACCTTCGTTATCCTTTAGTTGTATGTAAGTATAATTGTATTGAAGAATAGGTTTTGGTTGGCTGAAATTTTGAGGATTTATTTGGAACTATGGTTATTAGATGCTCTTGTTAACTTCTTATCAAGCCTTTCGTGCTTGGGGTATGCCCAAAGTGCGGTGTGTCATGGTCTTCATTTTGGGGTGTGACAAGGGACGCGAGATGTGATGGAAGGGGTGGGAAAGTAAATTTAGCTTGGGGTGAATTGGAGGTAGGAAAAATACTGGGGTGGTGGGGATATGTAGGGGTATAAATCCTGTAAAGCGGGTTGAGGATGACAAGAAGAAACACGGAGGCAATGAGAATGAGTACGGAATGGGGATGGGGTGACGGGGAATAGTAGAGAAGCTTTGGGTAGTGGCGGTGATGTGGGTATAGTATAAATCGAGGGTGGGGAAAGGGTTGTAGTGGTGAGAATATGGTGGGGCGAGAGTTGTGGCATGGTGAGGGTAAGGTTTGAGAAAAATATATGGTAGTGGAGATAGTGGTGGGGCAAAGATACTGGTGATGGTAGAAAGTATAAGGTGGTAGCTGGGTGGTTGGGGAGGGGAAGTGATATGAGAAAAGATGTTCAAATCCTTCAAGACATCTGTATAAAAATTTGAGCTTATGAACGGTGGAGTTCAACATGTCAATAAAACCAAGTTTGAAGTCCAAGGAAGTCATAGGTTCGAGTTAGTGAAGTCCAAAGCCCAAGATTTGAAGACGAATTTGATCCACCATGGAGGGGTTGAGAAAACCCTAATGCTGCCAACTCCTATTCTCGACAATCCATTCGTAATTAAATTAGAATATATTTTCAGTATTTGTTTATAGGATTTTTATTTTATTTGGGGTGAAAATATCAGCCTATATCAATGTTAGTTTAGCCAATTTTATGTCTAGTGTTTCAATCCTAAACTAGTTGGGATTTGGCAAGTTATTGTCCTAGTGTTGGTAGGACTTATGTGTAGGGTTAGGGGATGATTTTCACGTTATTTAATCCCCCCATATAGCTGAAACATTCATTCTTCATACAATATTATTATGTGAGTTAATTCTCCAACTTGTCTCATTGTATTGTGCAATTTTCTGGTGCTTCAAATTTTTGTGGCCGTTTTGTGCCAGATGAGAGTTTTGCTGGTATTTTGTTGATGGGAATTCGTGCATTATGTGGAGGAATAAATAATGTGAAAATCAGCCCCTAACCCTACACATAGGTCCTACCAATACTAGGACAATAACTTGCCAAATCCTAACTAGTTTCGGACTAGAACACTAGACATAAAACTGGCTAAACTAACATTGATATAGGCTAATATTTCACCCCAAATAAAACAAAAATCCTATAAACAAATGCTAAGAAATAAATCCTAATTTAACTAGGAATGGATGGCCGAGAATAGGTGCTGACCGAATTAGGGTTTTCTTGACCCTTTCACGGTGGATCAAATTTGTCTTCAAGTTTTGGGCCTTTGGACTTCACTAGCTTGGACTTCAAACTTGATTTTATTGACTTGTTGAATTCCACTATTCACAAGCTTGATGTCTTGAAAGACTTGAACATCTTTTCTCGTTTCAGGAAATAAGGAAGGGGATAACTTTGTTTACTTTAAAGTTTGTTTAATTATATTTTCAGCCCCCAAATAGTAGTGCAATTTAATTGGAATTTAGTAAAGTGCAATTTGAGAAAAATATGATAATAGTAAAGTGTAATTTAATAAAGTGCAATTTGGGAAAAATATGTAAAATATGCCAAAAAAATTAAAATGAAACACATTCAAACATGTGTAGCATTCCACCCTCCATTAATATAGCCATTTTTCATTCATTGGACACTTGAATCAAAAGCATGAGGGTGTTTTTGTAGGTTTTTGAACCATATCAGGGTGATATATATATATATGTGTGTGTGTGTGTGTGTGTGTCATATATATATATATGTGTGTGTGTGTGTGTGTGTGTATATATATATATACACGAACAAATCACAGGGATTGTAAATGGAATTTGTCCTAAATTTAATTAAGTTCTAAGTGGTCAAATTTTTCTAATCGTATTTTTATTTATCATTAATATATATTTTTCTCCTACCATATACTAATATTTATTGTTGCCATTGTTGACTATTTAGGATCTTGACTCTGTCCCTGCATACAAATATACACTCATTGGATCAAACCTAGGGTCTTCCAGAAAAGGCCAATAGGTAAAAGCCCACTAAGGTCAAAAGGTACTTTATTAATACAAAAATTACATGTAGGTTAGCATAAGCTCACACACTTACACATAATATTCACAAAGTCTCAATGATTCCCATTGGAACTATGACTTCTCTTTTAATTACCCTACTGATTTAAGCATAATCCTTCAGGACTTAAAGATTTCACTCAACTCAGGTTTACACCTAAAGTTTGGACACATAAGCCCTAATAAGGCAGTGTTGGACAATGTTTCTAAATTTTCATCTAACCGGCCGGTTTGACCGGTTAAATTAGAAATCGACAATAGATCCAGTCTCGTCTACTATAAAGTTTGAAACTGACAAATAACCGGCAAGATCGGTCAAAACTTGGTAAATCGCTAAAAATCTGGTTTAACAGGTCTACTAGTTTTTGAATTTATATGAAAGAATCGTACATGTAAAGTAAAAATCAATCAAGGAAAAAATTAAATTTTTTTGAAAAAATCAAATCTCAATCCATCAAAAAATAACTTCCCAAAAATCAAGCCCACAATTCAATATCAATCAATCCTATAAATCAAGCTCAAAATTTAATCACCATAAACAATAATCCCAAAAATCATGTTTTTAAATCATCCATGAATTTTTTTGAATTAAAATTAAACCTTCTAATAAAAAATAGAGAATAGAATCCAACACCTCCACCACCACCCAATAACCACTAAGCACTATCACCTACCTGAAACTCTACCACCATAACCACCCTATCAAAAAATACGAAAGATTAGAAAACAAAAGAGATAGGGGAGAGAGAGGAAAGCGATATGAGAGAGAGGGGGAGGGAGAGGAAGAGGGAGTGGGAGTGGGAGAGGCAGAGGGAGAGGGAGAGGGAGAGGGCAGACAGACTGGAGAGGAGAAGAGAAGAGAGGTGGATAAGATAGTAGAGGGAGAAAGGAGATGGCTGGAAAAGAGGAAAGATGGGAGCAGGTGGACAAGAAGGGGAGAGAAAAGAAGGATGAGACGGGTAAGAATGTGAAAGGGAAGTTCAAGCTTTCCAAAAAAAGTTGGTCGTTTTATGAAAAAATATTTGGAAGTCCAGGAAGGTTCGAACCTTTAACATCAACCATGCAACATACTCAGCACCAACTGAGCTATATTTAAAACGTGATATGATTTTAAATTTTGAATATAAAATTGTAAGACCTGGGGATTGATCTGATTAGACCATAACTGGTCTGAGTTTAATAACGATGATGTTGGACACAATAAAAAATAGCCTTGGTGGCATTTTTTGCTATCAACATCCACAAACCTCTAATTGTGCGGAATTCTTGAGATATCTTTTCTTCTCTTTGCTTTCTATATGATATATGAATTATTTATACTTATGATTCCCTACCGTAACATTGTGTCATATGTTCATTAATGAGAACTATTCCAGCTGGACTTAAATGATGTTTATCCATGACAACATGGCTAAGAACATGGGAAATAGTTATTTCTTCAAAGCAATTATCCATTGTGCCCATGACCTATTGTGTGTTAGTATAATCATCTGTACATAATCTTATTTCAATCACAGCAACTAGATCTGTAATCACAAGAATTTACATGTCTAAAGTTTCATTCCTACCAATTTCTAAATTTACCGACACCAAATTCCTCTAAAAAGGATATACCCCAAATTTCTAGCCTAAAAATAAGAAATCATAATTTTAGAAAAGGATTGCCCAAGATGTCTTCAAAGTACTAAGATATATCCATGTATCATACAATAAACGATTATAGGGTAAAATATGGTAAACCTCCATGTGACTTCATGTGGTTTTCCCTTGTGACCCAATAGTCTCTATATGTTTTAATAATGCTTTAAATTACCATTTTTCTTTATGAAGAGTGTTTCTATAAAAAATTTCTCTAGTCCTAATTCACCACTCCAACTTGTAGAGTTCCTGTAAGAAAGATGCGGTTGCCTCCTCTCTTACAAAATGCTCTTATGCATAAGTCAATAAGAGTTGTAAACGGTACAAGGATGGGACCTTGTAATTGATAGAAAGAATTTTTGGTAGTGGCTCTTTTGTGTGGGATTACGTGAGAACATACTACATTTATAGGGGTTTTGATGGGCTTACTGACGTGTGATAGCCACATTAGCAAGTGCACTAGTCAAAAAAGTAATAAAGTGATAAAGCGAAGTATTATTGCAACAAGGATAAGTGAATGAATTAACAATTAATTACAACTAGACTATGGACGTTATTTGAGTGATCAAAAGAGAAAGTAAATTAACTAATTAAACTACACTATAGACTACGACAAATAAATAAACAAAAGTATCAATAAAGATAAGAAATAAGAAACTATGGATGCTAAGGAATTGACTTCAACATAGCCATGAGACTAAAATCAAATAAGAATCAATTAGATGGCAGAATTCCCTAAATTGTATTAGAATTTCACAAATCAATAACTATCCCAATTAGATTTATTTCCATGCGATACTTTCAAACGAGTCTACTCATAGTCAATCTAGGTATAAATAATCAAAATGTTAGGATCTATGGAACCACTTGCTATTAGTACTCTATCAATCCACTAAACGGACCACACAATCAACTTATGACCAAACTTCCGCTGTGAAGTAAATGTACTATGTCATTCATTATCTTCGTCTAATATTCAATATCAATTACTAGATATGATTGCAGAACAAGTCATATGTAGAAAAAGCATTAAGAACAACAGGACATTCTCTTATGGACAAATGAAAAGATTGAATCTTTATTAAAACAAAGTAGTCATGAATTACGTAGTTCGGCTACATCAACCCCTAAAAGACTACGGCATTAAGAAAAATAAAAGAAATCAAACTCTAGAAGGCATGGGGAGTTAGAGAAGAAAACATAACTTTGAGCCTCTATATGGATGAAGAACGTAGTCCTCTTGGTAAAACTCCAGGATCTTCCAAATTTGAAAGAAATCTAATCTACCCTACTCCTTTAGATTACTCTACAATATTAATCTAACCTACTACTTGATAAAATAGGACCTTAGGGTTCAATTTATAGTTATAATGTGTCATCGGAATTAGGTTATGGCTTTTAGCCTAGTTAGGTCCATATGGACCCACATCAAGACTCTCACATTTTCCACATTGCAAACTACCTTATCAAGACAAGTTATGCAATGTTGTGGCATTATATTTTTTGGTTGACAATGCCATGATGCTCTAATTATGGATTATTTGAAATCAACCAATGAATGCCACAACATTAGGATTCAGTGTATTGTAGAATGTCGCGATGTTGTAACATTGGATATTGAACATTTTGGTTTTCGAGAGCCTTATTTATAGGTCATTAGAGGTACGAAATGTTGTGCACAAAAAAACCTTCAAAACATACCAAACCAAGTCCAAAACGAACACCAAAACACTAGAAATCGCTAAAATTGTAGTGCTGTCAGAAGCTCCAAAGTCAACTGACGCAGAGCCAGAATTGAGCAGTTCTAGGCTGAGACAAACTAAGAGCCATAATCGAGCAACCTGAATAGATTCTCTAGTTTTTTTTTGCGTTTTTCTGTCAACTTTGTTCTTTGACTTGGACATTGCCCTAGACTTCTTATAACCTACAAAAGACATTCAAACATATTAATAAATGAAATAAAACACATTGTTCGGGCGTTAGGTAGAATAAAATCAATTAAGAGCTCAAATAAGTTATAAACCTCACTTTTTCACTACTTCTAACCACATTCCCGCAAGTATATAGGAAAGCTAGTAGATAGTGGTAAACGGGATCGTTCCCAGGAGGATTGTTGGTTGGCAATTACCAAGATTTAAGGGTCATTGTATAGTTAGGCAATCCTTAAAGAGAGAAAATACTAACTCTACTAAAAGCCATGATTAGAATAATTAGCTGAATTAAAACGAAAGACTAATTGATCCATTAAGATGATCAAAAGAAACAACTAGACATACTAATTAAAGGACCAATTGCATGTAAAAGAAAACAAGTTAAATTTGCTTACTTCTAAAGGCACTAATAACTAAGAAGGAAAAAAAAATTAGAAGGAAATATATCTAACTCAACCAAGGAAAGCAAGCAGAAAGTATGCAAAACTAGTAAACTCCATTTTTTCTATTACTATTAACCTAATGAAATTATTGAATAAAATCAAGTTGAAACTAAATATTTTTTGATTTTTTAGATTCATAAAAGAAAGTCCAATGAAAATGACTAACAATTAAAGCAAGTCATTGAAAATTTAAACTAATGATCACTAAAATTGCAAGAAAATTAAAACTTACTAAGAAAGCTTGAAATGGAAGTAAAGAGAATTTCGAGAAATTAAACTATAAAGCATGTAAAAATTATATCTATTTGTAGCTAAAAATTAACCCACTAAAACTATCTAATCAAATTAAAACTTGCAAGAAATTAAAGACAAGATCTAAAAAAAATTGAAAGAGAACTTGTATTAAACTAAAAATAAAAGATAAAAGTTTAGACTACTCTAACTACATTACTAACTATGTGAAATTCTACTAACTACTCTACTCTAGTATGTGTACTAATACCTACTAAGAATCTATATATAGTTGGGAGTATTACTCAAGTCAACACTTAAAATCTGGCTGCTAAAATTTGCAAAAATACCATTAATATAATTTCTGAACACGCTTCGATGTTGCGTCATGGAATTCGGTGTTGTGACATCGACTCTCTTTCAGCAAAAGTCTTCAATTCTTCTTTAATCTCTTTTTGGCCCTCAAACTTTGCTCATTTTGAGTTCCATCTTCCAACTGTTGACCTGCATAATATTAAATTAAATTTGCAACTAAATTGACTAAAATTCAATAAAAATTCATAATATTCACTAAAAATAAAAATGCAAATACATAATGTAAAAATTAACTAAACTACTTAAATAAACACCAAAATTTGGAAATAAACTAACAAAATGCTATGATGTATATATAAATGACTCTAGTTTACTAGAGTTATCACACCACCAAATTTAGCATTTTTCTATTCCAATAGTCTCGAGCAAAACAAGGAAATAAAAAGACCTTTAATACCAATTCACAAGTATACCACCAATATAACAAAACAATCGATGAATAACGGATGTACTCATGATGAATAGCCAATTCTCTCAAGAGACCTCAAATATTATAGATAATTGAACTATTTCAATTAGTAAATCCAAGTTTTTGAATTTTTCCAAAAATCAAAAGTTCAATTAATACACAAGACTTCAAATTACCAAGCATTAACTATTCTAAAAAATATTCCCAAAAATTGACTTATATTCATTCAAAACATCATTTCTTCTCAAATCACAGATTTTACAAAGTTGGTTAACTATCCTGACCAGATCGCATGGAAATAGAAGTTCATTAGGAATCTACCTATATATACATGTCACACAAGTTGGGAATATTAACCTATTAAGGAATAAGTAATATAATATCAATGATAGGTATTACAAACATTCCCCCCTCGACTTGATGGTATTCTAAATTAGAGTTCCTAGCGGCTTAAAAATTAATTCGAAGAAAGAATTTGGGTACATGCCGGAATCCCGTACTCACCTTGTTACCAAATGCAAAACATTTATTTTTCCTTAGTCCTAAACCAAAGAACAGGAGTAAAACGTACCAAAAGTTAATATCTAATACTAATAATTCACAAATTAGATCAATATTCCCTATGCAATAACACAAAATGTCCTAATTTCTTTCTATTATAATTAACCTAAGTTTTTTGAAAGATAAATTAACCAACAAAGTAATATCAATAATTTGATCAAAAACTAAATTTCAAGCAAATTTTCACCAAAATATTAGTACTTCTTTTTGGGAAAAAATAATACCACATTTTTTAAAATTCTTATGTTATAAAAGAACTACTCACACACACTTAAATTCAAGAAATGGCCAATCCAAATAGTTTAGTCATATAATATTGCAAATCAAATATCATCATTGAATACCAAATTGATCAATTTTTCTGTCCAAAAGTCATCAAACATCAAATAACCATTCACGATACAAGGAAATAAACATCCCCAAACTTGACTCTTTTATTCTAATTGATGAGTAAACTCATCCTACCACTCACCCAAAATTCTAACATAATGAATGAAAACAAACTTAAGACCAAAATAACCTAAACCATGTCATACTCTTAATAAAAAGAACACCACTAAGTGATGCCACCAAGAACACATCAAGCCATGTCACACGAGTAAGCTCATATTCATCATTCTAACCTTTAAGCATCAATAATAATCCACATGGCATCACCTTAAGGCCCTTAGCCATTATCACTACTCAAACACATAAAGAAACTAATAACTCATTAGGCATCAATCCAAATATTCAACCATGAGGTTCAAATGGATAAAATTCAAATCTAACATCAACCTGAGTAATTTGGCATCAACCTAAGACCATTAGCCAATCTAATCACAAGCAATTATCCAAATAAACGTATCTAAAAACATAAAATATAATAAACTACTAAAGTACTAAAAATTAAGAGTAAAAATTGTCTGACATGAGCTGTCTCTCAAAATTCTATCAAGAAATTTTTTTTCTTCTCAATGTCTCATCAACTGTCATCCATGTCCTCGTGGTCATCCTCCTCACCGCCTTGTTGACTGTCTTCAAAGTCCTCGCTTGGGCTCTGATAGGTTCATCAGTTCGTTGAGCTGCTCCTTGATTTATAGGAATCGCAGGTGGTGTGTAGTATTACTACAGGTGGTCCATAATGCCACAATAGAGGCTGTGATGGCTGAATCCATGTACTGAGCGAGATGGTCTAGAGTGCCTCTCCTATTGCTGCTGGATTGTTGTGCATTACCAATTAACTGTACGTTAAGTAGCCTTGTAACTCATTTTGCTTCTCTTCTGTGACTGGTGCATTGCATACATATCTAGGTGGAAAAGGAATGAATGATATTTTGGGGATAGTGGAGGCATTTGACCTTTTACGGGATGATGTTTTTCATATTCCCAAACCATCTTATACACGTACTCCTTATTAATCTTGCTTCTTTGGTGCATCATTGGTTCATCAATGTCAAGATTAAAGCACAGAATAAGGACACCCTGCAGCAATACATAAGTGAGTGATTAGACTAGGGGCATATATAATAGGTCTTTCAGACCTCCCACTATCAAGAAATTCTAGCCTAATCAAACCACCAATGTCTACTGGCATCCTTGTCATAATGGCGTAAACCAATACCACCTTAAACCTTTGAATGTAGCTCAAAGAATATAAAACCACAATTTGGCAGCAAGAGATAAACCATGGCAAGGGAATTTCAATTCAATGCTCATGTTGTATTCATTACCCAAGCAACACAACATCTCACAACATTTTTTTAATTTCATTCAAGTCCTTATTCTTGTTGTGCACAGGCTTATCATACTCATTAGAAGGAACAGAAGGTACATTGAAATAAGAATTTAAAGCATTGGTACTAAAATCGACTAAAACTCCTCAAACTCTAACCTTCCCATCCTCTAAATCAAAAAAGTTGCAATGAAATTCTTTGACCAACTGTGTATAACCGAGTTCTACTACTCTATCACATTTACAAATTCTCCCACTACCTTGATCTAATTTAGGTTTCTATCACTTTTCTTACCTCTTCATACGCTTCCTAATGCATAGACAAATCAAAATCACGCCCCCTTATGATCTCATATTTTTCATTATTTTGAAAGAATACCTTAGCACACTCGTTAGTGAACTGGGGTTCTACTACACTTTCACTACCTCTACTCGGCTCACCAATCCTCCCTTCACTGCTCGTCTCCTCACCCGCATTTCTTTTTCTTCAACCATTACCTCTCCACCTTTCTCTCATTATAGCTTTCCTCTTAGAACTTCCATAAACTCCCCTCATGATTTTTATCTGCCCAATATAATCAAAATAATTACTAACAAATGCTCAATTATCAACCAATTACACAATCCCAACACAATACAATCTCAAACAATTATCACAAAATTTTCCAACAAAATTTATCCCAAGTAATTCACAATTAAATTAACAGGAAATTCACACAAAAATTCACACAAAATTCTTCTACAAATTGTTCCACAAAAATGGTCAAAAATTCACAAAATTAAATGTCCAAATAATCACAAATAATTCAACCAAAATTTCCACAATTTAAATCCCCACGGGCCTGAGCACATTAAAATTGGAAGATATTACCCGTGATGTAAAGAATAATTCTTGTATTGTTGATGAAGAACCTCTAGTTATATCCTTGGTAAATCCCTTAAAAAAATCCACAATTTGTTAGTAATTGATTAGGAAAATGTATTGGCAAAATGAATTGAGAGTGTTGGAAATAGAATTGATGGAAGAATTTGAAAAAAATTGGAGATGGGGGAGGAGATGTACGGCTTGGGTTTGCAATTTAGGGAAGAATAGGAGAAGCAGAAGAAGAAGAAATTGACTTATTTTGATTCTGCCAAAGTCAATGTCACGATATCACTTTTGGTGTCACGACATCGAGCTAAATTTGAAATTTGAATCAGCGCTTCAATGTCACGACATCAAATTCAATGTCATGACACGAATTGTGTGATGTGCCCCACATTTGACGAGCCTTGATGTCGCGACACCAAAAGTGACATCACGACATGAAAATGGGGTTCAATTTCCTGCCTGTGCAGAAGTTTAACCAGACTTCTGTAAAAATCAATTTCAACACTTATGAAAATTTTCTACTACTTTCCTACTTCAAGCCACATCTTCTCATCACCTAAAAATATTAAAAACACCAATATTAGAGACAATTTCCATCCATTTTCAAAACCAATTATTAAAATTAAAAGAAAAACCACTAAAACCTATCTTAACCTAAATTAAATTTAATCTAACTTAATTGGAACTAAACACAAATTAACACTAAAATTAAACAAAAAGCATGAAACCAAAGCTTGACTATGGCAATGATGGTCATTTGTGATTTGTTGAAGGTGGTTGTCCACCATTTTCCTTTGGTTTTGAAGGAAAAACTTCAACATCATTTTTTCGACTTTTGAATCTTGATTCTCATTGTTCACTTGAATTTTTCCTTCCTTCCATGCCTTAGCAAAAACTAGTGGAAGAGTCCAATGAGGATATCCAATTTTCTTCAAACCATTTTTTATTCTTCTTGTGACTTTTCCGCTTTTTGTCAGCAACAATTTGTGTCCTTTTGCACAAATCCCTTGTTCATTAATCAATCTCCATCCATCATCGTGTGGATTTTCCTTCACTCAGTTTTTGTATCTTCTACTATTTCCACCACTTCTTCGATTGATTTGCTTTTATTGACCTTGAGATGCTCTTCAATTGACCTATCACAAAGGGAATTAAAAGAGCAATTAGCACTTATTTCATCAACAATTGGGACATTATCTCAAAAACATCAATTTTAACTTGTAAAATCAACTTCCCTTTGTTAACAACAATTAGTTCATGAATGGTTGACAAACACAGACTTCCTAAAATCAATAGTACTTCACTTCCTTCACCGGTATCCAATACCAAGAAATCTACCGGAAAAACCAACTTATCTACTTGAATAAGCACATCCTCCAACGAGCCATATATAGTTCCCTCTTAGACAAAAACCTGTCTCTTATTTTGCTAATTGGAGAGTGATTCTAGTTGGTTTAGCATTAGAAATTCCCAATTTCTCATAAATAACTTTAGCTATAATATTAATGCTTGCTCCCAAAATCACCAAGTGACCAATGTAGCATTTTACTACCAATATTCACTGGTATAGAAAAACTATCGGGATCTTGAATTTAGTGGGTAGTTTCCTTTGGAAAATGGCACAACATTTAGCATCGAGACATACTTTCTCATCACTATCCATTCCATTTTCTAACCAAAAGATCTTTCATGAAACGAGCATAGTTTGGCATCCTGGTAAGGACATCAACTAAAGGAATATTAACATTTATCCTTTTGAACATATCCAAGAATTGGTTGAATTGCTTCTCTTTTTTCTCTTTTCTTGGATCAATAAGCCTCTGAGCAAATGGCACTTTTACTGATGAATCCAAATTGAAAGGTTCTTCTAATTGTTTCTTCTTGGATACCTCAATTTCATCACTTTTTTCATTTTTGTCTTCATCACCTCAACAATTTTCACTTCATCCTTAGTTGCCTTAGATTTTTGTTCCTCACATTCTCCATCCACCTTTTTCTTATTATTAGGTTCCAGCAACCGTTTTCCATTCCTTATAATTATTGCATGGCATTGCTCATTTGAATTTGGAATGGTGTAACTTGGAAGGGACCCTCATTGTTACTCTTTCCAATTGTCCCAATTGAATTTCAAAATTCCTTGTTGATGCTCTCAAATTTTCATAATCTCTCTTTTGCTATTTTCTTTCCCTATTTTCTCTTTCCAATTCTCTTCTAAAATACTGCGCCTCTCTTTTCCAACCATTTTCATATGCATTTTCTCTTGGAACAAATTGGTTATTATAGATAGGATGAGAAAATTAGAATGTTGGAATGGAGGTCTTGGTTATTGTTGAAATGGAGAGTTAGTGGAGATTGAAATGAATTAGCATGGAAGTTTCTTTGGTGTGGGATTGATAAGGTCTATTAGAGAAATTTGAGGCTTGGTTTTGAAAATTGATTTTGAGGTGGAGGATTGAGTTGGTATGGAGGATTTTGTTGATTGTTTGGGTTGCTCCGAGAGAAGTTGGGATGGTTTTTCCATGAAGGATTGTAAGTATTTCCATAAGCTCCTTGTGAGTTCCTTGATGATGAAGGTTGATTTGATATGTAGTGGATTAGATCATTTCTACCCATAGAACCTCACATTATCCATTGAAGTGTCTACCACCATAAAAATCACAAATCAAATTTGATTGAAATGATGAGCCAACGGCATTTACGGTGTTTGGCTTTCGAGTTCTCCAACACTCGGTAAATTTATTCATAACATTCATAAGCATGCTTTGTTGGGTAAGAAAATTATCATTAGGATTCAAATTCATCACTCTACCTTGTTGAGCATTGGTTTGGTTGACTTCTTGTTGCACCACCGGGTAAGTCATAAGCCTATGATAATAATACTTTGAAGCCATGTGGTTAAGTAACTCTTGGGCCTCTTTCGGTGTTTTGAATGAAATAGACAGCCATCAGCAGAAGCATCCACTATAGACTTTGTCTCTTATGTCGACCCATTGTAGAATGTTTGAATTTGTAACCATAACGAAATGGCATGGTGGGGGCATTTCCTCAACAACTCTTTAAAATATTCCTAAACTTCACTTAGGCTCTCACTAATATCTTGTTTAAAAGAAGTGATCTCATTATGCAATTTGGTGGTCCTAGATGATGGAAAATTATTTGCCAAGAACTCTTGTGCTAGTTGATTCCAAGAAGTAAAAATGCCTTGTGCATGAGACTGAAGCCACGCGTTTGTTCTATCCCTTAATGACAAGGGAAAAACTTGCATCCTCTCGCAATCCGAATGTACAGTATTGAATTTAAATATATCCAATACGTCGTCAAAGTTCATAAAATGAGTATAAGGATCCTTATGAGGACCTCCTCCAAACATAGCATGTGATTATAATATTTGAATTAATGCGGGCTTAGTCTCTAAATTATTTGCTTGTATGGGTATCCTTGCAGATACTTGAATACTTGAATTTGCCCCATCAAAATTAGGCATAGCATACTCTCTCGCAAAGGACGTCCATTCAATTTCATCCCTTTTCTATTTCTAAAGCCACCAATTCCTTGATTACCCATAACTTCTTCTTGATCATCAATGTCATTGTTCAAATTCCTTTGATTTTGGTTGATGTTAGCCATTTCCACTCTTTCCAACTCTTGTTGAACTCTTCTTCGCTTCTGGATTTCTCTAAGTTCCTTCTCTCTTTTGGTATCCAAGCAAATCAAAGGTTCTTTTTCCTTTCTTACCATGCACTACAAAGAGTAAATTCAAGTAATTAGTCACAAATGCCAAATCAATTCACAAGACAAGGTCACCAACATTAACAATTACTACTAAGGAAAAACCACAATTAATAACTAAAGAAATAAAAAGTGCCAAATCTATACAGGCCGTAAAACGCTCAATATTTCCAATATACCAAGGACAATTCCCGGCAATGGCGCCAAAAACTTGTTCGTGTGTTAGATAGAAGAATAAAATCAATTAAGAACTCAAACAAGTTATAAACCTCACTTTTTCACTACTTTCTACCCACACCCTTGCAAGTATACAAGAAAGGTGTATACAGTGGTAAGCGAGATTGTTCCTATAGGATTGTTGGTTGGCAATTGCCAAGATTTAGGGGTTATTGTATAGTTAGGCAATCCATAAAGAGAGCAATTACTAACTCTACTAAAAGCCACGATCAAACTAAACAAGTGAATTAAAACAAAAGACTGGTTGATCTGTTAAGATGATCAAAAGAAACAACTAGAAATTCTAATTAAAGGACTAATTGCAAGTAAAAGAAAACGAGTAAAATTACTTCTAAAAGAACTAGAATAACTAACAAGGAACTAAAATTAAAAGGCAATAAATCTAACTCAACTAAGGAAAGCAAGTAGAAAGCATGCAAAAGTAGTAAACTCCATTTTTTCTACTACTATTGACCTAATGAAATTAGTGAATAAAATCAAGTTGAAACTAAATTTATTTTTGGATTTCTTAGATTAATAAAAGAATGCCCAATGAAAATCACTAACAATTAAAGCAAGCAATTGAAAATTTAAACTAATGATCACTAAAATTGGAAGAAAATTAAAACTAACTAAGAAAACTTGAAAAGGAAGTAAAGAGATTTTCAAGAAATTAAACTAGGAAGCAAGTCAAAATTATATCTACTTGTAGCTAAAGATTAACTCACTAAAACTATTTAATCAAAATTAAAACTTGGAAGAAATTAAAGACAAGATCTAAAGAAAATTAAAAGAGAACTTCTATTAAACTAAAAATAAAATATAAAAGTTTAGACTACACTAACTACATTACTAACTATGCGAAATTCTACTAACTACTCTACTCTAGTATGTGTACTAACACTTACTAAGAATCTGTACATAGTTGGAGTATTACACAAGTCAATACTTAAATTCTAGTAGCCAAAATTTACAAAAATGACATTAATACAATTGTTGAATGTGCCTCGATGTCGCAGCACTAACTACATGTAATTCAGTTTCGCAACATTGAATTCAAATAACATAATCTAATTTCTGTCTTGATATCACAACATGGAATTTGGTGTCGCGACATCAACTCTCTTTCAGTAAAAGTCTTCAATTCTTCTTTAATCTATTTAGGCCCTCAAACTTTGCTCATTTTGACTTCCATCTTGCAATTTCTGACTTGCATAATTGTAAACTAAATAAGTAACTAAATTGACTAAAATTCAATAAAAAATTATAATATTCACAAAAAATAAAAATGCAAACACATAATGTAAAAATTAACTAAACTACTTAAATAAATGCTAAAATTTGAATTTAAACCAACAAATGCTATGATTTAGATGTAAATAACTCTAGTTTACTAGAGTTACAAACATAAAATAACATTTTTAACAAAAAAAATTAAAATTCATGAAAAAATGAAATAATATAGAAAAGGCTCGAGATTTGCCCAAGAACCTAACCAAAACATAGGCAAATAACTCTCTTTTGGTAGAGAAGCTATCAATTACTAGGCATGTGAAGATAATGGGCAAGACCAAGTGTCCATGGTCATTGGGAGAGTAAAATTGAGTGTTCGTGGTCATTGGGAGACTAGAATTGGGTATCTTTGTTGTATGTAGATCGGGCTACGTGAGGACATTTTATTGGCGAGTAAATTTTGTCATCATAGATGCCCTCCTCTCTTGTTGACTTGTTTATGAATTATAAGAGGAAAAAGTAGATATTGAGCACTATTGCTTGAATTTCGGATAACCTTTCATGGATCAACCTGTGACCCCAATTGAAAAAATTTTAATTAGGTCAGTGTTGGTGTGGAGGGCACGGGATAATACAGAGCGATACAAATGTTGTAAAAATTTTACATATAAGAAGGGTTTTTTGGAAAAAAAAATCAAGTCCTTGAGCTATCAAGAGATGGAGGGGGAAACTAGCCTGTACCCCTTCAGAGGTAGCTAGCCAGTGGCTCTTGGGGGAATAGGGGTACCAGTCAACACCTCACAGGAGAGGGTAGAATGATAGCCTGTTTCCCTTGGGAGAGGTGACCAGCAAACATTGATAAGAGGGATTGGTGATTTTCTATGCACTATATGTTTTTGTTCGAGTTTTATACTGTTATGTTTGGTATGCAGTGAGAACTTATCTTGCTAAAGCCGAAGAAATGAATGCAGGCATTTAGAAGGATGCAAAGAGAATATCATCACCTTGACCAGCAGTTGAAGCATAATCGAATAGGAGTCTGAACCCATGAAGAGAGCTACTAGAAAAGTAATACTAGAGGTGGCTATCAGAGAAAGATACTTGAAGAGGCTATTAGAGAGCGATGCTCGAAGGGGCTACCAAAAAGAAATGCATGCAGACTTAGTAATTTGCTGGAACTCCAACCCTTGGGATTTTTTATTCTATAACCTCTAGCGAAGCTATGTATAAGCCTTTGTTTTGTGATTATTTATTTCAGTTATAGCTTTAAGTCCATTGAATGAATTGAAGTTCCCAGATAAATTGCAAGTAAAGTCAACAGATTATGTCAAGACAACAACTTGGAGCCGTACCCATTGTTTTGGCATCTATGAAGACTGGTGATAGAACATACATCTGATAAAACTTCACTTTGATGAGTTTTCTTACCTTTTAATGAAGCAACACGCTTCTATTAGTATTAATGTTGCAAAGAACCAGTTGTAACCAAGGCTGGAGTCAAGTTAGCCAGTGATAAGGAACGGTTAGGCAACCACATTCTTGAGTTGAAACTCAAGGTGACATACCTGGAAGGGCAGAATGCTTCAACATATGGAGCTTGCAGTTAAGACAGAAGACTGGTGCTAGAATTTAGTTGAAGAGGTAGCTATCATCCTATAAGGGGATTCCAACAGAGGCATCTTGTGAGCTAGGTAAAGGGGATTGATAACTCTAGACAACTAGAAATATATGCATCCTAAATTTAACAATTTTGTTACTAGTTTTGAGCAGTCTTAGTGTTTTAGTGTGTTTTTTTTTATTATTATTACTTTTATTTGTTAGTGTGCATTTATTTAGAGTTCTCAGATAATTCTTATTTAGATGCTAATTATCTAGATTTTATTATGTTCTAAAGTTTAGAATTTGTATTGTCTTTAACCAAATTTCGTCAGGAGTTACGATTTTCATTCTTCTTTGTTCGTTTTTGTTTTTTTTTTCTTTTTAATTTTGGTGAGTGTTTTGTTTAAATGTTTAGGAGTTATTTTAAGTGATTATTATAGTTATCAATCTGTGTTTCTATGTTCGGGTTCAATAGGAGAAAACTGCACATCACTCGGACGTTAGGTGGAGATTTTTTGCACAAAACAACGAAGTGATGCTGGAGCGAATTCCATATAGTGTATGCCTAGCAAAGCCATTCTGAAATCTGAATTTTCTAATGCAAAATTTTCCAAATTGAGCTAAAAAAAAGTGGCTAAAATTTCTCACCCAACCGTAGCACTATAAAATAGCATATTTAGGCCTTCTTTCTCATAGTTAGAGGTGTGTTAGTAGGTGTTAGTTTAGAGTTAAATTAGAGATCAAATCCTTGCCACATTGTTGGGGAGGGATCTCTTAGATTAGGTTTACATTTTAAATACTCTTTGTTTTCCATGGCACAAGATTGAAGACTCTTAGTGTAAGATCGTTTGGCAAAATTAGGTAGTGAATCCAATAATGTGAATTTATTCTTTGATTCTCATAGCATCCCACAATCATTGCTAGGTTGTCTGCACCTATATGTAATAGAGCTCCCCGCTCTCAAACACGTAAACGCTAATTTTCCACTTATTTAATAAATGTCCCCTTTTTTGGGGAAAAAAATGTAGTGTAGCTTAATTACTTTGTTAATTGCCATCTCAGTGTAATTGGTAGATTAGTTTATGGGATTTCTTTAGTTATGCTTTCTTAGTGTTAATTTAGTGTAGGTTAGCTTAATTGCTTTCTTAAAAATGTTTTCTTTTTTTACAAGTTACCCACCAAGTCTTTTTTGGTCTTCCCCTACCCCTCTTATGTTGACTACTCTCTCCAAAATCTATTCACCTGACAAGTGCTTCTACTGGTCAGCAATTGTTCTTAACACATGACCTAACCACCCTAAGCAAGTTTCTCTAGTCTTCTCATCAATGGATGCTACTCCAATCTTCTAACAAATATGCTCATTGTGTATCTTGTCCATCCTAGTGTACCCACACATTATATATAGCAGTTTGAAGAAACCTCAAGTTACATTTGAGGGGAATTATGTGAGAAGAGAATTACATCAATAGTTTATAAAGAGAGGCATGGCATGCAAGCCATGCTTTAATAAATACCAAATACAAACATTCAACCATACAATCACAGTCACATTGGTCTTTGTCCATAATCATCCACCATACAATCATATAATCATCAATTAAATGAAAGCATAACAGTGAAAAACCAACCATGGATCATCACATCCTACATTTCCAATCTCATTGAAAACTATTCTTAGAAAGGACTACTAAGCATCAAGCTATTTCAATGTCCATGAAGGATATGGCACAAAAACAACTTAAAAAGACCAGAAATTGAACAACAACCTGTCAAACCAACAGCCCCTATGTTTCGGCCATATGCTCTTTTTAAATCCAAGCTTTATTTCAAACAATTTGAAAAATTTTAATCCTTTGAACTAATTTATTGCTCACAAAAAGGCATGACATAAAGGAATTTTAAGAAACTGAAAATTGGACAACAATATTTCCAAAAATAGCCCTTATGTTCTAGCCATAATCTTGATTTGGTTCCAAAATTTGTCTCAAACAATTTGAAAAACTACAGCCAACACAGCATTAAATGCACGTCCCCTATGGTTTAAAAAGCAAGACTATCTTGTCTCCTAGGAAATTCAAATCTCATTGAACTTTAAACGACTCAATTAGCATGCTAGAAAACATCATTGTGGACATAAAAATTAAAATTTCAAGCTTTAAATGAAGAGCAAAAACCAGACAGCCATGGTGGAGCTTCCACAGCTAAACCTTTCATCTTTTATCTCTATAGTGGTGAGCTATTAAAAACAGCTTATGTACTCAATATACAACAATATTATGAGCTCCACTATGATGAAAAATGAAGTCACCATGCTTGAGGAAGGGAAAAAGGTGCCGAACAACCATAGTGTAAAAACCATGACCGAATCCTCCTCCACAACCTCCATGGTGATGGGTTGTTCAAAACAACCTATTATTCTTCACTATTGTGTAGTTTAAAGTCAATAAAGTTCAAGAACAATTCTTAAATCATAGGTCTAAGCATTTTACCATCCATTTGGAGCATAAATCTATAAATTTTCATTCACAACAAAAACCATACTCAAGCCTGAAATCAACAAGAGCAAGAACTAGCGTGCTATGTGAAAAACTTCACCAATCATGGTGATCCAACCAAAGAAGCCATAGGATCTATCAAGAAGGCCCTGATACCACCTAAAAGGAAAAATTGAAAGAAAGAGGCAGCAAAAATTTAAAAAAAAAAATCATTACCATGGATTATCTTGAAAGTTCATATGGCTATCAATCAAGATGGTAGATGATTACCTCCGGTAGAAACACTTTCTTTTTGAAGGTAATTGTTGTTGTGAGATGTAGAACACCTCTAACAAACAGCCACTGCCAAGCCACCAAAGTATTTGGCCTCTAAGGAAGTCCACGCCACCACCTTCCCAAAGGAAACCACCTAGGGTTTCGTAGCACTTGAGAAGATTGAATGCTCGCTCAAGTAGAGAGTATGTTTGGCCAAAAGGAAGAAGAGAAAAACTATTTTTTCTTCTTGATGTTTTTAACCAAGGGAGGAGGCAAAAATCTGATTTTTCTCCTCTTTTTTACAAGAGTCAAGCACTCTTTCTCTCTCTTTCTCAAGTGGTTTAGAAGGAGTATTTAAAACCCTAATAGGTTTACGTCATAATGCTGCCACTCCTTGAGGTTTGTTTAGTCTCTTTAAAATGACCTCTTAAGTATCATACACTTAACTAATTAAATCCCACATAATATCATTTTAATCCTTAACAAGTGGTTTAAATATGTGTCAGCCAATGGGTTCTCATAAAAATTGATAATGAAGATGAATAATAATCTTGTCTATTAATTCAATCGGGTAAGATAAATTAAAACTCTTTTAATTTATCATCAATTCATATTCACAGACCAAGATTGACATCTAGCAATGTTTCATGACCACCCAAGTCTTGAGAAAAGTCAAGTGCTTTGACTATTCATCTCTGTGAACTAGCTTTTGTGCAACTAATATCCTTCCACCATAAAAATATCCCGTGTAGTGTAAAAGAGGTTATTAGATAGTGCCATCCTCTTTGAGTCTTATGCTATTTGTTACTTCTTTTTCCTGAAATATATTTCCATGAAGTTGAAATTAGAAACATACTTTCCAATTTCACTTCCACTCTGCTTCATGAAGTTGAAATTAGGAACATACTTTCCAATTTCACTTCCACTCTGCTCAAAGATCCATTGAGTTATTATTTCCTACGCCATAGGGATATCTCTCCTGCAATTAGTAGTGGTGAATCCTTTATTGATCACTCATCATCCTTCCACATTTGATATTATACCCAACATCTATCGTGATGTATAATTACTCGATTAAGAATAACAACGAATAAATCAAAGTACAATAATCCATGCTCAAGATGCTATGGTAGTCTCAAATTTAAGGATCACTTACACCTACTATCACATAAAGAATTAATTCCATGGACACTATAGAATCCTCAATTGGCCAATCCAATGTACTTGTCATCCACAAGCATTCATGTACTAGTTTATATATCCCCACATCATAGTCAATGAGATCTACTACTTCCTTCAAAAGGAAGAGGCTTAGTATTTGCTAACCTATCCGTATTAGTGATGTCCTTTCTCACCAATACTACGATTAGGGATATTTAAGAATTAATAACCATGAGGATGAGAAGAATCTCATCATCATAACCTTTACGATTCCTCTCGACATTATTAATTCCAAGGGTTTTATTATTTAAATTGCAGTAAAATAACAACAAGAATGAACTGTAAAGATTGCCACAAATCAATATGCATAAATACTAAAGTGTCTTTAAAGCCCCAAATCTAATTGGGTATAAGACAGAACACTAATAGGATGAATGAAGAGCCACTGTTATTATTCACAATATTAAAAAAGTTTAAATATGCACATGAATAATTGTTATTTGGGCTGACAAAATCATGAGTAAGAGGATCATTACCTCTTAAATTAATATGCAGCTATTATAACATTAGCTATTTTGTTTAGGCATATGTCTTTTAACTATGAGCTTCGGTTTGGCTGGTTATAATGGTATTTACTAAGGTTGCGAGAATTGGTGCAAAGTCGAATTGCAATGTGACTAAGGTGATTTTAGATACTTTATCTATATTTATCTATATTTCCTTTACTAATACTATCATGAATGTAATAGCATACGGATAGTTTAGCTAATGAGGGCTTTTGTAATCCTATTTTCATTGTATATTCCAATCTATCCCTTCCCAAAAATGGCCAAGGGATTAATGAGATTGGATCAAATAGGATGCCCTTAATTTTGTATATGTAATGGTTGATACTTAATACAGATATGTGGTAGGGGTTAGACAAACCCCCCATCTCACATTGAGATGGACTTGGATAAAATACATATACATATATATATATATATATCCTACCCTGTCCCATAGCCTACATTACAAGCTTTTGAGTCCTATTTGATTCTTGGTCTAGACTCGTTTGTATTAATAATTATAGGATGCTTGCACTTTGTGCCCAACCATGTTGTTGCATGGCTTAATTTGGTATATGTAAGCAGTCAAGATTGGTAAGATGAGTGACTCTGTTTCTTGCATCTTTTTGTGAGCCTGAGGCATAACATTTTTATGATGAGTACGGGATAGTGATCAAATTATCCTATGCATTAATCTAATCTAACTTTTTTCTCAATGATTTCACTAATTGATACAGTTCCCTTAATGTTATATTGTACACTTGTTCATTTGTTTTTGTTGTTCTTGTTTATTTTGCTTAGGACGAACAAAAGGCTAAGTTGGAGGGAGTTTGATAACCTTAGAATTAAGGTTATTATTATGACTTTAAATTAGACTTAGTTTTTATAATTCGAAATTGTTTTATTATTTTTTATTAATGTTTTGTGTCAAATTGTTTAATTAGGATAAATTGTGTGTTTTTAAGTAATTTTAGTGCTTATTTGAGTTTATTAGTTATTTATGTTGGTTTAATTTTTATGCTAGCAAAAAGATAATTTTACCAAAGTTGGAAGTCAAGATCAAGTGGGAAGGCTGAAATTTTGGACCATCCAGTGGCCATTTGCCGCGGCGAACATTTCACATTCTAATCATCCGCCGCAACAAACCAGTATAGACCGAAGACAAAAGCAAACTTCACCACAGTGAGCATTCCAAGAAGAAATTTGTTCATTGTGGCAAACCACACTGGAAGGGCCAATTTTGAAAATATTTTGCCAAGGCAAGATTTAGTTTTTCACTTATACTAGGCTTTCTTTTTGAAAAAATATATGATTTGAAACCTTCTAATTATTAGGAGTTGAGTAGGAATAAGTGGGTGATTTCCTAGACTATGATTTCTGTGAGGAAGAAATCATTCTATATTTTGTCATTAATTAAGAAATAGGAGAAAATATTCAACTATTCTTTCAAATTCTCTAGTTCTTCATTTTTTTCTATTGCACTCTTTAGTTAAACTTTTTTATTTTCAAGATAGGTTCAATCAATTCAAGGATTCTACTTCAGCACAATTTTAGTATTCTTTTTTATTTACATATTTTAATTTCATTATTGTTATTGTTTTTTAATTTTCTGCAATCCATCTAATCCATTTTTAGTGTAATGGCTGTCTTCTTTGTTTGCAATATTATTAATTTTTGCATTTTTATTTATCCAAGCATGAACTAATTTCATTAGGTTTAAGTACAAACGATGTAAATTTCTAATGCATTGAATTAATCAATCAGCAACTGATATAATCGCACTCATGGGAAATAATGATCACAAATGAGACAATTCTAGAGAGTAATTAACTCTAATCTTGGGTAGAATGGTGAGTTAACACGGGAATCAACCCTCTCTCTGCCATAGGTCAGTGAGAGTTGTTAGGTTAGATAATTTATAATCATGTCTAATTTAAGTCTCTAGTTGATCCTGGATAATTCCATTTACTTATTACTCAATGTGATTGGGACTAGGCTGCTAATAATCTCCCTCTAACGAGCAATTGGGTTGATATATAGGACTCTTTATCGCAAGGGGTCGTGATTGAGTTGACTTCTGGGAATTGAACCTCCATGACTATGCAATTAACTTGATTGATTTGATGCGTTAAGTTAATTCAAGAAAATTGTTAATCAAATACCTGACTCATTTTCTTAATATTTGATTAATCGCCCTTTTGAAGTCTAGTCATTTTATTCTTTAATTTTCATATTCTTTCATATTTTAGTTTTTAAATCCAATCATTCTCTTTGATCCTCTAGATAGAAATTGTTGGCCCTCTTTGGTACTTGCTTGGGTGTTTTTCCTCGTAGGAATGATCCGTATTCACTCTACTATATTAGTACCATGCACTTGCAGAATTAGAAAGGAAGTTAATTTCTTACTTGCTTTTGTTAGTGTAATTGGTAGATTTGTTGATAGGATTTCTTTAATTATGTTTTCTCAGAGTTAATTTAGTGCAGGGTAGCTTAATTTCTTTCTTAAAATTCTATCTTTTTACATTCTTCTTTAATTTCTTTGTAAAATATTTTCATGTTAACATTTATTTTTATTCACTAGTTAGCCTGGTGTTAAGGTTTGATGATGCCAATTTCTAATGGGCATTGATTGATTGGTGGCTTGAACGGTGAAAGTGGTGAATAATTGGGTAGTAGATTGTGTTTTAAGAGTTAGGCAAGAGAAGAAGGCCAATTCTTGAGCCTATTCTGTGGAAGCGTTGAGTTTTAATTCCTAGACTAATCATCTACCAGATTAGGACAATGGTAGTCGCATCAAGATGCCATTTTTCTTGGTTCTTATATCTCCATGTTGTGAGAATGACTTAGAATCATGAGGTTGGTCAAGGGATTGATTCATAGTTAGGAGTGAGCACTCCAAATTATAGACCAATTGAACCTTGACCCAATCAATTGATTAAATCTCGAGAATTGACTAATCAAACCCTAACCTATTTTAAAATCACTTTCTTAAATCTTTTATTTGTAGTCTTTTCAATTTAGCTTTAGCAAAATTCTCTTTAATCTAATCCTTCAAATAATAGCTCAACTACATAATCAGTAATTACCAATCAATTCTTGTGGATTCAATTCCTACTTCCACGTGCTACTATGGGACCCTATATACTTGTGGTGTGCCATCTACTTATAGTAGAATTTAGGTGTTTATAAATATAGAACTAGATGTGATACACTCAAAGATCTTGTAAAAGGTCATCTGATGTATAGGTTCTATTGGACTTAACTTTTGTTTCACCAAGTGTTAGTTGATGGATAGGGCTTAAAATACACCTTACACTTAGTGAGATAGAAAAGCTGTAGATGCTACAAATGGTGAAGACAAAATGATCCAATAGCCAAGCGTTGTGAATGTAAGACATTCAGGGCTAGGCGTCCAAATAGCCCTCACGAACACATAGAACATATTTCTTGATGTTTTGTTCTTGTTGGCCTTTCTTCTGCTTTTCAGAGCTGGCAGGGAAGAAGTTGTTATCAGAAGAAAGCGAAGATTGCCAAGACAAAGAAAATCTACACGAAGAATGTGAAACCCAGTATTTTACTAGCCTTGTTCTTTGATTTTTTAAATGGTTTAAAATGTTTTTCAATTCGGCAAATTTTTCGGTTTACGCGATTTCGGTTCCGGCGGGTAAACGGATCAAAAGTTGGACTAAGTGTAATTAGTGCATTGTGGTGTGTGAGTGTTGTTTGATGGCTGATTTATAATGTTAATTTAGTAGCAAATTAAAGAAAAAATTAGTTTTGGGTCAAATAGTCAACTTGGAGACTATTTGGTCAACTTGGGTACTATTTGGGTCAACCTTGGAATTCTTTTTAGTCTTCTTCTTGCTTGTTTCTTCCTCATTTTCTCCAGCTGCTGGCCGAATAGTCTACTCTTGAATAGTACTCTTAATTGCGCTTGGAAACAAAAGGAAATGTCTCTTAATTTGCTAAAAATAAGATGTTCAATTAGCATTTATGGCTCATACACTTTATGATTCTCTTATTAATTTCAACCCAATTTGTAGGATTCTTTATGGCTGAAATAAACCCTCTTTGCAGTCTTGTAAGTTATGATTTATGTATGTTATGGGTTAAATAGTGTTTTGGAGGTTGAGAAGTGATTGGGGTTGATTTTTAACAACTTTCCATGGTTAGATTACAAATTTTAAGATTATGAGTTAGGGTTTTGTCTTCCATATGTTCCCTAGAATGTTATGCTATGAATGCTTATGTCTATGCACATAATGATGTTTTAAGAGATGTTTATAAGGTTAGTTTGGACAGGAATTGAGACTTGAAACCAAGTGGAATTGATTTTCCTTCATTTTGTAAGTAAGCGGAAGTTTGGTGCAACTAGGATAATTTGGATAATTGGTTATGTTTGAAGGATCTTTAATGATCTTTTCATGGTTAAATCTTAAGTGTTTCCTTGGTAGTGGGATGGATAGGAAGCATGTTTGAATCATGCGTGTGGCTAATCCTAAAAATTTCTAGATGTGTATAAAGAGAATTCCAATTCTCTTGTTGCTCTAATGTTGTATTACTTGTTTAAATGCTCTTTTTAAATGTCTTGTATCTGTCTCTTATACACATGATATAGTCTGGCTATTGCTCGGTATATAACCCCTCTATTACAAATTTTGTCTGGTTGAATAGTTATGAACAATGGGTACAAACCAAGATCCCTACAATACCTTGGAAATGGATTTTGTTGGTTGGTTGAATATGTTGTTTTGATACACAGATAACCAAGGTCCATAGCTAAATACCTTGGAATTGGATTTTATTGGCGGAGGATAGCCTAATTATAGCCTAGGGAGGCGAAGTTTTCGGTTTTCGGAAAACCGAGCTTATTATCTCCTAATCTAGGTAATACGAATTTGCGATAAAGAGTCCTATATATCTGTCTCTTATACACAATCTAGATGACAGTATAAGAGACAGCTATTAAAACCACATCTAGATGTGTATAAGAGACAGGTTCATAACAGTCACAGCAGTCACCATGGCGTCCCATGGATGACTATAGAACCGGTTCTATCCCACTTGTATACATGTTTAACGACTTTCGAAATACAAATCTACCAAGGTTAGTAACCAAGTTTTGGAACTATTACATATGAAATCATGGACCAAGCTATTTTATGTTAATCAAATGATATGTTGCAAAATCTTTTGATATTTAGCATTTTATGACTGTTTTGGCTCATAGGTGACCTTGGTATATAATTTTGGATGTGTTTGGAAATGTTTGATTTCATGAACCGGTTCTATAGTCATCCATGGGACGCCATGGTGATGCTGTATGATATTATGAACTATTTGATCGGGGTCTTGTCTTTGGGATAACTTGACCTCAGGTCGACTAGTAGGTGTGGTAGATTACTAGATCGACTAGTACGTAGGTCATACCTTCGAGCCTAAAAGATACTCATGCTATTTTATTATATTCGGATTAAAAAGCTGTACTTGGATTTGTTCGCTATGCTTTAGCATACTATGTTTTGAAATGATTGGATCTTTTTGGCTATGTTTTGGACATGCTGACGTTTAAATGGCATGATACATTTTAGAAACTACTTATGATTATGGTTTATTGACGTTTAAATGGCATGAGACATTTTAGAAACTCGCTTCATCAACTAACACTTGGTGAAACAAAAGTTAAGTCCAATAGAACCTATACATCAGATGACCTGTCTCTTATACACATCTAGATGTACTATAAGAGACAGGTGGAGAGTCAAAGACGAGCACCTAATCTGAAAAATTATAATTCACGTCTTTGACTCTCCATTGCGTTAGCAGCTTTTAGATTTTCTCCAGATTCCACATTACTGGTAGGACTCTTCGGATAATCTTCCAAGCTTCTCTTTTGTTTGGAGAGGGGTAGTGTATTAGATAGGTTTTGTATTGATGAACATTCCACAACCTAATCCATACCCCATAATTCACGTGTGAGCTAACCTGTCTCTTATACACATCTAGATGTGTATAAGAGACAGCCTGTATTTATTGTTCTCTATGGCCATAAGGACTAAATTGTACGATAAGTCAATGGTTATTTCTCCATATTTGTTCTTGACCTATGCGCTTTGGGCCGGTGTACCATTAGCGCGGCGTGTTACGATCCCGTTTTTGGGGCGTGACACCTATTCTCTCAGAGGTAAGAATTCGTCCGAACAAATTATCTTGGCCATAGAGCACCGTCTAAATAGTTAGACATAGAGCAATAACTCTGAGGCATCTGACAATGGACACTCATCACCTTCTGAAAGGAACTATATCGGACATACCTGTCCGTCTGAAGGAAGAACAACAAATGTCAGGCTTCAATCCTTCTAGACATACTACTACTATCCGAATGATTCAACTAGACAGACAATTAGCTTCAGACGAAGGAACGGACGCAACCTCAGCCATCCAAACAAGGATCTCAGCTTAAGTGTTTCAAATGTTCGGATGCTTCTTCAGACGCAATAAAGGTTTCTCGAATGTCCGAAACCTATAACTGCTAATTTTTCAACATTAATTCCTTAATCCTTGGAAGATCTCAATTATTACCATATCTATAAAAACCAGCCAACCTAAATTTGTTATGAATAACTTCCATATTGAATACAAGCACATACAAAAGCAATCTGAGTACAAATCAGTTCTGACTGTCTCTTATACACATGTATTAGTGAAAAAGTGTATAATTAAGAGTACTATTCAAGAGTATTGAGTAGGGTGATTATCATTGTACAAAAGTGAGGTTGAGTGTAAAATCCTTAACTCAACTAAAGAG
The DNA here is from genome assembly GCA_025175665.1 of Cinchona pubescens. NCBI lineage: Eukaryota > Viridiplantae > Streptophyta > Magnoliopsida > Gentianales > Rubiaceae > Cinchona > Cinchona pubescens. The sequence goes on from JANKKI010000032.1 coordinate 1,318,225, forward strand.
AAGTAGTGATACGAGTATGGATAGACTAATAATGTACCAATTTCAAGAGATGAAAACTAGAGAAAGCTTGGACTCAAGCGTGAATTGCCAAGATTAGAGCATATTCGAGGTGTTATGATCAAGTTGGATTGGACTATCTACGATTCATTAATACATAAAGTCCAATTCTTCAAAGTAAAGCACAAGTGGCTAGATAAAGTCCAAGTTCAATAGTACTAAGAAAAGCTTGGACTCAAGCTCGCTAAGATTAGAGCATATTCGAGGTATTATGATCAAGTTAGATTGGACTATCCTCAATTCATTAATACATAAAGTCCAATTCTTGAAAGTAAAGCACTCTGATGCGAACCCCGCAGATAAACTGACTAGACCCGAAATCGATGTAGCACCCAAGAACGCTTGAACAAATCTGACTTGACAGATTCAAACCCGTTGATTAAGAAATCAAGAATCTGAAGTATCTATTCTAAACTTTACAAGATATCGACCCATTATCTATAACGAAACAAGAATCGATAGTGTTCAAGACAGGTAGTCGCAAGAATCAATTTTGCAAAATACCCAAGTCTTTGGAAGACAAGTTGGAGAATTTTCTCACAAAGTTTTTCTTGTATATTAATCAATGAATAATTGGTTGGATTTTTTTTAACATAACAAGAGGCTAGCCAAACCCTACAAAATAGGCCTAATACTAATAGGAAACAATCTTGTCAAATTCTAATAGGCTTAGGATTGGAATACTAGACATAAAATCAGTCAAACTAACATTTATATAAGCTGATATCCCAAATAAAATAAAAATCCTATAAACAAATGCTGAAAAAGAAATCTAATTTAATTAGAAATGGATGGCCGAATGGGACTATGGCTAAATTAGGGTTTTTCTTGAACCCTTCGTTTTCTCGACATCTTGGAGCTCTTCAATTCATGCGCTTGAAATCTCTTAGACTTGGACTTTAAATGGCCACATGTGCTTTGAAGAATTGGACTTTATGTATTAATGAATTGATGATAGTCCACTCCAACTAGATCATAACACCTCGAATATGCTCCAATCTTGGCAAGCTTGAGTCCACGCTTTCTCTGGTTTTCATCTGAGATGTTCCTGAACTTGGTACATTATTAGCCTATCCATACTCGTATCATTCCCTTCCTTCTCGAAATGATTTGTCCTCAAATCCGAACCTGGATGGAAAGGACAAACATTAAATAAAGTATTTTTTTAGGGTTTTAAACAAATGATCTTGCCAAAGTAAGAAAAAATGCAATATATGCAGTTCCAATGCAAAAGCATCAAACACAAATGTTGAAAACGAATGTTGGGAAAATGGCTTGTGAAATAAAGACATCATGGAGCACATAAACCTGACATCATGGAGCACACAAACCTTAAATCATGGAGCATTTTCTTCAGCTAGTAAATAAACAAAAACCATAAAATATTTTTGAAAGATTGAACAAATCATGCTCAAAAAGATTATCACACCACATTAAAAATTGATGCATACTAAAAGAACAAAAGAACTTATGGACATTGTTGTGTAAAAGCACATAATTGTCATCCAAAATGTCATTGAACTTAACATAAAAAGAATGGAAATCATTAAAAAGTAATAAGAAAAGGGAAACACTATGAGTACTTAAAATACTAAAATTACAAGAATTTGACAAATCAAAATTCTTAAGTACTCCATTCACCAAACCAACGGCACGTAAGTTCGAATGATGTATAGAAGTCACTAGAGCTTTGCACGTGGAAGTTGCAAATTCAAACTTTTCATTGTCTGCACTTGCTTCTTTGAATGACTGTACAAAAGAACTTGGAAGAAAATTGTAAGGCAACAAAAGATAAAGACTCTTAAAAACTTTTTCCTTGATGAACAAGTTCTCTTTCTTTGGAAATACCATTGAAGCTGACTTTTCCTTAGGATTAGAGACGGCTTTCTCCTTACATTTCTTTTGATTTTCAGCCAAAAATTTAGCATGTTTTTCATATGATCTTTTAATATAAAGTTGCTCTTTATGGACTTGATCAGGAAGTAATGGCTTAAGAATAATATTTTTTCCATCTTTCAAAAAACTATACTTATTTGCAAATCCATCATGTGTTGCTTTCATAAGTCATATTGCCATGGCCTACCTAACAAAATATGGCTAGTATGCATAGGCACTACATCACATAAAATCTCATCCTTATATTTTCTAAGGTTTAAAGAAATTAAGGCTTACCTAGTGACTTTTAATTTACAACCTTCATTTAAGCATTGTAACCTATATGGATGTGGATGTTCAGTAGTTGGCAAATTCAATTTATCTACTACGAGTTGGCTAAGTAAATTCACACAACTACCACGAGTATGGATAGATAAACCTTAAACTTTCCACTTCTTGGGATATTTTAAACCTACAAAAGAACAAAATCAAGAATAAACAAAAGATTTTTGATAGTTAGGGTTAGTAAAACAAAGAAGGACCTCACAGCACTCCCTGAGTGTTTACGCTCAAATTTGAAGATGTCACACAATTTCACTCATGCTTCACTCCAATCCAAGGCTTTTACCCACTAATGTGCTCACCACTCTTGCCTTTTTCCTCTCGTGTAAATTCTCCTCAAGTCTTTCGCACGACTTGAAAGCACAAAGCAAGAATGACACAAATAATTACCAACACTTAGAAAACAATCAGTAGTTGTAGACTAATGAAACAAAAAAATAACAAAGTAATGGCAGATCGAATTAACAATGAATGCACACTACACACTTTAGAAAATCAAACAAACTAAGGTTTTGGGCTAGAAAGAATTAACCTGAGGGAATAGAGATATTTCTGGTATTTCACCAATTTTTTTTTATGTAACCCAAGAGCAAAATATAGACAAAAATTGAATAGAATATAAACAAATTTCAGTCAAGAATTTTTATGCCTTAAGGAACTAGGAAAATTGCAACACTTGACTTCGAATCCCAATAGGAAAAGGACTAGAACTACTCCTAGTTGGAAATAGGAATTAGTGTAATCCAAGTGGAACAAGGATTCAAGTGAATGATTTATTCCAACTAAGACAAGGATTGAAAATATGCAAGAATATGGAATAAAGAATTAGCACAAAATTTCTAATGCAAGAAGGACTTGGATAATTAAACCCTAATTCGACTACGTTTGAATTCGGCCTCCTTTCTCCTTTTTTTTTTCTTTTTTCCCTCGGCTGTCTTTTTTTATTTTAACAACCTAAGGCACAATTTCCAACAACAAAATACCTACAAAACTTTGCATGAAACAGCCACAAAAATTGAAGCACAAGAAAATCGCAAACAGGGAACCTTGAGAAACGGTTAAGGTTGAACAATTTTTTTTGGACTTTTTTGCATTTTTTCTTTTTGGATTTTCTCACAGAGAATTATGCATCCCAACAAACTATGCATAAAAATATCAACGGGAAGAATCAAGAACAAAGTGTCAACTAGTGAATCCCTAAAAATATGGTTTAGGTTTTTTTTCTTTTTGAATCATATCTTTTTTTTTTTGGGTCAAAAGAACAAAACAAGAACGAATAATATACAAACAAGTTGAATTTTTTTGGATGAACAGTAACAATGAACAATAACGATTAACAGTAACAATGAACAGTGACGATGAACAATAATGAATTTTTTTGAATACGCAACTGATAAAACAGCAAGAAAACAATTTAAAGATGTATGAAATAAGAAAACAAATATGTTTAGGAGCCGAAACACTGATACCACTCTGACGAGAACCCTACAAATAAACTGACGAGACCCGGAATCAATGCGGAAACCAAGACCGCCTAAACAAATTTGAATTGACGAATTCAAACCCGTTGATTAAGAAATCAAGAATCTGAAGTATCTATTCTCGACCGTATGAGATATTGACCCGTTGTCTATAGCGAGACAAGGATCGATAGTGTTCAAGATAGATAGTCGCAAGAATCAATCTTGCAAAAATTTCAAGTCTTTGGAAGACAAATTGGAGAATTTTCTCTCAAAGTTTTTTCTGAATATTGATCAACGAATAATCAGTTAGGGGTGTTTTTAACGTAACAAGGGGCTGGCCAAACCCTATAAAATAGGCCTAATACTAATAGGAGACAACCTTGCCAAATCTTAACAGGCTTAGGATAAGAACACTAAACATAAAATCGGCCAACTTAACAGAATTGATATAGGTTAATATTTTCATCCCAAATTAAACAAAAATCCTATAAACAAATGCTGAAAAATAAATCCTAATTTAATTAGAAAAGAATGGCTGAATAGGGACTATGGATGAATTAGGGTTTTTCTCAAACCTTTCATTTTCTCAAACCTTTCTTGGAGCTCTTCAATTCATGGGCTCAAAAACTCCTGGACTTGGACTTTATCTGACCACTTGAGCTTTACATTGAAGAATTGAACTTTATGTATTAATTAATTGAGGATAACCCAATCCAACTTAATCACAACACCTCGAATATGCTCTAATCATAGCGAGCTTAAATCCAAGCTTTCTCCAATTTTCATCTACTGAACTTGGTACATTATTAGCCTATCCATACTCATATCAAATAGTATGAGTAAGGGTGATCCTACTTTGTGTACAACTTGGATTATTGACTCACCAACTTTGAAGAACAACTTTACTGGACTACTACTCGGAACTTGCTAGCTTGGGAATTTTTTATAGGCTGTCTCTTGTTTGAAAATCTCTTTCTCTATCTATTTACTTTGTTCTTTTTTGTGCTTAATTCATTATACTGCCATCATATTTATTTGTGATTGTGAAAATTTTTATTGGTACTTCTTTTTCAAATTTTTGTACAACTTAATTCACCCCCCCTCTTAGGTTGCTTGGGGCCAACAATTGGTATCAAAGTTTGGTCTCTTTCTTTTCGCTTAAATTGCATTAGAGTGAAGATCACTATGTCAACCAATAATGTTTTGTTTCTTGAAGGTCAGTCTATCACTAGACCACCTATGCTTAATGGGGTAAATTTTATTAGATGGAAAGAAAGAATGAAAATCTTTTTACAATCTATTGATATTGATTTATGGTATGTTGTTAATGACGGTCCTGTTCAAGCCACCATTATTGATGATCACACTAATAGAAGAAGAGGAAAAACAAGAGATGAACTAACCGCACAAGATAAAGCCAATTTGACTTTGAATGCTAAAGCCATGAATGTTTTTTATAATGCTTTAGATCGATCTAGCTAATAAATCCACTAGAGTAAAATGTTGTGTTTCGGCTAAAGAAATATGGAATAAATTGAAAGAGATTCATGAAGGTAGTGATGATGTGAGAGAACAAAAGAAATCTTTGCTTGTTTCTAACTATGAGTCTTTCAAGATGGAACCCCATAAAAACATTGATAGAATGTATTGTAGATTCAATGATATCATTAAGGACCCATTGGGTAAGGAATATTCTTTGGTTGAACAGAATAGGAAGATTTTGAATGCTCTATCTAAAGAATGGGAAGCAAAATCTATTGCTATAAAGGAGGCAAAGAATTTGAATTCTATGCCCATTAAATCATTGATTAACTCTCTTACATCTTATGAATTGAAACTCAAGGCTAAAGTTGTGGATGATGAAGAAGCAAGACTGAAAAGAAGCATTGCCTTGAAAACTTCCCAAGAAGAAGATGAAAGTGGCTCTATCAATTTAGAAGATGAAGACCTTGACGAAGGTGATCTTGCACTTATCACCATTAATGATTCCTCAAACACTACATCAACAAGAACAAAATGAGAAAAGGAGGAGTAATCAACTCCAATAACTTCAAGTGGAAGACCAATGTTGAGAACAAGAAACAAAATGATAAATGTTTTGAATGTGGTCAACCCGGATACTATGCAAACGAGTGTCCATCCAAGAAAAAGAAGGAAGCAAGAAAGCCCCGTTTCAACAATTTTCAAATCACATAGGATGATTGCAACTCCAAAGGTAAAGTTGAGGAAGAAATAGAATCGGCACAAATGGCTTTTATGGCTATTGGTGATGATGAGGTAACTGCTACTTATTTTGATGATTCAAGTGATGAAATTGATGATAATGATGCTCTTGAGGCTTTTATCATAAAATTGTATGATAGCTTAAAGGAATCATATGTTAGAAATAAGGAGTTAGTTTGAAAAAATAATGCCTTGTTGAATGTTAGCTCCAAACTTGTGAATGAAAATAATAGGTTATCACAAGAAAATGATGATGTGAACTATGAAAATATTACATGTGAAAACAAAGATCAAAGAAGAACAAGCCTCCTTGAGGAAAAGATTAGATGATTTTGATGTACTATTGCATAAAAAATAAAAATAAAATAAAAAAGGAAAAAGTTGTTTATATGAAAAGGAATAGAAATATGTTGATCAACAATAATTTTGTCACTTTTGGAAAGAATGGTTTATGTTTTGTAAAATCAAAACGTTCTTTGTATGGAAATAAAAATATTATTTGCAATTATTGTCAACAACATGGACATGTAAAAAATAATTGTTATGTCAAAAAAAATAAAAAATATGGAATGGAATCTATGTGGATGTTGAGTGAATTTACTAACTCTTACGGACTCAAGAAAATATGGGTATCAAAAGTTATCGCTTAATTCTTTGTGTAGGTTGAGAACACCACCAAGAATGCTACGTGATTCATTGATAGTGGGTGTTCAATACACATAACCGGTGACGCATCTCTTTTCACCAATCTCATGTCCAAAAATAGTGTATTATTAGAAAAAGTGACCTTTGGAGATAAAATGAAAGCAAAATCAATTGGCACTAGTGATGTAGGTAAAAATGGTGAGACTTTGATTAAAAATGTACTTTTAGTTGACAATTTGAATTATAATCTTTTAAGTGTGAGTCAATTATGTGATAAAAATTTGTATGTGTTCTTTACTAAGTATAAATGTTTAATTCCTAATAAGAATTTGTTGTTTTGTTTAAAGGTAAATGGCATAATGATGTTTATGTGGTTTATCTTAATAATATTGATAATGGTAATATAAAGTGCTTAACCGCGTCTAAAGATGATCCTTGGCTTTGGCATAGAAGACTTTGTCATTTTAACATGGATTTGACTAATAACCTTGTTAAGAAAGAATTGGTAAGAGGTTTGGCAAGATTGAAATTTGAGAAAAATAAAATTTGTGATGCATGCCAATTTGATAAAAAAAAAGTTAAAGTTTCTTTTAGACCAAAGAATTGTGTCTACTTCTGAACCTTTGGAATTATATATTTGCATATGGATTTGTTTGGTCCAACTCAACATGCTAGTCTCGGTCGTAGTACATATACTTTTGTGATTGTTGATGACTATTCTAGGTATACTTGGGTGCTATTTCTTTTTCACAAAAATGAAGCTTTTGAAAATTTCTTAAAATTTTTTTTCAAAATATAAAATTTGTTGAATTTGAAAATTATTCGTATAAGAAGTGATAATGGAGCCAAAATCAAGTTCGGTGGTTTTTTCAAATTTTGTAATCACAACGGTATCTCGTATGAATTTTTGGTTGTTAGAGTGCCTCAACAACATGGTGTTATTGAAAAGAAAAATAAAACTCTTCAAGAGGCCACTAGAACCATGATTAATATATGTGATTTACCAAAATATATTTTGGCCGAAACTGTAAACACGACTTGTTATGTTATGAATCGAGTTCTTTTAAGGCCTATTTTAAACAAAACATCTTATAAACTCTTGTTTTGCAAAAAAATCCGTTGTGAGTTATTTCAAAGTTTTTGGTACCATCTGTAATATTTTATTTTAAAAATTAAAGAATATCTTGTAAATTTTGACAAGAAATCGGATGAAGGTATTTTCTTAGGATATTCTAGTGACAAAAAAGCATACCGAGTGTACAATAGAAGAACTTTTGTGATTGAAGAAGTTGTACATGTTACATTTGATGAAACTAATGATCTTATTTCAAGAGATGTTTGTAAAGATGAAGATATAACTGTGCAAAAGAAACTTGAAAAACTCACTATTCAAGAAGAGTATCAAGAGATCAAGGAAAGCAATGAGGACTATACTCATCATTTGGATGAACAAGGATAAAAGAAAGAAGAATCACTAAAAGATACTCCAAAATGTTGGAGGTTTGTCTCAAGTCATCCTCAAGAATTGATCATAGGTGATCCATCTGATGGGATAAAAACTCGCTCTCATAAACCTTTAAATAGTAATTGTGCTTTACTTTTTCAAATTGAACCTAAGCATGTGAATGATGCTTTAAAAGATGAATTTTGGATTCTAAATCTCCCATGAAAGAAGAACTAAGTCAATTTGATAAAAACAATGTGTGAACTTTTGTTGAAAAACCTTCAAATCACCCGGTAATAGGAACGAAATGGGTTCTTAGTAATAAATTAAATGATAAAGGTGAAATAGTTAGGAAAAAAGCTAGATTAGTGCTAAAGGTTATGCTCAAGAAGAAAAAATTGACTATGATGAGACTTTCGCACCTGTTGCTAGATTAGAATCTATTCATACGTTTCTCGCATATGCATGCTTCAATAATTTCAAATTATATCACATGGATGTGAAAAGTGCTTTCTTAAATAGTTTTATTGATCAAAAAAATTTTGTTCAACAACCTCCGAGTTTTGGAAATAAAATTTTCCAAATCATATTTTTAAATTATCAAAGGCTTTGAATAGTTTGAAACAAGCTCCTAAAGCTTGGTATGAAAGATTAATATTTTAAAAGAGGAATTGTTGATACCACTCTTTTCACAAAAATTAGTCATAATGATTTGTTAGTTGTTGTCTATTTCCAAATTTATGTTGATGATATTATTTTTGGAGCTACTAATGAAAGTGTGTGCAAGGAATTTTCATGTTTGATGCAAAAAGAATTTGAAATGAGTATGATAGGAGAATTACAATTCTTCCTTAGACATCAAATTCACCAAACAAAGAAGGGAACTTTCATCACACAAACCAAGTACACAAAAGAGCTACTCAAGCACTTTGAGATGGAGGATTGCAAACAAGTTGGCAAGCCAATGTGCACCTCAACCAAGCTTGATAAGGATGAAGAAGGTAATAGTGTGATAAAAAAACGCTATAGAGGTATGATTGAAAGCTTACTATATTTAACCACTAGTAGACTGGATATTATGTTTGCCGTTTGTTTATGTGCTAGATTTCAATCATATCCTAAAAAATCACACCTAATTGCCGTTCAAAGAATTTTAGATACTTAAAAGGGACAATGAACTATGGCTTAAGGTATCTTAAGAACACTTGTTTTGCTTTAATTAGTTACTCGGATGCTGATAACATTTCCTTCCTAGTTGTAAAATTGATAGAAAAAGTACTAGTGGTATGTGTCATTTTTTAGGTAATTACTTGGTGTCTTGGTTTAGTAAGAAAAAAAACTTATATATCTTTATCCACGGTGAAACCCGAGGATATTGCCACGGGTAGTTGTTGTGCCAAATATACTTTAAAAGATTTTGGTGTTATTTTTATCGAGTAATCAATCTCACAAAAAAAAATCCAATTCAACATTCTAGAACAAAACATATTAATGTCAAACACCATGTTATAAGAGATATTGTATGTAAAAAAGAAACATGTGTTGAATTTGTCTGCACTAATGATCAATTGGCTGATATTTATACTAAAACCTTGTCTTTGGATTGTTTTGAATATCTTAGAACTTGTTTGGAAATTATTGATTCTAAAACTGTGTGTTTTATGTGTTTTCAAACGCAAATATGAGACATGTACTTTTCGGATGCTTTCGCTCAATGAATTTGGGTAGAGTTGGGTTGGAAGTAGGTGCAGTACTTCGTTGGTGTTTGTCCTTGTGCTGGTGTTTTTCCCTTCGATTGCTTCCCACGTGCTCGTTGAAGATCCTTCACGAGATCGAACCATTTTGAAGGTAAGAAGTGGATGATAGAGTTTGAGATGAAAGTTAAGTGATCTCAAGAAATTGTGGTGAAGGAGGTGTTATAATGTTAGAAATGGAGTTAATCAAGGCTATAGAAGGGATGACAAGAAGATTTGTTGGATTAATTTTAAGTAAAGCGAGAGAATTAGAGGGAATTTAAATTTTCCTCATTTTCGCCAGATCTAGGGTTCAGGTGTAGTGAGTTGTCCAAATTGGGGAAAATTAAAAGTTTTATTAGGGTGAGATAGTTGTTCAAACATTCGAACGATTGGTATACGTGCAAACTCATGTTCAATCTTAGATGAACGGACATCCGAAATTGTGGTCCAAGCATCCAAGAGGCTGTCGGAAGGTTGGGATTGTCCGGTAGATTTTCCAAAGAGTTAAGAGTTTAAGCTAGAAAGTTAGGATTCGAGAAGGATTGTTCAATCTCAAAAGCCAGTAAAGCATGATAGTTCGGACGGATATGATTGTCTAAAATCATAGAGAGCTAAGGAAATCAATTATAGTGCAACGTCTAGTTTCACGAGGTATGTTTGATGAGCTAAATTTAACTTCTATTACAGATTGCTTTGAAAAACAAAAATAGGGGCATTTGATTCACATTGATTTACCTATTTATCATGACATGGTTTTACAATTCACAACTAATCTTCAAAAAAGTTCAATTGTTAGAAACTTAGTTTCACGGGCGAACGAAATTAATATTGATTTTAATTCCAACATTATTAACTCAATCTTTGACTGTGTTGTTGGTAATACTGATAAAATTTTATATTTCTTTTCTTTGGATAAATGGCCTACTATTGACACTCTATTTGATATTGAGGAAGTCAAACAAATTTTTCACATTAATTTTAAACAAGCTTCGGAAACCAAAATCGCATTACTTAGTCCTAAACTCAATATATTGGTTACAAATAAATTTGCTTTTACCAACCGACGGACACCATACAGAGCCATGAAAAATGCAACTATATTTGTTTTATTGCATTTATAAAGGCAAAAAACTTGATTTAGAATACTTGTTTTGCTTTTTATGGGAGTTGTTCTTAACTGACACTAGACGGAACATCCCATTTGAAAAGTTTTTAACTAAGATTTTTGATCATTTCAATATGCCATTTACCAAAAAAAGTAATACCCCCCATACTTTAATAATGCTTATATTGAAAGAATAGGTTTGAGATTTTTTTAATAAAAATTGGCTCACCGAAGCCAAATATGAATTAGAAAAATCAAAAGATCATGCCTCAAGTTCTGGACATGCACTCCTTCATCCAATCCCGACACAACCCTCTTCATCCACTCCTCAATTGCCCTACCCTTCACAAACATCTTTTTTGAACCATCTTTATCTCAATAGTGCAATCTTGTCACCAACCTCAAAAACCAAATGGTAAAGTTTTAACGCCGAACTTTTAGAAAAATAGCAAGAGGTTGGAAACCAAACAAACAATCCTCCAAGAAATTTTGAGTTTGGGTATGTCTACTTCAGCTCAAGTACAGTTCACCAACATTCAATCGCAGTATACTTTTGAATCCTCCTTTGAAAGCTACGATAAAGGTGATGAAGATGCGGAGCATTCAAAACCTGAGCAGGAAGCACAAGGAGATCCAGCTAGTGAGCCAAATCCTGAAGATACTACAGCCCAACAAGCTGAAGCTGATAATGATGAAGATGTTGATGACACATTTAACTATGTCATGCAGCAACATGACGCTCAAGAAGCCAGTGAATAAGATAGTGAAGCCGCAGCTGCCAACCAAAAAGAGGAAAGGGGAGCAAAGATCGAAAAAAAAGAATGACTAGATTCTAGTTCTTAGATTGACTGTTTTATAGTGATTTGACACTGACTATTTTGATTGGTTGTTTTGTATTGCTTTGACATTAGTTATTTTGCTTCATTAAAATTGCTTTGACATTGGTGTTCAAATTGATTTTATCTTGCGCATATGGTTGTATTTGCTGTTGTAATGCCTATGTTATTGGTTGTTTGATTGAGGAGAGCCTCATCTTAGGGAAAGCTTTTGTTGTTCTACTTTGATGATGCTAAAAGAGGGAGAAATGTGATCATATTGAGTTATGTTGCTTGTATCCATTGTGATTTGTCATCATCAAAAAGGGATTGTTGACCTACAATCTTGGTTTCGATAATGATCCTGTCTAATGATTTGCAATTGAGTTGTGTAGGAGTTTTGCACAAATTCACCTAACAGGGCTTTTGAACGATGTGCATCGTCTGAACTAGAGGAGCTTTGGACGCAGAGGAGTATCCGAACAAGACCTATTCTCTCAGACGCAGGAATCTGTCCGAACAAATTATCTCGGACACAGAGCACCATTCGAATAGTTAGACAGAGAGCAATGGCTCTAAGGCAGCTGACCACGGACGCTGATCATCATTCGAAAGGAACTATACAGACTCACTTGTCCATCCGAAGAAAGAACAACCAATGTCGATACAAGCTTCAATCCTTCTGGATGCACTGCACTATCTGAATGATTCAACTAGACAAACAATCAGCTTGGATGAAGGTACGAATGCAACCTCAGCCATCCGAATAAAGACCTCGACTTAAGTGTTTCAGATGTTCGGATGCTTCTTCGGACACAGTAAAGGTTTCTCGGACGTCCGAAACCTATACGGCTAATTTTTCATCATTAATTACTTAGCAGTTGAAAGGTAGTTGGAAGCTCATTTACCACATCTATAAATACCAACCAATCTAAATTTATTAACAATAACTTCCACATTGAATACAAGCAAGTACAAAAGCAATTTGAGTGCAAATTAGCTCTTTAGAAGTGTTGTATTAGTGAAAAAAATGTGTAATTAAGAGTGCTATTTAAGAGTATTGAGTGGAGTGATAATCATTGTACAAAAATGAGTTTACGTGTAAAATCCTTGGCTCAACTAAGGAGAATTAGTGTAAGCAAGGGTAATCCCACTTTGTGTACAACTTGGATTGATGATTAACTCACCAATTTTGAAGAAGGACTTGAGTGGAGTGATAATCATTGTACAAAAATGAGGTTAAGTGTAAAATCCTTCGCTCAACTAAGGAAAATTAGTGTAGGCAAGGGTGATCCTACTTTGTGTACAACTTGATTGTTGACTCACCAATTTTGAAGAAGGACTTTAGTGGACTACTACTTCAAACTTGCTAGCTTGGGAGTTCTGTTTGGAAATCTCTCTCCCTATCTATTTACTTTGTTCTTTTTCGTGCTTAATTGATTATATTGCCATCAAATTTATTTGTGATTGTGAAAAGTTTTATTGGTACTTCTTTTGCAAATTTTTGTACAACCTAACTCACTCCCTCCCTCCCCTTCTTAGGTTGCTTTGGGCCAACAAGAAATATATTTGAGTATCGTCCTTCTACATGAGCGAAAGTTAGGATTTTTAGTATTGTCTTTCAACATGAGTGGAAATTAGGATTTTAGTATTGTCCTATAAGAGCAAAAATTAGGATTTTTTATGACCTGTTCATTGGTAGGGAATTCTGACGAGTATCAGCACACTTGTATATTTCAGGTTATTTTCAGTCAGGTACTAAGTGCTTAAAGGAGATTATCCCACAACTTGTGATTTTTAAATTGAGCTGACAGGTGTGGCATAGAATCACTTGTCCCATCTCTTCATCCTTAAAATGAGTCAAAAGAATATGAAGAACTTCTCAATAGATGTGAGCATTGTGATATAAAGTTCCAAGAAGGAACCATGTTATGACTTTGTTCTATGACCTTCCTCCCTTCATCATTGCTTTCAGACTTTAGTAAATTGGAAGTAGTGCTTTCTCCCAAAGTGTGAGTGAAGATAACCAGTGTCTAGAAGTGCTGAGTTGCCAAAAGAGGTAAGTACATTGTCAAGGCATTGAGCCTTTCATGTGAGTACTCGGGAGTCTAGTTGGCTCAGAGGCCAAGGACATGGGAGGAACATTTTTCGTAACATTAGTACGACAAGATATATCCTCTTTTTCACATTCATTGGGCGTGCTATGTTTGTTCGGATAAATATTGATTTGGAAATTCAATTAACAAACAAGTTATAATTAAGCCTTAATAGCCCTAATCAATGCTTACGCTTACAAGGATACAAAGTATGTTTATAGATCGGGTAAGTAAGGATCGTTCCTACGAGAACTATTAGACAAGTACTAAGGTTCACAAGGCTTTTTCTAGTAAGACAAATTAATTGAAGAGTTTTGTTCCTGCCTAACCAAATTAATTCCAATCACTAGAAAACAAGAACCAATATTGAATCTAATTAAAACTAGAGAAAGCGACAACATTTACCAAAAGCAAACTTCAATTAATAAACTAAAAAAGTAAATGTAATAAGATCAAACTAAAACTATGGAATTGCAATAAAAACTGGAATTAAATTGAATTTAAATAAAGAAAGCAAATTTAAGAACGTAGTTCGAACAAGAGTTGATGTGCTTGAAGTCTTGAACAAGAAGATTAAAACTCTTGTCTATGATTTTCCTAATCTAATGTCTAATTTGTCTAACTAATGACTACTACGTATGTGTTCAACTCCTTATACAATTGGGTATTTATCGGGGATATATAAGGGTTTTAACCCCTTAGATGGTAGAAATACAATAAAATTCATAAAGGAGTCCAACCGGGTGAAGAAAACTTCAAACACAAGTATTTTCAGTAACTTGTTGCACGTTGTGCGCACATGCGCATTCCAAAAGCAAAAATTTCTTTTTTTTTTACTTGTGCACATGCACAGACTTTCATTCGCGCATGTGCATGAATTCCAGTGCACCAGTCTCAACTTTCACTTCGATTTTGACCCTGATGCTGATGGAATTAGGAAAAACTAAAAATATGAAAGCTGTATCTTTCTCTCCCTTATCTTTCTAAAGCAGCATCTTGAGCCACCTCAACGGTGCTTAGACAAGAAAGTTATGATCAAAATGTTGGATAGTATCCAAATTTGCTCTCGCCAGTGTACGTTTTGTATCCTTTTGATTTTTTTACAACTTTTTGGTCCTTTTGCCTCCTTTTTCATTTCAAGATCCACATAAACTAAAAATAAACAATTAGCTCATAATTCACTCAATTATTGCTCACATTACATGGAAACAGAGGTAAACGACACATGAAATATGCGACATTTATGAACTTATCAGCTTTGGGAAGGATTATCTGCTCTATTATGAGTTATTAATAGTGTCTCAAAATCTCAAGCACTCTAGATGCACGAAGGAGCCAGACTGGTCCGTGTTATGATTAAAGTAAGGGTAAAATTTTATAAGATTTTATGTGCTTAGGCATCTTCTTCCTTGGTTAAATCTTTTTGATTAATATATTAGGTTATCTTCAATCCTTGAAGCAGAGTTGTACTTGACACCTGATTTTTGTGTGGAATAGAGTCTAACTCTTCTTCCAACAGAAAGTTTGACATTTTGGCTTATGAAGGAGGAAAATTGTGTGCAGGGACATGTTGGTGCTTGTTCCACATTTTTCCACAAAGCGTCAGGGTAGAAAATTCCAACCTTGTATTGATTTCTCTTGGGGTCGTAGGATTTTTGACAATGTTTCGAATTTGTCAACGTCTTGTGAGGAATTATCCTCGTCCTCATTTTGTTGGTATTCTAGAGTACTTACCTTTGTCCCTTGAAAAAGAACAAAAAAGTTCTAATCATTCATGTGAAGCGACTCATGTTGATATAAAGTCTATAGCTTAGTCATTTTTTAAATTCTTATTGCTACCAGGCATTAAAGATAGTTAATAACTCCAGAAAACTAGAATTATTCATATCCTAAATCCGAGTGTTTTGAATTTAGTTTCAAAATTTTTAGGGATTAAGTGTTGTTTTTTCCCACTTTTACTTTTATTTGTCAGAATGTGGTAGTTTGTGTTAATTTAGTATTTTTATTGTTATTTAAATGTTTTTATCGTAATCAATAGAAAGTATTTATATGTAGGATTTGATCGAAGAAAATGACGCAACAATCGAACGATAAATGGACAAATCAAGTCATAATTGGATGATGGAGCAAATCAAAGTTCTAGGAGGAACTAAGTGTTTCAGAGCTACACTGCGGTCCTGAAATTAAAGAAAGATAAACTTTACCGCGATGCCAAATCATAAGGGCGCTACGAGAGACGAAACTGTGGTCCAAAAACCCAATACAAAATTCTAGGACTGTGGCCCGAAACTCTCATAGACCAAGCAATCTCATGTTCGGACTGTGATTGTAGATTCTACAAAGTTATTTTGGGAGCCCAGTGCAAAATGCTCAGGGGCAGAAATTTCTAGTTTGTGGTTGATTGTTGCTGCACTTTCCAAACCCTAGCCATATAAATACACTCTTTAGCCTCTTTGGAGATTAAGTAGGAAGTAGTGTTAGATAAGTGCTAGATAGTGGCTCTTTACGGTTAGTTTAGTGCTCTTTATCCTCCTTATTTAGGGAGGAATTTCTTAGATAAGGTTTTATTCTGGTTGAAGATTGGAAGACTTTAGTGTAAGATGTTTTAGTGATATTTAATGTCCTTTGCTTTGTATTAATTTACTGTAATTTAGGTTAGTTACTTTCCTTTAATTGCCTTTCGTAGTGTAATAGCTAGATTAGTCATGTAATTTCTTTTATTATGCTTTATTTAATGCTTTCCTTAGTATTAATGTTTATTTTTATGCACTAGTTAGTTTGGGTTAAGGTTTAATTATGCAATTTTCTATGGGTATTAATTGATTTGTGGGTTGGATGGTAAAAACAGTGGATAATTAGGTTGTAGTATATGTTTTGGTAGTTTGTTGAGAGAATAAGACCTTTCTCAAACCAATTTAGTGAGTTTTTGTATAACATACGAGCATTGCATGTTAATTCCTAGACTAGTTTACTACTTGATTAGGAAGGCTAATAGTCAAGCCAAGATGATAGCTTTTCTAGTTGGTTCCTTGAACTCTATATAGATAATGAGCCACGCTAAGGGATTGATTCATAGTTGGGAGGGAATCCCTAGTTAGATTCATTGAACTATTTGACCTAATCAATTGATTAAACATCAAGAATCAGTTAATTGAACCCTAATCCGTTTAAAATCGCTTCTACTAAATCTTAGTTTCTTTAGTTTTAGTTTTAACTAAATATTTTCCTAAATTAATCACTTCATATAGTAATATAACCAAATAATCAGTAATTACCAACCAATCCTTATAGGTTAGACTCCTACATCTACTTGCTTCTATTTGACCCCGAATACTTTCAGTGTGCCATCTAGTTAGTAAGAGGATTTACATATTTTATAAATGATATAACAAGTGTGAGTATATCATGCGCATCAAGTTCTTCTAATGTATATTTTACTCACAACTTGTTAGTGTAGGAAAGAAGGTGGTCTCCATAAATTGTATTTCTTTGTGATATTTGATCTCGATGTGGAAAACTTCAATTTTGTCTTCCAAGATGAAAATCAAAAAAGGAGGCGGGAATTTGGTAGAGAACAAGCCGGAAGAGGATAAGTGGTTCACTGAATGCCATTTGCCATGATGGGATGCTGAGAGCCTGGGACGTGCTTGGTACCTTCCTTGTGTATTGGATACCCCCATTTGTAGGGTTATAAAATCTTAGTTTGCTGGATGCCTTCTTGGAAAGGGTGTGTTGGTTGTCCCCTCAAAGAGGTGTGCTAGATGCCCCTTCTAATGTAGGAGTGCTAGATACCCCATCGAATGAGATTGTGTTAGGTGCTCCATTATGGGCAGCCAACTTTTCTTTAGGTAGGACATTCCTTTCTGAATTCACTTCTGCGAATTTGGTGGTAGTATTTCTCATCTTTCTGCTGGGTGAACAACTAAGTGAATGTCTTGTCTTCATGAACTGATTGATTATAGTTGGAGATTGAGAAGTCCATCGAAGTGTCATTGCAATCTTTCTGAAGTTAACCATATTAAAGGGGGAAAGTAAAAACTAAGGAGGTGTTTGGTTCACATTCGGGAATCGGAATCGGAATGGGAATCATAAACCCTACTATTGGTATGGGTTTATATCATTCCCCCTTACTTGTTTGGTTTAACATAGGAATTAGGTGTCATTATGTTAATAAGTTACTCAACTTGAAACCCATGTCACAAGTAGGGAATGAATTGTAAGTAGGTATTTTCTAACACTTTCATTCCCATAGAATGATTCCCATAGTGTTCAACCAAACACCATCTACGGGTATCATTAACTTTGATTCCCAAAACCCCCCTCTCATACCCATAAACCAAACACCTCCTAAGACTCTAAGGTCTTAGTAGGAGAGCACAGACTTCATGTGCTGTTTCCCACAAACAGAAATAAACTGTTTTTGTATAAAAAACTGCTAGAGTCCCACTCATTGCTCCTGCTCGTAGAGTGCATGCAAGAAAGGTTAGGGCTGCCTCTCAGAAACACTCGGACACCTAAATCAGTAAGAACTGTAAATGGTAGAAGGATGGGACCCTATAATTAACATAGAGAATTTGTGGTACTGTATTTTCTTATGTGGGATTACGTGAGAATATATATCATTTTTATAGGAATTCCAATAGGGTTACCAGACCTGTAGAGATAATGGACAGGACAGGGGTTCTAAGCCTTTTAAGAGATCTTGAGTGTTGTGGATCGGGCCACATGGTGATAGGGACAAATTTTATAAGGGTAAATTATATCATAATAAAAAGTAAAGTGTATGAAAATCATCCAAATTAACAATATTTAACCTAACGCACAGCATGTGCATGTCGTTTGCGAGAAAAGTCATTTTTCCTAAAAAAATATACTTCTTTCGGTTTATTTAATTCGTCACTCTTTTCATTTGATTTGTTCCAAATTATCACTCCATTAAGTAAAGGTCAATTCATCTATTTTACCTTCAAGAAAGTCTAAAAAAAGAGCATTAAAGTAAAGTTTCATCATTAACCATTTCAAAATTTAGAATTATAAAAGCTACTAAAAATTTGACTTTGAATTTAGGGATAGTTACAGAAAAAGTATTTTATTAGTTAGTCATATATCAATTTTTCTTAAATTATGTGTAAAAACTAACCATAACAAATAAAATAAGACAAAGTGAGTAACATTTTATGACCAAAAAGCCCTTCTACTACGTATAAATCTGCACTGACTACATGCATTTCTGTTACATTTATCAATTTAATAATCCTCCCAAAATATATGCGACAAAGCTAAATAGGGAAATTGAAGAGATTTCTTTTTGTGTTTGGCATGTGTGAGAGCACGCAAGTAATTTTGCATAACTTCGTTAATTTAGATGATTTCCTTCCTAATTTATCTTGTTGGGAAAAAATACATGGGAGTTTTAAGTATATTTTTAAGGTAAATTATAGTTTGTCTCTTGTAAACTTGACTGTGTCTTGATTTGCCCCTTAGAAAAATTGATATACATTTTGCTCCCTCTGACTATTAGTCAAAGTTAATCATTAGTTAAAACATTAGAGAGTATCGCAAAATTATTAAATTACCCTCATATAATTCTAGAATTCGTGTTTATCCCTTATAATGGTACAACTTTACATTTCACCCTATAATATCCCAAATTTTCACTTTATTTGCTATAAAGTTAGATATAGTATCTGAATGAGCAATTTATTATCCTGATGGATCTTTATTGTTTGGCCAGTTATTTAGCATATTAAACTGGCCATTGTCATCATTCTTATAATAATTTCTAATAAACTATTAAAGAATTTTAGTGACTGAAATTAATGTTATTAGGCTTTAGAGTAAGTATCAAACATGCTATGATTCACATATATTGTCTTATTTTATGGTGAAATTGTTATTTTATTTTCATTTATAATCCCTGGCCATCATATTGATGCATTTTTTTTACGGGATTTATATAAACATATACAATAAGATAGGCTCGTCATGACACGTCTCCTCTCATTTAGATACTCTTCGGTTAGTTTTGCTACTACAGATATAATCTTAGTGAAAGTTCAACTCTAAATTTAGTTGCCAGAAAAAATTTTCATTGCGGTCCAAGAGAGTGCTGCTTTCAAAATCTATCAACCATCTAATGAGCTACATAAAACACATCGTTTCGAATTAATTTAGTAATTTTATCAAACAATTGGTAAATTGTACTTTTCGACTTATATGAAGGTAATTCAATAATTTTGCATCACTTTTTAACATTTATGATGATAACAATTGACTTTGATCTTTAGTAAGAGGAGACTAAATGTTTATAAATTTTTACAGGGGACAAATTGATAAATGGTCAAATATACAAGGTGCAAAGTGTAATTAACCCTATTTTTAATACACGAGTTAGAATGGCAAACCACTGGGGGGATTTACGGTATTTTACCCAAGATTTTACAGTCTTAAAAGATTACATGACAGCGAAATTTGGTTTGCCAGTATTGAGAGTACAAGATCCATAATGATTAACTATGTCGAGGTAGTCTATTTACAGGTTCAACAACAAATGTTATTTTTGGCTGCGGCAACATGATTGTTCAGCCAGTTACTTGCATATTCTCGTAATGCCTTTTATATTTTCAGAATTATCGGAACAGTCCATGCAGCAATGCTAACATAAGCACCATGCCTACCTGTTATGACGAGCTTGATGAGGACGAGTGGCATCCATAACAACAATAGGTACTGTGGCTTGAACCTCGCTTGGAATCTGGCAGCCATGCATTATGCAAATTATGGACGTAGACTCAAGCTGGTAATGGAACCAACAATGAATCTACCTTCATTTTCTGCGTACAAAAAGGCCAACGAAAAGTAATTGGCAATTCAATCAAATTTGTATTTTCCAAGAGAAAATGTCTAAAGAGTATCAACACGTCATACTGCAGAGAAAACCATCAATTCTTTAAAAAAAAAATAAACACCTTATTTTGCAATACCTTACGTTGCCCAGCCCAAACTTGTGCCTGTTAGTTACATGATTCTATTCCACTCATGGACTCCTATTGCATTGAATACAGAATAAAGACTCTGCCCCAGCAGGAATAGAAATTTCACTCCCCAATCTTTGAGATCCAGACTTCTTACAATCCCAAAGAAGGCCTATAACCAGCATCCTTCATATTGGAGCTCAAATTTCCCAACATTTCATATGTCTCACAGCAGACTGGATGGGCTTCATCATTAGATGTAAAACAGTGTGCTATACCAGAAATATTTATCCATAACTGCAGCCTACCTCCTTCGTCAGACCTTTTTCTTTCATCCCTTTTCTCACCCTATTTACATATTCCCAGTTTCCTTCAGCTGCATAAATATTTGAAAGCAGCACATGGTAACCTGTCGTCTTATCTCCTCCCGCCAAGGAAAGCAACTTATTAGCAACAACTTTTCCCAATTCAAAATTTTTATGTATTCGACAAGAAGCAAGAAGTGAACCCCAGATTCCCAGAACATTACACTCTTCATTTATTTCTTTAACAAACATGTATGCCTCAACCACTTTTCCAGCTCTTCCTAAAATGTCCACCACACAAGCATAGTGCTCCATAGAAGGCTGCACCTCATAATCTCTCTTCATTGTCTCGAAAATTTGAAGACCTTCAGTAACCAATCCTGAATAACTGCAGGCAGACAAGGCTGCTAGAAATAGAACTCCATCAGGTTGGAATCCACAGTCCCTCCAGGAGTTGAATAGCACGACAGCTTTCTCACCCATCCCATGTTGACCATAACCCAATATCATGTTAGCGTATGTAACAGAATTTTTCTGGGGTGACTTTTTGAAAGTGCTTTCTGCATAATGGATTGAACCTGATTTTGAGTACATGTCCACCAAAGCAGAGCTCACAAAGACATTATCATCCAAGACGTTGCGAATAGCAAAACCATGAATGGCCTTACCTAAAGCTAAACTTCCTGACTGACTGGATGCTGGGAGAATTGATGCCAACGTGACAGCAGTTGGAGTGACACCTTGCACAAGCATCTGCCTAAGGATAGCAAAAGATTGCTCAAGTAACCCATTATGCGTATATCCGGATATCATAGCATTCCACATAGCTTGATCTTTATCGTTTGAGCAATTCAAATCAAAGACTGCCTGTGCAGCATTCACCATACCAGATTTAGCATACATGTCTATTAGATAAGAATTCATCCCTTCAAATTGAATTTTATGTCTGATTAGATAAGCATGGGTCTGTTTTCCGACATCCTGATCCCTTATCTGCAGCACAAATAAATTTGATGCTGCAGAAAGTATAGCAGCGACAGTTATGCTGTCAATCATAAAGCCTTGTGCTTGCATCTCATACACAAGCATCAATCCTTCAACATCCATTCCATTCTGTACAAGGGCAGAAATCATGGTATTCCAAGAAACAAGATCTCTTTCTTGCATTCCATTAAAAACTTGGAATGAATCACTTATAGACATTGCACTTTGAATATGTGGACACAATGGCATTTCGGAGTATAATATGTGATATTAAAGACTTCTTAATCAAGGAAGTATGTAGCTGCTGAGCAAAACCCAGGTTCTGCAACTGTGATGTTGCAGTCAATGCTGAAAGAAAACTCACATCATCGATTGCAATATCATCTTGTGCCTTCAGTACTTCAAGAAAAAGATATAGAGCTTCAATGGCATAATTATTCTGAACATATCCACCAATTATTGAATTCCAAATCTCAATATTCCTCTCCAAGCTATTGTCGAAAATCCTCCTAGCATCAACAAGGCAACCAAGCTCGGCATACATATAAATTGCCGAACTCACGACAAACAAATCATTAATATACTCATCCCCAAATTTAATAACTATTCCATAAAGAACATCAGCAATTTGAAAATCTTGCAATTTAGAAGCAGCTGGAAAAACGTGAACGAAACTAACAGGAGTCGGTTTTATACCCATTTTCAACATCATAACAAAATGGACAAGCCCTTCAACAGGACTCTCTGTTTTCAAATACCAGGAAATCATGATGTTCCAAGCAACCACATTCCGTTTAGGCATACTATTAAACACTCTTTTCACCAAGTCACAGCTAGATAAAGCATCAAAACTGCTAAGGCAAGTGGCATACATATTCAAAAGAGAATTATACACAATCCTACCAGGGTAAATACCCGACCGCAAGATATGGCAATGCACTGCTTTACCTATTCTAAGATCTTTAGTTTCGGCGCAAGCTTTCAGAACTGATGAGTAAGTGTATGGATCAGGTTGGTGCTCATGTCTGCCCCCCAGTGCGAGCTCTTCATTTTGGAATACAAAACAATGGCTTCGCGAGGCAGGTTATTGCAAATATACCCAATAATGATTGTGTTCCAGAGAACAGTAGTTGGTTTAGGAATTGAGTCGAACAGTTGCCGGGCAATGTTTGTTTGGCCTTTTCTGCATAGCTGGCTGAAACGGTACCGGATTGTTTTTGGCTTTTGAGGAAAGTTGTTGCGGAAATGATGATGTTTGTTGGAGTCCTGGGAAGAGCATTGTTGATCTAGTTGGGGAGAAACCAACGGGATTTTGTTGCCTGGGAGTGATGAAAGAGAATAGCTGTTGGACTGGGTTAAAGGGACTGTGGAGAACGAGCGTATGTGAGGCAAAGGCAGTGCAGAGGATGACATGACAGTCAGGCACAGACGCATTTGGATGTCATCCAAACTTCAAATGTTGGTTTCTGGACACACATTTGTCCCCAGAATTTTTTCAAGTGCAGTACATCTGACTATTGATAAAAGACGAGCTTTAATGTCAAGCCAATGTTTTGAAAATCGGAATCGGCCGGTCGACAGGTTGGACCGCGAATCGAAAGAACCATTGGTCCAATCTAATTATATATCTGGTCTGTTCAAAAAATCTTACGAACTAGTAAAAAATTGATTTTTTAAATTTCAAAATAAAAAATGATTTAAATAAAGAGAAAAATTAAAAAATCATGAAATAAACTCCAAAATGACAAAACATTGTCTCTTACCAAAATCTAAATTATTAAGTTAATATTTTTTTCATCTTTTTTATACTTATTTTTTTATAAATTTCACTTTTTTTATTAGAAATTTAATTAGTATTTTTGGGTATTAGAACTATAATTTTCCAAAAATAGTGTTTCACTTCTATTTTAGATTTTATATAAATATATTTTATGTTATTTTAAATTATATCATACTTTGATATAAAAATAAAAATAAAAAACTTAAATTAGTAAATCGACGGGTTCAACTGATCGGATCGGTTGAATCGCAAATTGGACAGACCAACGGTTCAATGGCCGGTCTGATTTTCAAAACATTGGCTTTAATATGGGGTTGTTCATTTGGTTGGTGGTGATCAGTCATTCCATCAAGAAAATTCGAATTTTTCCAATTTTTTGGTGCAAGGAAAGTAGGAAACTAAAATTAAATTCAAACCATACTTATATTCAGTCGGTTCCATAATTGATTTTTACGATTTCAATTTTTAGTTTAACCAACTAAACCAAATTTACTAGTTAATTAAAAACTAATACACAAAGTATAAAACTAAACCTAAAATTGATAAAACTAAAAATGATGAATGCATTAAAATGTGGAACAGCTTAATAAAATGTAAAAGTTTGGTTACTTGATTATTAGTTTTCCATAATTAAATCCAACTAATTTCTTGTTTAATTTTTATTCGATTTAACTGAAAACTAATTATCTTAAAGCGAAAATCAAATTAGTTTAGTTGGTTTAGTTTATTCTCATTATCCAAACACCTCTAGCGATTCAACAACATCTACTAATTCTCAATTACTAATTAATTGATTACGAGTTCTTATCATCAAATGGGTGGCCAACTTTTCAAAAAAAATAGTAAGAACTTATGATTATTTTTTAACTTGCAAATGCACGAAATCGATCAAGTAATTAATATTGAGGAAAGTCAAATATTGAGTATCAAGTACTGAAAGCATTACCCTCAGCACTATTTGAAAGTTAAAAGTAACAAAAAAATGAAGAAGTAATTATAACAATAAAGAAAAGTAAATTAAAGGATGAATTCAGTGGAATTAGAGCATTGACTCTTTTAGTTGATCCAGTATCAATGCATGTTCCTCATTAGATAGGTTAACTTTATAATTTAAGGTCAAAATTTTAAATTGGCCAATACTCGTTTTTATGTAATATCAACCCTCTCTTATTTAATTATTGTCTAATTTTTTGGCACAAACAATATAGATAAAAGAATTAATTTAAATCAAAGGAATCTATTGAAAGACCCCACAAACTTCAACATCCTATCCCATAATGTTTTCTTAATTCACGGTGTCTGATTTATTACTAAATATTAAATTTATGAATATTCTTTCGGTCTTATTACAAATTAATCAAAAAAGTGAGAATTGACCAAAAAGTCAAATGCATTAAGTTGATAACAAAAAAAAACAATTGCTAGTGTTGGTATAATTTAATTTGGTCAAGAAATTATACCTCAAAATTCACAATTTTTACAGGATCGGCTAACTTTATGAATCCAATTTCCCATAGCAACAACCACCTTTCTCAATTGGATGGAGTGGCTATTAGAGTCGTCTACAATTTTCACATGTCAAAACCTTTGAGACTATGATGGTTTCTCTAAGAGGAATAAACCTAAAGAATTTTGTGGAGTAGGAAGTTGGGGGAGAGAGAAAAATTTAACGTAATAATTTTTGTATGACGAATAGGTCTATTTATACAACTCTATTTGACAGACTCCTAATTACGTATAGCTGAGAAAACCTTTTCCAATTCAACTTGGTAAGTTCTAATGATAATATGATTTGATCAATTATAATTATGCAAGCACTTAGATAATTATTTTGACTAAATAATTATCACTTAGGTAATTGTCTCACACACAATTACTTGATTGTCAAAATAGAGTCACTGTCCAACTAATTAATTAAATTAATTAATTATTCACGTTGTATGCTCTGTGGACGTCTACATACAACATCTCCCACTCGTACACATTGCGTTCAACGTGATTCCTCCGTTAATCCCTAGAACTTATCCTCACTATCATACAGAAAATGAAACGTGCGACCAAACGAGAAAAAAGGTACCTACGAGAGATGTTATGTCAAGTTACCATCTTACTAACATAACTCTACTCAATTATCTCGAAATACCCCAATTTATCAAAATTATACAAATTTTTGCTCCTTTGATCCCTCTAATAATAGAGCCATGCAAATCCTTTTTCAATCTCTTTGTGCTCATGGTTATCTTCAACAATTAATGTTTCTATAACCGCCCAAGCAATGAGTTACAAAGTTTTATGTGTAAGTTTAGATAACTTTTACTTGAATGAATACTCATACTGATAGATCAAAGACTGATTGCTTTCCTAGACATGTTTCACTAGATCACATTATTCTTGATCTTTGGATAACATGCTAAAGTAGCAATATCAACCTTTAACTTCTTAACATAGATTCAAGTCCCGAAGGGTATAATAGTTTGGATAATAAGTCCATAGGGCTCACACGGTGATGAAGCAAAGATCCATTCAATCACTCCCTTTATCGGTCGATTTATAGCACATACAGTATGAAAAGTATGCTATGGTAGAGCTCCCACTTAGATTGTCACGCTCTAATTTACACCATACGGAACTTGGACTAGCTACCTCTTAAGGTGACTGTCTTGAATCCCAAAATTCAAATCCGGCTATTAACAATCTATTTGAAATATGGATACCTTTATTTTTGAGTTTAAAGTCTCATCTTAGTACATAACTAAGGCGACTATTATTAATTATTCTTACTTGTATCAACAACAATAAGGAGATCACCGCATTCGGTACCTAGACAATGATCATTTAAGTCTCATCCCACTCGCTATTTCAACGCTGGGGCAATTTTCCATGTGAGAGGAATAATCTTTTAGTAGCCCGGTGATAAATATTCTTAGATATGTCTTTTGAGAAACAATAATGCAAAGAATCCACAAATAAATACTTTATTGCATAACTGATAAAAAAATAAATCAAATTTTCAATAGATCTAAACCCTTAATGTGCTTATAAAAGGCATCCCTAGGGATTGGTTTTGTAAATGGGTCAGCTAACATATTGGAAGTGGAAACATGCTTGACCCTGTGTAATGATGTCACATATGAAATGGTAGCGTGTGTCAATGTGTTTGGTTTTTCCATGATATTTAGGATCTTTTGCGTAAGCTATAGCTTCTATGTTATCACAATGAATCACCACAGCTTCATGAAGTTGCCTTGTAATCTTCAAGTTTTGCAAAAAACTCTTAAGCCAAATTGCGTCTTGTACTACAGTAGTACGTGCAACGTATTCAGACTCCATCATGGATAATGACACGCACTGTTGTTTTTTGCTACACCATGAAATGGCTCCTCCACCGAGAATGAAGGCGTAGCCAGAAGTGAACTTGCCAACAGTGGACTTACGCTCATCCGTATCTATTGATCCATCTATATCACTATATCCAACTAATTTGAGACTTTTACCTTGATAGCATAGAGCCATATTAGAGGTTCCTTTCAAATATCTAAGTGTCCTTTTAACTGCAGTCCAATGCGCAGTACCAAGATTGTTTTGATATCTACTAACCATGCCTACTGCAAAGCAGATGTCAGGTCAAATACACATCATAGCATATATTAGACTACCAACAGCGCTTGCATATGGCACTTTTGCCATATGATTTGTTTCTTTTTCTGTTTTAGGGCATTGTTCTTCGATGAGTTATAGACCGCTTTCCATAGGGGTATCAATGGGTTTGTAGTCTTGCATGCAAAAATGTTCTAAAATTCTTTTGACATCAGTTTGTTGAGACAAACTCAAAAATCTTTAATGCATCTGGAGAGAACGATTTCTCGAGATCTTTACCCCATATATATTCTGATTCACCCATGTCTTTCATCTCAAAAGTGGTCGATAACCAATTTTGAGTAGTGATTATTAAATCCTTTTCATTTCCAGCTAGGAGGATATCATCCACATACAATAAGAGAATGAGAAACTTATTCTCAAATTTCTTCATGTAAACACAATGGTCCTCTTCAGTCATCATGAAGCCAATTGATAAAATAGCTTGGTGAAACCGAATGTACCATTGTCTGGATGACTGTTTCAAGCCATAAATAGAATGTTTTGAGCGGCACACTTTGTACCCTTGTCCTTTGACTTGAAATCCAACTGGTTGATCCATATAGATCTCTTCACTTAATCCTCCATTGAGAAAAGTTGTCTTCAAATCCATTTGGAACAATTCCAAATCTAAATGTGCGACAATTGCCAAAATAAGTCAGATGGACGCAAATCTCACCATAGAAGAAAACGTCTCTTCATGGTCTATACCCTCTTTTTGAGTGAAACCTTTGGCTACAAGACGGGCCTTGTATTTATCGATTGATCCATCTGCCTTGCGCTTGATTTTTAAGACCCATTTGTTCTTAATAGTTTTGCACCCAGGCGGGAGATCAACCAAATCCCATACACGATTCTTGCCATCGATTCCACCTCTTCTTCCATTGCTGCTAGCCATTTATTTGATACGGTGAGTTCAATGCCTCTTCATAAGAAGAGGGCTCATCAGCATCCACAAATACACTCAAAAAAGTTACACCTTTTATCTCGAAGTGTTTGAGTGGAACATTTCCACGTTTACTTCTGCGTAACTGTGCATTTTGAGAAGGTTCATCTAGATGTGTGCTCCCACTATTTATAATATCCTCTAGAGTTGGCTGCGTTTCCACATCCAATCCATTAGGTTGAGATGCACCATCTTGATTTTCCTCTATCTCATAGAGTTCAAGATTCCCTTATTTACCTCTCTTAATTTTGGAAATTCATCTTCTAAAAAATTAATATCTCACGAGATGCTATTTCAGTCAATCCCCCATCAGGGGGTTCACCATACAATACATAGCCTTTAGAGTGTTGTGAGTATCTTATGAAGATACACTTACGAGCTCTAGGACCTAACTTCCCAAACTTATGGGAAAAGTTGTGAACGTACCCTGTGGATCCCCAAGGACGCAAGTCTTCTAGAGAAGGCTTTGTCCCGTTCCATAACTCATATGGAGTTGAGGGGATCAGTTTTGAGGGAACTCGGTTAAGGATATAGGTAGTAGTCATAAGAGCATCCCCCAAAAGTTAATCGGAAGGTTAGCTTGAGTCATCATTGCCTTACCATATCCAATAACGTACGATTCCTCTTTCTGCAACACCATTTTGCTACGGAGTTCCTGGAATTGTCAACTGTCGTCAAATCTCTTTTTCTTCACAGAATATCCTAAACTGATTAGAGAGATATTCCCGGCCCCTATCAGTGCGAAGAGCTTTTATGCTTCGTTCTTTCTGATTCTCAACCTTTGCTACAAGCTTATACACATTTAGCATTTGAAACATTCCAAAGCTTCATAGCGGTGAGTTAATAGAAAAATTGAGTCATAACGTGAGTAATCATCAATGAATGTAATGAAACAAGATGCACCATGTTGTGCTTTTACATTCATGGGCCCACAAATGTCCGAATGGATTAGCTCTAGAAGATGAGATGCCCTTTTGGCCTTTCCAAAAGGTTTCTTGCTGGACTTACCAGCAAGACAAGGCTCACAAGTTGGAAGATTTATTTTGGCGAGAGAGCCCAATAGCCCTTCCCTAGCCAATCTGGACATTCGATCTTGTCTAACATGCCTTAATCTAGCATTCCATTTAATTGAATCGCAAGCAATTTCAGAAGAAGAAGTTGAAACATAGGCAACACTAGCATTATTAGATTCACAATTCTAAGAGAAATAAACCATCCATAATAAATCTTAAACCATAGAGGGTATTGTCAAGAAACATAGACAAACCATTATTCTTGAAATTAAAAATAAATCCTAGTCTCACTAGTAGCTAAAACTGAAAGTAGATTATATCGGATTGAGGGCATGTAAAGAACATCATGGAGGAGTAGTGTGTATCCATTTTGCAAGGTAAGTTGGTAGGTTCCTTTACCAAGAACCTCTTCCTCAGCTCCATTACCCATCATGATAAAGCTTTTTCCTGATGGTATCCGATGATAATCTACAAATCCTGTTCGATCGTAGGTCACATGTTTTGTTGCTCTGGTATCTATAATCCAACCAAGGAGAGAGTGAGCTATGAATACATGTGAACAAACAAAAGTGAAAAGAGGGTTTAGTTTAGGACACACCTTTTTGGGCTCGGTACACTCTCAAGCAAAGTGACCCTTCTTTCCACAATTAAAGCACTTGAGTTTAGATTTATTCTTCTTACCACCATGCTTGCCTCTTTAGCACTTGGTGACTTTCCCAGCCTGATTAGGTCCCATATTCTCCGCCTTTTTATTTTTGTTATTTTTGCGCTGGAATTTTCTAACTTTATTTTGCTTAGCTTGACGCAATCATGGCAGCACTGCGGTTCGCATCTTTGCGCTCTACTTCAAGCTCCAAATGTTGGGAAATGTCATCAAAAGTCTTAATATTCTCATTATGTGTGAGAACTAGTTTCACTTGTCCCCACGTAGGTTCAGGAAGCGACCTTATGATAGATAAGACCTGTTGCTCGTCAGAGAGATCGTAACCTGCTGATTTCATTTCTCTATTTATGCTGGATAGCAACCTAAGATGTTCAACCATTGAGTGCTTAGGGTCCATATATTGATTGAACCTCAGTATCAAGTGATAACTCTAGTAAACTAGAGTTATTTTCCTCTAAATTATAGCATTTTGATAATTTAAATTCCGAAATTAGGTAAGTAATTGAAGATTTTAGTTAATTTCTTTCATATGTATTTGTATTTTCGTTTTTGAATTAATTATGATAATTTTGTGTTAAATATTTAGTTTAATTAAGTGCTTAATGGTGTTAATATTATGCAGGTTAAAAATTAAAGGTTAGAAGCTGGACAAGGAACAATGCTCAAGGGACCAAATTGCAAAATGGATGAAACGAAGATTGCTGGAAAGAGAGTCGAGATCACGGTCTCGACTATTCCAGACCGCGATCTCAACTCGGGAATTAGCTTTACTATTTTAGAGTCGAGATCGTGGTCTCAAATGTTCCAGACCACGATCTCGACTCGCTAAATGCTAAGTTTTAAGGGCAATTTTGTAAACTTCCAGTCCAAAAGCCCTGATTTTGCCTTGTATAATGCTGCACTATTTAAGCTAAAGTAGAATTAGTTTTAGAGTAGGGAGTGTTAGATAGTATTAGAGTAGAGAGCTTTAGATAGTTCTAGATAGATTAGGACAGCTTAAACTACAAGTTACTTTTTCTAATAGAAATTTCTCTTAACTTTCATCTTAGATCTTCTTTAAAATTCTTGTCAAGTTTAAATTTTTATTAGATAATCGTAGTGGGTTCTTCTCAAGTTTCAAGTAGATATAATTTTTATTTTCTTTCTTATCCTATTTGATTTTAGTGAAAATTTCTTTACTTTCAAATTAAGGTTTGTAGGAAAATTAGGGTTCTTTTCAATTTCTTGCTATCTATTTAACAATTTTCAATTTTTAGCATTAATTTTTAGTGGGTTTCCTTAATTCTAATCGAAAAATCCAAAAATATTTAATTTCTTAGTTTATAGTTATCTAATTTTTACTTTAGAAATGAATACTTTTGGTATTAAATTTTTCTTTCTTCTTTAGTCTTTTTAGTTGATTGATTCTCTTGTTCTAATTTTAGTTTTAATTAGATTAAATTAGGTTAGAATTAAATTTATAGCTTTCATTAGAATAGTTCTATCCTCTAACAATTGATTTAGCTTAACTACACAAATACCCTTAAACCTTGGTAATTGCAATCTGCAATCCTTGTGGGAACGATCCCTACTTCCCTTTGCTACTAGTTGACAACCGTATACTTGCGGGATGCCATCTAGTTAGTAGTAGGATTTAGGTGTTCATTGAATTATAACTAGATGTGTTAAAGAAGGCATCATCAAGGCTCGAAGCCTAGAAGCTATTGTGCCACCAAATTTGACACGGAGCTGATCCCACATCTCTTTGGCAGTAGGGAAGGGTTCAAACTCCCCTACGAGATCATCTTGCATACAGCTCAACAAAGTAAAGTGCGCACTACGATCCCTCTTTTTCCAGGCTTCAAAGGCCTTGAGGTCACGTCGATGCTGGGTCGTATTCCCAGCTTTGGGTGGAATCATGCTATTGGTCAAATAGTCCAATTGCTCTTGCTCATTGAGGAGGTATGTAACCTTCCTATGCCAGATATCATAGTTTGTGCCATTCAAATTTTTCTCCCTTGTTTAAGTCGGCAATGATATTTTTGGAGGCCATTTCATTGACAATCATTGAACATAAGTTTGATTAAACACATATCCAACTTTATTTTACTAAAATAATTAAATATTTAATTTTCACCTATTTTCTTTGATCAAAATTTTCATTTTTCAACTAGTAATCATCTTCAAGAATAATAAGTTAAATTAATTATCTAAGTTATCTTAGCCAATAACTTTTGGGAACAACTCCCACTTATCCACATACAAGGATGAATAATTAAACATACATAATTGTCAATTCATCAAGTAAATATATCATTTTTTTTTTATGCCCATGTCCAAAATTAATAAATCTATGTATGAATTAGGTGCGTAAATACATCCCTTTACAAGGCTTCAATAAATAATACATGAAAAAAGATTACATCAATTGATTCCTACTACATCAATCTAGTATTAATATAATAGGGATGCCGCACCTTTTCATATATAGAAAATAATTTTGGAACAAATAAATAAATAAATAAATAACGCATAAATCCATGGGCATTCAAAGTTATCAATGATTTAAGCACGCAATTAAACATATTAAATGGAACTAATTATTTCATATTTATCACATCGATACATAATTAATTAATTTATCTCAAAGATAAAATGTGCATATAATCATAACAAATATGAATGCAAAAATAGTGAATATGCCATGCGTTATCACAAAGATAATAAGCAACAAATTTTATCTCAAGGATATATATATATATATGCACAAAATAACTACCAACTTAAATATAATTCATACCAAATATGAATCAAATAATGTGTCACATATTTATCACATAAATAAATAAAAAATAATTAATTTTATCTCAAAACACAAAATTTAAAGATAATATTTAACAACTAAGTCAAATATAATTCATAACAAATATGAATATTATATTGTTTCAAAATTTTTAATTAATCCAATCAATTCATTTATTTTACTTTAAAAAATATTTTTAATTTACAAAAGAACAAGGGTCAATTTTGGTGACTTAAAACTTTTGGGATCATTTTTGTAGATGCTCAAGCTTAAAGGTCAAATTTAGAACAAAAACAAAAAACTTGGGGCTAATTTAGAAACCCATTAAAACAATTGGGGTACATCTGAAAGGTTGAAGAAAATTTGGGGACCAAATTGTACAAAGACACAACATCTTCATCAAAATTTTTCCAACTTAGAACCACCATGGTTCCAAGCACCGCCACCATCAAAACCACCAGATCTACCGTTCCAGGTTTCATGGGCTGGTTGTGGACTATTCTAGATCTGGTTTGTCCAGGTTGGTTGGCCATGACCGACTAGCCACCAATTTTTATTTTTTTTTCTAATCAAAGAAAATGATTAAATAAAATATGTTGTAATCCAAGTCACAAGCACCAAGTTGGCTTGGCGGTCAGGATGGCTTGAGTAAGGACTTGGGTTCCCGAGTTCGAACCAGACGGTAAGTCCATGTATTCTACACAACTCCTGTGATGGCCTAGTGGTGATTCCAATAGGTGTAAGATTTTGTGCAGCATGGGACAGAATTCAAATCCCCAACAGTCAAACATCCCTTGTCTTTTTTCTTTTTTTATTTGTTTAATGATCTCTTTAGATCAATAAAAAATAATAATAATAAAAAAACGCATGAACCATCATATGGTCCTAGACATTGGAGGAAAGGGTATAAAAACCATTAACAACCATAACCACCGTTTATTAATTTATCCATCGAAAACAAATAGATTCTTCACCTAGCAATTTTTTTATTTTTTTAATAGGTTTTAAATCCAAAAATGAAACTCCAATATAA